>CM067268.1:5017500-6267500 GCA_033220335.2 Troides aeacus | reverse complement strand
CCTATGTACTCAGGTACTCTTCTTTTGACATGCCCATACCATCGCAGCCGGTTTTCCTGCAGTTTTTCGGCGACATCGCGTACTCCAAGGCTCCAAGGCTTCTTGTCGAGTCTCGTTATCCCGCACATCCACCTCAACATTTTCATCTCGGCCACGTGAATGAAGTGAGCATGCCGTTTTGTCATTGCCCATATCTGGCTTCCATAAATGAGAACTGGTCTTATCATAGATTTATAAACAAGCTTCTTAAGTTTAATAGGCAGCCTTTTTTTTTTATTTATCGTGGGGAAATCCTACATTGGATACCCTTCTGCTGTGGGGGCAACAGAGGGGTTATGCCGGACTCGTACCGGCTAAAACCCCACGGTGTACGTCTCAACGCTTTAGTCAAAACCACAGGAACGCTTTCGCACACAACTGTGGTCTCGACGGCGAAAGGCCACAATGAGGCCGCATCTCGGGGTGAAACTGGAACTCTCCACCCCATTTAACAGTAATAGGCGGAAGTACCGCGCGCTCCATCTCGAGGCCTAACGTACTTGATAACGGGTTCCCCAAATCCGCCACCATGGCCTCCGTTATGGAGGTTGTAAGGCGTGGAACATTCTCCTACGACGCCCAGGTATCCTCCTACGGATTGAGAGATGGGTGTTTTTCTCTCGCTCCCTCTCTGCAATCTCCTTCTGCGACATTGCTTTCTCGCAGAAGGTCAAGCCAGCGTCCCACGACGACTCACTACTGATCATGGCTTTAATAAAATCAAGCAGCGTGAGGTCATCCCCTACAACAGCGACGAGGTCTTGGCGCTGAGCAACCCAAGCTGAACAAAGCTCCAGGGTGTGCTGCGCAGTGTCTTCGTCGCATACACAATGATGACACTCAGTTGTCGGCTCTTTTCTGGCTATGCGGCACAGGTACTTACCAAAGCACCCATGACCTGAAAGTATCTGCACCAACAGGAAGGTCAGTGACCCGTACCGCCTGTCTATCCACTCATCCAAGAGGGGACATATAGCTTCTACAGTCCTGCTACCTGCTCTAGGGTTGTTTAGTCGTTCTTTCCACTTTGCAAGCACAGACTGTCGAAATTCGAATTTCCGCGGTTTCCATTCTCTTGACGGAATCTGTTCTCCTCGGGATCGGAGCTCGGATCTCCATCCATATATATGGATGAGAGGCACTCTGCCTCCTTGATAGGCAGCCTAGTGTCGCTGGTAACTCCAGTGAGCTCGTGCCATTTAAGCCAAGCGGAGGACACACGGCGTTGAAGGTTGCTCTCCAAGTTACCGGATTTGTCTATCACGCTACCCAGGTATTTATACTCATCGCACTGGTGGATAACCTGACCATCTACTACTATTGGGTCAGTGCGAGTGGTAGTAGCGTTGCATTCCATATATTGAGTCTTAGTAACGCATAGTACTAAACCTCCTGCCTGTAGTTGTTCTTTCCACGCACTTAAGGCCACCTTCATCTCGTGATGATTTGACGTGCATATGCAATGCTACATCGTCCGCGTATATAAAAGTCCAAGCTGCTTTTTGCTGAGCATCCTCAGTGAGCGTATCCAGCACCAAGCTGGACAAAAAGGGACTCAAAACTGAACCTTTATTGTCTGACGTAACACGTTTTAAATTTCCGCCACAGTTTATAAAATCTTTGTGATTTCAGGATATGTCTGATTCAATTCCCCATCAAGAGGCTTTGGTATATGTTTAATTTCTTTAGAAACAGCGATGGCACGCTATTTGCATTCTGACATTGCTACATTGCCATGTTCTACCATTTTTTGTACGAGTTTCTCATCATGTCGAGTTGCGGTGTTGTATCCGTTTTTACAGGAAAGATCTGTATAAGCCTCGGTACTTCCGGTGTCTTTTCGTGTTTTGTTGCTTTAGTTAATTGATAAAGCCTGTCTAGCACTTCCATAATTCCAGCTCTTATTTCAGTTTTCAAGTTGCTCAATTCCCGAAATAAATATTTTGCCGCTCCTTTAAAAGCAGTCTATTACTTCCGCTTCCGTATTTATATAATTATGTATAGAAAGGGATGAAATAGTTAGTATTTCTGGAGTAGGATTGCTTACCGTTGTTTGCAGTGGCAAGCGGTCTGAGAGACTACGTCTTACTTTTGTATCACTAATGGCGATTGGAATATGTTAGGAGACGGAATTTTTAATCTTTAAGGACTTTAATTTTAATTAAACTGTAAGTTAAAGATGAATGGCTCAAAAAGAGTGAATAGCCTGTTGTTAAGACAATGCTTTTACAATTTATCGCTACATATGATTTCAACACATTATGATGATAATCATGTGGGATCATGGACAGACACTAGCATATGACCTGAAAAAGTTGAGTAGTTAAATTTTTACATAGAATAATGAGTTTTTAAATCTCAATTTTCTGATAATGTATGACCCTGATATATGTATGTGACATTTAAACCATTATACATTTTTCTTAATAATAAATTATGTAGCGACATGTTTTATAATGAGAGCGAATGAGACTGGTTTCTAAATGTAAATAAGAAATTTCTAAAGCTCTATACGATAAGTAGGGATGTGGGGGGTCGGCAACACATGACACGTGAGTCACCTAATTATCACTTGTTGACTGAAAATGAGTCGCTTTAGTTTCGAAAATATTATACATATATGTATAAATATTAATTAAATGGAAAATATGATTTATCTAGATGTTTCTATAATACATTATTTCGACCCGCTGTTGAAAAAGGCTGCCGACTCCTGCTTTAATTTGTTAGTATATTATACAATAATGTAGATTCGCATATCGTTTGTTATAACTGAGGCTAAGACTTTTTTTTGTTTTGTGTTTCATGTAAATTATTTTCAGTGACCAAATTTCAACGATTTTTATTTGTTGCACGGGTCGCATTTGTAACTGTTTGCTGTTTGCAATTGTAGTTATTGTGTATATAAAAACTTGCCTTATATAGAACAATCATGATTGTAGTTTTTGTATGTTTTGTCCTATATGTAGTAAGTGTTATGATCTACTGTAGTTAAAACGTAACATATTCTTCTATAGTCATCTCTTAGTGCCTTAGCGTTTCTTCGGAAATAGCGTTTAGTTTTACCATATTACAAACGTGTGCCAATTAGTTTTATTTGATAATCCAAAAATTTTATCGCCTTTTTGCAGTAATATTGTTGTAATATGTGTTTTATATTTGTACAATAACTAGACGCTGTACATGTACGGTGTACTGTATGTACCCACAAACATTATTTTATATCTGAACAGATCTTTCTAATTCGTACGAACGTTTACACGACGTACACATAACACTTCATATAATTATTTTACTTCACTCGTCTACCCTAAGAACGGTTAGTAGAACCTTTCAAGATATACACTAACTTTCATTAAACTTTTTAGAGGTTATGTATCGCTTCTGTATTTGAATTTTTTCTATAAACGTGTGTATATGAAATATTTATTTATTATAGTTATGTTACATTTGTATTTACAATACTATTGTGTATTTTCCTATTTATATTAATAATTATGTTTTATTCATTATATTAATTGTTATATACAGGCGTAGCCCAAGTCAACTGCATCATACATTCGGCTTCATTCTCGAAATTGTTTTTACCTATATGCACAAGTTGATCTAAGGAAGTGTAGTCATGAAAAACTCCGAGAATCTCATCATCGACGATGTTTCATTCTGGTATAACTTTATTGTTAAGCGATATGGTCTATGGTGCCAAATCCTACCCGAAATCTAGAGCAGAATTGGAGAGTACCGTAAGGATTCCGTCTTCTCCTGGGGCTTTTCCATTTTAAAACTTCTAGAGGGCCAATTCGATCTCATGGCAGATGTCTGGCACTTCGTCGGTTTTTTTTTTCATTTATTGTGTTTCAAACGATGTTTACAAAATGTTACAATTTTTTGGTTTCTTAAACCTAGTGAAGGATGAAACATGCACATTCTCTTATTACAACAAACGTTTACAATCGTATATAGGAGGACGTTATGAATGAACTTGTGTGAAATATGTACCTACTAAAAAAAAAGTTTGAGTGCAGTCAATGCCAAAATGTCCTTTTTGTATTTTGGCCAAATGTTTCTGCTTTTAAATATTGTGTATTATAATATAGTATTGAATTTAAATTCCATATATATAAATATGTATTTTAATATATACTTATACATAATGTAGTTACTTAGTGTGTGTATGTATATGTGTGTTATTGTTAGATTATATTTTTATTGTAAAATAGATCTAGATATGAAGATTTTCTCATTTATTATTTCCTTTCTATTCTAAGGAATTTCGTTGATTAATTTGACAACTAAGTATTGGGAGGTGCGTTCATCATAGAAATTCTCTGTTCTTGGCATAACTAAATTATTTTAAGAAGAATTTCGGCAGTTCATTTTGTAGTTGGAAGGCTCTAGCAAATCTCTCGTGTGATAGTTTTCGAGAAGAAATAGATATTTCACTTTTTAGTGTATTGACAAAAATTGAACAATGTGTAACTATCGTCAACTGTTGCATTATATTTTTAGGATTCGAAATAGCTCTAGACAACTTTTGAATGTACGTTCGTATCTTGTAATATCATATGTGATTATTGATTCTGGAAAACCCTTGCACATGTTTATCAGAATTCTAACTGGAACTTTATAATCTAGAAGAGAAAATTTTGTTAAAATAATCCGGAGCTTTTCACATACTTTGTCAATGTGGGTCTTTTTCTAAAATTGATGCTTAATTATTATTGTCAATAAAAGGACCCCCTGTGTTGCTCGTGTTATCCGTAAATTTAATATCGTAATAATCGAACCTGTATTGGGATGGGTGAAGCCGTTGTGGTGAATCTTCAATAATATAACGTCTATTTCTTGTAATTGTACCGTTTTGCAATCAAGTTTTGATATTCAATACCCCTATCGAAATAATAAGGTTTGGAGAGGCATCACTCATAGTTTGCTCGTCTGTTACTCCTTAGGGTCTCATCTTTGGCCAGTCGATCCGCCCTCTCACTAATCTCCGTCCCGTTTTATCCAATACAAGCTCACTTCCTTCTCTTCCGCCCGTGCTTTCATTATATTGTCTTTCACTCTTATCGCTAAGGGATGGAGGGTGACTGATCTTACGACTGTCTCAAGGGCGGACCTTGAGTCGTCCAATACAACGCACGACTGGAGCGACTATCTGGCCGCGTACCCCGTCGCTTCCACCAGCGCCAACAGCTCAGCCTGGTAGACGGTGCAGTAGTTCTCCAGCTTAAGTTATTTGCTCTTTATCTCTGCGTTTCCCAGCATAACGCAGAAGGTCGCATCTATTTTACCTTCTCTACGGTTGACTTATGGCAGCTGGCGTGGAAAGCTGTTCTCCCTTGCTTCCTTCCCCAGACAGGAGAACTCCACACTAACCCGATCAGTGGCAGTCTCCTGTAGCTTTCCGGTGCCTTCAGGTCCCGGTCTCTCAGCACTTGTCGGGTGGCTAGCTAGAGCACACTTTTTTTTTTTCAAATAAAGTGGCTGCTTCTTGGACCAGAAGATCCAGAGAAAGCAGCCCGGCAAGTACTAGGATTGAGTGCAGCGACGCGGTCCGATGCGAAACCGCGTTGGACTGCATGTGGATCAGCAGCTTCTTAGCCGACGGCGCCACGCACTCGCTGCGTACATAATTATCGGCTTACTACTGGCAGATATATCGTCCTGATTATTTCCGGCTTTACAACTCCCTCCCCCCACCCCCCCACGACACTTTCACGGAACTTCACACACACAGTTGGCCATAGAAGTTCTGCACCTTTTTTTCACGTTCTTTACATGCGTATGGATCTTGAGCCTATCGTTAACTGTGAGGCCAAGTATCCGGACTTCTCGAATTCGATTAAGGGGTTCCCTTCCCATGGTAAGTATTGGGTTGTCATACTTCAGTTTGCTAGTTAGCACCATCACCTTTGTTTTGTGAGGTGCGAACTTTAGCTTGTTTCTGACTCCCCAATCATCACATCGGCGTAAACCGCGATAGCCTTCCTCGTGATGTCCCCTGTCTCTAGCACCGACAAAACGAGCACGATGTCATCTGCAAACGTCGAGTAGTGTGTTCTGTCCTTGGGAGAAATGCCATCGCATCCCTGCCCTCGCGAGGGCAAAGACAAGTTATGTCAGGCTTGCACCGACTAAAATACCCACGATTTTCCACCATCGTCACTACGACAGAGCCGCGCGTTCGCACACCTCCGCGTCCCTAACAGCGCCGGTTGCACCATGTAGCCCCATTTCATGAGGGAGAACCCCCCTTTCCATCTGTGTAAGTGCGCCGGGACCGGAACATACAGCGCGTCCTCCTCTCGGGCTCTATAGCCTTTTGGGCAAGGCGGGAACCTATTCGGAGAGAGGCTAGTTCCCTCGTCCCGTAAAAAGCTAAGTACTGTGCAGAGGTTCTCGTCGATGTCTAATGTAGGGTTCAGGGTTTAGAACCAATTTTCGGATTTCAGTTGAATTCTTCGTTCGTTAATTCGTTGGAATTCTCTTTAGTGTGGAGCAGTTTTGGATGGAGCATGGATTTCACCAGTCGAACTCTTTCAAACTTAAAGCATATTTTCCTAATCATACACATCGGCGTGAACTGCGATAGCCTTCCTCGTGATCCCTCCTGTCACTAGCACTGAGAAAACCAGCACGATGTCATCTGCAAACGTCAAGTAGTGTGTTCTGTCCTTGGCCACCGCCTCCTGAAGCGGATTCAGGATGCCTAGGGATCCCTGCACACATCCCTTGATGGTCTCTCTAGTCCATTCAACCACCGCGTATCTTACTGCCACCCTGCATTCGCTAAGATAGCTGTTCGCAAGGCGCCGCAGATTCGCGGGGCTGTGATTTTGGCCAGTCTTCACCGTATATAGGCCACCAGGCGTCATCGAAAGCTACGTCTATGTTCAATGAAAACAACACCACGATCTCCTCTTTTAAGCGGGCATGAAGGTGCTGTATCAGGTCATAACGGGGGTCCTTGGTGCATCTTTATGGCACACAGCCGTATTGGTAGTGACTAATATACAATGCCCAGTACCACCGGATCTTCTCGACAATTCATAGCCCATTTAACATTTCAAAGAAAGCCTCTTTTTTGTTATGGTCAATAAACATAAAGAAATTTAGAAATCGTTGCTTATGCACCCTTGAAACTCCCTTCTGCGCTTTTATATCCGTTTTTATCTTATTATTTAGGCTCTCCACGTGTTGAGTGTGAATACTTGTTGTAGGATCAACAAAATGATGTTTATGTGCTACAGATCCATGGGAATAATTATTTGTGGCCACGATGCCTTTATAGGCTGCATATTCATCCGAATGAATAATGCTATTATGCCTGACGACATTTTCTATTATAGGTAATAAAGTAGCTGCACTTCTATCCGGAACCATAGTAGCAAATGATTTAGCAGGCGTAACACTTGTAACAGCCATGGTTAACGCCCAATCGGCCTGTACCCTTCCTCTTCCTCTATGGCTTTTGACGTTAAAGTTAAGCTTAGTTTCGCCTATTCGCACTATATTATTGGGACCGCCGAGCCTTACGGGATTTCGTTCAAAGTATTCATTTACCTTCTTACATAACTTTTCATTTTACAGAAAAAATTTTTTACTTAACCCGCCCACATGATCTGATATATCATTATATTTTGTATTTTTAACTATATAATACACCGCCTTTAATTGCTTTTTAATACAAATTTTTGATCCATAGACAAACGAATCAGATAATAATTGAGCGTTTCGTTTCATAAAAATCACATTCACTGTTTAAGCATCTTCATGAAAACCTCAACTCTGCTGTTGCTTCAGGTTTTAAGAGCATTTCACTCTCACAGTGAATCCAAAACAATTTGTCAAATATAATTTTCTCATTCATTAGATATGCAATGAGTTCAGTGTTATTGATACGTTCTATATAGCTCAACCATTTGTTAAGTAACATTTTAGGGGTTTAAATAAAAAATATTTTATATTCATGACAGGAAAAAATAACAAGTCCACTTGTTCCACAAAGTCACTTGATCCGGATTTTCAAGGTTAAGTTTTCTTTGCATATTCTTTTAATACAATTGACATCATATTAGATCGAGAGGAATGATGGCTGCTAACGCGGCGGAGGCAAAAGTAGATGTTGTCCGATGGGCCGTGGCTATCCTAGTGGCGAAACTTCTGATGACTGCGTTCAAGCGTCGGTTTCTCTGGTTGGTTAACGAGTCGGCCCACGCGTTGGCTGCGTAAAGCATTATAGGCTCCACCACAGCTTTGTATATGGTAGAGACTATAGGGCTGGATAATCCCCAGTGTGCTGTCGCAGCTTTCGATATTGATTTGTAGATCTTGATGGCCTTCTTGTAACATTCCTGGAAATGGTTGTTGAAATTGAGGTTCTTGTCGATGGTCAGATCCAAGACTCATATTCTCCTGTAGAGGAAATTCCGTGCCCTCGAAAAGTATGCGTGGGAGCTCGTAGTTGCGCTACCTAGTTATGAGGACCGCCTTTTTCTTCTGCGCCGCGAATTTTAATTTGTGAGTCTCCTTGCCCCAGCGAGATACTCCGGTTAGGGCGATTGAGAGTTTGCGCTCAATTTCACCTGTCTCGTGAGCTGAGGCAATCACTAGGAGATCATCCGCGATGGCTTGCACGTGTGCCTCTAAGCCACCTGCCGACTTTAGTAGAGGGTCAAGTTGGACGTTCCAGCCGCGGTGACATGGCTTGAATTATTAGTATTAAGTTGGTCCTTTGAATTTTAAGGTTAAAAACAAAGTTGAATGAAAAGATATATTATAACTATTGTAAATTTTCGCTCACTGAAATACAAATTACATTTTGTAGGTAATTAATAAGAGTTAAGTAATGTTGACTGTTATAAATATATTTTTGTGGAGTATAAAGACTAACATTCATAATGTTGCTAGTCAAAAGTGATTATTGATTACGGTTTACAATTTGGTGTGTAGTTTTTAACTTTTGTTCATCATAATCACAATGTAAATTTTTCGACTTAAGGTTTTCTCGCCTCCTTAACGCTTTTATCTCTTAGAGATATGTCAACCCTGTTGACACAAAGGTGCCTCTTGTGCCTTGCCTAATAAATATTCTACCCTTAGTAGGGAAGCATTTAAATGTAATCTATTTATAATCTTCATAGAAGTTTGGCTATGTTAAATATTATATTAGTTTTTCAGGACACCGTTCACTTTTTACATCATCGATAAAACCATTTCCATCAGTTAAGAATTGTTTTTTTTTTAAATGAGCAATATTGAAATTGTTTTACGTTTGCAATATTTTGACAGAACCATATATATTTATTATTCATTCATGTATCGTATTGTATCGTCAACACAATCAAAAGTATTTCTATTATAAAAGAGCGGTACTAAAGAAATGGCTACATATACTGTGTGTATCTATACATTTATTATATTCAAGTGAAATTGACTGATTGCGAAGAATAGAACTTTGTGTGTATGGTTTTTTGCATGTCAACCAACGACTATGTGTAATTCTATAGAAAGCTTTATGTACGAACCCCCTTTTAATGTTTCCGTTTAAAGTACTGTGACGATAGTCATCAAATATTCTTTTTAATGTATTACTTGTATACAGTTAGGTAATTTCAATAATAAAGATTTGATTGAAAGTTATCTTGTTTTTAATACTATTACCATATAAATTTTAATGTAATAAACCACTCTACTCGTAAAAATCGGAAGTTAGAATGTAGCACAATCCAATGCCTACTAATGTCACCCGAATAGTTTTCGTGGTTACGATATAAATGACTATGAAAAATATAAATCCGATTTAAGATCATATATATATATTTCCGTTTAAAGATCATTCGTTACATTTGTCATTTATTTCACAAGAACACGACTGCACAGTTTCGGTTGGGACTTTTTTTGGCTCGATGCTGGTAACTTTTACGTGCTGTCCAATTACATTCTGGAACAAAAACCACCCAATTATATGAGTTTACATTAATCAAATACTCAACTTATTTATTTTGTTTACGCTTGACATTAAAGTAAACCTTTTTCCGCTTAATATACAATAATTATAAAGTCGATACGTTAATAGTAATAGTATACACTTATGTAAACGTAATCGATACGCAATGTTAACTAATTCGTAACCATATTGAATAGTACTAAGGACAGTGTCGTTATGCTATAGTGCGTAATAATCAGGAAATAACTCTGAGGGTTGACATACAAATCAGCGGAAACGCGTATAACAAGCAACGAATCACTTATATCACTAGATCCCGGGTTCGATCATTTGATTTTCTGTTATTTTCTTAGTACATTTGTAAGATTTGTGTTTTAGAAAAAAAATTCAATCTCTCTCCGTACACACGAATGTGCTGTAACTCTTTTTATATATATTTAGGTCTATCATAAATAAATTGTAGTATAAAATTGGTAAATCTATAAATGCAACAAAGCCCAAAAGGTTCCTGAAATTAAGGGATGAAGTGTATTAGGACGATAAGATTCCCAAGTGGTGAGCGTGTGCTTCGTATGAGTTGACGAAACACCCGTTAAGCAATGAAATACTAATATCACAGGTCTTTGGGTGAGATATTGTTTTTTTTTTAAACTTCATCCCCTTGCTTGTTGTGACAGAGCTTTACTTTATCTTTTCTTATTTTCGACTTTAAATCTTCCAATTGCTTTTTATCATTTCTCTATTCATCTTTCACACTCTTATTGCTCTCCAGTTTGATGTCTAATGACTGTTTTTTTTTTCTGACTAAACGCGGAGACGATCTAGACGTTGACCTAATGGTGACAACGTGGCGTGAGAATGATTCAAAATGGGTTGCAGATTGTACTCAACGCTTAGAGACAAGATGTTAAATTTTATTACCGTAGTAATTTTATTAATGACAACGCCTTTCAAATGTAAACACAGTAATGTTTGCACACAACTGTTTGGAGACAGGAACAGAAACTGGGCTGTGCCTACCCCCCCTGCCTAGACGGTCTCCAGTTACAGAGACCTCTTACCTGTGGCTCTCGCTCTCTCTGCTTGCGTTATTACCTGTGCATCTAACGGAGACGTATACGTCTTCTTTATTGGTTCCTGTAGGCTCGCTGATAGTTCGTATCTACGTTTTTGCGCCATCACCGCATCGTGCAGCAGCGCATGCGATATCTGAAAGCGATCGCACGAGCGCGCCATGCAGCGCACCTCGCGCAGCGCGTCAAGTGCTATGTTAAGCCTAACCCTACTGAGAAACTCGTAAAAAGAACATTCAACTGTCTGATCCTGTAATACGAAGAATATCAATTATTTTATCTACTTTTTAATTCAACTAAATGACGAGACTAGCTTGACTTCACCTAAGCAAGACATTTACGCGCCGCCTCGTCATCTACATACATACGTTTTAAATTTGGATACCCCAGTAATTTCACCAACTGCAACGCACTTCAAATCGGAACACAGTAACGTTTTAACAAAAAGTTCCTATGTTCCGTCTATTCCTGTTATTGTTCAGTAACAGGAATAGACGTTGCGGTACTTAGACGTTCATACGAAACAGAACCATCAGTAAAACAGTGTTTTACTGATGGTTCAGTCGAAATATATTTATATGTATGTATATATATTTAACCTCTTTTTGGCTTTGTTCCATAATGTCTTCCTGTATAAGTTTGATTTCTTTCGCCCATCCACTGAAATAAAAAAAAGGAAATAATTGTAGCGGTCACCATCGGTACTGCCAATATATGTAACACAGATTGCGTAGTTGATTCAGGACAAAACTAATATTAAAACAGATTCGTGTATGCATCATCTTATATCCATAACTTAAACTTAAGAATCTCTTAACATAGTTTAACATAAGCTTACTTCGCTATCTGAGAATATTCTTCAAGAGTTTCGACGCCCTGTGGCAACAGATCGGGGCACAATGTCTTCGCTTCAACCCAGGTTTCGTTTAGTTTTAATGTTAAATAGTGCGAGGACAGAACGAGGATAGTCTGGAAGAGTTTTTCATATTAATTTCACTAAAATGGTATTAGTACGAACACTGATAAATCAATTAACGGCCATCGAAACATGTACTATTGTACATTAAAATATTAGATAAATGTTAATAAATAATCATGTCTTCATGTTCTAATGGGGTGGAATATTTAAGAAGAAACCACTCGATAAATCTTAATAAACTTGTCAAAATATTGGTAATTATTATACTTCTGTTATGAGCTTTGGTATTACTATAAAAGCCGTTAAACAATATATTAATATAAGGCTATAGAAATTTCGTCTTCCATTCATGATGCGACAATGTCTATATAAAACGTGTATGAAACCTAAAAAACAATCCTCTAAATATAGTTATTTTCAGTAAGTTGTCATAAATATTAACCAAAGTATTAATCGTTATTTACTAAATATATTGTCCATCAGCAAGATGTAATAACTAAATTGAATACCTCATCTTGCGGCGGTAACTTAATATTCTTGTACAAGTTAAAGGCTTCGTCAGCTAGTGATACTTTAAAGGCCAAATCTTTCGAAAGCATGTGAAGAAGAGCGTACACCTAAAATTTATAAAAAGATTATTAATTGTTAATTCATTCATAGACTTGCTCCTTAATAAAAACTTTACATATCGACATTTCTATTATGGTTGTTATTCACCTGAAAGCATGAAAAATGTCTAGATGAAATTACTCAAATTAATGATAAAGTCTCATACATACGTATATTAATCTCACGCTTGTGAAATAATTTTTATGAAAGTTTAAGCTATTGTATATGTGAAATACTATTAAATATATTTAAAATTAAAATTGAAACCTTTGGCATCCGAGATCCAGCCAAATCTGCAGCCGGCAAGCATTTCAATGGTTTTTTACTAAAATATTGTTCTTCGTAAAGACAGCAAATTTGTTGTAATACATCCGGAGACATTATAGGACAATCTAAATCTGCAATTGGATATAACTAATCATTAATCTATTGCCGCATGTCAAGAAACAAATAAAAATATATATATAAGGTTGTCAAATATCTCCCTTCCGCTTTTTTTGCTCTTTATTCAATGCTTTATAAAAAGTGTTACAGTGATCGGATTCAGTTCAAATATGCGCCGTTTTGTTCGATAATCTGTTTCCATCTAGACGGCAACTTCATAATACCTCCCTCGTAGCCTAGTAATATAATTAGTGTTTTATAGTTTTTTTTTTCTATTTATTTCTAATTTTCCCTAATATTATTATTCAGAGCTTTATTATTATTTAGCATTATTATTTACAACATTTACTTACATCATATTCACTTGTAATTTATATAATTTTTTTCTAATTATTTATTTTTTATATTATCTATAGTTATGCTATCTAATTAACTAATATTCACACAATTAATACATTATTATTGTTTATTAATATATTCGTATATTGTAAAAAGTTATTTTCATAACAGGAAAAACTAGTAGTTTCCGATAAAGCAGTTACAGGATTTATCAATTATTTAAAAATTTAACAAAGAGAGAAAAACGCACTTTGTATAATACCATAATCGTTTAGTTTGACCTTGGCTGCATGACATTCATCTCGGAAAATGGCTGCCAGTAAATTTGCAATCGTAGCTCCTCTTCTAACTAAATTTGGAACCTAGAAGTTTTAGTAACAAAATGCATAAATGACCTTACAGACATAGATTTTGCTCTCTTATAGAAATGTTTGTATGGTAATATATGGATCTTTGTGTATATTACTAATTACTTCCAAGACCATCATATGTTCTAATGATTATTTCAGTAATTTAACTACAATTATATTTCTAACCTAATAAATTGCTATTGTGACGAACACCGAGGTTTACCGACTGTGAGCACCATTCAATCAATTATCATGTTAATTTTTAGTTAAAAAGAAAAAAAGTTTTTACTGGATACGACGGATATTGAATTATCTATTTATTATAATTGACCATACAATATCCGAAGCTGTAGAGCTGGCTCTCCATGTGACAATCTGCCCAACAGCTTCGCCTGCTCTCGCGACGTCGCATAGAAGTGCGAGTGCGAGACATTGAACTGAGGGCCGAGTTAACTGTTCGAATAAAATTATTCATTTAATGTTAGTGATAAGAAATAATAAACCGTATCAGTGACATTACAATAAATTATATATTTATTAATGAAGAGCAAAAAGCCACTTCCATTCAATTAAGTGGACAAATGCGGAAATTGCAATCATCCAATCTCTATCTTTATAATAAAATTATAAAGGAGTACTTGTTGAGACTAGAGGCCCGCATTCAGTCATGTCATAAAACTTTAATACTAATGAAAACCCCGTTAATGTAATAAATAGAGCATTTGCTAATCAGTTTTTGTATGATTTACTTTAGAGAAAGCTTGGAACAGAAATTATTGTACAATCTCAAGAACCAGCATATAAATGTTAACACATTCGAAGATATACAACAAAAAACAATCGAAGTATAAACAACAGTCGAAATAAGAGATAATTGATATAGAACTTACAGAAATGATGTCCAGAAGTTTAAAAACTCCGTCATCATTGACAAACTTTGCCCTGTATGAATCGTTCCAAATAATAGTCTCCCATATAAAGTTGAGTAATGATATCATCCATCTAGGAATTTATGTAAATTATTGTTTGTTTAATAGTGATAAGTGCTCCTTGCTAGAAAGGAGTTAGTTAATGACACCGACTCGCTTACTTTTATCAACAAACGACTATGTTTATTGCCGGCGACTAAGAAGTTTAGATATAAGACAGATTCCCGAGTTCATTATTGAAGTCAAACGTGATGGAATAATTTCCACTCTTATACTGTCAATGTGCAGCCTTAACACCTTATCTATTTTCTGGCTACCTAAAAACTATTTAGTTTACATTCTTCGTCTTAATTCTCACTCGACATAATTAAATAGAAAAAATCGACAAGGTTTATCGCATTGTTTAAAAGTTTAATGCCTTTAAGATTCGTGTTGTGATTAGAGAAAACCGAAAATCTAATTATAAGTAAGAAGATATTTCATCTTATATCGGAAGACATAAAAATATTGATCATATTTATTCATAAAAGAGCTACGTAATACAAAATTATATCACCTGTCACACACGAGCTTGTGTTTCTGTAAAGAAAACAGTACGGTGTTCAACATCCTCGTCGATAGTGTCTGAACAGACGAAGGCCATTTTATATCCGGGTAAACACAGCAACTTATACGCGAATTAATCACAATTGAGCTGGTCAGCAACCTTAGGCATATTGCAATAATAACTTGGCTCTTCTCAACCGGAGGAGTTTTCTGATCAAGTAGATTATGGCATAGACCTACATGAATTTTTTTTCTATTGGAATGTAATTAACCTTTAAATTTAACTCCCACTATTATCCTCAATTGTTCAATTGAACAATGATAATCGATATTAATGGGATTTCTTTAAATCGATATAATAGTACATATACGTCAACGTAAGGTATTGAAAAATATGTATGTGTATCTTTACCTATGAAATTGCCGTTTTGTAAGAAAAAAATTTTTTTCATGTATTTTTTATTTGTAATTATCGAAGTAATCACCCATGCAATCAATGCATCTTTGACAACGCAGTGGCAGTTTATTGATGCCCTTCTTAAAGAAATCAGCTGGACTGGAGGCAACAAATTTTTCAAAGGCATTTTGTACTGCCTCTCGGGTATTGAATGTTTTTCCCGCCAAGAAGTTATCCAAATTCTGGAAAAATTTGATGTCTTTAGGCGCAAGGTCTGGTGAGTAGGGCGGATGACGGAGAGCTGCCAATCCCAGTTCTTGCAACTTGGAGACCGTCTATTATGCAGTATGAGGTGGCGCGTTGTCGTGCAGGAGCAGCGGAGACGAGCGATTGACCAATGCTGGTTGGAGATGTGCCAGTTTCTCCATCATTGTGTTCAGTTCTTCACAGTACACATCTGCAGTAATGCTCACCCCGTTTGGTAAGAATGTGATGAATCACACCGGCGCTAGATCACCAAACAGTGACCATCACTTTTCTAGGGGTAAGTTTTCATTTACGGCATTGTTTAGGTGCTGAATCAGGATCCAACCAACTTGCTGAGCGCTTGCGGTTATCAAACAGAAAATTTTTCATCGCAGGTAACAATGCGGTTCAAAATTCCTTCATTTGTGTGTCTGTTAAGCAGTGCAAGGCACGTCTCGATGCGTGCTTCGCGCTGGCGATCATTAAGTTCGTGGGCACCCATTTGTCACGCTTTTTTACCTTGCCAATTTGACGCAAACGGACCAATATTGTTTTGACGCTAACGTCGAAAGCTGCTGCTAATTCAGCCGTAGATTGTGTATCATCAGCTTCCACAATCGCCTTTAATTCTACATTGTCGACCAAAGTCTTCGGACGACCACGAAGTTCATTTTTCAAGTCGAAATATCCAGAACGGAAGCGAGCAAACCAATAACAGGTGGTGCATTGGTTTGTAGTGTTAGCTCCGTAAACGTCGGTGATGTTGCGTGCCGCTCGTGCCGCTTGTGCCGCGTTGCTGCCACGACGGTACTCACATTCCATAATTACTCGAATTTTTAACGTATCCATGATGACGAAAAAGATTGAAATGCGATGAAAATGTAACACTAATCAATAAACAAATGACTACTTTTGGAAAAAGAAATCCATGTTTTTAAAATAAAATTAATTTGAAATTGGAATTCTTAGCCAAACAAAAATTATTTTGATTTGAAATGGCCAGTACTGCAGAACGGCAATTTCATAGGTGTAGACCTATTACTAAGTAGTAATACGTAAACAAGGTGCTCCCTTTTCCTGAAGTTTTTCCTACTTGTTACTGGGTTGCGATGTAATTATTCTTACCTATCTCCAATATACACCACTAACTGTTCCCGCCCATTTTGTTGGCCATAACACCCCACCAGTCGGGGAAAGAATTTTGTAAAATCCATTCTTAGCTGATCTCTAAATAGTAGAAGCAATATCTCTACCAAATTTTGAGTATTAACGTGTAATAGTTACAAAAATCTCGTGAATACATATACATTATAAATTGAACATTTGAAGTATACTCACGAATAATAATGATAATACCGTGACTGTCGAACAAATCTTTGAGCATATGAGTACGTGTTTTACTTTTTTTCTCACTTATCGTGACCTGCAGTACTCTGAGGCACCAATACAGTACGGACAACTCATATGGATTCACGGAATACCACTCTATATACCACATCAATCTACAGATATAAAAGTAATTAATATATAAATCTATTAATTAAATTGCTACTTGTATTGAAGCAGAAGTCAAATCTAAAAGTATTAAGACTCCACGTTGTAATCTAAACTTATTTTAAACCATATTGCTTGATGTTACCTTCTTATTAAACCATAATCTTGGATTAGTTGTAACGATGCTATCGGCAGAGTACAAATTAGAGCTTTAAAAGCAGTATCTCTTAAATCATCAAACAGCGGTGGAGACCAATGACGCTTGAGCTTGCAAAGCAGAGGATCTAGTAAGTACATTAGTCCGAGAAGCCAATGTTGTGATTCCATCATCTACAAGCGATATAATAAATGAAAAGACTACAGTGGATATTTTATTATCACAATAAAGCAAGTCTGGCTATGGTATTACTTACAAATTTATTACAAGGGAAAGTTTTAAAAAACTGAACGCTTAGATGTAATAGAACTTGTTTAAATCGCACGTCAAGCGGGCTCGTATTGAAGTTAACGGATGCTGTCCAGTTTTTCCTTAGGGGTACTTCCGTGCGAACTGATAGCGTTAAAATATCTGATGGATTGATAACTTATTTAATAAAATCGTCACTTAGCTAAAAAGAGAGAATGTAGTACACTGACGCCCAAAAAGATTTTAGACAAATTCTTACAAACAGTTAAAAAATCAGCTTTTAAACGAATGCAGATAATCTCAGTATACCGTAAGCAGAGATTTACCGATCAAGTTAATTAAATATATATATTACATTGATACTTATATATAAAGTTTCTATTTTGTCTTAAATAAGTTGTAATGAACGTTAAAGAAATGAAAACTATTGAATTATTGTTTGATAAGTAATTGATTTGTAAATTATCTCGTAACATACCCAACATTAATAGATTGCACAAGGTAGTTAATCGGGATCCGAAGCAATGAAGAAGACACGACACAATGATTGTAAGGGTTATTCGCTCGTGTCGATGATCCCTTGCACGACATTCGTATCGATACACCCAAGCGAAACATCTGTTCAAAGAAATATCGTTGGTAATTTATCAATGAGATCGTATTATTCAGTTCATATCATTTTTATGGACCAATTTCATATGATGTTAGAAAGCAAATAGATGTTGAAGTGAACTATAGCGCACCGGATCTGAATTGTTAGCGGAAACAAGAAGACAAGACAAGAACTGTTGACGACATTGTTTTATCATCAAAAACTAGTAAACTCAATTATTTCTATTAAATGAAGAGAACAGAAATGATCTGTTAACCATTATGTAAAATAATTTTATGATGTAAAGCTGTAGTTGTTATAGATGTCACAATTTTATAGATCACCTTAGACTGTAGGAGCTAGGACAGGATAGAGTTGAACAAAATTTTGGATCTTCCTCTGCAATTTGTTTAATTGTATTTAATAATACCAGAAGAAGAGAGAGCGTAGTAGACATGTTTACGCTGCTTGCGCCTATGTAACAATATGTAATTCGTCATTATTTTCATATTAAAATATTAAACTAATTCTACTTTTATTAAATATAGCAAACAGTACATTTTGTGATTATTCCAAAACATTTTTTTTAAATACATTGCTTTACATACTTTTAAATCACTAAATACTATATGGCATAGCCATCGTCGTTATCATTTATTTAGCGCGGATACAATTAAGAAAAGTACGGATTTTCAAGAGTGTCTGCAACATTATAATTTTTTTGATTAATTATGAAGTTCATTACCGTCTATTAAAATACGTCTTAATATGGAAACAACGGAAATAAATTACACATGTTAATAGTACGCTACCTAATTTCACATTAATGTCTTGTGTATCCAATGGGTTGATATCAAATATCGGCAAAGCTCGATTAGGAAAATAGGGGTTAAAACGGCAGAATATGTTTTCGATGATATTATCTTTTAGCATGTTTACACCTAAAATAAAAAATGTATCGTTAAATCATCACAAGTGTAAATTTACTTCGCTAATATGAACAGTACACGAAATCCTTGACAATAGTTTTGACTTAGTAAGTTATACTCGTTTTCTCGTTATCACATTTTACCATAAATATAATATTAACGAATTAATTGTGTTATTAAAAGGAGTGATGTTAGAAATTATTTTCATAAACAAAACATGTTTATTTGAATTAATTATCAATCTATCAAGAGTAGGACAAATTGTCTAAACATCAAAGAGGTTATTACAATTATCAACATTATCGCACGCTAGTAAAAAGGCGATTTCCAAAAACGTATAAAAACGATACGTGGTGGCCAAAGATAACATTCTGACAACGATGTCACATAGGTTGGTGGCAGCGGCTAGTGTGTGGCTCAAGCGGAGGACGCCCTGATCTCTGTGATTGTCAGGAGCCGACAGATGCCAAATCAACGCTTCAGATATTATATCAAAGTAAGCATCATCTTCTAAACGCATTAAGAAATACCCTGAAAATATTTAAAATAATTAAAAAATCTTCGTACTTATTAAGCTGCCATATAGGTTCTCTTAAACTTATGTTTCCCATGGCATAAACAGGATCTTCTGGTAACCATATTAGTCTAGTCTTCAGCAGCGAAATTACTATTAGGTAAGCAATAATGGGAACATGGCGGACTTTCGAATAGTCCGTGTACAAGTAACACTAACACTTTAAATACAAAATAAGGTACCAACGCGGGGACTATGTGCTCATATATAAATAATAAATTAATATTAAACAAACTATTACCACAGTCGTTACTTTTTAAAATAAACATATCCATTTCTTAATACAGTGATGATATATTGTATGCAAATTAGTTGCATAGTCTTCTTAGTTTCTTTTTAACTTCAGCCTAATACATTAAGTATAAAGCATAGATTGAATACCGTATAACATTTTTCAAAACGTAATGTATAATAACAAGTCACAATAGAAAGTTAAAATCGAATTTAGATCGTTCTAGATTATTCATAAGTAGGACAGAGTACCAAGCGTTCTGGGCCTTCAAACGTGTCGTACACGATCTTACTCTATAATATTAGCATCACTAAAATAGGAGTAAAACTCCCTCGATTACCATCGCCGTTGGCCCCTTTGACTATAATAAAATCGCGAAGACGATATCGCTCCATAAATAAACCAAACGAATGGCTTTACGAAAATTAAAATATCTGCTCTAACATATAACAATCGCTCGTGTTGTATATGAATCTATTTAATTTAATCTGTATAACACTTACCCATAAAATTAAAGTAGTTAGTCAACGTTTTAAAATAAGTGACAACATCTGATGCTAAGTTTAATAATATAGGCTTATTCATTTTATGTAATAAGATAACAAATTCATCTCTCAATGAATATTCATTACGGGAGAAGTTTTCGCATAGATAGTCCATAATGAAACAAACATCATCCAATACATGAATTTTCTGTAAGCTATTTGAGCTTCAATCATTCATAATAGAAACCGTAATATTATGGTTATCTCACCAGCTATAGGGTGATGATGTAACAGACAATTTACAAACTTAATTAATTATAAATATTTATTATATATTGCGAATATTAAGCTTAATGTTGTTTGAAAGTGAAGACGTCGATCGTAATGTTACACACTGTGTTATATACTTTCTCCCAACGATGTGTTATAACTACAGTTTAAATCATGGGAACGTATGACTAAGAGCAGAGGTAAACAATGAACACTCCAGCGCTACTTCGTGTGAAATTTGTTATCGACTACCCTTCACTTCTGTAGTAGATTATGCAATATTAAAAGGATACAAATCCAAATTTAGCGATTTCCGCAAAATCTCTTAAACAGGACTTTAACCGATCGACTTGTTGGCTAGCTATTGGATCTTGCATCATGAATATTAAAGTTTCGACAATATCCCATCCAGCAGTGAGCGGGCAAGGATCAATCCAATCTTTATCTGAAATGTATTAAAATTAAAGTAAAATTAACTACAAGTTATTCTGAATGATACATTGTTTTGAAAAAAAAAATGTGGTTTTTCTTCTGGTGCTTGCATTACTTAAAGAATACAGTTAATTATTTGTACTGTATTCCTCCAAACAAAAAACTAGTTAGTTTAAATGTCTGCTACTATGTGATCGAAAAACAATGGACCAGGTTTACAGGTCAATGCAGTAGCACACGAGAAATCATAACTCATACTATACGACAATAGATTTAAAGGTTATGTAGGTGAGGGAAAGTTTAATGTTCATTTCATTATATTTATGTCAACCATTTACGTTTATATTTATTTGTTAACGTCTTATTATCTAACTGTTATTTGCCCGAGCTTTCATTGGTTTGTAGATTGAAACATTTTCGAATTATATATAATTAAAACATTCTGATTCTTGAGGAAATTTATAATATATATACATTATTACCAACTATAATTGGATCGACTTTCTTCATCAGAAATCTGTTCAATATTTCCTCTTCTGTATATTGCTTTCCTTCAGGTCCATGCAAACACTGAAACGTTTCTGTAGATGTAGAAGACACGCTCAGCAGTTCCTTTTTCATCTTTATTATTTCGAGACTATTTAATCTCTTGAACTCGTCCGTTCTTATGTCTCTTTTATAGTAATGAGAGTTACTTTGCGATGAATTACTATTCACATTTGTCCCCTTCCGATAACTACGACTAAGTTTCGACTTTACGGATTCTGTTTTTGATGAAACGTTGAATGAACGTTTACTATCCATTACAATGTCGGTGAATAGTGTTATTTAAGTTACAAAGACTAAAATAATAACTTTAGTGAATAAAACGATGATAACGAACACAAAACAAATATCAATAACTTATAAGCGTCATTCTGATTTGTTAACATTGACGTAAGAGAAAAATAAATTTGTTTTACTGCAAAAAGTATCATTTAACGGTGTTATGTAAACAGTTTCGGATTCACATTCATACTAGAACACTGTTAAATTGCCTATTAGTAGCATGTACAGCAGATAAAAATAATAATAATATTAATGTTCTTTCCTTCTAATCTTCTAGGGAAATTGTTCAACCTAGTCTATATATACCAATATAACAAACACTGACTTTTGCTGTATTATTTATTATACCAATATTTATAATTCGCTTGTGATTTTCATCTTTTTATCGACACTGATTTTTACTTTGGCATCATACAAATAAATAATACTGATCCCTCAATAATTAAAGTATAAAAATAATCACTTAATTTCTATTTACTGGTATTAGGTCTCTTGATGGAGACCGTCTAGGTTACCACTGCAGTTCCTATTTTTGCCCCTAACCAACAGTGTGTAAACATTAATGTGTACTGGTTCGAAGGCGCTATAGCTAGTGAAAATACTGGAGTAACGGGATTTAATATCTTATGATTTAAAGCGACAATCGCAGTGTGGTGCAGTGTATATAGTCCTAACTAGCGCCACGTTGAGTATGTGTATCTTTTACTATCAAGTGAATATCACGACCTACACATCAAAAAAAAAATTATTAAACAATTTAGCCTTTTGAATAATATTTCAAATATCAAGAAAGTGGTAGCCATTTATACAAAAATGCCAAAAAGAGATATTACTAAGTGTAAATCCGACGATAAACATAAGCAACCCTTAAGTCTTGAACATTATGTTCAAAATGTTTGCATGTTGTAAAAAAAATATAAATTCTAACATAAATAAACCGAATCCATGTTGGCTATATTAGGATTGAGCATTTTTTTTTTCTAATAAGGTTTTGGATTTTTTATGGGTCCAACATCGGGTCGAGGTATACACATTTGAACAAAAAACAATTAACAAAATAATCCCGTAAGGAGATATTCGCGGTAGTTATACATAACAAAAAATACGCTTTGTGTCGAGAAACCTCTTTTTTTTGCCGTCGATTAAAAATAACAAAACATCTTAATAATACGAAAATTTACGACTGACTGAGGGACTGTTGTGCTGTTGCGAGGTGGGGGAACGGAGGATCAACCGCTGTGACGTTCACTCGACTCGTTTAGTTACACACCGTTCGTGCTCGTGTATGTATCTTTACGTTTGTGAAAATATATATTCTATACTCGCCTTTACCACACACGTTCATTTATTACTTTTCATTTCGAGAAAACTGAGTGTAATAATAATACAGTGCGTGAAACTTTGGTTAATTGATCAACAAGGAGCGATAGTACGTTTTAACATTTCGGTGAGTTCCTTCTAAAATTTATTTTCATCGAGTGATAGACAACGTTTCTACAGTTTATTATTCGTTTTAGTTATGTCATATTGAATTTGTAACGTTGCTGACAATATACCGACAACAGACAGTTAGTTTTAAAACAATTCCCATCAATGTTCCTCGATTATTATATATGAGTATAATCATCTCCCAAATTTTTTCACGGCAAAGATTTTCTGTGAGAGAATGCTACTTAGGCTATAAGTCCGCCCTTCGCAACCTACATTTATGACAATGCAATAAATAATTAATATAAAACAGTTGAATAAATTGCAGTTGTGAATGCTTTGGTTTAATTGAACAGCTTACTGAATATCATAATAAAAGGGCATTCTTATAGGTAGATAAGAAATTAAATACTTATTTCGTGTTTGATTTTAATAATAAAGTGCAAACAGGCTTTAAAACTATGTAACGCAGGTACTACATAAATGTGTTTAATTTGGATCTGTTGTGAACAAATGACATACAATTTATATGTATTTCCCACAACGGCGTCACTATGATTTATTATTAAATTTCAGTGCGAGATAAACAGGTTTTTTTTACAAATTATAAACAATTAAAAATGTCACTATTAGTATTATACACAGAATAACAAAGTTTTTATATTATACTATTGCACATGTCTCTATAGACATCATGGTTTTGCAACGGACAGTACAACTATTATTAGTTGATTAATAGTTAATATATCATTAGGCAAACATTAATGTACAACAATTTTATAACTCACGAAACTAACCTATTCAAACGTTCGTATCTATTTACTATTCAATGTACTATAATTTAAAACACAGTTGAATGTGTAAGTGGTACGGTTTTTTTTTTATATTTTTCTTCTATATTTATAGTTATAATCATATCTTTTGTCTTGGACTACAAGTTCATAGATGCATCGGCACTGACATTAAAACGCTTTTAGTTTTGGACAACAACGGTTTGATGACAGTCATCTTTAGGGAAAACCATAGTAATAAGTAATTTTGAAACGATAATAGACTTAATAGATTACATTTTTAAAAGCATTTACTTCTGACATTACTGATAGCACAGCGAACAGTTTGATTTAATATTTGTTGTTTGATACTGCAGTTGTATAAAATTCTAATCTTGACAATTAGGAAGCACTAGAGATTTGTTTTCCAATAACTTTATTGACTACTACCCTCAACTATATAATTAAATAAGCATAACGATAATAATGATAATTTTAAAAATGATGGTGGCTTTACCAACATAGTTTTACAAAGTCGAATAAATTAAAAAAAAAAACCTGTAGATATAAACTGTTTGGAAAACACACAGGTGCAATGTACGATCATTCTGTTTAGTTTACTATTTTGCAACTCACAGCAATCGTTTATATACTCTAATTTGCTTGATCATATGGTATGGAAGTTTTCCAATATGTACGTAGTCTACGTTTTTGTTTCATTTGAAAAACAACTTTCAGAAGGAACGTGTATTTAATAAAGTAACTGTACCGTTAATTCACTTTTAAAACATTAAAAAAGTCATCAACGGGGTAAGAAAGATTCCATAATTTCTCCATATAACTCGTATAGAGTACACGAAATCTCTATGAGATCGAAATGTGTAATGCAATCAATTCTATTCATGTTTATATTTACAGATACCAATGATGTATGATAGTAAACAACGTTTTATTTTGGTTTAACGTATTTGTAACACGTATTTCAATTATTAACTGTCACCACCATTCCTTTGGCGTGTCGTAAAAGGGGTCTAAAAGGGAACAACTACAGGAAGTGGTTTGGAGATTTCCTTGTTATCTTTAAATGCATCCCGCGCCTATCAACAGGATTATTACATACCGTATGAGCTTTAATAATTCAATAAAACTAAATTTTAAGGACTTATGATAAGTCTCTATTACTGGAGACCGTCTAAGTTGCTACCTACTAGCCTACCTAGCTAGCTAGCTGAAATAGACCTTATTTCAGCTGCTGATTTGATTTGAAGGGGGCTGTAGCTAGTGAAATTACTAAGGTATGGAGATTTAGACCTTATATCTTATAGCGATAAGCACAATGAAGTGCTTTGTATATATCGTTCTAACTGGTACCACGTTGTTATAAGCAGGCGGATTACTTTTAGGTGAACGCCTCGCTCGTGTCGTTATTTCGTCGGATAAAGTAACATGTTAGTGATGGCAGTTGCAAAGCGATCAATATTTCGGTGTAATAAAATACTATACATTACAGTAAAATATAGTTTTATTAACTACTAGCCGTTCTCCGCCCGCTTTGAGGTACGTAATATAAAATTAGAATTGAAAATGGTCTCAAATATCCCTTGAGAGTAAACATAACGGTGACTTTCTATCGCAACTGTCACCATAGCAAATGAATAAATAAAGCGAAATGAAAATGTTTCTGAAACTTAATTAGATTAAATTATGAAGGATGTATGAAATTCCAAAAATCAAGAACCTATAACCATCTACAAATCATTCCGCGTCGACTGATCATGTTCTCATGTCGATACGTTCACTAGTTTTCACGTGATTGGTGAAGAAAAAAACCTCTTTTCATATATATCGATTTGCTTATATTGACGAGATGAACTCAATGATTTAATAAACTCTAAAAATAACCACAAAGGTTTCCGCTTTAAATATTATTATTATAGAATAGTTTGCATTTTATACTTATTTAGGGAAATAATTAATTAAACAGGCAAGGTATTTCCTTTAACTTAATGTATTGTTTGAATTTTTATGTTAGGCTATTGTGGTGGTAAGTTTCTGTTTTTCTGCAGCCGAATAGTAGTGTGCAAACTTTACTGTGTTCTCGTTTAAAGGGCGCTGCAGCTAGTGTAATTAATGGGGTAAGTAGACTCAACATCTTACGTCTCAAGCGACGAGCGCAATGTGGTGCAGTACCATATCATGGTAAGTAGCGCCACGTTATGGGCGGGCGTATCACTTACCATAAGGTGAACGTACCGTTCGGCTGGTCGCTTAATTGAAAAAAAAAAAAGCATTCCCACGTGATTGTATAGTGAAAGATGAATATGTCTATGTGAGAAGATAAGTGTCGTGTCTGCCTGATTGACGTGTTGTTCTTAGATTAGGCGAATGATAAAGTTAAGAAAACCCGATCTGTCATTGATAACGACCTCTTTGCAGATAATGCAGCAGTCGAAGAGGTTGTGTGGGTCTCGCTGAAATTTGTTAAACAAAAAAAAAAAAAAAATATTATGTTATTGTTAAATGAACAGTGAGTGAATGATGGCGAAGATTTTGAAAAGGTAATTGTTTTTATATTTATTAATAATATATACTAAACATTCATTAAAATTATGTTTCATTATTAACATAGAGTAAAAGTCTCAGGTCATGTTTTATTTTGTAAAAATCGGAACGTGGTGTGGTGATGACCATTAGTGATGTAAAATAGAAATGTCAACCGGTTAATATCTTTCAAGATTGATAACAATTTATAAAAAATTATCGTTAATATATAACTATTGGTTTATTGGTGATGAAATTTATGCTCTCAAAGAAAACGTGGACGGCGTCGCGTGGGCAACATTGCCTTATTTAGATGTGGCTATAAAAATGCCTTAAATAAATTAAATAAATTGCGCAACTCGCTCCAGTGTGTAATCACCTTAAAGGTCGTTATGTTAGCTATCAACAAGTTGTAATTGAGGTATAGGCACGTTTGAACATATCAATGCGAAAACAACTTGTGGTAGCGTATACAAATACATATATTAGTTTTGTATCTTTATCATATTAAGTTTTATCTGACTGGTATCTGTTATCTGGTACTCCTCGCCCGAAAAAAATTAAATGCTCCATCATAGCATCAATTTAAAAAAAAACTGACTCGGGAACACTTAAAAATTCCATATAATTGTTTATGAACAGTTATGTATGTAACTTTTACCGTTATATGTAGTTTGTGAACAATTTTGATGTACGTACATATATGCTATTATACATATTATACGTTTTCTTTTATCGTGTTCATATGATTTATTTATATCATAATTTTTTCTACCACAATGGTTCAACTCACCAAGTATACGTTGGCAGTAAATACATATAGACATTACCTCCTATGTGTATAAGATATTGTGATATTTAAAATATATGAGACTATTATAAAATTATTCACTTTAATAATTTCAAACTGAGTTATTTCCCTTGTAATAGTTTAATTTATTTCGGGCCTTGCGTTATTTTCTAGTACAACTTATAGATCTTTTACTAGAGCTCTATTCTATCTTTAGCAATCAGAACAAAATACTAGTTCTATAAACATATACAAAGATAGCCGTCGACGTATAGCCAATAGTCAAGGTGACAGACATTTAATTTGGTTGAGTATTAAGTACTTTGAGAAAATCGATACGGATACGCGTTGGAACGTAAGTAGGTAATACTTTTTTTTTTTTAATTAATTTCTGTAATTTAATCGCGTCTGTGACCTTAGTATAAGGAAATAAGTAACAACAGTCACAGAGCTATGCGTTATTACTCATTATCGGTCGGAATAACTGTGCGAATATAATTTTAAGAATAATTTAAGCCAAATATACCCTTTTCTGATGTTATCTGTATATATAGAAATACTAAAGTAAAAGTTTAAAGAGACTATTCACATATTTCTTATTAACAATATTTTTTTATTAACAAGACATATATTCATACTTTGGTATAAAAAAATCCGTATAAATCAATTATTTCCATTAGTGTTGCAACCCAGCGGAGATCCTCACACGTGGCCTAAAAACAAAATTAGATTACGAGAACTTCGCACATACTTCACGGCAGTACGTTAGCTTCTAGCTTCATATAGGCTATGTACTAAGATGATCCACATTTAATTCATTGTATCTAAACTAAAAACAAAATAATTTAAAACTTCTATTTTAGGTATTTCTATTGTTAAACGAAACCGTATTCGTGTTTACAGACTGTAGATAAGTTTTTGTTTAGTAATAGTACAAACTACTTATTATTCAGTTAATAATTATGTACAAATTAAACAATATTCAACGTTGACTAAAATTAGTCGCGCCTACTTTTCTCCGGTAAACGGAATGTAGAAAGAATAGGAAAGGGCACTTGAACAAATTTCAATGACCTCACTGTTAACTAAGTAACTCCTTTTAAACATTAAGCAATGATATTTTATAAGAAAATATTTTGTATATATTACACAAAAAGAACAGCGAAATATGACCATCGTGTGCATATACGATATAGTCATAAAGTATCGTTATCGTATATATTGTACAATAGTACTTTGTCATAATACAATGAACTTCATATGTGAAATCGCTTCAAAACAATATGTGAAGTAATTTTTGTCTCTGAACGATTCCTGTTTACTTATTCAGAATTTAAGACAAAGAGAGTCGGATGTCTTCATATTTATCTGATAGAGGCATGTATATCAAAATCGTTCACAAATAAAGAATACAATAGAAAGAAGGTTATGGAATAGTAAAATATTGTGTAGAAGGAGAAATCTCTTATTGACTTTAATTAGCAACATTGTCGATAGTTTGAAATAAAGAAATTACTTTTAAGACTTTTAACTGGTACTCAGAACAATTACATGTATTGCAAGGGAATCCTTGATTCGATCCGGGACTTTTGGAGAACCACTGATGAAGGTAGGGTTTCCTTTAAGCCCGCTTGACAAGCTTGAACCATCTAATTTGTAAATTTACCGTCCTAACAGCATTGCCGCAGTCCGGCTAATCAGCATATGAAAACTATAGTATCTTTCTTCTTGCTTTATCCATGGCCTCATTGTTGCTCAACACCACGTGGAATTAAGGTTATGTATTAGCCAATAGTAGAAAAAACATATATGTTATTGATATATATTCCTTTTTAATTTTAATACTAAACTTTATTCTAAAAGGTTAGTGTTTTTTGACAGTCTAGATTTTGTCTGAGATCTTAAAAACAATAAGTATAGTTGTAAGACTGATTTATAGCTGGACTTTATATTACCTTGCGGATTTGCATAAAATAATATAATTACCATATGTACGGTCATCAAATATTTATTAATTTGTCGTTATAACGACTACTTATTATACCGTGAAATTGTATAGACAAATCAGATTTGAATATACAACATAACCGAAAAGAATTGAAGCATGAAGGAGTGTAAAGAGAAAAGGTGTATGAAGTTTACAGCGAATAGACATTCTGATACAGTTCAACCAGAGAAGATTACATGGAAAAGTTAACATAAACTTTCATTATCTACTATAATTATATGGCGTTGTACTCTTAAATACATATTCTCGCAGTTATTATAATGTTATAGAAATCACTAAAAATGCTAATCTGCTAGAGATTGCTTCCTCTCTGATAAAAAACATTCCTATTGGCATATCATTTTGGAATATTCTATCAGCATTGTATATACTGAAAGTATTGAACCAATGAGATTCAGCTTTCATTGCCTAAGGGCTGCAGCAAACAGGTCTGTGTAAACATTTTAACTAGTAACACCTTGTAAGGTGTTAAACTTTTCATTTAAAAAAACACGAATACAAATACAAATTTGATTACATCAAATATAATTAGCAGGTCTTCAGTACATTAGTTCCTATACATTTATTGAATCAATGTATGATCATACCAGTGCGCTAATTTAGGTTCACACCATCATCCTCATTATCAGCCTGCGGTAACTAACTTTTAGACATTTGTTTATCCAAAAAAAAACGCTTCATTGCCTGATCAATTGGTACACATCATCATCATCATCGATTGATAAAACCAATTCGATCATCAGCTATACTTTTTAACTGATGGTATTCTGCTATACGTCACCAATTGATTTCCGCTGACAAGCGCAGATTATCGTTCCCTCTGTTCAGGATGTTTTCTGCGTTGTTTTGAAATGTTCAAACGAGAATAAGAAAGGTTATAGATTATTTGTTTTTACATAAATCACGAAAAGTAATACAATAACGTGTATTAGTAGCGGGGTGGAGGGTACAAAGATGCGATCGACGAACCAAGGCTGCGGAGAGCCGCTGTTGCCTGAATCTCTGGGCGCTGCATTGTCTAGAACAGCTATTGTTGGAGTCAGGAAACGTTGTGTTGCCGGTTACGCAAAACACTCATTATATAGCAATCAGAATAATGGAAACGTTTCGATTCACGACAGATTCCTGTTTGAATGATATGAATCGACTGTGAATTTTTCAAAATAGTTTTTAATGAACATCATATTGCCAAATTTATAACATGTTTCCATTTTGTTTACAACAATTTTTATCTCCTTGGCAATTATCTGATAGTTCTGATATCTGTCGCGAAGTTTTTACACGTTTATCCACTAGTAACACCTGTTTTTATTGTGGGGAAATACTGCGTTGGATACTCTTCTGCTGTCGAGGCAAAAGAAAAGTTATGCCAAACTCTTACCGGTTTCACCACCGGTTGCCCCACGGTCTCACACTCGGCGCATTTGGCCGGAACCACGGGAACGCTTTCGCACACAACCGTGCCTCCGGCAGAGACAGGCCTTGAAGAAACCACGTCACGGGATAGAGCTACTGTTCTCCATGCCCTTTAAAAGTATTAGGGGGAAATATCGCATACACCACGTCGCAGCCTTTTGTATTTGGTGACGGATTATTCCCGAATCTGCTACCATAGTCTCTTTTACGGGGATTGGTAGCTCGCTGGCCTAAAGGTTAGAGCGTGCGGCTTTCATTCCGAAGGTCGCGGGTTCGAATCTCGGCATGTACCGAAGACTTAATATTTAAGTTATGTACATTTGTGAACTTTAGTTATAACAGCGAGATACAAACGGTGAAGGAAAACATCGTGAGGAAACCCAAACACTGAAATCATCTTTGAGCGTGTGTGTGGTGGCCCCAACAAAGTGGCAACAGACTCGCCCCCTGTTACATGGGACCTAATCTGACCACATCTGGCGAAAAGTGGGTGTTCATTCGCCTCTGTCTACTCCTACTAGGAAAAAAGGCGTGATAATACAAAAAAAAGACTTAAGGCATCCTCCTTTGGCACCCCGGTCTTTACCTGCGAATTGAAAGACTCACTAGTCACATCTAGTATGAACATGAACAACTGAGATGTACTATTAACAAGTAAGCTAACTGTCCCGTGTGAAAATTTAATATTTGCGAAACTAATTAACATTTTATCCAATATACAATAAGTTTATCGACAACAGCAGATAATAAACTTAAAAATTATGTACGAACAACATCTTCAGTAGTAGTTTGAAATATGATGATATAGAAGCGTTTCTTCGGCAAATGTTTTCGTTAGAACGAGTTGAGTCATAAATATTATTAAAAAAAAAAAAAAACTATTGTTTATATCATTAATGAATCATTTAACATTGATTACCTTATTCAAAAAGAATTAAGGACCCAACAATTTTAAGAATGCATAACGTAATTTTGTTATAAATTTATACTATGGGTAAGATAACAAATACTATAGTGCTATTGTTTTTTTTTTACATAAGCATAATGAATAAGAAATTTGTTCGCAATAAAGGCAATATTTTTTTACGTTCATTGTCCTCTACTATATAAACGAAATTCATGTGGTATTAGTAAAAGGCACCGCAAGTAAATCACTTGAGGACTCAGAAACATTTACAATATAAAAATAATGTATTGTATTATTATTTACTTATCATTATCGAAATTTTAATAAGATACTTATGTAGATGTGTGCTTTAGTATGAAATCTTAGAAAAAAAAATGTTAAGTGATGATATATTTTTTTGTTAGTATAATCTTTTTAATATTATCTATTAATCAATGTAACTGTTATTTTATAAAGTGTAACTTGTGCCGGTAAAAATTAGCAATAGTGCTACGCGTGAGTCAACGTGTCATTTGTAACGTTTCAGAGAAATATCACTTAGTTTTTACTTGAGCCATCACGCTGGTGGCATTTGGAGTAATTACACTATAATTTGTTCAAGTTGTGACGGTGTCGACTCCGTGCACAAACCGGGCTCCACTGACCCCGATCGCGGTGTTAGCGTCCACACAGCATCGGCTATCCGTCAACTAGCCACAACAGTTACATTGTAACCGATCAGGGTTTAGTAATGAGTGAACGAGTCCAGGCACGATATCTCTCGGTGCTCTCGTTTTTGAACAACACTCTCAATTTCTTCGATTCAATCATTCAATGATCGGTAGGTAGTATCTTTTAAGATCTTTGAAGATGACAACAAGCATAATTTCCTACCACTCTCAACTATGTCGCATAATTTTCCGTTTATCGTGCTGTTTCAATTGTTAAATCTACCTAAGGTTTTATTTCTAAACTTTTACTCCTGCTAACAACAACACAAGTTATTACTTTCTTACATTGTTTTTAACATGTGGTTAAATATAACTTTCATATAGAAACTAATAAACATTATCGAATTATTCAAACATAATTGTTTATTGACTATTCATAGTTGCAAGATGTTTAAAATTGTATAATATGTCAATAAATAGCTGTGAACTAATGATCTATTTTTATGAATACTTGAATATTTTTTTTTTAAAGAGGTGAAACTGTTATAAATTATTAAAGACATGTAAATAGCTAAGCTTGAAATCATACTCGTGTGTTGGTTGCTTCCTCGGTCAATATATCCACATTAGGATAGCATCGCTAATTTAATAAGAGCCGACCTTTCTATTGAAGTCAATTGTCGTGAAGTGTAAGCGGCGGTGCGTTTTAAGAATTACTTTTGTCACAGTACTAGGCATCGTCATTGTGAAACGAGGAATCATTAAATCGGAACTGAGAATAAAGGACGCTCGTGACGCGCCATAGACTCAAGATCAATTGACAGGTGGTTAGAAGCGAAAAGATACCTGTACAATTCGCACATACGTTCATGACGTGATTTATATAAACGGTGTCTGTCTGTGCTCATTCGCATAGTCAAAAAAACTTTGTGTATAAAACGGCTTGCGTAACACTAAAAATATTGCATGCATGGTTGTCTCAAATAATTCTAATTCACGTAACGCTTGCGAATTTGCATGACAAGAGCATGGCTCGCGCCGCGGAAATAGTTTGTAATAACAAATAATTGGCAAGTGTAGAGAGGTGTCCAATTAAACTATACATTAAAATACTTTCCCCTTAACTTAGATGTTCGCGAGCCGATTCGGAGACAATGAGACAGCTGGGCGGTTCCAGTGAAAGTGCACTCGGTCCGTTTGAAAATGTTAATATATTAGCGTTACTTCAGTTTTAACATCTTACGTTACTCGACTTAATACTTACTACAATTTTTTTTTACATTTTATCCCACAGACGGTTTGCAACAACACGTTTTCTTGCGAATCGACAGAGAGAGGAAGGTCAAACTTTTTCGCACATCATTATTATATATATATTTATGGGCCGGTACGAAACTTAATTATTAAAGACATGTGATGTCTCTTATCCGTTCCATCAGTTAGTGGAGCCTGTCGGTTGTAATTTTTGGTTCCCTTATCAGATATATACGAGACCCGGCTTTAAGAGGCTTTGTATATAACCTTGTGATAATATTCAGATAGCGTTATATTGCTTACGATTTTATTTAATACACTTTCATTATTTGAATTAAAATATTGTTTAATGATCTTATTTGCTTTTGCAAAGATCTGACTAAGCTTTGTAGACTACGTTACGATGTACACTCTGGTTCAATATATAAACACTAATCAAGTACGGTAGGTTCTAATCGAAAGGAGTGATGGAGCTTGATTGGGCTAGGAAAAGTAATTTTAAATATTTTTTTAACATTAACACACCCTTTATATCATAACAATTTAAATAGTTAATGTCAATAAACTGCTTTAAGGCCAATACAGATAATTAATTAAGTTATTAAGTAAAACAAAACTTCAAGATTTAATTTTGTCTATTATTAAGCAATCAAAAAAAACATAGTTATAAGTTAGAATCTGAGAAACTTTTGACTAATCGTAGATTTTTAATAGTATTGGTATAGTTTTTTGATTTAAAACGACATTAATGATCTACAATAAATGATAAAAGGTTATAAGATGTTTAGTCTTACCTGTTAAGTGGTCATTGTTAAGTAATGAAAAGGTTAAACAGGTAAAGCATTGTTAAGTAAAGTATTCATCGCAGCACCGCTGTGCAGTATCGTATATTTAAAATGTTTGCAGTTACCGACACCAAACCATTAATGAGGTTAAGGTCGTACCCGTGGAAATAAATATTCTCGCCAAATGTTATGACACCTTCTGTCCCTTGATCTTGCTTTCATCAGTACCGTGTCAAAAGATGAATAGAGCACAATAGTTACATTGTAAAATTATATTACTTGCCCGCAAACGATAAACGAAACGGGCGCAAGGTTATAACAGCCACCATGTTGCGGGTCCACGGACGTGACAATTAAAACTGAAAGGAAAAACCAATGTTTTCAAAAACACGAATTAAATGTTCATTTCACATATTTAAACTACATGTTCCCATTTAAAAATATTCATATCTTTCAAATGACGCTCAATTATTTTGTTTAATACAGTGCATTACTTCAGACGTGTGCCAGCATCAAGGGTCAACTTCGCGTTGTAAACACTTGCTGTTAAACTGGTTAAAATTTGAATTTAATTAATCTCCACTACAATACATACAAAGTAGAGCAAGATTATCTTTTGTTGTAAAGCAACAAGTTCCATATAACTGACTCGTCGCTAAGTAAACGCTCGCATTGATTAGCAGCTACTGTTCATCTACTAGACACTGTCAGATGATGTGACTCACGGCTCTAAGCACACAGCACCAGGAAACATACGTATTTATTAATAATTTTTAGTTATTTATTATATCTTCAATAGTAAGAAGAAACATGCATAAAGCATACATACATTAATAGTATTTGTATGAGAGACCATCTTTATATTATAATAATATCATTATTTCTTCTTTTTTGACGAACTATTCAAACGAACTACCATTTTCTTAAAGATATATACATAGACCGCCTAGGTAGATACCACCGGAACTCCTATTTCTGCTGCCAAACAGTAGTGTGCAAACATTACTGTGTCTAGTGAAATTACTATGGTAACGAGACTTTACATCTTATAGATCAAGGCGAAGAGATAAACGCGGTGAAGTGTATATCGTCGTAATGCCACGTTGTTGCGGGCAAACGTATCACTTACCATAAGGTGAACATCTTTCTTGTCTCGTCGCCTTTTTGAATGAAAAAAAAATTATTGCATAAATGAATAATGAGAACTAGCTTATTTTCTGACACCACTTGGATCTCATTAGATGACGGAAGATGCCAACTATATTAAATGGTTTTGCGTAATCAATTTCCTTAAGTTCCTGTTTATAGACCAAATTGGCCAACGCCTTGTGAGTAAAAGCCTTGAAACCCAGCAGTGGTAACATTAAATGGGGCTGATGATTATAAAGAGCGACAATAATTAGATTTGCCTTGTAGCTGTAATTCTCCGTTTAATAATTATTGCTTACGGTATAGTTAAAAATGTTTTTTTTTATAAACGAAAGTATTTTGTGCTCTAGTGAATGAGCTGGAACGAAAGGGACTTGTGTAATGTTCTTGTAATTAACTTTGATCTTGCTTAATTTGGTGGCCATCGAGTTTATTTGGCGACAACGCTCTATTGCACAATAATCTTTCAACAATCACCGGTTATCGGTTTCTGTTGCACATGACGTTATACTGACTGTTTAGTAATAATTATTTTTAAAATTATCATAATCTAGTTAAATATTTAAAGAAAATAATATCGTTATTTATGTAACAATAACCGAAGACAGTGAGGGTCTCCTGCCACCTTATCTCTAAAGAAAACAAGCACATATACACCTATCGGTGTGTTTATGCACTATTGTCTGGCGGCATAAATGGTTTTTTTTATTATTATAACTAAGCCTGACTAATAGTAAAATAGCTTGCTACCGTATTAATACTAAATAATAATTATTCACGAAACCAGTCAGCTCTGCATACTACCGCGTATATTATTTTATTAAATAATTTTCAAAATCGTCAACCAGATCACATATGTGCCCACAGACAGACTATTTACGATCTCATTAAAACTTAATCAAAATATACTCATTATATTACTTCCGAACTTAGAGTTAGATACAATTTTATATCCATATATAGAGACATATATATTGGATTGTACATTGTAATATATGTATTATATATTTGAGCAAACGAACACGAAATCTCTTTTATGATGCAAACAAACGGACCGTTCTAATTAAAAACATTTCAATGACGAATGAGCAGTTAAGTATTAAGCTGGTTGTACCAAATGATTAAAATCCATCAGCATATATAATGGTTACATAATTTCTAATATACAGATATTTTTTCCGATTCAGATAATCATAGTTTTGTTAACGAAATTACCAATAATTTTGTCAATCCAATAATCATTTCGTGTTGTAATGTTGCAAGTAAAAAATTACATTTTTTATATCGTAATAAACTTTCATATAACGATAAAAATTTATCGTCGCAAAGAACATGACTATTGTAAATTATAGATATGTTGAAATGGGAAATATAAAAAAAAAGTGGAAATGATTAGAAACGATCTACAGTTTTTTTTGTTGTGAGGCTAGCTGACCAAAGAATATATGCGTGTGCGGTTAAAGCGGTCTTTAACTTTAAGTTTTCTGTTTGCTTGAAACCGAAGGTCTACGGGCGGAGCGGATTTTAACATATGAAACGATTAAAGTGCTTGGCGAGTCGATTGAATGATACCAAACATGTGTCGAGCAGGCGCCCTTGAGTGGCAACCAAAATAAAACTTCAGAGAATTGTTCGAATCTCTTCGCTTATGGCCGCGAACAGCTCTTTTTGGGACAAACTTTTTACTTATTGCACAAAACAATATTATATATTTAATCGAGTAAATATAAATGGTTCCGAAGTTACTTGTATTGTTTTTGTGTAGTTATACAATTCTAATAATTCTGCTGCTCTGTAATATTTAGGAGCTTTCATTCAACACTAACTATAATTAGAATCAATGGCGACTTGAAGAGATGCTTTATTGGTAACTGTGTCTGAATTAAGATATTAAGGTTATAGGTTTTGGAGCTTTATTAATTATTCAGTTTTTAAAAGTATAACCTTTGTTCATTTTTTGTGATTTTTATTGAAAAACAATAAAAATTTTAAAATTGAAATCAGCCAATTAAACAAGAATCGAAATAGTTTACTTTGGACTTTTTTCCTGCGGCAAGGTCTAAGCTATAAAAGAGAAACATGTTTTGTAGACACTAAGGTGAGCTGCGATTTTATATATCAATGTAAAATCTATATAAAAAAAAAAAACGCTAGTAGGAGCTTGTAATGTTACATAAATGGTAACTGGTCGGAAGCCTTAATATTTCAACGGTTGTTATTTCGAGTAAAACAATTGAAGGCAAATCAAACCAGTTAAGTTGCCCCATATTTAACTTTAATATACCTTTCTCGCCAATATTCATAAACTTATTTGTAATAATGACTTTCTGACGTAACACTTGTAGATTGCTATTTTTACACTATATTACATTTATAGAGCAAGGTTATAAACAAAATTTCCGTTTTGTATATGTTTTTATACATCCGAAATATATATAAAACATAGGCTAATGATGTGGGTATCACTGGCCTATATATGTAAAAGCGTCGTAATCCAGAAACAATATCCAGATACAAAAATTGTCTAGACACGTAAGTATACGATAGCTTCCGGCAGCATTCCTGTAGTGCCGGCTAAAAACATCGAGAAGCTTCGTTGTGTTAAAGTTGATAAGAAACGGCACCAATACAGGATTTTAATACATTTGAAAAAACTAATAAACTCATTATACCGATAAATATTTTACAGAGGAAAGATTGCTTAAACGTAAATTCATTTTTAAAGAACTGGTACCCTTGAACATAAGTCAACTGAGTTTTTTTTCTCTGTATAGACAAATCGATATTACGACTTTAAAGTGCACTAAGTATTGAGAATAATGGAATAAAAAAAAAACTTCTTTCTGCTTTTGTAGACGTCGGCTCTGTTGAGCATGTGTACTTAGTTACAAGAGAATATCACGGACATCTTGAGAGCGTGTTTTAATGTTTTCTTTATTGTTTTTATTCATTGTTTTCGGTAGAGCATAAAAATGTCCATGATCAAGAGTCTGGTTTAAATGAGGCACTTGTTTGCTTTAAAAACGTCTGAAATATCTTATCTTCTTTTAACGTAAGTAAGCTTAAACAAATGCTTTATTGTTCAAAATGTTAACAAACCAATATTATGAGAGTAAACTATGTTAATAACATTAGACAGTAACATATTTTATAATGGACGCGATCATTTTAGTGTTGTTTCCCACAGAGAGGCTAATTTAGACTAAACACCACACCGTTTGCTATAATTATTCAAGCTAAAACTGGTGCGGCTGCGGGAGTACCACATCACCTATTTTTAGTCGAGCTAATGTATTCACCTCATTCACATTTACATTATTTTAAAAAACTACATATAAAACCGGAAACATTGATTTAACGCTTTCAAAAAACTAACACAATTATAATCTAGTCATTAAAAATGGGTAGTTAGACTAAATAGGTTATATTTATTCATTATTTCATAATGACCGGCATATGTATATATAATAGTGTAAAAGGTTAGTTATATTTAAAACTTTTACTTATAATATTTCCTATCACAATATTATAGTTGATACTAAAGTTTGAAAAATCTTTGAATTTGTAAATGAACACAAAGAAAAACAAAAATAAAGTTGACCTATATATACTGGGTAATAATTTAATAAATAATTCTTATAATTACTAATCTATCTATCATATATAACATTAATAGTCCTCTTTATGGTCCCACTGCTGGGAAACAGGCTATATCTTATAAGGTGTCTACCATGCTGGTCAAGAGTGAGTTAGAGAAAACTGTTGGATCTTGTAACAATGGTGTCCTCGCTATGTTTTCCTTTACTGAAGTTCAGTAAGGAAATAACGACTTACATACTAATCTATCGTTTATAATTAAAGCGAATCACAATCATAATTACAGTGAATATTATCATAATATTAATTATATAGGACTGTAGAAAGGTGAGGTCGAAAATAAATTAGGAAGCGACTAATGGCACCGCTTCCAAAATGTTTTACTACTTGCAACATTACAGTTACCATTGTACTTTGTCTACGCTACTATTATTCAATTTGTTTTGAATACATTGCGTACCGGTGTTATAGCTAAATTACAAACGGAAGTGCAAATAATATTTTGTTAATGAATTCAAATATTATACAGGTCGCTTCGTAAGCAGACAATGATTGTGTTAATCAAAAATTCGTGTGTTATTTTCATTAATACATATATGTTGTACAACTAAAAGATTTTGTTATAAGTGAAATATAATATTTAAAACGGTTCTTCGATCTATGCGTATGTTATAGATTGTTTAAATAACATTGAACTATATTTCGTGTCATTCTGCCAAGGGATGTTTATGCTCTCGTTATTAGTAGGGAAACAAATAAAAGGAAGCCAATGAGTTTGTTCGTTTGAGAAATAACTTATAGGTAATTCGGTAATATATCTTGATAAATCTACTGATTGAATATGGTATATAATATTTATTATGGAGTATCTGGCTGATGCGGTTGTAAGTTCTTAGAGTGGGAGCCGCATGTAGGCTAGATCACACGTCCCACGAGAATGTGAACCGACGAACTGGTGAAGGTCATTGAAAACTGCTAGTTATGGGCAGAGAAGGACCCATAAGCGTGGACATCTTTGACATATCTGATGAGATCTGATCAGAGATCAGAGTTATGATGAACTTCAGTTTACCCAGCGTAATAACGTTTCCATAAATCAAAGATTTCGTTCTAAGTTAATTGTAATCACTCTGCATTGATTTAACGACGTAGTTGTTAATTACTATATCAATATCATTTATCATCTGTGAAATAACAGATCTGTGATTCAACAAAGAAAATACTTTCTCAATTATAAAATAAATTGATATCTTCTAGATAAGAAAGTTCCTCGTCCTTCGACGCTTCAATTTTATGAAAAAAAAATATGTTTTATATGATTGTTAAAGAGCAATTCTTCTATATTTCCATTGTAATAAGGTAAAACATATATATATATACTAATCTACGAAAAAATACACGAAAATTGTTTTTTTACATCCGAATTCTATAATAACGTCACTGACTTTTTCATAATTATATAGATCAAGTTCGTAATAGATAAATGATATGATGAATATAGAGACCTATGGAGAAACGGAGAAGCATCGCAAGCGGAACGACTAGGGTGTCCAATAAGTAATAGTCAGTTGGACTGACAATTTTTAATAAAAAAATATATATGACAGACGCAGGTAAATGCAGACCTTAAGGGTCTCGATAATGATCGGTACTGTGCTATTACAGCAGCTTTCGAGTCGTATACCCCCCATGTTTGCGGTTACAATAAATCGTTTCATTCGACTTACACATACTTATAGCAAAGGAAGCAGAAAATATTTGTTTTTTGAGACTTTTAATTATAAAATTAAGCAGTAAAGATCGTACGAAATTTAACTGTAAATTAAGATCAAAACATTGAATGTTTCGTCATTTACCTAAGACTACACCAAAACCAAATGGGATATATAGGTGGAGATGGAGAGACTGGTTATTTCCACAAGATGTCTCCGTAGTCAGTCAGTTATATCATCATCATTTTATTAATGAGCCTATAGGCGTCCACTACTAGACAGATTACGCTCAAAGATCTCCATACCGGCCGACTGTTCTTAATTTTATTAAATAAGTTTGTAAAACATATATTATACATATAACAAGCATATATATTCTAATATATACAAAAGGAGAACAAGTTTTTCGATTAATTTCCTATAATAAGAGATTTCCATCAATTTAGAGAATCATCTCCATATCTCTGGAACTATAAAGCCCGGGGACTTGAAATTTGGTAGAAATATTCCTTTCTCTTCAACAGTGGACGTATATCGGCTGATAATGATGATGATGATGATTCCTTTCACTGAGTATAAGTCAGCTAAGAACGGACTGACGGACATAATTCCTTCCCCAAATAGCATTGCGGGGATGTTACGTCCAACAAAGCAGGTGAGGAACAGTTATATGTATAACATATATAGTTCTGAGAGAATAAACATTTCAATCCATTAGTATTAAAATGAACAGGATATTTTATAGATAATACTCTATTTGGGACTATTCCATACATTTTATTTTTTATAATAGACAATATGAAACTGCTTCTGATACCGGACTACCACGCTTCAATGCGCGACCGCTTACCGCAATGCAGTAAACACTTCCTATATACAGTTAAATAAATGATATATTATTGTCTCGTTAGGTGAAAATATAGTTCAAGTATACTATAATGCAATAATTCTATATCCAATAACCATACTATTATACTTTACATATATATTACCTTTACCGTTTAACTATAGAGACATTATAGTTATTTGATTGTATATAATTTCCTATTGCCATCTAATTTCAGAATGTTGAGCATATCTAATGGAGGGTTATAAGTGTAATATGCTTAAGTAATTAAAAAAATTGTTTTCAAAACTTAATTTTATACTATAATAATTGTTCTTAACCGATTATATTTTCGACTCAGTTATGCATATGTAATAACCACTAGGTTAAAAATTATTTATATTTAACTCAACCCTTTTCATACACACCCAATCGAATGTTATAACAGTATACAACCTATAGCTTCTTATATTGCACCGTTTTCATTCTCACAAAAATTTTAAAAGTAAAGCAAAGCACCCAAGAACAGGTAATATTGTACAATATTTTTTTTGTTAATAATAGTTATAAGTGCTCATAAACTTGCGAAAAAATCCCACGCAATCCTTATTTGCAATGTTACTCAATCGAAATGAATGTTGTTTTCTTTATGCGTACATATCGAAATAAGTTTAATTATCTTATACATTACTGTGGGCCTTGTCCGCAAGCTTAAGATTGCCAAGAGGGCGATGGAGCGAGCTATGTTCGGAGTTTCCCTGCGAGATCGAATCAGAAATGAGGAGATCCGCAGGAGAACCAAAGTCACCGACATAGCTCGAAGGGTCGCCGTCGCAAAGTGGCAATGGGCAGGGCACATAGCTCGCAGAACCGACGGCCGTTGGGGCAGAAAGGTTCTCGAGTGGCGGCCACGTACCGGAAGACGTAGCGTGGGCAGACCCCCCACAAGGTGGACCGACGACCTGGTCAAGGTCGCTGGCAACCATTGGATGCGGGTGGCCCAGGACCGGTCTAAGTGGAAATCTTTGGGGGAGGCCTTTGTCCAGCAGTGGACGTCTTCCGGCTGATTGGATGGATATCTTATACATTAATGTTTTTTTTTAGTTTGTATAAACCAATATAAAGGTTTTATTTCTAATTTCAAACATTAAATCTTTTTACATACTAAACTGTAATAATTTTTTTATTCCTCGAAGCGATGAGGCCATCGAAGTTTTTGTACGATGGTAAGGGATACGTTTTCCTGTAACGACTTGGCGCTAATTACAATAACATACATAATAAACATAACATATTGTGGTTGTCTCTTAGAGGCACAAGATAATTAAGTCTCGATACATCAGTAATTTCATTAGCTACAATACCTTTTGATACCGGAACACAGTAATGTTTGCATTATATTGTTTGGCGATAGAAAAAGGAGCTGCGGCGATATATAATACTATGACGGTCTCTGACAACAGGGAAATATCAGTTGAGATCTTTTGTTATAATATGTATACGCAAAGAAAGCATCAATATTTTACGATAAGTGACACACCTTGGTGACATTAACACACCCTATAGCAGGATATTCACAAAAAAAAACAATGCCAAATAGTTGATAGAGTAATTCCAACGTGCTTTGGAATTTCGCTTTACTTATTGATGTAGTATTTAAACGAGTAACTTATATTTAAGTGATAAGGATTAACCTTGCAATAATCGCTTTAATGTAAATGAAACACAATTGCAGTGACACGGCAGGATTCCGCTGCGAATGTTTCAATATTGGAATTATACTGTAGCCTAGCGATGATACCGTATCTTTGTGACTAATGTACTATTAATGTCGCTTGGTTGCATTTGTTAACTCTTAAGGTGATATGGAGTTTAAAATATGTGAAAAATAAAATGATCTTGAAGTAGGAACACAAAAGGAAATTGACGGAATACTCGAGATATTTGCTTTAAAGGAAAATACATACGAGCTTCTGCCGGCCATTGTATATGACACGACTTAAATATAATTTTACAAATTTCAAGAATCATTGGTTTTAATCTATTGTAAACAATCTCTAAATAGATATACACAATATCACCTATTTTAATTTTAAAACAATAAATAAGTAACTTTGTATACGTTTTTTTTATTATTTCTATCCATATATTAAGTAACACTCTTTAGTCAAAGGAAAAATTTTCGTGAAATGTGTAATTTTAATTCAGTAGAAGCCTCGAAACAATAAAAGTGTTTGAGTTAATAAAAATTTCGTATATTTCGTATTTTTATTAGCTATTTAACACATTTACTGAATATCAGTTAGTAATCATTACGTTAAAAGATAATTTAAGATATCTATGTCGCGCCCCTCAAGTGCGAGGACTTTATAAGTAAAGGTGGTTTACTTCTAATCTGTTGCATCAGTTTTGTTGTTTCGTAATTATTGACCATGATCGTTAAAATTAAATTGCCCTGTTAAACATTAATTACTGTGGTATTTAAAAAGTAACTAGGCAATTTTAAGTATTTCCTACGATAATTATTTTCAACGTTCAAAGTAATTCATATTTTAAATAGAGATATAGATAATTATCTTCATCGCTTATATTTGTTTCGCTCAGTGTAAGCTATGTATATGTAGCTTAACATTTTGGTCACGATTAAAATATATTAAAATCGTTATGTAAGTAAATTTTGACGATACTTTTTAAAAAAATTATGCCTATATATAGCATCTAATAATGTTAATAATAATCCATTTACGTACATTTCAGCAATACAACCAAGTTGATGTTTTATAACGTAGATAACATACTTTATAAGTAATATGAGGAGAGGTAGTAATAAAACTTTAAAATAACAGTTCTATTAAAATCATATTGAAGAAATTACTGATGATAAGTAATTTTATATTAACTTTAAAAAAACTTAATTAATATGTATAATAGGATATGCGATTATTATGTCCATTAGTCAATCGTAACTGGTCAAAGTCTAAGTATTACATATATAATTTTTAACAACGTACATAGGAGTTAAATATAAAAAAACATATTGTCATATAATTATAATTTAAATACATAAATATTTATCAGTTGTTTGAAAGTAATATTTCGATGTTATATTAAAATTTTAAGTTAATTATCTACGAGAGAAACGTTAAGTAATATTCCCAAGTTAACATATTGTATGCGGTGATCTTTGATGTTGGCAAAGACGAAGGCTACGTCATGGCGAGCTGGTTGTTAGTGAAAGTGGCCGAATCGATCAACGGAGGCATCAATCTGCAACACTTTCGTTACTTCGAATCGATTGTCATTCGGAACCCGATCCTCGTTACTGATTTCCCTGTAGCTACGTATGTGTCGTGTCAGTAATGATGTATATTAGTAACTCATTAGTATTTCCAATTAAAATCCATTACTGTTCTACATTGATATCATCATCATCACAGTAATGTTTTGATCCTAAAATATACATTGTATCTAGAGATGTTATTAAAATTATCGTTAAACTTGATGTTTTATAATTTTTTGCAAGCAAATGGGAGTAAATGGCGGATTTTGGAAATAATTAACTTTACGTAGCGTATTACTTAACATTGTACTTACTAAATAATGTTTACTTAGTATTTTTTAGACATAAGCAGTGAAAAATAAAATTAAGTCGTTATAAAATACTATCATTTTAATGCCTATGTGAAAAAAAAAACCTTTTCCGACTATACAAGAAAAAAATTTGATTTCATTATGTTCACGAAAACTGACTTTATATCCATTTGTATGTTGAAAGATGAATAACTTTCATTGTCGTTTCTTTATACATTTGTTGTATTATTATTAGTCTAATATAAATGTTTAAAATATTCTGACTATGATGTCTAACCCCCATTCTAGTTTGCTATTGAATCATGATATCCCAGGTTTTTGTTAAAAATGTTTATGTTATTGTCATTAAACTTTTAATGTTTCAACTACTTATATTGACCGACCTCTGACTAATCATACATAAACTTTGTAAGAGACTTAATGTATTAGTCGATTTAGTGACCACCTTTTTTTATAGATATCCATTAACACGAAATTTAGAGACCTTTTGTTGTTCGCCTCTTAACTCCGTTGAAATGATACCGACAAATAACTTCCTGACAGCGCGTTCAATAAAAGGAAGGAAGTGACGAAGTTGTGTAAATGTTGGCATTACTTTAATTATTTCAACAAGGTTACTTTGTCAAATAATTACATTGAATTTTACAGTCGCTCTTTAAAGGACCTCCCAATTTCAATACGTTATTTTTATAATAGTTAGACGAAAATAAGACATATATTTTTAGAAGAAAATCTTTCGCACACGTTACTTTTCAGTTACATATAGTATTTACTTTCTTATGCGATTTACCGATAACTATACATATATTCAATAGAATATTTGTTTTTTGATTAAGCGTTATAAAAACTACAAATTTGACAATACAATTGATTATCTGCAGATTGACTTAAAGAGTACGATAGTAAACGAAATCACTACTGGGAATAACGGGTAACGTGAGATTGTAAGGACTATTTCAAACCTTTGCGAGTGTACAGACAAAAACAAATTCGATTAATTTCTAAATTGAAATTTAATCAAACAGCGCCTCGTTTATGCTTGGAAACGGCTTCCGGTTAATATGTTTGTATTATAAATAGATATGAGTTTGATTGGCAAAGACAATTCGGGCGACTACGCAATGGCCAAGGCACGGTGAACCCTGCTCACATTTCTCGTACAGCTTATGAAATCGATCTACAGACCAACCGGTGTTGGTTACACAGATGTCATAATCCTTCGACTACTATCGCCTTTTAAACGATCGTTTACTTTATTTCATCAAATTATCAGCTTAAAAGTAATCTTGAAAGAAACCGTTTTTTTTTTGGATTGTAAAGTTTATGGGCATACCGGTAAAAATTTATAAAACACTATTCAAACGACATACATATGTAATCATATTATATACCTATATTAAAAATGGATAACAATTTTTATTACAGCAAATAAAAAGCTCGTGTCAAGTCTCTCTTATTGGACATCAAGTTAGGTATCGGAATAAATTCTATTTATGTGTGAACATAGCTTTGTTGTGGTTTGAAGTCGACGACATGAACTTATGAGAGTTACCTTCTCTCTATATCTATAGAAAATATGTAGCCACGGCAACGTCTTTACTAAACCGCATTATATAAGTGAGTAGCACAATTTACCATCAGAGAAACGTCCGTTTGTTTGACATAAAAAAAAAATTAAATATGTAACGTAAATAGTTTTAATAACATGATTCGCAACTAGGTAAGTTGCGTCAATGAGTCGTTATACATTGTGTACGATGTAATTGTCACCGCCCGCCCGTTTATGCGAAACAATATAACAAAACAAGCGAAATATTATTAATTAAAAACTTTAGAATGTATAAATAAGTTTATACGTAAATAATAACGGTAACAAGGCAACATAAATGTAACAAATTGTTACCGTTGCTTTTCTTTTTAATATCACTGTTAATATGGCAATTACCTTAAAATTGTCGATGTTCTTTACTCATAATAAACATATTACAGTTAAACTTTCAAACTGTATATAATACATCGCTTTATCGATTTTTTGTTTATATATATTGTTTATACATTAAGTCTTTTTATGTCTTTAAATGAACGAAGCGAGGAGACGGCAAGAACTTTATCTGATAGTGATACGCCTTCCCATAACAACATAGCGCTAGTTGGGATGGTATACACACCACCGTATTGTGCTTATTGCCTTTAGAAAAGCGATGTTATGTCTCTTTATCCCTATAATTTCACTACCTCAGCACCCTTCAAACCGGAACACAGTAACGTTTGCACACTACTGTTTGGCAACAGAGACAGGCACTGCGATGGTACCTGTCCAGACGGTCTCCTGCAACTGAGGCCTAGCACAATATCAAACACTACATTCTGTCGCTTTGTATAATAAAAAATATAATACTTATAAGTAAGGATAAAAAATTATTTGTGACTTTAAAGTTTCTTATACGTTATTTTCTTAAATGTTATACGATACAGATCACAATGGCTACTTTCTAAGTTTTCGACTATAGATTGTATTTGGGAAACTTGTGAGTTTTCTAAAATGAACGAATTTTGTTAGATGATAACTTAGATTTTATGCTTGGCCGAACATTGATTGGATTGCGACACAGTTCTCAATATTATTTCGCTGGTACACATTTCAATTGAAATTCATTTTCACTTCATTGAAAATAATAATTTAATCTAATATTCCTTGCAAAAAATTTGTTGTTATATATGTTCTATGAAAAAATTAAAACATCTTTGATTATGTTATATTATTATCTGTTCCCCGTCCGCTCTGCAGGCCGTAACTCCCTTTGGAGTATGAATTTTGTAAACCGTTCTTAGCTGACTTATACTCGATAAAAGTAATATTCCTACCAAATTTCAAACCTAGGTCTTATGGCCCTAGATAACGTGATGAATCTCTACATAGCTGGAAATCTCTTATTAAGTACCTATCTATATCTTGTTCAAGAGACAACTGTCTCTGCGAAACAAGGGTTGATATGTTAGCAATGTAGAGATTTTCTTTTACAGGTTTTTTTTCTCTCTTAAGGGTGTGTAACAATATGTATTGCCTAAGTCTTCATGCTATATAATAATGCAGATAGTAGGTACAACATTTATCAACAGTTAGTGACTGTAGCTAATGTTTACACCAGTGATCCGCTAATTAGTAAATTTTAAATACTACTGGTTGTAGTGAAACTGAAGAGTCCGGTAGTACCTTCCTTTACAAATTCCGACAAGAAAAACCTATCACTAACAAACTCACTTGACTTAGTTTTAATAAAGATATAACTGTATCAGTAAATTAATAAAGTTTAACTTAAACCGATGTCACTAATCGAATAACTAAAAAGGTTTAGAAAGGGTCATTTTGTAGGGTTTCGATTACTTTCTAGACTATTATATACAAAATAAGTTAAGTATAAATCCTTGATGATTTTGTGTAATTAATTCGCGGTAAAACTTTAATTTCCAATTACAAGTATTTCTCATGTGAAGAGATTGAAAACTTTCCTCGGAGCTTGTTGCCTTATAAATAATTTTAACTAGCGCATGTTGACATTATGGGATAGAACAAGTTTGACTAGAGCAACGTTTGATGATATTTATTTCGAACCGTTCACCATTCCCAGTCATATACATCTTCATAAAGTAAAAGTTCCAAAGAACCAATAAACTCTAGCAATAATGTCTTTAAAAAAAACATTATACCTATGATAAGCAAAAGGTATCTTGTAACTGTGAATCCATTACTTCTCCATTCTCTTCACCTTGGTCCAAAAAAAAGCATAGTTCATATAGTAGTACTAAAGAGAAGAATGTTGTTAAGTACTGTTGTAATCATTGCTTTTTTTCATCACACTACAATAGTCGTAGAGGAAAAAGGCTAAGTTTCTGACAACGTATAATTAAACAACAAATTTTTAGATGTGTTACTTGCTTGACGATAACTTATGTACAAAAAACGTTAACAACATGCAATTTAAGTATTAATTTATTAGATAATACGTAATTATATGTTGCTAGAAAGAAGACCTGTGAAAAATATCTGTATTCTTCGTTTATGTGTATTCGTTTATCATGACCTTAAAGCAAGGTCGCGTACTCGCATTATGCAAATGAAAGTATTAAAGCATACGAAATTAGACTTAGCTGCACTAGAAAATGATAGAATTTTGAAAAATAAACCTAAACTTGATAGATAACCTATAAAAATTATATGAAAAAGTTTTATATGGGTGAAGAGGCGCACAATGATGATAGTCGGTGAAATGCTAAACAGAATAGTCCGGATATTAGATGTAAGGTTGCTATTTTCTCTTTGTGTCCAAGGATTTTATGACTTAACACCACAACCGTCTCTTTACCATCAAACGTATAGGCTTGTGGCAGACATTCGTTGTCGATAACCATGAATCACGACCAAGCATTTCGCTTTGTATTTCATAATGCGAACGATTGGAATCATCTATTTTCGTCTATATGTGTTATAACTTTAGGAATTAATAAACTACTCAGTATCAAAGAACACATCGCCGCTTACCATCAGGTGGGATCGTAGACGAAGCAGTAGCGTACAAACTCAACCAAATGAAACTGTTAACTAATAAATAACAATTCTCAAGCATAGCGTTGGTCCAACGGTCTTCGGAATCGGTTATGTAACGGCCAGCCGGCTCGGCCATGCAAATCTTCGACTGTGAGGTGTTTCAACATTATACTAAATGTCAATATCTACTTTATGTAATTGTTATCAGGCTTGTTACTTTACTAGTTAATATAAGTAAATAACCGCTCGATTTACCCTTTTCACTCGAAGAACTGTTTTTGATACAATATATTTAACTTGATATTACTGGCGATAAAAGTAACAAGCAATTTCCAACAATAGACACTTACCTATTTATACTATATATGTAAATAGTTAAGCCTATGTATAGCTTTTTTTCATTTATTTCCAATTATACCTGATATTATTATTCAGGGCTTTACCTTATCCTATTATTTACAACGTTTTCACACATTTACATTTATAACATCTACACTACTATAGGCCACTATACATTTTTTCTAAGATACCGAAATTTTTTTTTATACATTCGATCTATACTTATGCTATCTAATTATATAGTATGCACAAAATACACAGAATATTATTGTGTACATATGCATAAAGTGACATTTACTTATCCTTATTTCTATTATTTACTATCTTACATATATTTATGCAATAATTTATAAACTTACTTCTAATTTATTTTTTACTATTTCGGGTAGACTGGCTGTATCTATTATTAAGCCTGTCTCCTGCTCAAAATCATACCTCAGGCATCTATGTATAGGACACTCCGTCAGCAATTAAAGAACCGTTTCATCCACGGCGTCATTGCATTTGCACCACGGGGTCTCCTGACACTTGAAACGGTTCAAGTGTTAGGAAAATCCACCGTGACCAGTGAATATCTGGGTTAATTGCTCCGTTGGCCGTACCTTCCTTATTAACTGGTATGCCTCTGCTGCGTTCGGAAAAATTACTTGATTATGGACGCGGTGCCACCCTTGCTATAGCGGGCGCTCCATCTCTCAACTGAGGCGAAGCAAACGTTTAAGGTACGACACCGGGCACTGATCGTAATCTGGCTTCCTTCGGTTGTTAAAAGCAGCCAGCTTGACTAATTGATCAGCACGATCATTACCAGGAACGCCCGCGTGGGATTTGACCCAGAACAAAAACACGTAGTTGCTCTGGGTAGAAACCCTCTGCAAATTCTCGCTGACCACTACAAGAGGATGGAGCGAGCCATGCTTCGTAACAGTATTGAGCGCGGCTTCAGTCACTGTACAAACCATAGCTCGCTTTTGTCCTCCTGATAACCACTTTAGTTGCCTCACATATGGCCAGAAGTTCGGCCTGGTAGACTGTGCAGTACGCGGACAGACATAACTTCCGGTTTTAGATCTCGGCCTCGCCTTTCCATATAGAAAGTGAGGCTCCAACCTTCCCCTCAAGCTTACTGCCGTCGGTGTATATCTTCACCGTCTGCGAGTTGTGCTCATGAACAGAATTTTGATCTACCAAACATATATTATATTTAAAATTCATTTGCGAAGCAGGGTGAGGAGTCTCGGCAAAGTCTACGACCTATTCTACTTTTCTATCGCCTAAAAGTATCTGGGACAACCCTCTCCTAGTCTCATACAGGTCGGACACCTTGTGAATTCTCAGATCTAGTGGTAGTATCCCCGACAGCAACAGGGCTCAATGTAGAGAGACCGTGCGGTACGATCTACAGAGTTTCATCGCAAATCCTCTCTGTACGGTGTTTAGTTGCCTCTGAATCCCTAGTTTCTTTTCTGCTGGTGCCCATGCCGCAGCCGCGTATAGCACAATCGGCTCGACCGCAGCTACGTAGATGGATCGGATGATTTCGGAGTCAAGATCCCAAGCGATCTTGGCTACCTGAGCGATTTGCCTATACAATGCTAATGTTTTTTGCACTGATTCGCCACGTGGCTATTAAACGTGAGCCTATATATAGCTTATTTATACTATATTTGGATAAATCTTTATCACTACAAATTCTAGGTCTCATTAACCAAAATCCGATGAGCTGTATAAGTTAGTCAAACTATTACTAGCACTAAATAACGGAGAATAGCCTTTTTTTTTTCTCGCGGGTAGAAATCTTCGTAAAAGATACCTTGCTTCTGGGGAGAAGACAAGGTTATGTGGGTCTTCTACCCACTAAAACCCCCTCGGTGGGCTCGAACGGAAAATAGCCTGGAAATCTTTTAAAAGATATACACATACTGCCTGTGGCAGTTGCCAAGCAACAGCGTACAAATATAATTGTTCTGATTTGATTGAGACATATATAAAAACCTAGGCAGCGAACGCAATCCGCTGTTGTACAAACCTTTTAACCAACAACTCATTATAATGTTCAGGCTTATTATTTCCCATGAAGCAGATATCCTAATGTTTTCATCGTTCATATGTTTGAATAAGTATTACGTTATATCACAGCACGAGAGCAAACGAAAACATTACGAAGTGATAAACTACCATCATTTTACATGATCATTATCACTTATGATAACATCATCCGAACTAAAGTCCAGAGTCGTTTCCGCGCTATTTGAATGTTCTAATTTCATATACAGTTCCAATAAAACTCATTCGGTGACTAAGAAATAGTTAACGCATCCAAAACGGAAGTATGACGAATCGTAACTTACTTCATCAGAACATTTTTCATTTACTATACGACGTAATATTGACGAACTAAATAATATATTTATGCGTAATATTTTGTATCCGCTTAATTGCAGATCGTTCAGCGGCAGCAGTAGAGAATCCAGCAATATCGGTAATGCCACAACATCCCATAGAAGAGACAAAGATGGTTCAACAGATGCCATGAACCGGGAAAACGTCTCCACCAAGATAGTGGCTGGCATGGACCGATGGCAAAGCACGCTAGAAGATATGATTCATTTACGTTCGTCGAATAACCAAGTTTTTAAAGATAACTATTGGGTGAGTCAAAACATTTTCAATCTTTATATAGAAATGAGTATATAAGATACAAAAAAAAAATATTATTACTTTTGAGAGCTTCACTAGTATCAAATTATTGTATCTTAAATTAGAAGCTAACAGAAGGACGATTCAAAATTCTAATATAAATAAGAAATCCGTAAAATATATAAGCATATACATCTTGAGCACACTAGATACAGTTGCAAAACTTCTCGTATTATATGATGTGTCATTTGAACGTCAAGTAAGAGCATAATTAAATTTATCATTGTTCACAAGACCATCACGATGTTGTAAGAGTGAAAGTGCTCCAGCTCTCTTAATTGAGGCAATATTTTACTAGATTCGCTAAAAAATGGTGAAAGCAACGGTTTCGTAATTGATAGGACGCGACTGCGACGAAAGCCTCGTGGTGATTATATATTATTACAAAATATTCTGTTAAAAATATCCAATAGACCTGTATATTTAGTAAACACTTGTTGAACACCCATTACCGTAATCAATAATACAATACATACGTACATACAATATTACGCGATCAAGAAATATCGGCTTCCTGGCTTTTTACTCTGGCTTTTATTTGTAAAGCAAATATTTTTCTCCAACTAATAATATTAATCTATTACATGGAGTGTATGCTTTACCATGAGGAAATACTTTGGATAAACTTGTATATGGAATAGAAGATGCAGTCAATTTAAAGCATAGACAAAATATATATTTAAGAGAAATCTTCCAATCGCAGTTTCTTAACGTGCTTCTGAATTAAAAACGTGATTGACGAGTATCCGTACACACTTTACCTCCGTTTCCTTATAAATAAATAATTACAAGTTTTTGTTGTTGCAACATGTTGCACGGGCATATATCATTTCTTTATAACATTTTAAACTACATCAACAAATAACTTATTACGTCTATGACAGTCGGAAAACATCCTTCCGCGATCTAACTTCCTATTATCATCGTGTACAGATTATCAGGTTGTATTAATAATAAATAAAACTTTCTGTTTGATATAGACCAAATGTTAAGGACATAAATATATAGTATTAGACTATGATTTCTAATAACTTTAGTCATAGTAACATATAAACTAAAAATTATTCTAAGCTAATCACTTTATAATATTTTGCTCGATATAATTATAGAGCCTCGAAATCTGTTACGCAACCATCATTAGCTGATGATTATTTCAACGAGTGAAATGGCGATAATTAGTTATATTACGTATTAAATGAAACGTTAAGAAAACAATATAAACAAGAAGCTGCAATTATAACAGTGTTGCGTATCTGCTTTATTTGTTATTTATTTATAAAGGTATAGCTTCGGGAAAACTGTTTACATTTAGTTGTAAGTATTAGGTACTCGTTAGATTTCTTAATTTCGATCCAGATAACTTTCGTCCATCTATGGTAACGTGTACTTCCGGAGAGGGCGGAAATATGTGACCGTCAACTCAACTCTTGCGCATGCCTTTTTGAAATATAAGCCTTTGATAAATATTAATAAAATCATGACTCTATGTTCAAAAGCGTTTGATTCAATTTTTAACGCGGTGAAAGTTACGTGGTAAAGAAAGCTACGGTGTGTTGAGTTGTAACTATATGCGTCGAAGGTATCATTTAATCTATTAACGTGTACCGTTGTGGTGCGTGACCAGCAGATAAAGCTAGGTTTGTCAACTGTCGTTGTATATCCATAACGATCGTACACAGTTTATTGGAGAATATATGATTCCTTATATATGTATTGATGTATTTCGATTGTCGAAGTGACGAGACTGGCGGAACATGTACACGATCACAACGATGCGTTGCTAGCTAGGATTACACAGCACAACAGAAGATATTAAGCTTAGCTATCCTAGTATTTTCAATAGCTACATAGCTGTTAAAAACGGAACAAGGTAGTGTTTACAATCTACTGTTTGGACGCAAATAAATGGAGCGGCAGTACCTAGACGGTATCCGACAACAGAAACCTACTACTAGTTAAAGTATTAATATATACTAAGTAAAATAGATATCGGCATGTACAATAAAAGATCACGACAACGTAAAGTATGTGTTAATAAAACAAAGCTCAAAATTGTAATAAGTATTAAGAATATTCTGTCGAAGTATAATACCGATTAAACTTGGACACCTAATTAAATATATAGTCGATATCAATACATACATACATAATCAATTATATTAAAATTTATGTTTGTAACATCAATGTAACAATTTCGTACTTAATTCTCGTGTACATACGAATATAATTATAAGTTTAACCAACTAACCTTTCAGCCAACCTTTATGTAACCTTCTAAATAATTACCCAAAAAAAAAAAACACACGCAACGTTTTAATTTAAAATTAAACAGACAGAAAAGTATCTTTTTTATTATCTCTATAACTATATATTATATACAATAAGTAACTCGCTGGCCTAATGGTTAGAGCGTGCGGCTTACATTCCGAAAGTCGCGGGTTCGAATCTCGGCATGTACCGATGACTTGATATTTAAGTTATGTACATTTGTGAACTTTAGTTACAACAGCGAGATACAAACGGTGAAGGAATACACCGAGAAGATTAATAAAAGGTAGGAGCAATAAAAAAAAGGAAGTTGCGTTTTATAAATAGAAGTTCAATACAGACAATTAACTACACGCAACTCGAAAACACTAAACTATAATTAATGCTGTGTTGAACCTTTAATAATGTTTGTTATCATTATTCATTAATAGGTCGAATCGAGGAACTCTTACGTTTGTATGATTTCGATTAATATACAAAATCATAATTACTATAGTACTGAATTTAAGCATACAAATCCGGCAAGAGTTCGTTATTGGATTAAGAGTTGCATCTTATTGCATTAAAACATAAAAATAACTGGAGACAAGGATATATGGAATAGAGAAAAATTTAGAAACTTTTATTATATGTATAAGGGATGGAACAAAAAGGTCATTGCCAACTATAAGAGCATGCTAGGAAGACTAACCTTCAAAGTCCTACCACAAGTCAATTTGTTAGATTTATAGTTAACGCCACAATGCCTTGTAAGTCGTCCGCCATATCCAAACTATTATTTCTGCTTAGTATACTTTAGTTGGTATAACTTCGGCTGTTACGTAAAAACACTTTCCTTTTTGTATTCAACACACCATGACCGCTCCTTGCGTTTTAATTAATACTTGTATATGTTTTAAAAAAACTTTTACAAACTCGCTTTATATATTTAACGCATACTAAGCAGCGAAACGCTCTTCCTGATGTAGAACATAAAATCAACAGTTGCTCATAGAATAAAAGATCACGTCTCGTGATTACATAAAGTCTAAATCGGTCGACATGCGTGTTATTATCACGAAATATCTAGTGTTGCCACAAGGTAGCAAGCATATAAACACAATACCTGATGTCTAAACAGTCCGTAAAAAACGCTTCGCAATCAGATTGCAATACTAATAAGAATAATAGAAAAAAAAATCTTTACTATTTTATATCCACGGAACCCGCAACCACATAATCATGTTATGAATAAAAGACTACAACAATTACACATTGTGGTGTTGTGTATATCATTCTAACTAACGCCTCATTCTCGTGCCGTTTACTATCAGTTGAAAGTGTTGTTAACTTAGTCGCTTAATTTAATTAAAAAAAAAAGGATATAATTCATGGAATGGTATAAAGAAATAAAAGGATAACTTTGTTTCAGGCACAAAACGGTTTTGATGAACTCCGTCGTTATGTCAAACAAGGCAGTGACTTTAGCAAGGAACTGGCAACAATACTTCAAGAAAGGTAAAACACTATGACTATGATAAACGTATTTACGATAACAAATTAATAAATAAAGTAATTAATTATTTTTTTTATTATCTAGTTAATTTCAGAATTATTCCTATAAAATTAAAGTAAACTTAAAATGGTGGTAAGTCTTTGCTGCCGAAGACCTTCTGTGTAGGTACTACCGCAGCGTCTATTGTAGCCGCCAAATAATAGTTTGTAAACATTATTACAATCCGGTTTACAGGGCGTTGTAGCTAGTGTATTTACTGAGGTAACAAGACTCAAAATGTTATGATTCAAGACGACGAGCACAATGTGGTGCAGTGTGTCTTAAGAGTAGTTCAGAGTTTATATCTTAACTAGAGCCACATTGTTACGAACAGACGTATCACTTACCATCGTGTGAACTTCTTGCCCGTCTCGTCACTTTTCAATTCAATAAAAAAAAAACTAAATTTATTGTATTATTACCTTTGTTTTAAATTTATGATTTATAAAATAGTCAGTCGTGAATATAAATAGTTTGTTTCTTTAATATAAAGTGCAAAACATTCACATTAACAGCGCAACGATTCACTCGGTTTGACTTAACATTTCTTCCACGAAAATAGTTTCTGTAGCGACAAGTGTACCGAAATAGATAAGCAATCTTATCAGCATTTCTTTGTAACGTTTACTTTCCATCACCGAAGCGATAAAACAATGCCTTATTGTTTATGACTAACCAGTTAGCCTTCACGAAGATGATCATACGACAGTTTATTTTCCTATAATGATGCATTATACTTATGTTATCGCTCAACCTGGGAACTGGCACCGTTAATGTTGTTGTATAACAAATTTCCTTAAAAATAGTTGTTTTAATTTATTGTACAACCAATTAATATTAATCAGGACTATCGTCACTAAATCTTTATACTATACAGCTTCACTGTTTGCTTTTAAAATAATTGTTATATTTTTCTAACAGAGTTGAAGCAGAAAATTATTACTCGAAATGTCTCGCGAAGCTTGGCACTAAGTTAAGCAAAGCATGCAAAGAGAGCATTGGTTCATGCACAGATGCATGGAAACATGTCGCTATTGAAATGGAGAAAAAATCGGAAATTCACAGGTAACGTAATTATTGTTTATATCTAGATTATACTTTGCCAGGGAATAATTTATATAACTAACATGATTTTACAGAAACTACTCCAACGCTTTGTCAGAAGAGTTAGTAAAACCGATCAAACATATTATTGAAAATCAACTAAAATTAAGGAAGAAGGTGATTATATTACATATATGCTATATAATTTGTTATATAATAATGAATTACAATAATTCAATTACTATTAAAGATCGAGGGGACCGTAGACAAAACAACAAGGTCCCTTGCAGATTGGAGAACAGCTGAAGCGAAGTCTAAAAAGCAATCACACACCGCGGCGAGGGATAACGAGAAACTCCAAGATGCCGTTCTGGATATTAGGTCTGATAAGTTACGATAACGCTTATTGAATATGTAAACTTCACCGTTTCTGTGTGTATCAGCATGCTTTAGGTTATTAGTATAGTGCGTTGCGATTGAATGCGAATGTTGCTATGCGTTAGCTCTGCGATTCATAGGGGGCTTCGAGGTCGAATCATTAGGGGAAATCCGTTTGTTCCAGCCGTATATCGCGCAGCTCGAGCGTTGGTCACATCCCGCACTCGATATTGAGCGCGGCGCGGGCGGAACGTTTGACCCACAACACTAGCGAACGGGACGCTGCTAAACTACAAGTTAAGAAGAAGAAGACTGAAGACGCCGTTAAAAAGACTGAAGTGGAGTACTACAACGTCTGCGTCCAAGCTGAACGCGCGAGGTACCAGCTATTAGATTGTTGTAGATGACATTACACATTAAGAGGTATCAATTATAGATTCATTTGTACGTCTGACTGTGGACATTAACAAGTCACCATTTTACAGGTTAGAATGGGAGACGAGTGTTGTGAAAGGCGCCGGTATGTTAGAATCTCTTGAGGAAGAGAGACTCGCACAACTAAAAACCTCCGCCGATTGCTATTTAAGATTGACATCGGCAGTTCCGCCTCAACTAGCCGAGGTGAGTTTTTAAAATCACAATAATCTTTATCTTAATTTGATTACAGATTAGTAGAATCTGTTATGTCATAGTACGGAGCACAGAGGAAACCCGATTGTTATTTAGCTATTGTTTTACACTCGCTTCATACATTCATAATGAAAGCTGCAGAGATATTGTATGTATATCATCTAATGCCTGTTTCAAATGAAAATGCTGTCACATTATCGTCTCGTTTATAACACAACTTTTGTGCTTAAGTACACAATTTTTATTTAATATAAAGAATTTTATAAAAAATTGGCTAGCCTCAAGTGGCAATGGGCAAGGACACATCGCTCGAAGGACTGACAGCCGATGGGGCACTAAGGCTCCACCAGGTGGTCCGACGATCTGATGAAGATTGCGGGAAGCAGCTGGATACGAGCGGCGCGAGATCGATCGATGTGGAGATCTTTGGCCGATGCCGATGTCCAGCAAGGGACGTCTATTGGCTGATAATGATGATGATGAAAGGAATTTTAGTGGAGTACGGCTAAATAATTCTCCCAACAGCGCAATGAGTACCGGTTTGAAAGGCGCTGTTGCTATCTTCTGTTAATGTTCCTGCTTATCTCGTATGTCTTGATTTGTAAATGATTTAATATGAAATAATAACGGTTATAACTTTGTCTACAGGCGACGAACGCGTTAGTGAGCCCTATAAAAAAAGCAAACGCTAATGTAGACATGAGAGTGGTGCGTGGTGTGAGAACATCGCCGGCTGGCGCTAGTGAACAACTTTTACCCGACTTTTACTGCGAACACACAACGCTGGCGATGAACAAGGAACGTCGTAAGCAAGTGCGTTCTAATGAATAACACATCGTGTGTATTATAGAAAAACACCAACGATCACTTGAAGCAACATTATAAATGTGAATTATAACATTAAATCTAGAACTATATCATTAATCATCTAGCTCTTGTCAGATTAAAAGTTTTAAAGAGTTAAAAATATAATATAATCTATGATTATTTCACGTGACTTACAAATACTTGTTAGCATCCATAATTGTTTAACATTATTATATAGATTCTCGGTTTACATAGGAATTTGACGACAAAGGTTTCAACACGGCAAATGTAATAATAGATACGTCGTTTCCTTTTAATATTTTATTTCACAATATCTGTAAAGTCGGGATATGTGTAACATGAACGAATGGCGTAATTAGACAACTTTTTACAAAGCCGCTGGAAACGGAAATTATCAGTTTACACATTACGCAACGACATTTACTGTTACATTAACTTATGCACATAATAAACACAATTGCAGGCTTTGTTAAAGATCCTTCAGCTAGTGAAACAAGATATAGACAGAGAAAGGAAATCCAAGCAGGGTTTGGAGAAGCTATCAATGGCTATAAAACAAACGCCGACATTCGGCGACGAAGATTCGCAACAAAACGTAACCGATAAACTTTTTCACGTAAGATCAGATCTTCATCTTAAAATGTCTATGTTCACTATATCAAATCTTATCCAAGTGAATGTTATCTTAACGTTATTGATTTTCAGATGAGATCCATGCTTACATACTTAGAGGCGGTTCGCTACAAGATATCCGCAAGTTTAAGTGAACTCGAGAGCCGGTCTCCAGTGCAACACCCACTCGCAACTCATATACAAGTAATCAGAGACAAGCAGGGACTACAGCAGAGTATTTTAAAGGTAAGTTTAATTAATTAATATTGTAGGTGATGGTATGTAAAGATTTTAGCATGTTCGTACTATTTTATTTCTTTAAATACAAATAACATTCATGAGGGAGTATAAAACTTTTAATTTCTCAGGTACCGCCATGGCTTCAAGAAGACTATCAGAACGAAGTAAATAAGAACCTACAACCTAACTACACGGCATTGACAAAGAGTGTTAATGGCGGTGAGGAGAGAGAACGGCGTGATTCTATTATGAGTCGAGCGTCGAGTAAATTGCGGATAGAGCATTTATCGTTTAGAAAAAATACGGAGAACAAGAGCCCTGAACTACCCGCATTACCGATAAAACCTCCCGATGATGCACAAACACTGCCGCCGCCCGAGAGCCCACTGGATTGGAGTGAACGCGGCGCCGGTGATGGTCTGTCCAATCAACACGACAGTGATTTCGGTAATATGTCAAATTACATATATGAATGAGCGATTGATATTATGTGCTCTCTAAAGTATTGTTAGAAACATTCCTTGCAAATCGTTATTAATTGTTTAATGACAATTTGAAAATAAATAAATTTACATACAATGCAAGGACCATCTATTTTTTTTCGAACTGATTTCAAAGAAATTCCATTTGTATTAATTACAAAAGAATTATTCTCGTTTATGTTTATATTAACTTTAATTATTGAATTGTATTAATTGTATTTTTCTAGATGAATTTTCATCCCAGAGCAATAGCTCGAACGATTTGACTGAAATTGGAGAAAATCAAAATAATGTTAAACCGTCACAGAAGTTTATAGGCAGATGTCGAGCATTATATTCGTATGAGGCGAGGCTGGATGATGAACTGACTTTATCACCAGGTAACTGGCTGCTTGCGTAATGTTACAATTAAGAATTTAAATTTATAGACTTCTACCTTTATTAAAATTATATGTTCAGAAACACATACGAGTACCTACTTACTGAAAAGCTGTACATACATTATTATAATAAAACAGCTGTACTACAGCCTAGTTTGGTAAGTCTCTGTTACCGGAATCTGTCTCGATAAGAACCGGCACAAGGCCTATTCCCGCCAAACAGTAGTGCGCAAACATTTACTGTGTTCCAGTTTTAAGTGAAATTACTAGAATAACGAGACAACATGTCTTCAGGCGATGAGTACAACGTGACGCAATGCTAGCGCCACGTTATGGGCTAGCGTATCATATATGACCTAGTAAAGTTTATATATAAAACATATGCGCGTATTTGTTTCTTCCATGTATATAAATATGTTCGTTCTTTTGAACGATTATAATGAATTGTGTAATAACAATATATCTAAATGCCTCTGCATGTCAGGAAGAGAATTGTGAGTTCAAACCGTTTCGTTGATTACAAAGTGTTACGGTTTTCAAAGTAGACCATTGTTCCGACACAAATTGCTATGCGATCTTTATTACACGAATACCTAAAACATGATACTCCAATATTGTCTATTATTAACGTTTTTGTTGTAATTGAATACTGTGTAAAATAACATTATTAAACAAGTTACATTTTTATTATACTCAATCATACATTTATGTTCACTGATGCCATAAAAATATATTATTTTATGTATGATTAATAAATATATGAATATTATGTAAGAAAATGTATCGCAATTGATTATGATCAATTACCAACTATTCTAAAAATTTTTTCTTAGTGATTAAATAAAATTGTAGCATATAATACTCAAGAACACTAAATCACAATTAAATCTAAGACTACAAAAATCATTGATTGTTAGAAATATTTGATTTCTAAATAGATTATATACATTAGAAATCAAATACTTGTTATACATACACCGTTTGAAGTTTACACAGTTTGTTTTTTTTATTTGAACGTTCTCGCGAAATGTTATTTAACTATGTACATGTGTATCTCAAGTCCGATAGTTAATCATCATCTTTAGTATTGTAGAATGTGTTTTTTTTTATTTACATCGGTTATCATCTTGTTTAATCACGATATGTCATCATATGACCGTCTTGTAACAGTGTCATCACCATATTAGTATATTTAGATCCACCGCAGACTGTTGATGATATTTAGATCTTCTCAACCACTGCTGGACAGATGTCTTATGTAATGTATTGCTTAAAACATGGCCTCGCACTGTTGATGTACAGTGGTGTATATGTAGATAGTTTAATGTAGAATGATATTGTGTAACTGGATGCTGGAAGAATCAGTTACGTCGCGTTAAAAATTGATAGTAATTATTTAGCTAACAATAGACCGAAATGGTGATGATAATAATAATTGTCACTGTATAACTTAAGCTGTGCCCGGACGCTGTATATAAATTTTGTAACCTAAAATTTGATGCATTCCCTATAATCAATTTCACTTTTAACAGGTGACATAATCAACATTTATGAGAAACAAGACGAAGTGTGGTGGACAGGTGACCTAAACGGAAGTTATGGGATATTTCCTTCATCGTACGTCGAGGAAATTACTACCTGTATATGACATCCGCACCTTCATGTTTTTCGGAAACTTCTTGATGTGTACTCTCTAAGCCCCTTTTCAATAAACCCAAATGAAAGGCGCGTTATAGAGATCGGTTGTGCAATGTGAACTATATAATGATTACCTGTGGATAATTTTTAATCAACATTCTTCTCAGGCTCCTATTACTTAATTATTTTTTTTTAATTATAAACAAAACAAGCTGCTGCAGTGCTTAAAATCGCAGATCGACGTGTACTGCGAACAGTGTGTTTATTTATTTCGAAAGCGTGAAATAAATTAGATAAATTTCTGCAGTCGTTGATTAATAAAAATGTATACAGAGGAATTTCTATTTGTGGTTAAAGATTATTTCGATTTAAATTATATGAAGAAAAAAAGTTAGGTTTTAAATTTAGTTTTTATAATAGGAATGGACATTTACCTGTAACTATCTCCAGCAATACCATTCGTTTTATTATAGCATATCGTGTACGAACGCATTTGACATAAACTGGCAAAAAACAATTATTTAATCCCATATTCATCAAGGCGATACGACTTATTTTACTGACCTCTTATATGGCCTAACATCAGTCGATATATAATAAACCCTCATTTACCGTTTGTCCTTATTAAATCATAAGTTTACGATTTGCATTATATTTAGCGCTACATAGTCACGTACTATATACCATTGTTTTATCGCATTGTAAATATATTACTATACATTCGCATAATTAAAGCAACGTTTTAAGATAAAATGGAATACTAAACAGTTTTAAACACAGAGTTATTAATTATACAGAAACCATTAAATTGTAACAGCAAAGTTCATAAAAGGAGATGGTCAGTTGTAAATTTATGTCACATAGTAATTTTTAATATTATATATAATGCACGTTTGTTAGGTAAAATATATAAATTATTGTTACTTACTCTAAAAGATTAAACCAAAGTACCGTAATTAACAAATAAAAATTATAAGCATTTACACGGATCGTTTTTTTTACCCCCTAATCTCATAACATTTAAATGAAACAATATTCATGTTAAGAACAAATAATTTATTAAAATAAAATCCGATTACAATGTTGGCAATAGAGGACTTAGGTCCAGTATTTAGCACTAAACATGTCGCATTTATTAGGAGTAAGATTATCAACACTATGATAAAATAAGAATAAATAGTTGAGACATATTATAAGTAAATGTATGTTGATAAAAATAAATCCTACATTATGCACTAAGTCAAAATATTTATATAAGAAATCAATTGTTACAAGAGAAAAGATGTCGATTTCGATCATTAACCAGCTGCACTTCGTACTATTGACATTATTTACAATTATTTGCCCATTCGGCCCTCCCATGAAATAATCAGGTTACCCCGATTCAAAATGGAGCGAACGTCTCAATATGACAGCTTAACATATTTACATTTAAATTTCCGGTCCGATATTCGATAATTTAAAACTTGCTTCCGCGTCCACGTACTTCCCGATAATTAAACGGGCACCGAAGTAAACACCAAAAACGGACGTCATTGGACGTCTCGTTGCTATAACACTTCTTAATTACAAGTCAATTTTAAGAGTTTTTTTTTTTTCACTATATTTATGCTTACAATAATGTTATCTAAATAACATTTCCGTTCAAAAATTTCTTCGGTGCGGTGCGATATAGAGAATGACTTTATTTCTTTTTTAATTACTCTCATTCATTCTCATCAATCTTATTTATACTTTATAGTAAAAAAAAAGGGATAAATATAATAAAATGTAAATTTTCATTGCCCGCTCATGGAAAGGACGAATTTCTATTACCAATCTAAAGCGAAGTTCTATGATTATTATTAATAAAGCAAACAATTTTAGTTACAGCGATGGCTAAGTAAAGTAATTTATTCTATTTTCGTCAGTATAATGATGTATGAATATCGAACTTTGTAAATTTTATTTTGAGAAGTGTAAAGAATACGAATTGTTTTTTTTTACGCACTGTTTAAAATAACAAGTTCATCAAATCCAATTATTATTGCTTAAAATCCCTTTAGAATATAACTTTCGACAATATTCTTTGTATACAAAAATACGACTTACAAATATTTATATAACTTTAAACTTTCTTTTTTAAATTATTCGCTTTGTATATTTTCTTAACAATCATCTATGGTTATACAATTAAATCTAACGTTTTGTATCTTATTGCGCTGAATCGGAGGATTTAGAATTAATCACTACATTCAATTTCACAAGCACATTTTAGATTAAACAAAGGAATTTAGAACTGTGACTACATTATAGAGTCGAGTACCAAACTGATGGTAATGTGGCGATAACTTAACGATGTTACAAAATTAAATTTTAATAATACCATTTTGAACTTTATTGTTAAAGATTTACAGTTAAACAGAAGTTTTTCCTAACGAGTATATTGGCAATAGATTTGACGTGTATTTAAGCGATTCGATCCTAAATTCGTAACCAGGTTTTGAATTCTATTAATAAATAACAAACATTTTTGCGTCTTCTGTATCTTCCATCAACTCTATTAAACATTTCATACTTAAATCTGTATTATGCCAATTGATAGTAAAGCCGGGTAAAGAAAGCATTGTTGTCACTATCGCGTTCGCAATAAGGACTTACTCGTATAATCAAAAGCTATATTATATTTTCAGAAATATATATAACAATTGTTAGTTTATGTGATAATGACTGTTGTATTTTATTCCTTATGTTATGCAGACAGTAAGTCTGTATTTCACGTCGATTAACCTTGGTTTACTATTAATGATACTAGTAATTATATTAACTACTGAAAACGGCATGGACAGAGTGGGTAAACAAAATTTCATTGAAAAAGAATCGTAGGTTGTATAACATACAGGATTACAAATAATGAAATGAAAAGGATTTTGTATATGAAAATGAAACAAAGAAATGGAATACAAATATTATTAAGTGAACAAAAATATGCCAAAAAAAAAAAAATACACAAGAAAATATTATTTAACATATACATTTGATTGTTGAAAATAGTTGCCTAATATAGCTTCTATAAATTTTAATAATATAACGAACATTATACAGGAGAAAAGTAAATGATAAATTCAACACAAAACGTAATGTGTATAGAAAATGATTACTTTAGGGCATACGTAGGTACAATAGGATGTGAATGAGTGAAAATAATGATGTAGGAATGAAATAAATACTAACATACTATGTGCTGTGAACACAGGTTCAACCTGTGGTCGCAATTCGACTTTACCCCAAACAAAATGTATATAATGCGAACTAACATTAAATGCCTTATATATTATTCAATGAACTTACACAATGTCATAATAATTCAGGATAGGGAATAAGACTAGATGTTGAGCGTTCGAGTGGATTTAATTTTAATTAAAGGAACCTCCTAATAGAATACCATTTACATCCTTTCTTTCGTTTTATGAAGGAGGGGAGAGGCAAATCTACTAATGACAGCCTTCTTCTTCTGGAGGAAGTAAGGTTTATATGGGATACCCACCCACTAAACTTCCTTAATCGTTTGCTTCAATATTTTAGAAGAGGCCTTGGGATTTCCGTTGCATTGCCCGTATACACCATCTATCTACCACTAACTTAAGAGTAAAATATATACAATCTCTTTACGACCGGTATTGCGACATTTTACCGATTAATTCCTTGTTTTATTGCTTACCTCTAAATATCCTACCTGTTTACTGGCTACAGTATTTTCTTTCCACTAAAATGGTTCATTATATGCAATGTTCTCTTCAATTATGAAGAAAATTATGAATCAATCAAATATCACAACTACCATAATTTATGTATATAGAAGATTAAAATTGAAAATTTTAAATGATTAACATAATTTGCAACGGTTACTATGAAAAAGGTATCAAAAAAACTGGTGATCTGCTTGGAGTTGGCAGAATACAAAATCAAATTCAAACAAAAATTAAAGCATATTCCTTAAAAAGAAGTATCCATTTTGTGCTTGTCTCTTAGCGAAGTAACAACTAAAATAAACTTTGGCCAAAACATAAAAAAAATTAAACATATATCACAAGAAGCATAGAATGTATCGTTCACCTGATAATAAGTGATCACTAGAATGTATTGTTGTTTTAGGATAATCGATTGCGCTTACTTGTAAAAATGTGTCTGCATTAAATGCTTTTATTATCTGTTATTGTGCGTGTAGAGAATGCCACTTTAAGTTACAATTACGTCATACTTATAATAATATATTATTAACAATAATTTCGATTGTTAATAATTAGCGCAATCGATTCAACAACAATATCGATAATATCTAAATAAACATTTTTTACATAACGATAATGAAATGCTTTGCATTATTCCTGTAAATCGAAACAAAAATTAACTATTTAAAACAATTAACTGAAATAGAACTGTATAAAAAAATCAACGAATTGCTTTTCACCGTAGTCCTTCGGTATACTAAACTTTTTTAAATAACTGTACTTAAATAACTTATACTACGCTCTTTGAGAGTTTACCCGTTCATCATTTCAATTGTGACCAACAATTTTTTTTTACTCCCAGTAAAATCAAAGCAAACTACATGCCATAAATTAGAATATAATGCGGTTATGAAAAATAGAACCATTCCGCTTATACAGCTCTATACCTTGTTAATCTTCACGGCTTGATGAATTTATATAATGTTATTACCTTTGTTCCATCATTAAATGTAAGATGAATATACCTAACTCTTAAAAAATTAAATATGTTATTGTAGCCTATAACCAACAAATAATTCCGCGTCCAATGGTCACGCATCCATAACGTATACCATACGGTCACTATTATTTTGTGGTTAGCGGGTAAAACAAAAACCATTTCCATTGTAAAGGTTATAAATTGCACTCTTTGAATTATTTCCTTATGTGTTTACTTAAAGTGGCACGTTTTCGCACAAGTCAAAAATAAAAACATCAAGCCGATCGAGAAAAAGTTTCATCAATAGCAGCATAAACCAGTTGGATGAACGTTTAAAAAAAACACACGCACTTTTCTAGAGTTCAAGACCATTTCAATACTGACCCAATTAATTATAGTCCTATGAGAATAACTTTCAAAAACGTCTTTAAAAAGCTACATGTAAATGGCAGTGTATAATAACGAGCTCATTGAAGACTTCATGATTAATGGCAGTAGATATTTCCATATAAGGAATGTGAAAATATCAATTACAACAAACATCAGTTAAACGTGTGGCCATTATCCTGTAACAATATAACGATTGATCAAATTTATCGCGCAGTAAAACGCCATATAAAATATCAACTACAACCACAAAGATTTTTATAAGTATAACTCACGGTTTTTTTTTTGTGCATCTTCCTCCCCCATTTGCAATGCATAACATGCAACAAACTTACATAAATACTATTTCATATTTGGCAATAATGTCAAGTTAAATATTTCTAGGTCTAGTCTAGGTCTTGAACCCCAGGTAAAGTAATAAATACAAGTTCAATAATGAATACACTGTTGATATTAATTATAACTACTTATACAGGAGTGGATCTTAGGAAGAAAAAAATACTGGATACATGAAATGAAATCTATAAATTACACCACACCAGGTTTCCATACATTAGTCTGAAACAAAAATTATTACTTTACTATTCTCTCACTCTGTGTTCATAGCTGTATATCCCATATGGTAGAGGGGTTGGCTTTGTTTTTCTTTTGCATTTTGCTGTTTCTTGGACATCGTCTTTGTTTACTTAGTATTCATGTAAATTATTATTCCATATAATATTTGTTTTATTTAGAACTCTATTGAACAACAGCTAAACATTCGCTTTGCTAGAGTCCTACAGGCAAGATGTAGATGTTGTAAATTCTAAAAGTATGTGATGTAATGTAAACATTATAGATAAAAATATATGATTGTCTATTTCAGAGTGTTTACACTAATTAATAAATAAGACGAAAATGTCTTTGCAGCGGCAAGAGCTTGTCATGTAAAACACTAGATCCCAATTTCAATTGCTAGGCTCCCCGAAATCTCAAAAATTACTCGTGTCATTTTTGAGTGAGTCGAGATCTACACAGATGTGCCAAGAAAATAACCATGGCTTACCATGCTCCAGAAATCTTAATGTGCAGCTCGGATCTGATTAAGCTCATCATCGGAATCCGTAGGCGGCGCGTGCTCGGAACCCGCGAGTACAGTCAGATGGGTGGAGTCGCTTTGCAGCGTACTGCATTCGCCGCCTCCGCCGCTGCTGCCGGGTCCATTCCAGTTGCCGCACTGCGCCTTCTTCTGAAGCGCTTGTACGTAGGACTGTAAGACAAATTCGAAGTCAAACTCAAACTCTAATATCATTTTCTATCAGTTTGAACATTGTTATAACTAGTGAAGTTACTGGAATAACGAGACTGTAGTTTATGTTCCAAAACGACGAGCACAATTCGATACAGTATTGTCGAAATCGCTATAATTATTGTTATGAGTTGGCGTATCACTCCTATAATTTCATTTCGACGCATTCGCTTCGTCATTTCGTCGTATAAAAAAAGTAAGATTTGTTGGTGTTTTATTGTAATTCATAAGGATATAAATATGTATTAAGTTAGATGTATTGAATAGCTCAATGATGACAAATACGTATAATTGAAAAAATTGTTTGTTTTACCTGGGAGATGACGTCACCATGTGCAGTACGCACTTGGTACAAGTATCTATATTTGCGCTGCTTCATTTCGGCGCGCTGCTCGCGTGTCACCGGTCGCGTTTGTTGAGCTTTTAATCGGAGTTTTTGTGCACTTATACCTGAAAAATAATAAACGTCATTAACTTTATTATTCTAAAAGGTTAAGTGGTACATGGTAAACGGAGAGGTACATGACAAACAAACAGATGAGACTTCACTTTGTGATTACAGTCAATCTGCAAAGATGACTAGAAAAGGTGCGGGGTAGATCCCCACTGAACTTATGCTTCTAGTGAAAGAAAACATCGACAGACATATTCCTAGAATTACAGCTTCCGAAGATATATATCAGTGAGCATCCTTCACTTAGTCAGAAGGGAAGACAGAGTCTAAAGTCCCACCAGATAAATAACATTATGCAACAGTTTAGTGCAGTACAGTTAGCTTTTACCCTCCAACTAAACACTACTGGACGCTGGCAGAGAATATATTAGAATAATTAATAAAAAGTTCTCACTTTGTTCATGGTATATGCCGGTAGCCGTAAGCGCGTATTGGGCAGTAAGTCCAACAATTGCTGCAGCCGGCCATGCCGCGAGGGTCAACCAAGACAATCGACAAGGCGGCGGTACAACAGGCTCGAGTTTTGCACGATCCCATAGCTGAAGCATAAAATAAATCATTATTCAATATATTACTATTCATCAAAATAAAAGAAATACATGGACAAATATGTCTAAAAAAAACAAATGAATTACACCCCACTGTAAACAATGACCTACTGAAAATCTAAATGCAAAGTATAATCCACAATGATAAGTCACCACTCATCAACTGCTCTTCCAAACGCCTTCACACCGATCCGAACTGCGCTGTTCTATTGCAACAATTTTCTGCAACCTTCATCAAATGGTTGATTCACAATAATGAGGGCCTTCAGCGTTTGTCAGTTCGCGGCTGCACTTGAAACCTTACCGCATTAACGACTGTCACTATTTTAAGTAGAGTGCCCTGTCCATTGCCACTTAAACTTAGCAACAATATGAGCTATATATCAGTGACGTTCATTAATTGATGTATTTTTATTAATATTATATCAAACACATAGTTGGAAGGATAACAGAAAAAGTGGTCTAATGCTTTAGGAGCAACCAACCTACTTACTACAACGATCATTAATAAATTATTAGTTAATTCATTTACCCATTTAAGCATCAGCATTCTCTCGAAAAAATAATCAAGAGTCGTAGCTATCACCGCACCTCCATAGACGCTTGTACCAAATATTGTCAACACTGAAATGGGAAATTAATAATGATAAAAAAATAAATAATAAAACGAAAATTTCCAAAGTATGTTATGAAATTTATGTTTACTACGGTAGACTCTAGAGAAACATCAAGAATTACAAATAAACAACGTTTTTAAATAACCAGCACACTTGACTCTCGACGCGAGTTCCGTGGCCATTATCCGCTACGCCGGCCAATCGTAGGTTAATGGCTCATGTTAAAAGAAGCATTTTTTTTGGGACATGGCTATCTCTCTCATCACGCTCAAGCTCTGCGGGGATCAAACTATCGCCTTTTCTAAATATATAACTCTTTCGACCGTCATATATTAAAAAAATTATATTTAAAGTATTTTGTTGTTCAGTTTTTCAGTCTTGATATACTCGGTCAGTAATAATTGCAACGTATTAAGGCTCTTTAGGAAAGTATATGTATGTGCATGTATATATTTAATAAAAACACAAATCAGTTTATGATGTGCTTGTTAATCGAAATCTCACCTTTTTTCCAATACAAGTTGATGACTGCAAAAAAAATTCCTGAACACAGCAACGCTACCACACACAACCAATACTGTAACAAAAAAAAACTCATTAAAATATAAATTATTGACTTCAATTAAAAAACTACTAAATACTTATTTACCATGTAGTTGTAAATAAAAATGTTTAAAACAGCCTATAAATTTGGGAACATATTTATCCGAGTGCTTGGTTTATGATATAAGGCCATTGTTACTCTTCCACTACTATGTTAATATTTAGCAAATATAAAATACAATTGTTCGCTTTAATAATACGCTTTCACGCAAGATAAATAATTGTAACATTCAATTCGCATTTCGATATGTAAAATAAATAATAAAATACATTAAAAAAATAATCTTTAATAAATATAGTACTTAACCAGCAGTGCTATGAAAAATTCATCGACTATTATACAAGGTCACAATATGTAGCAATGGCTCAAATAGATGTTGAAATTCAGTTCGTTTTTATTGACCTTCGTTATATTTAAAAGAGGCATTCATATACAAATCAAACGTATATCAGTATAACGAAGTTTACGACTAGTTTATAAAAAAAAAAGACGAGTATATCGGTATTAGATTGCCCTACATTTTCACACTCTATTTAAAGCGCAAGCGACCTCGTTACAAGCACCAATAAGCATTGATCAATGAGATAGTACAGTACCGGAATTGACCAAGTGGATTAGATATGCATATGATTTCCGTAGAACGTATTAGAAATTAATACATATTTGCAATAAAAGTAGCATGAGTAGATTAGGTGAAAGCTTCGTCTTCACATCAAAGCAAAGTAACGAAAAACTATGGATCGTTCCAAGACGTTCCTTCGAAGTATGCCTTGTGATACTAAGGTGTCGCAGTCATTGGCGGCAGTAAATATAACCAGCTTTGCATGTCTCTAACTTAAGACAAAAACATTATACACTTAATTATTATCTACTTTAAGGTAATAAAAAAGTGATATAAACTTCGCGTCCACTTTCACTTATAACTTTCATTATACACACTTCAAACAGCAAGAAAACTATTTTATGTCGAATATTACTAGGTAGGTAGTAGAAGCAAGTTGTTCACCTGTAAGTGATACGCCCACCCATAACAATGTGGCGATAGTTAGGATGATAAACACTGTACCACGTTGATCCCGTCGCCTTGAGACATAAGAGGATAAGTCTTGTTACCCAGTAATTTTACCGCCTAATAGTAATGTTTGCAGAATACTGTTTTCCAACAGAAAGACATGGTTGCGGTATCCACCTAGACGATTTCCTTCAGCAAAGACTGGACTTCCGTAAAATGGATATGCATTCAACATATAAGACGTTAATACAAATATACCACAGTATAGATAATCCTACAAAATACTTGACGACATTAAAATGATATATTGTAATTGTTTTAAGTATGCATATATACACAATTTTGTATGCACGCACAGCACTATATTTGTAAAGTTTACAACTTCCCTGTAATTTTAACAAAAATACTGAAATATTTTATAATGTACATATTAGAAAAAAATAATCTTTATATATAAACAAAATATTTTTCATTACATATTATTTTCAAAACTGGGAATTTTACTCCTGATTGCAGGAGACCTGCTACTTTTTTGAAAATTAGTGGATTATCTAGGAACAAAATTAAATATATAAAGGAAAAATTTTCGCCATTTGCTCAACCCAATAAAAATGCATAAGAATAAACATTAAAACAATATACAAGAACAACATGAAGAGAAATCATTGAACTTGCAGAAATGCAAAAAGACTATCAGGACCATGTATCATTCAATCAATTCTATTGATCCAATAACATTCAATAGCACCTGAAAGTATATAAGCCACCTGAGGTATATTGTGCAGTAGCCATAATACCTATCATGTGATAAACCTATTGTATAAACAAGGCCAACAACTATTGTGTATGTGTAATGTTGATCTGAACTCAACCCAATAGGCATGTTGTTTCATCAAAAGTGTAGCAACATTATCAACATATTATGTGTATAGTTCTCCATAAAGCTTTTGATATCAACATTTCATTTTTAAGAGAAATTATCTCATTGTTTACTCGTAATAGTGTTTATATACTATCTATTTTATATACAATGTCAAAATTTTGCAATCAAATGTAAAATAATAATAATAAAGTTAAATCATTAATTTAATTATTTTTATTGAAATCAAACATCCTAAGTTGCAAGGTGATGGGTACAGTGTAATGAAGTGTATATCATCCTAATTAGTCCACCTTCTTATGAGTGTTCATATCATTTACCAACAGATGAATGTCTTGCATGCCACATTTGTCCATCAAATATAAAAAACATAAAGTTAATAAAATTCACAGAAACAAATATTATACAACTGTTTACTATGCTATAGAATAAGAAATGTAAATGAAAAAAGTAAAGATTATAATGCATTGTACTTACTGAAACAAGTCGGCTATCTAAGAAGTGATCGTAAACTGCCAAACCAGCAATGGCTATCAGAAGTCCAGTATGAAATCCTGTCATAAAAAGACCCACATACTGGATCAACATTGTTATGAGTCCAAAGAGTAATCCAGCACATAAAGCCACCCCTAAAAAATATCATTAAATATGTTTTATTTTAATTTATACTCAAATTAATAAATTGTTAAGTATGCAATGGATATTTTCACGTACCAACATTTCCATATGGTGGCATAAGGTACTCTTGCAAACAAATCAGATAAACAATGGCAGAACCAAATGTAAAACCTGTTAGAAACATACTTGCTTTGAAGCACCTGTAACCTGAAATAAATGTAAATCATCAGTTTTATTATTTTCTACTATTATTGACATAAATGCAATGTATGAATATATTAAAAAATTATAATTGTATACCTATATTTCAAGATGAAATTAAAACAATTTTTGTTAATATTTTTAAAATGAATGTTAAAGATTTGAAACCATTTGTTGATTATCTTACCAAATAATGTGTAAACAATTCCAAAGGCAATATACATTGCACAAATGACACTAATAATTGGGTCATAATTATAGTCAATGGATGTGCAAAACGATCCCTCAATATGGGGACCGTTATATTTAATAGTCATGTTTGGTGGGCTTCTTGTCACCTGTGGCACAAGCTGTCCAACAGAGGACATCTTGGAATCCAACTTGCTTTATCACTTCATAATATTCTGTAAAAAAATTTGTATCACTTAATATTATACACAAAAATATAGGAATAAATATAACATATATGTAATCACTTTTGAAAAATTCATAAACACTCAGTTCAAGAATTTATAAAACCATAATTACATAAATGTAGAAACAAGCAAATTAATAAAATAAGGTTATAACATGATGATTATTCCCTATACTTAACATTAATTTAATGAAAGCATAGCAAAGCATAGCTCTAGAGCATATTAGACACTAGAACTTAAAAATGGGTTATATTTTAATTTTATGAAATTTTGTTGATTAAAAAACAATAATACATAAAATGTATTAAGCGGATATGTATCCCAAAAATATTTCGATCAAAAGAATTTTATGCACTCTATAAGTACGTGTCATCCAAAAAAATGTTTAAATACAAATTCTAAATAGTTATTTATTACTCAAAACAGCAAATAAAGTAAACTGAAAAACATTAAAATGTAATAGTCCAAAATTTTACGGTAATTACTTCAATGCATAACCAGTTTGATCTAAACATTACTTTCACTATTGTTCTAAATATACACAAAAATTTTGGAATATTTTCGCAATATTAGTAAAAATAATATGCCGAAGTTATAACTATATACAATAAAAGTACACTATCGCAAAATATTTATATACGTACCATTGCATTAATATAATAATCTCACATTGTGTTTTTATACAAAATAAAACTCGAAAATTGTTACTATTTAGAATTATACTATTAGTTCACCACTTTTATAAAGACATCAATTTAATTATGAACAAGTGAACCAAAAATTGTTTTTTGTATTGATTGATAACGATCTGAATATAAAATCAACAACAAAGGTTTTCCTTGAATTTTCTCTTAATCAAGATTTTTTTTTCGCTGTCGTTCCTTTTTACGTTAGTATTGAGAAATATTTTTTGTACTTTTATGATTATTACATGATCTTCATATTTCTGTAACCAATTATAAATAACGTTTACATTATGTACATTTTAGCAAAAAAGTTTTGCAGTTTTATTTATTAAGGTATTGTATGACTTTTCTATATGTTTTAAAATTACTAAGCAATCGAACTTAAAAACGTATTATAGATATTGTTACGTACGTTGAGACTTTATCTTGCTTGAAAACATTATCAAAAACTATTTTACCAATTCTTTTTTATATGTCGCCTTAGTTAGTTGAGTTAATGCTCTATTTCGTTTATTTTCATGGAGTACTCAAAACAAGTTGATACCATTAAATATACATACCATTAAATGATAATGAATTTAGGTACATACATCGAAGCCATAAATATTTTCGTGAAATTGAGTCTTGAAGATAATTTTTAAGTAAAACTTATACTCGTATGGTTTTTTAATATTTCGCTCTACAAATATGGATATAATTAATAAAACAAGTAATATTTAGGTATAAGACGTTGCCAAATGGTATTTAGACAACTGTTTAACACAGAATATTATTTCTTATTTTAAAATATACATACCATTAAATGATAATGAATTTAGGTACATACATCGAAGCCATAAATATTTTCGTGAAATTGAGTCTTGAAGATAATTTTTAAGTAAAACTTATACTCGTATGGTTTTTTAATATTTCGCTCTACAAATATGGATATAATTAATAAAACAAGTAATATTTAGGTATAAGACGTTGCCAAATGGTATTTAGACAACTGTTTAACACAGAATATTATTTCTTATTTTAAAATATACATACATACATATATATCACGCCTCGTTCCCAGTGGGGTAGGCAGAGACCACCTCTCTATATGAAAGAGAAAAATTTAAATATGGACATTACAAATTAGTTAAAATTTCTTTTTACCAAAAATTTTAACAAAATTTCGTTGTCATGTGGTATTATACATTTTTGGTTGTCCAATATTACTTTGATCCTCAGCGATTAATTCGGCAATTTCAACAATTTATATTTATTAGATTATATTGGTGAAGTGAATATTAAATCATATAATGAAAAATGGTTTAATTCTAAATTTTGATGCAACTATGATTGGCAACGTGGATTGAATAAAATTGGTTACTATAAAAGTTTATTAAACAAGTTAGTTATATTAGATAAAACTCTTTACACTGGTAAAAAGTTGTGATTATTCCATTACTATAATAAAAAAAGCGTAAAAAATAAACGATAAAGATAAGTTGCTACATTACTTCTCTGATATTTAATGTTTTAGTATTAAATGTGGTCTCTGCGAGATGTCACTGTGTTTAATGTACTTACTATGCTGTGCCTAGTTATGCCCGATGATTGTTTGAATGCTGATATTTGTTCAAAATTTATTGTATATTTTAATTAATTGTAGACTATAATTTTTTTTCTCATATTGATGTTTTTAAATCCAAACTATGGTCAAAGCTGTGTACACCTATAATAGGCATACATATATAATATTGTAAAATTATACCTAGAACGTAGTATATAATATGTTATGCTGTTGGTGTATCAATAAATAAATAAATATTAGGAAGCAATATGTGTATTATATGTTATAGTATTATCATTTGACATTTGCCGTAAACTATATTACTCGAGAATGTCACACCGCTACTTGGAAACCACTTTGTAGTCTATTAGTTTTGGTCTCTCTCTCAATATCATACGATCGGCGTCGCTGTTGCTACTTTCGAAATAATAGCTTGTGATATTTTAACGTTCGTTTTTATCTTAAATACAAGAGATTGCAATAGTTTACGAAGTAGTTGGGTGTCATCGTTAACGTTACTTGTACAGTCCATAAGGCAGTAAATGAACTAAAATACTTTCTACTAAATTACTTTCTGAAAGTTTCACGCGTTTGTCACTAAACACATTTTAAAACGTATTTGTCGTATAAAATGTTTTAGATTGTCATCACTGAAATATAAATATCACAAAGCGTTCCAAGTGCAGTTCGTTTTAGCTCGCGGATACCGAATCCGTGAGCCCTGAGTCCGAAAAAGCCGCTACAGTTGTCAATAAAACTGCGGCGACAACATCACCATCAAAAAAAAAAGAAAGTGCAGTTCCATTAAAAAAAATTGTTGTAGAACCAAAATTTCAGCATGAAAGTAACTGTTACCACGCTCAACGACGAAATATTCGTCCTCGATGTTTCAGAAGATTTGGAATTGGAGAATTTCAAAGCCTTTTGTGAAATTGAGTCTGGTTTCTTAGTAAAAGACATCATATTGAATTTCAATGGCAAGCCGCTTTTAGATGACAATAAGACACTAAGGGACCACGGCGTACATGATGGGGACGTCATCGTTCTGCTCCACATGTTACAGTCCGCTTCTAATCTCAGTGTTAATGATGCCAGTCAAGGTGCCTTTGTTTATATTATTTTCACTTCACACTCGAAAATGCAATGTCATGTTTCTTTTTGACTTTCGTTGTACGTCATTACGTATAACATACGCCAATAAATTATTGTAATTGCATGAAATTAAAAATATAAATGACATTTTGTTGCTGTCAAAAAATTATTTGTTTGTTTTGTTTAGATTTTTTTGATAAATTTAATACAAAACACATATTCAGCATTGCCCACAGGTTTGGCTAATCTTGACTTCAGTAATATTCAAGTGCCACCTTGTGCTGCAAGTAGTACAATGGCTGCACGAAGTCCTCCAGTTGAAGAAGACCCTCGTCTTATCAGGGAGATGTTTTTAGCCAACCCAGACCAACTTGCATTACTTAAACAAAACAACCCAAGGTTGGCTGATGCATTATTAAGTGGAAACCTTGGTTAGTTGAAAATCAGAACAATTTTGAATAATTCAATATCATATTTAAATAATGTTGAACAACAAGAATTTTGTGTAAATATTTATTAGTGTATTTTCCATAGATACATTTGCTTCAGTACTTCGAGAACAAATATCAGCAAGGACAGAACGCCAACAACAAAGAATAAGGTAAACACATTGCAATGTGCTATATTAGTAAAAGAAAATAAATGTCTTTGTCCTTTTGTCTTTCAAATGTAACTTGTTGGCAAAGGTTATAAATAGAGATAGTTTACATTAGAGGTGATTTTTATTCCTATTATTGGCTAAGATAATATGACTTGCAACATTTAAAACTGTTTATTATTCTATACCATAAAAGATTTGAGATTTTTATATTTTTGTAAGTGCTAAAAAAGAGAAATTAATCACTTTCTATAATTTACAATTTTTAGTTTTGTAGTGAAGTCATTAAAATAATATAAATTTCAATTACAGGATGATGAATTCAGATCCATTTGACACAGAAGCTCAAAGAATGATTGCTGAAGAAATTAGACAAAAGAATATTGAAGCTAATATGGAAGCAGCTATGGAGTATAATCCAGAAACATTTGGAACTGTTGTCATGTTGTATATCAATTGTCATGTTAATGGGTTAGTTATTATTGTGATGACTTAAATTTTATTCACAGATTTAAAAGTTTTTAAAAATAATAATAATGTTTGTTATTTGTTGCGAGTTCTTAATTGTCTTTAATTTTCAGGTTTCCTGTCAAAGCATTTATTGATTCTGGTGCTCAGACTACTATTATGTCTGCAGCTTGTGCAGAGAGATGTAATATTATGAGACTTGTTGATACTAGGTGGGTGAGGCACAGCTTTTATAAAATAAATATTCCTAAGGTGCTTTTATTGTAGCACCTTGACTATGTAGGCATTTTTAACACAAGTAATTTGTATGTTATTATTGTTGTTAAGTAGTCACATGCCATATGATTATAGATGGGCAGGTATAGCTAAAGGTGTTGGAGTGCAACGAATCATTGGTAGAATTCACATGGTTCAAATGAGGATTGAGAAAGATTTTCTTACAACATCATTTTCGGTGCTTGAAGAACAACCTATGGATATGCTTCTTGGCTTGGACATGTTGAAGAGACATCAGGTATGCAAAATATAAATATCAACAATTAATTTTCTGATTACTGATTTTCTTTTCTAGAGACATTATTAGTTGTTTCATTTATTATTCAAGACCTCTGGCAATCAAATGTCAAACTTAACTTGATAATGTTTATATATGCTTAAATATTGATAGCCATATAGTTTAACACATATAAAGTATAAAGGTGTTATCATAGTTGCTCTATATTAGATAATTTAAAGTTTAAAGTAAAAATTAGGTTTAAAGTTCAATTGGTAACTGTCCATTTTTGCAGATAACCTTGAATATATATTGTTTTCATTTATGCTGTAAATGTCTGTACAAGTGTTAAGTGTTGTGTATATATTTTGCTTTTTATACTAACTGATAAATGATTATTGACAGTGTAACATTGATTTAAAACGGAATGTATTGCGCATTGGAACGACTGGTACAGAGACACCATTTCTGCCCGAATCCGAATTGCCTGAATGTGCCCGTTTGTCTGGGTATTCTGAAGATGAAATTGTTAACCAATCTGTACCCCATGGTCTCCACGAGGATCGCCAAATGAAAGATGCTTTGGAGAAATCGAAACAAGGTGCGCGTGGGAAAAAGAAATAAGTCTGCTTATAATCTATTTAATAATTAAATTAATTGAATTACTTTTCAATTAATATTTTTTTATATTGTGTGTCAAAGCTTTAATAATTTACTCATAAAATAGAATATTAGTGTTTTTATATTACTGATGTTACAAATTTAATAAGTATAAAACTTTGTTAAAATAAGTACAAATATTGGATAACCATTACAGCTTACAAATATAGGGCAGAGAATTTTTTATACTACCAAATATTTTCCAGGACAGTGACAAAATATTATATTAAAATAATAAAAATATGGTACAATCAAATTTTTTATCATTTATTACCTTTGTGATATAATTAACAAAGGCAAAAACATAAGTACTGTATGGTAAGAACATAAAGTATTAAAAATTTCTATTTTTTGATACAGACATACAAATTGATAAAATCAATAAAAAGCTAAATGTGTTTTTGTGTAACTGTAGTATAATATGTCAATCAATACTTGTTCTAATAATCATATTTCCTATGATTAGGTGATGCAAGTACTGACCTCAATTGGTAATGTTTATTTATTATAAATTCCTGTGTATTTATATTAATTGTTTACAGTAGTCATTAATTCCTTATTTCTTTTTAATTTAGCAAGTATTCATTATTTAATCATGTATTTAGAACATCATCCTATAGACATTTATTGTAGTTTACTTACTCAGTTGCTACGGGATAACTATATCTATCTTCTTAATTAATTTTGAAACAGAGAACATCTGATTTTTATTGTCTTATAACATAGGTTTCCAACCAGGGTGTGGTCCCTTCACCTAATGGGTGGTGGGGTAAGCTTTATGGGGAGATAGTTGTGGGCTCAAGGGGAAAAGGGGAGCGTTATGACAGTCAATGGGATGGTAGTGGTGGAGGTAGTGGAGATGGTATATATAAAAAAAAAAATATCTAGTCATCTAAAATGTTTATTGTTATGACGTAAATAAAGATTAAAACATTTTAATTCGTACTAAGCAAATGCGTGACATACGCAATCAAGCGTATTTTGACAAATATACGGGAACTTTTAACAACCTGTTTGCAGAGCAACTATATTGGTGTAATTTACGATTTTTAATCCATATATAAAATAAGTATAATCAACTACTATAAGGGATGGTAGTTCATAAAAGGTTGGGAACTTAAGCTATATATAAAATATTAAATAAATATTATAATCTGCTTGGATTAAGGTGTAGAGATCTCCGGCGCAAACATTGTGATTATAGTTTTTATTACATTTCATTATATCATGAATGCCTTGGTTAATAGCACCTAAAATATTTTATTTTATTCTAGCTGAAACGGTTGAGGATCAGTCCTTGAGACCAACTACAAGTGCTCAAACACCTGTTAGCGTTCCCCAGCCAAGTAATCAAAGAATTGGTAAGATTTCTCTTCTCTACATTAAACGAACATTGACAATACAAGTCCACTACTGGACATAATCTCCCCCAAGAATCTCCAGATGTACACTACCTCCACTGGTTCTCTTTCTCATCAATCATAATAATAGTCTATTTACTTTCTGGGCAAATATGGTATGTGTGGAGAAAGTTTGAATTATCTCACATTTATTATGAAATTATTGTGACAGGTTCTGAAAGTTGAATTTAAAAAATAACAATCTTTATAAAAGCAACAGGGTTTTAGTTTTTTTTTTTCGTTCAAGGCCTCGGAGATCCAAGCCTAACAATTTTACCAACAGATAAATTCAGTGAATCTGATGTGGAGGAAATTTTCACTTTGGGTTTTACAAGGGAACAAGTGAGTTTTTAATATTTTTTTGTCTGTATCATAACTTCAGACTACAAATTTTCATTTGTTGTCTAAATGGTTTTCATTTATATAAAAAGCTTTTATAACATGTATATGCGTAGATTGTTATTGTATATATATTATAAAGTTATAAATCAAAGGTTACATTTGTTGTACTGTTATTTCTACTATTCACATCTTTGCATTCGTTTTTTAACCTTAAATTCATATGCTTTTAAGTTACAGTAAAGCTGAGGATGGTGAAGTGTGCTCAACTAACATACTGTGGCTTTCCCATATTTTATTACATAAGATTTATATTATACTAGATTTACAACATGTGGGTGGTAGTTAGACAGATGGGTTCGTAAAATCTACCGCTGACCAGACTTCATAACACACACACATTACAAGTGACCTATGTCCAGCAGCGGACGTCCATCGATTGAAATGATAGTAATGATGAAAGAGATTTCATTAAATGTGAGGCTAATGCTTGAACAAGGGTTATGTGTATTTGGGCAAGAAAAGCCAATAGGGTGCGGCAGCTATTCAGTATTTTAATATCAAAGCTATTGATTTTGATTACTCTACTTTAACTAATGCTGTGTATTCTTCTTTGTTTGTGATATAATCGACATAATTTTTGTAACGTAATGATTTTAGGCTATCGTAGAGTTGAGAAGATTCAATGGAGATAAAACGCAGGCCACAGTTGCTCTCTTCGCCAAGTCACTTAAATTTTAATGAGTTAATCAACAAATGACATGACATGAGTATCGACAGGAGCGTTTTTTTTTTTTTTTATATTAACGTGTGTAACAAAATGTTAACGGAACGCACACCCCGGGACCAATAGTGGGCCGGTGCCGGGGTAGTGTCGGGCTCCAACTAAAAAGCTTTTTTCCGCACGCACGTGTTCGCCGTCCCCCGATTGAGCACGACCAAACCCGCTCCAAGTAACCCTCGGGCCCCTACCGCCGCGCTTGCCGCTCTTCGTCGCCCCACCGACGTCGCGCGCCCTGTCGCAGCCGCCACCGCCGAACCTATGGTCGGCCTGCTTACCGGCCGCGCTGCATCAGTTGCAGTGCGGCTTGGCGGAGCAGGCGGCCGCTCTGTGGCCGCTCTTTCCGCAGCGATAGCACTCATCGCTGTGGTCCGAGTCGGACTTACACTGCGCCCGCACGTGCCCCTTTTCAAGGCACACATTAGGGATTTAGTGGATATCGTAACAGCAGATAAACTATTGACCAAGAATATACGAGGGCACATTGAAAAGTTTTGAGCTCGAATCTAAAAAAAACGATTTTTTTCTAAATGAATGTACCTCGGACCTGTCCGAGAGGTACGCCCCGATCATACGCCTCAGGTAGACCGAGACCCCGAAGTGGACCAGCGCCGCGGTTATCGTGCACCACGGAAGGGTGTTGAACTCGTTGGCGATGTCGAGAGACACCGCCTTTTTATTTTTATTTCTTTACGCAAACGTAAGAGTTTTTTGTAAATATTTTATGACGGAACTGTGCTCAATTTTATCCATTTCTACGGAAACCGCGAACATCGTTTGTTAAATCGATCACAAATTTTGCAATTTCGACAGAAGAAAAACAAAAGACAGCAGATTATAATTAAAAAAGAAATGGCTATTACGTGCCAGTATTATTTTTTCTTTTGATTTTAAATGTCAACCTTAGGCTCAAAACTTTTCAATGTGCCCTCGTACAGTTATTGTTTTATCAGATTAAGAAGAATTTATCTGCCATTGCTTTTAATATCACAGTCGTAGTGTGTCGTAGTCTTGATATCTATATTTGCAGCACTGCATCATTATTTGGTTTTGCCTCGATCAGTTCCACCTGTAAATGGACATGTCAGCTTTCTTAACACACTTTGCTCACTTGTACTTGTCGTTAACTTGAACCATAATTGTCAATTATCAGATATGTACCTTACTTTTACCCTAACACCAACAGTGGTAATCTCAAAGTGAGCTAGTGATGAGTTGTAAACATAGAAACATAATTTACAAAGCACAAAGAAACAATATTTAATTTCTTACAGTGGTACCTTTTATTTTATTATGTTTCACTATTATTTTTTACTCTTTAAGATATGATTATTTTAATACTTTTCCATATTATATAGAGATATAAAGTTTGACAACATTATTAATAAAATTTTACTTTTTAAGGTTTTTGCTTTTATGTTATATTTGTTAAGTATTTTATTTTCTGAATATATTGTATTTCGCCGATGATTCTATTTCGCATGAAGCTTAGGAATAGATTAGTGTCTCTGAAATATTTACTTTTGCAATATCAATAATAATTTTACATAAACATCTGGATCAACCATTTTTTTTCCTCATTTACACTGTGATAAATTTAAATGACATCACAAAAAGAAATTGATATATTTTGAATAAATAAAATATTTATATTTTTTTATGTGTTAATTTAAGCGCACTGAATATAAATATAATGTGTGCACTACATATAAAATAATTTGAAATGCATAATAAAATATTTCTGCTGTTTTGATATATGCGACATAGGTTTGCTTTTTTCTCGTAACTATATATTTTTTCAAATAAATAAGAAATAAAACGTTACTATAATGTAAAAGTCTGAAGTAGATACTATGTTAATGATCAATTTGCTTTGAAGTTAGCATTTGTTTTACTTCCGTGTGATGCAGTTTTTTATTCTAAGAAAAAAATCCAAAAAAATTATAAATATAATTTTATTTTTCTAAATAAACATAATTTAAAAAAAATATATATTAATCTTTAATTTTGTATAACGTAATAATTAGATCTTAAATAACAATAGGTAACATGGTGTGTATAAGGTTTGTAAGTCATATTTAAATAAAGATTTGATATTTATAGTGTTTTGTATTATTTAAATATCCGTTGGTGTATGTTTTGATATGAACATTATTGGGTAAAATCGGTATCGTCATTTTTAAAAGGTATTCCTTGCTAAGATTTCTAGTCTTTAATGGTAATGGGCAATATAAGTCCGACAGGTTTATATTTAGTTATAAAAAAAATGCAAGTTTTGGGGAAGAACAATTTATTAGAATCCTGCGTAATTAGGAAATTATGATATTTTTTTAATATTGCTTACATACTAAAAGTACATTATTGTAAAAGATGTTTATAATAAATACTTCGTTGATATACGAATACACTTTTCTATTGTTTTTACCTAAATCGGATTGTTAGAATATATTTTTAAATGAGCGACTACACAACAAACGTAGCTATATATAGAGAAATACAAAGTAATATCTTTAGTTTCTTATTCTACGTAATCGCATATAATGTAATATTTTTAACAACTTTATTTTACTAAGATGAAATATTGTCTATAGATAAATTCAATGAAACATGTAGCACAAAGGTATCATAAGATAAATACTTAACAAAATTTACAGTATTGTGTTATTAACAATTCAATAAAAATAGGTAATATTTTCTTTCAGTTAACTTTACGTTACCTATTAGTTTTATTTTTAACTTACAAGATATTGTCGTGGTAATATGTTTGCAAAAGGAAAGATTTCTCTCTTGTTTGATATTATAACAATTCTGAAATAGAAAGTAGAATTTTCTTTATCGTTTTTCAATATTTAGATTTTAAACATTAATTAATCACATTGATTTTTAAGATTTTACATTGAATGCATGTTTTCTATAATCCAAAGACACAAATTTGAAGATATGGTTTTTAATATACGATTACTATCAAGAATATTATTATTATATTTAATAGGTTTCTGATCCTGGAGGCTGATATATTAGTTTTGATGCCATTGAGTTGAGTATGTTAGTGAGCCTTGCAAATCTTTGTTTTGCTTTTGTCGCTGCACCACGTTCGCCCCAGAGGAATTTTATATGAAATTCTGTCCTGAACAGTTCAATTAAAATTGGGTCCATTGATGGTCCCGAAGATAACATTTCTTGAAGAACTGTTTTAGCATTTCTTTTAAATGTCCCCACTTGTTCGGTAAAGTGTCGCGCCGCATCCAAATGTGCCGCCGTAGTGCCAAAATCAAAATCAAACGTATTCATTAAACTGTTCGCAAAGGTCTCTTCAGGGGGCAACTTGCCACCGCCTTCTCCATCTGTAAAATTTTTTGTTAACACAAACAAAATAACTAAACATTTAAGTTCTGAGCGTGAGTGAAGATTTAAACTTAAGATTATCACTTCCAAGAGAATATTAAATTACTGAAAATGCTTACCAAACATATGACAGCACAGAACTGCGGGCAAAATATCTGGCGTGGTAGTGTTAGGCGGTAGAGGATTAGATCCGTCATTCATAATTTTAAAACATGGCCTCAATTTGGCTTCGAACATAAAAGCATTCGTGGTATGGGTCTGCCTTAATATATTCCATGCGTTTGCTAAACACTGCACCTTTAAATAGAAAAAGCGAGATGTTTGTTAATTAAACAGTTCTGAAAAAAAATTAAAGTTGAACTAATATTTTTCTTTTTTTTCTTATTTGGAAATCTTTGGTGGAGGCCTTTGTCCAGCAGTGGACGTCTTCCGGCTGATTGGATTGGATTGATTGATCGGAATAATCTTCTTACCTGCGGCATACAAAGACCATACATGATAGCTGAAAATCCATACAAATTGCCTAAAGCAGTTTTTGTTTCAACTGCAATAAGTATCCAATCGTTAATTGTGTCAGCCCTTTGCTTGTCAGTCTGGCAGGTTAAAATGGTCACAGCTACGAAGAGCCGGAACGTTTCAATTCTGGAAAAATAAATAATAACAAAAGACATTTACGATTATCGATTATGATAATATTACGAAAACATTCATGTGTAACTCCATACAAACCTTTCTATCACATTCAAGCGTAGCGATCGACCTTGGGGCAAAAAGCATAGTTCTAAGCCTGATGCAGTTTGGTCTAGGCCTTCAATTTGAACTCCATCTTCTAATAGAAAATATAAATCCACTTTCGTTAAGTGATTAGCTAAAATACGAGGCCCGGATGTCCGCAACAACAATTTTATTTTATGCAATGTGTCCGATTCTAAGGGTTTAATTAGATTTAAGGGTATTATCTGTGATTGAAAGCTCTCCAAATTAATTCGTGAATCAACCACATAGTTTAAATTTTCAGCTTCTAGAAGTTTGGCTTCTGTGACTTCATAATCAAGTTGTTGTTTCATTGCTGGTGTTCCCGAATTGTAGTCCGACTCATTCTTAGATTTGTTTGTGTCATTAGGAGCAGAACTCTGATTTGAATCACCCGATCCATTCCCAGAGTCAGAACCAGAGACTTGATAAAGTCTTTGAAGTTCAAGACGTCGATCGTCAACCTTTGGTCCATCAGACCGAGCCGGCTTTGCAGGCGGGCTGGTTGGCAAATTAGCATCCCAGGTTCCCGAACCAGAATTAGAATCATTTGATAAATGTTTAAGATGCTTATTTGTTTGGCTTTGAATAACACCGTCGGCACTTGCGCTTTTACCCTGAGTTGCATTATGGACTATATCAATTGGAGTCAAAGAATGGGATCGTTGTTTTTTAAATGTACCACGAAGTTGCATTCCGGATTTGCTTGCCAAATTACTGTAAACGCTGTATGGATTTCCATGGTTAGAAGTTTCTTTGGTAGAAGAACCAGAATTCAAATCTTCGCCAGGCAAGCTATTTGTCAGCGGTACGACTCGATTAGCTGGATATTGAATCCTAGCTCCAGAAGCTGCTGATATTGGCTTACCCGACCCTACGTAAGAAGTGATGAGGTCAGCTACGGTATCATAAGCTTCATCTTCAAATTGATATTGATATCTCTCGTAAATTGTTTCAGCATGCAAAACGATCTAAAAGAGATTAGTTTTATTATTACATTAAAAGTAATTTTATTGCATAAAATTGTTTCCTATTCAATAATTAGATACCCGTTGAATGACAAAGTGCAAATGCTGCCCGTTGGATCGGCAACTAAGAACGTAGTTGTCGGGCTGTGATGATGATTCCCTCACTAAAAACTCACGATCCTGTTGCAGCAAACTTTCAGCAGCTGTACGACTAAGTGCTCCATGAAACCAGGCATGAGATATAATCTGATCAGATGGCAAAGATAATTCCCACTCCAATAGCCCCGACGTTGTTATTGCGCTATCGCTAGCGCTCTCCTAGAAGTGAAATTTTTGTTTTTATTGTGGAACACTCAACATTATGAAATAATTAAACTAAATAGTTAATCAAGATTTTTTTAAATAACAAAGTTAATTTCTACCCTCCGTCCCCTCCATTCATGTATTTTTTTAAAATAATTTTATTTAAAATTATTGAACTAATTTATTCTATTTAGTCTTTTTTATAAAGTTGTAGTCCACGATTTCAGATATCTTCGATTTTGCTTCAAACGTATCAACGAATCAACAAGTATAAAATATTTTTTTTTAGTTGCCTTCATAAGATTTTCTTAATCAATGGAACCAAAAAATAAATAAAAATAAATTAGGTAACAGTTATTAAAATATTTTAAATTGTAGCTGTAACGTTTTTTTATGTTTAAACTATCATTCAACTTTAATAAAACATCTCAGCCTTTGGCAGTTATTTGTAATATTAATTACAATCAAATACAACTTTTCGTTTTCTTTTTTAAGATGTTTCCGAAAAATCACTTCTAAAATTTAAATTACAATTACATTTACAATTAAATTACAATTAAATTACAATTACAATTAAATTAAAACATTTACAATTAAATTACAATTTAAATTACAAATTCTAAAATTATTAAAATGTCCTGTACGTCTCAGATTATTATTGATAGAACAGATAGTAACATTATATAAAGCCGTTTCACATTTATTTATATGCAAGGACTTACCATTTTAGGGAAATCTTCTTCTAACTATATTTTTTATTATTTACTTAGTTTATTAACGTAAAACTTAAATGAATGCGTTTGATGCTCCTCTTGCGTTTTACGCCGGGCGAGTGTTTGAGGTAGGTTCGGATCAATAACTTTGTACCGCCCTATTTTTGCTGAATGTTGGTAGAATTGGTTGGTTATTTGTACAAGAAATAATTGCAATATTGTAACGTTTTATTTAAAAATAAAACGTTTCACACATCTGTTGCGCTTATAAAAATGTAATAAAGCATGACCAGTAAATAAGACTGATGATATAACACAATTTCTGTAAACAGACATCATTTCTACTAAGTAATTTTCTAAAGCCATCCAGAAGTCAATATAACTTTTTTTTAATAAATCTCATAGCACTGATTAGAAATCTTTTTCACTACGAACCAAATACTGCAACTGGCGTCATGAATATTTAAAATAAAAAGTATGCATGTATATCCTTCTATAACATCATATTATTACTGTACGTAGTTTGTACTGACCACAATGCATTATTTTGGACAACAAAGAGCGGGCAACACCATATCAGTGGAAAATACATTTCCGCCTCTTTATTGACCCGAAAGATGCAAGGCCGCTGCGTCCAGCATCTGCTAAGTTTATGCACAATGATCTCAAGGATTTTACAATAAACCCATAGTTTATAAGTATTTGAATTATTATCGGTATACCACCGCCGTTTTAAGTTGTGTACAATTTTTTTTAAATGTTTGTTACTTATAAGTAAATAGCAAGAGCAAACAAAGATGTAGACAACAAACAATCTAAAACCATTTTAATAAAAAGACTAGATTTTCTCTGTTCTGACTATGTACCCGGATGTCATAAAACAATGTTAACTAATAATTAAATTGTATTTATTATATAATACATATTTTTTTTATGATATTGATGCTATTTGTTTTGTTGACAACTTCGACAGCGCCACCGGAACCAGGACTCCCAAATCCGCTCTCCACAAGCTTGTACATATTTGAAATTTGTGTAACTTTTTGCAAAAAAAAAGATAGTACTTTTGAGTAACACTAGTTTTTTTAGCGATAATTTCTGCATAATTTTTAATTGTAACTCGCCTCAAGGTAGGGTTGATGTAAAAACTTCTATTCACCATAACGTTGTGTAGTTGAATATATGAACACCTCAAAATCCGGCGTTTTTTTTTCTGTTTTATAGAATATATTTGTGCATATTTATATTACTTTAACAAGGTCCATGGCGAAATGCCTGCTTGTATAGTAAGACTGAAGTCCCTGGATAGGTTTAGGATTGCACATTTAGCTAGTTGGTAGGTTTTATTGCAAATCTGCAGCTATAACATCATTGCTGTGTTCTGGCTGTCAACATACTAGAATCACAGTATTGCGGTCAAGCGCGCTTCATCCTCTACGGCAACAGTTTAAACTGTTCACCCGCATGTGTTTTACTACTGTTACTCATGCTAATATTGCTACAACTTACAATATATACAATAGTGCAGTAATAACAAATCGGATTTCAGTACGTCAAGGCCAAAAGTTAAAAATATTTACAAAATATTAGTGCATGACGTTGATCGTAACAATGAACATTCGTGTAATAATAATACGGCTTTACACAATCACGTTCTGTATCAAAACATTGTCTTTTACAGTACAGGACACACGGAAACACAATTGCTTGTATACGATCAATTTTTTTTTAAACATCCTTATGTTGCTGTGATGCTTAATCAGTCGCACGTTAGCCACCGGCTCGAGCCATGGCTTCAACCATCACATTTCACGCACAAATCAATATATGTATATTGCTGTTGTTGAGCTTTAATATCACCGGCTATGAAAAAAGTGAGTACTTTACTTAATTAAATTATTGTCTTGTCTAATAAAGTTGCCACACAATGGATTTCATAATCAATTTGTATGAGAGATCAAAATCATATTGTATGAGAGACATGGTAATTTGGTTGCAAGTCGTAAGTTTTTTATTTTTTTTTAGATGATCAGAATGTTACACTGATTAGTGTATACAAATTTAATTATTCTGTTGTAAGTTCACTTGTTGTGTTTGATATACTTAAAACACTTAATATACCAGCATATTTCACTTATAATAATAACTTGTTTAGTCATAAGATTCGATACTTTATTTCAGTCACTTTGAAATACTCAACTTTTTTTATTAAATTAAGCGACAAGACGAGCTGGACTTCCACCTCATAGTAAGTCATACGCTAGTCACGCCACACAGTACCACATTGCGCTCTTAGCCTGAGACATAAGACACTGAGTCTTTTTACCTCAGTAATTACATTAGCTACAGCTCCCTTCAAACCTGAACACAATTGTTGCGCACTACTGTTTAAAACTGCAATATCATCATCATCAGCCGATAGAGGTCCACTGCTGAATAGACCTAGATAAAAAAACCTCCATACTGATCTAACAACGGCTTCCTCCGCCAGATCCTCAGCCGCCGCTCGAGAATTTTACTGCCTCATCGGCCGTAAGTTCTTGGAGCAATAAAAATTATGTAATAATATATCGAATATATTATTACATAATTTTTATTGCTCAAAGAACTGACGGCCGACTGAATATCAATATATGGGCAATATATCGAATAATAACTATTTAACTACCAAACTTGATTTTTTTTAAAGTAATAACTTAATAACAAAATATTACAGCACTGCGAAAAATTGTTAGAAGCCAATCGAAAATGATACAAAGGCCGTTTAGCGAGAGCGGAGGAACTCAAATATTTTGGAAAAACATTTCAATGTCTTCATCCCCATACCATTTGAAACTACAAAGCGCAGCTTTATTTCCAAGTTATGCACAGGGAAAAATGTTACACAATAAACAGCGTCCCAAAATATCTACAATTTTGTCTGCAGTTGACACATTAAGGAGTTTAAGCTCTTCTTCAAAAATAAAAATTAATAGAAGGGAAAAGCAACATCCCAATGAATTAAGATTAGCTCGTGAGACATTTCACAATAATTCCTTGCCCAATGATAACGGACTATTCCCCTTAGACAACTCCCTTGACAGAATATTCAATAACAGTTATGCAGATGCAATAACCGTGGACAGTAATTACCTAATACCAAAGACATCTAGGTTTTTCCCTCCGGTCGAAGAACAAATATTGCAAAGACCGGAACGAGGAGAAAACTTTAAAGGAGTAGAAATTCTTCAAGTGTTTGGAAATAGCAGTGCCCCAAATAAAAGTATATTCAAAGATAATCCAGACGCTACTGATAAATCAGCTGAACCATACGATTTTCACGCAAGAAAATTACCCGAATATGACGTTGATACGGATAAAGTGGACTTTTTAATTGAAGAAATAACTCCTGAAATTGTTCCTATGTATTATAATTATACAGTTTCAGCAAATCCATATACTTGTGCTCTTTTACAGCAATATAAAGCTGATATAGATGCACAGGAAAAATTTTCTGAATTCGATATCGAGGTAAAGGTTCTTGTATAATTAATATTGCTTATGCTATGTATTTAAATAATTACTATGTAAATTTTTAGGCACCCTGGGTATCGAAAAAACATTTTTGGAATAAAATTTTCGACAGTCGTTATGAGTCTTTAATGAGAAACCCGACATGGCCACCACTGAAGGTAATTGTTACTTTTTATTTGGTAATTATATTAAATGTTTACGTAATTAAAATATAAAAGAACTAACCGATTGTTTATTAATGACGAAACATAATGTACTTATCATTTGATAATAAAATATACCTATACATAACAGGTTATTTTAGTCCCACGCAGTCACGTGGATTCTATTTGGAAGCAGACTTTTGAACATTATCATAACAACAGTGTTAATAAAATTTTATCAAATCTGGTGAAGAAACTGCAGTTTTATAAAAATTTAACATTTACTTGGAACGAAATATCGCATTTGAGTCAATGGTGGATAACAACAACCCAGAAAAATCGTTCGGTATGTATATATAACGAATTGATGAGATTATTGTTTTATGCCTTTCTGTGTAATAAGATTGTGTTTTGAGGATTTTAATAAAAATTACGTACACAGGCTTTTCGAAGATTAATGCGGGCGGGTCGCATCGAAATAACAACGGGATCATGGGTGGAGCCAGATGAAGCCACTACTCACGTATTTGGTCTCTTGCACTTACTTATGGAAGGTTATAATCTTTCATTGTATTTTTGAAAAAGTGTCTTGCTAAAGGTGTACATAATATTTTAGATATTTTTTTTTCAGGTCACCAATGGTTGAAACATCATCTCAATTACACACCGAAAACAGCGTGGCTCACTAACAGTGTCGCACATAGTCCTACAATGGCTTATCTATTATCAGTATCTGGAATCTATAATCTTGTTTTTACTAACGTGCACTATTCCTGGGAACAGTACCTTGCAGAATATCAACAGAGTGATTTCATATGGGTACAAAGTTGGGATAACGATATATTCACTCAATCAAACATTAATGATGTTCTTAATAGAATAGGCAAAGAACGTTTTCCAAAAAGCTCAGTGCTCACTCATTATTTGCAATTTAATTCAGCAGGATTCAAAGCCTGCGGACCGGATAAATCGGTCTGCGCTTTAGAATTTAATTTTGTTAAGTCACTAAAGGACGTGGATTCCTATAATGTTAAACAAAAGTCCGAACTACTCCTCGAACAATATTCTAAGACAGGCACTACCTCGTCGCACAATATTATTATTGCCCCAATAGGGGGACCTTATCATTACGAAGTGCAAACAGAGTACGATTTTCAATTTAATAACTATCAAAAAATTGCTGATTTTGTTAATGCAAATCGGGAAATATACAAAGCTACTATTGAATTCGGTACACCGAAAGACTATTTTGATGCGATTATCGAGAAACAGAAATCATATCCATCACTGAAAGGAGACTTTCTAAATTTTGCCGATATTAGTAGTGGTATGCCCGCTTACTGGTCAGGGTATTTCACAACCAGACCAATGCTTAAAATCCTATTAAGGCGACTAGAATCTACTTTAAAAACTACGGAAATTCTCTTTTCGTTTGCAGTAAGTTCAAACGCATTCAGAGGAATTAAAGTCTCTGATTTATTTAGCCTTCTAATAAAGTCAAGAGAAACAGTAGCACGTCTACATGATCGTAATGTCTTTAGCGGTACACTAACCGCCAATGTGATGAAGTATGTACACAGACAAATATTGCTTACCGTTAAAGATTGTTGGTACATACAAGAAGTAAGTGCGAGTTTGATAAGTATCAAAACAGACAGAAATGTGACATATCTCCAAAAATATGTTTATAGAAACGGTGAATTTATTTCGGCTTTCAGAACTGTAACTCCTGGTGATCAAATTTATGTATTTAATTCATTAAGCACTGAGAGAACAGAAATTGTGGAATTCGTCACTCGAAATCCAAATGTTAGAATCGTGGATCATAATAAAAAAGATGTTACGATACAGATTAATCCCATTTGGAACTATCAATCTGAAAATGTCATTAAAATATCACGACAATTCTTTACAATCACGTTTGCTATAGTTGTTCCTCCCATGGCATTACAACTATTTAAAATTAAAGAAACTTACGATGCGTCTTCCAGCGCTTCCACGATTTACTGTGTTTCGTGTGTGATAGACGAAACTCCAAATAACGGACCGATTTTTCCATTTAACATTCAGCCCATAGAAATAGGAGACATTCAACTGGAAAATTATAAACATCGTCTTATTTTTGATGAAATAACTGGATTGTTGAAAACAGTATATGAAAAAGACACGAATAATAAAAAAACCGTAATGATAGACTACGGCGGTTTTAAAAGTGCAGACATAAATTCAGGGATGTTTTTGTTTACCACTAATTTATCGAAACCTCTATATGACTTTTTATCGCCCTATAGAAGAGGTATCCTATCAAAAATTGTATTAATAATTTCAGGAGTGGTAACTACTGAACTTACTACTATCTTCGGTCGATTTTTGCAAAGTACGGTAAAAATATTTAACTTGATGAATGGTCCTCTTTCCAAGGCTATCAGTTTGGAAACCAAAACAGATTACGAGGCCTCGCCCAAAAATAGAGAACTAGAGGTGTTTTTATCTGTGCAAACGGATATTATTAATGGAAATCCACCAGAATTAATTATAGATAACAACGGTTTCCAATATTCTCCTAAACTTATTAATATAAGTAGACGTATCGAATCTAATATGTATCCTATGACTAGCATGGTTTTTATCCAAGATTACCAAAGTCGCTTGACTCTGTTAACCGATCACGCGCAAGGAGTCACTTCTCTATTGGAAGGGCAAATTGTAGTAATGTTAGACCGCAGAGTACTTTACAATGATGGCCGCGGTACAGGAGAAGGACTAGCCGATAACAGTGCTACGTTTCATAGGCATATTATATTACTAGAAAACTTTATAAAAAGTAAATCTTTTAACAATATCAATCGAAAAATGGCGGTCCAGTTACCAAGTTTAGCTGCTCTATATCTTGCTAATGCACACAACTATCCCTTAGATGTATTTTTCATAGATAGATCCCAAGCTGATTTGTGTTATTACGCTTTCCTGCCATTAATAAAAAGTCCGTTTCCTTGTGATATATCCGTAGTTAATTTTAGATTAATATTATATAAAGGTACTTCGGAAAGATTATCTGTTAACACGGCCCTTTTAACATTACACAGACAAAGCTTTACATGTCAATTAAACCACTTAGAATCACCAAATTGTAGTGCAGAGAATGGTTTCTCTATTGAAAAAATACTTCGCAATGTCAAAGCAGTTTATCAGACAAATTTGTGTGGTACCAATGATGGGTCACCTATTGCAAATATTGATAAGGGTATCTTAGCTCCAATGGAATTAACTACTGTTCGAATATATTTTTAGAGCGGAGCCCTATGAATTTTGTGTTGTATAACGTGAAATTTAGAATGTATGCTAATAATTTATTTATTTTTTTATAATTTTTTACTATTAATCTAGTTTTTCGCAATGTTGTACATGAAATTTAAAAAAAAAACATTACGATAAAATAATTCAGTTTCCATTTATATGAAGACGAAGAAAGGCTCGCGTTGGCTATAAATATTGTATTTTTATACTTGTATGTAATAATGGATATTATATACAAATCATTACCATGAAAATAAATTAAACGGCACTGAAGATGATATGCTGCACAGGTTTCTGGTCACGGAGCAAATTCAAACAATTATTATGATGATTTAACAACTAGATCCAGAGACTGGGGGTTTCAAGAATTTTACATCATCCATTTTCATCTACATACATTGTTAACTTGTGTAAATAAAACAATTACAATAATATTGATAGTTATATTTTGACACCAAATTGTTATAAGAAGGTAAACATTTAGGACACCTGTGTAGGTATCAGGTACAAAGGGTATGGTAGACGTATTAGGGGGACCGGAAAGTAATGTCGTTTCTGCGCATGCCAATACTTGATTGTCATTTGTCAGCTCATTGTTTTGTTCAGAGGCGTACCAAAGACATTGTGAGGTTATAGTGATTTCTTTACTTATAGACAATTGAATTACAATTTTTTTTTTGTAATTTTGGGTAAAATGGCCAGCCAAATACCAGAAGAGGTACACATCCGGCATTGCATGCTCTTTGAGTTTCGCAAGGGAAATAACGCAACAGTTGCTACCAAAAACATTTGCGATGTTTATCCAAATGCACTGGACATTCGTAAATGCCAAAGGTGGTTTTCCAAGTTCAAATCGGGTAATTTTGATCTTTCCGACTCGTATCGATCAGGAAGACCATCAGCGTTAGACAACGACGTGTTAAGGGCGGAAGTGGAAGCAAATCCGTGTCAGACGATCGAGGAATTGTCAAACAGTCTCAACAAACCTTGGTCGACCATCCAAGAACATTTGAAGCAGATTGGAAAAGTAAGCAGAGCAGGTGTTTGGGTCCCGCATAATCTGTCCGAACAGAATAAGGCTAACCGATCAATCACATGCAACTTATTGCTTCAACGACACAACACAGAAGCGTTTTTTGATCGCTTGATCACAGGAGATGAGAAATGGGTCCTGTATGATAACCCAAAACGCAAAAGGCAGTGGCTCTCTCCAAATGAAATCCCTCGGAGTACTGCTAAGCCAGGTTTACACCCCAAAAAAGCGCTTTTGTGTGTTTGGTGGAGTATTCGCGGCATTGTTCATTTTGAATTACTGAAACCTGGAGAAACTGTTACTGCAGACCTCTACAGCGAACAATTGCAGCGAGTCAATCAATCTTTAATTGAAAAGTGGCCAGCGATTGTCAACCGAAAAGGCGTCATTCTCCAACATGACAATGCAAGACCGCACTGCGCAAGGCGAACTCTAGAAAAAATTAATGAATTGGGGTGGGAGGTGCTGCCTCATCCACCATATTCGCCCGATGTTGCACCATCGGATTTCCACTTATTCCGAGCGCTGCAACACTTTTTAAGTGGCAAAACATTTGCAAATTTGGATGATATCCAAAATGCCATCTCTAGATATTTTGCCGAAAAACCAATTAATTTTTATCGATCAGGGATTGAAAATTTACTCACTAGATGGCAAAAGGTTATTGACAATGATGGGGAATACATCATTGATTAAAAATAAAGACTCGTTAAAAATGTATGTGTTTGTATTTAGCGTAAGAAAACGACATTACTTTCCCCCCTAATACAAACACATACATTTTAACGAGTCTTTATTTTTAATCAATGATGTATTCCCCATCATTGTCAATAACCTTTTGCCATCTAGTGAGTAAATTTTCAATCCCTGATCGATAAAAATTAATTGGTTTTTCGGCAAAATATCTAGAGATGGCATTTTGGATATCATCCAAATTTGCAAATGTTTTGCCACTTAAAAAGTGTTGCAGCGCTCGGAATAAGTGGAAATCCGATGGTGCAACATCGGGCGAATATGGTGGATGAGGCAGCACCTCCCACCCCAATTCATTAATTTTTTCTAGAGTTCGCCTTGCGCAGTGCGGTCTTGCATTGTCATGTTGGAGAATGACGCCTTTTCGGTTGACAATCGCTGGCCACTTTTCAATTAAAGATTGATTGACTCGCTGCAATTGTTCGCTGTAGAGGTCTGCAGTAACAGTTTCTCCAGGTTTCAGTAATTCAAAATGAACAATGCCGCGAATACTCCACCAAACACACAAAAGCGCTTTTTTGGGGTGTAAACCTGGCTTAGCAGTACTCCGAGGGATTTCATTTGGAGAGAGCCACTGCCTTTTGCGTTTTGGGTTATCATACAGGACCCATTTCTCATCTCCTGTGATCAAGCGATCAAAAAACGCTTCTGTGTTGTGTCGTTGAAGCAATAAGTTGCATGTGATTGATCGGTTAGCCTTATTCTGTTCGGACAGATTATGCGGGACCCAAACACCTGCTCTGCTTACTTTTCCAATCTGCTTCAAATGTTCTTGGATGGTCGACCAAGGTTTGTTGAGACTGTTTGACAATTCCTCGATCGTCTGACACGGATTTGCTTCCACTTCCGCCCTTAACACGTCGTTGTCTAACGCTGATGGTCTTCCTGATCGATACGAGTCGGAAAGATCAAAATTACCCGATTTGAACTTGGAAAACCACCTTTGGCATTTACGAATGTCCAGTGCATTTGGATAAACATCGCAAATGTTTTTGGTAGCAACTGTTGCGTTATTTCCCTTGCGAAACTCAAAGAGCATGCAATGCCGGATGTGTACCTCTTCTGGTATTTGGCTGGCCATTTTACCCAAAATTACAAAAAAAAATTGTAATTCAATTGTCTATAAGTAAAGAAATCACTATAACCTCACAATGTCTTTGGTACGCCTCTGAACAAAACAATGAGCTGACAAATGACAATCAAGTATTGGCATGCGCAGAAACGACATTACTTTCCGGTCCCCCTATTATTATCACTACAACAATTATTTGTAATAATTCTCTAAAGCAAAAATATATACGTGGTGGCAACTAAACAAACATTCATTATCTACGAAAATCATCCCACAAGAGTATCCATATTATTTTACCTTATACTTTTAACATTTACTTCTTATGTTTTAAATATTTAAACAGACATATTTTTATTCAAGTACAATCAACTTTCGGAACAAACATCTTTTCTAAAAGAGCCTCTATATTAACATTCGTGTAGAGTTATCCAGAGTGAGAACAATGTGTGGGATACCCTTACGTTAGGCTTTCAAGTATTTACGAGCTTTTTAATAAGAAAATTCTTTACTCCTCATTATTGTTATTTAATGAAAGCACAATAAACATGTCATATTCGAAAATGAAAATATTTGTGTACAATTACAAACATTACAAGATTTCTTCAATTTTTCTCATATTATTCAAAAACATTTAATTGCATTTTAAAAATTGTTTTCTTATGGAGTACTTAAGACAGCGTATAAGATTTATTATCATATTATATGTATTACGAGTTTAATATTTATTTAAAAGCAATAAAATTACAAAATAATACTATATTGACTTCGCCCATTTTTCAAAACTAATCGTCAAAATATGACCGTAAATTAATAATTTTAATAAAATATTGTTCGCACTTATCTTTAGAAACTACAACTTCAACGTGTCAAAACATAAAATCAAACAAAAAGAGGTACAATGTTCAGGTTTGATTTTCGCGTAAATCGAGAAAAAAAATATAATATACATATTATAACAGTTTGAATGTGATTAACTTTCATACAGTTTTTCTTTTAGATTTTTTATTTTAATAAGATAGTCTTACTTTAGTAATAAGAAGAATGATGCTGTAAATAACCCGCCACATATTTTGTCTACCGTGAGATTGTTGGCTAAAAACATTAGTATTCCCAGCACAATATCCGATATAAATAATAATTGATATGTTAGTTAATCTGTGCAATTTTTTTTATTAGTGAAGCATAGTCCTTCGGAGAAATATCTGAAAAACGACTATTTTATTTCATGCTAGAATCGAATCAATAGTTATCATAATATATTTAATGCTCAGCAGTATCTGCTTTATCTGCTGTAGCTGATTGTTTACTGAGATTGTCAGCGTCAATAGAGTTTGCACGATGAAGTAAGAACTTCATAAATATATCAAATGTTATAGAAGTGTTGGGTTCAAAACGACCTTTGTACACTCCCCACTCGCGGAGCGTTTTTTGGTCTAGCTTTGGAGAAATTATATGCATGAGTATACTGTCCCATTGCTTCACAATCTCGCCTAACGACTCTAGAGCACGAATATGCACATTCATTTCATCATGTAGCTGTCTAAGTCCCTCAGACGAATCCTCAGTGATTGAAGGAATGTTATAAATAGCTGACACGTGATGTTCCAAATCTGCTTGATTAGGCGGTTGTCTATTGGTATCAAAAGTATCACACAGACGTTTCCATGCCACTGCATAATTATTACCAGATACATGAATGGATTTTATAGCCGTAGCAGCTGTCCCATCCAAACAAGACTTTAAATAAAAAAATTTGCGTTCATCGTTAAACTCTTTGTTGCAGTGTACTAATTTGCTAAAATTAAAATGAAATTCATGCCAATCGCCTAAACTTCCACAAAACTTAGGCAGATCAAGCGGAGGCAAGGCGTCTTTGTCAGCCACCGATTTACTTTCAGTTTGAGCATCATTAAAATCTTGTAATAAACTCAGAGCGTCCGACAAGGATTTATTATAAATCATCTCAAAATCAGAGCGTTCAGTGAACTGTTTTTGCTTATTTTCTAGTAAACTTTCCAATTGTAGTTGGACATCATTATATTGGTCATACATCTCCTCAATTTTATTTATGCGTATTTCTAAAGCTCGCGCATCTTCTTCAGTTAAGGGTTTTTCAAGAGATTGCACATGATTATTAAAAATATTTATACGTATTTTAAAGCTGTCTCTTGTTTTAATTAACATTTTCAGGCTCTTTTTTGGTTTACTCACAGGAGGCATTGTCCTGAAATATTATTTCAGGTAATTAATTATAATTAAAATTAAATAATATTAAATGAAAAATGATAAGTACATGCTTATTATTTGTAAAAATTAATAATAAACAAAATCAACACATAGAACAAAAGAAAGTACACGAAAAGATATTACTTACTTGATTTGCAATTGGACTTCGACACGAGTGCTGAGCTGTTATATTAAATTCCGGTTGTTTTGTATAATTTTATTCTATTTTAGTCACCTATCGCGGTCACCGAATGATATTGAAATTAATTTAGGAAATAAATTTGTAATTCTTTAGTCTCCTTACAAAAGCCGCTCTAGTAGCCCTAGGTCAATGAAATCAAAATGGTTGCTAATTAATTTTTGCAGGCGTTAGGAAATTTTTATATTAGGTCTAAAAGGAATTTCTATTGAAGTATAGGATGATAAATACTAAATGCAAAAATTAAATATTCTTCTAAATATCAATAAGAACAAGAATCAGGATAATTCCTAATAATTGCGACGTTGCGTTATTATTTACTGATAACGTAAAATTACTCAGGTTTGCAAAGATACGTCGATAGAAAAACATTGGGGTTACCAACTAAAAGCGCCTTTCATCAACTAACGGATCAATACATTTTTAAAAGAATATTTTTCTCTTTTGAAAATAAATTGCTAAATAAAAAAAATGCAATATATTACTACACATATTTTTAATAATTTAATTTTTCCAGCTTAGTAAATTCTTACATGACGTGGTGTAAATCTGTTCATAAAAGGAAGTGTGGAACTTGCCTAATGATCCGGGCACGTCACGCCGAGTACTGAATGGGTCAATTTTCTGTTTTCGTTTCTCTAATCACGAGAACATAATTTACGTGTAGTTGTTAAATTAATGTTTAAAGTATACGATTTAAAATATGTTGCTTCAAGTGAAAAAGTTTCACTGTGCATATTGAATAAAAGTAAATGATTTCAACAAAAGAAGACAACCATAACATATGTTTTAATTTTCAATAATAATTATACTTTATGTAAAAAATAATAAAGTGACGAGAAAATGATTTCTTTGTAATTTGTGTGGAAGGTCTCTATGTTTATTGGTAACCAAAAATAAATCATGAGATCGACAGTTTCACCTTTGTTTCACATATTACTTTAAACATTAAAAATTAATCAATATGGGATTGTTAATTTCAAAAATTTGGAGTTTTTTTGGAGATGAAGGTAAATAATTACAATTTTATTAAAGTATAAAGTTAATTGACGGTTTTTTATTAAAATAATAATTATTTATTTAAATCCAAGATAAAATATTTACATCCATGTAATATATTATTTATAATTCTTTTTATATATGGATATATTAGTGTATTACAGTATATAGCTGATGGTGATAACAAAATGTAATGAAACTTAAAACTGATGACCTTGGCATAAAATACATTAAAGCTTTATAGTTTCTTTGTTAAATATTAGATAAGTTAGAATGTGATATCAAAATATCATTTTAGTATCATCTGAGTAGATAACATTGTTGATTTTTCTTGTAACTGATAAGTGCAATAGTTACTACAAATAATTTGAAATGATTAAAAAACTTATTAAAATAATGGCAAATTTATATTATTATTTAAACCTTTAAATATGTAGTCTCCATTTAGTAATGTGTAATGTACTAACCCTGTGTTACAGAACATAAGTTAGTACTGGTGGGCTTGGACAATGCTGGCAAGACTACAATATTGTACCAGCTGCTGCTCGGTGAAGCTGTCCATACGCAACCAACAATTGGTTCAAATGTTGAAGAAGTTGTGTGGCGAAATTTACGTTTTGCCATGTGGGATCTTGGAGGACAACAGAGCTTACGTTCAGCATGGAACACTTACTATACCAACAGTGAAGTAAGTAAAATAGTCAAATAACATTGTCATTCAGGTATTTGGTACTTAAATTAAAAACATTATTTTCAATTCAATATGTCTCACAAATTTCCTGCTAGACATAAAGCTGGTGCAACATTTTTTAATAATGTATTGTGTTTGATGTGTTAATTTGTATTGTTTTATAGTGTACACAAGTTATTGATAAAATATATATGACAAATGCCTTAATAAGTTAAAAAGAATAAGGCTTTTTAAAAATATATGCAACCACAATACAACATGAATAGTTTTAATGAGCCATTTTTTATAGTTAAGATATATTAACTGCTGCTTGCTGCAATTTAAAATGTAAATGTTCTTTGTATTAGTTAAGTATTTTTACTTTACACAAATATTTGTATTAAGATTAGCATTTGAGAATGTCTGAGCGAAATATAATTTACTTACTTGTATTATACTTGAAGCATTGCTTAGCATATATCATGTAATATAGATGATTTGCCAACATAAACTTAATGACTTGATGTTTATAATGGTTCTGATCAACTGACGTTAACTTTATACTGATATGGTATTGTTTTTTTTTTATTATTTCTTGTAGTGCTAAGCTGATTTTCAAACTAGAACACTATAATGTATGCATTTAACTGTCTGAAACCTAGCACCGAATGAACCACTACATAGTGGACATATTCAAAGCACAGCATTATATTAAGTATGACATATTACATCTACTTACGTGTACCGGTATGAAATGAGCATTTTTTTGTGAAAATAAAACACTAATTATTTATGTGAAAGTAAAAAACATTTCATTCAAAGTATTGGCCATTGTTTTCTACACATTGTGACCACGTTTCTACACAATTTGTGGATACCACGCCAATAAAATTGTTCGTCTTTTAAAGCAAACCAACCAGACACCCAATTTTCGACCTCCTCGTAGGAACCAAAGTGCTGCTCAGTCAATGCGTGTCCCATAGATGAAAACAAATGGTAGTCGGAAGGAGCCAAGTCTGGTGAATACGGCGGGTGGGGTAGCAGGTAGCAGCTCCCAGCCAAGTGTTTTGATTGTATCCTGAACCGGTTTTGCTTTGTGTGCAGGTGCATGGAGTAAAATTACCTTGCTGTGTCTTCTGGCCCATTCTGGTCGTTTCTCGATCAATGCATGGTTCAAATTGATCATTTGTTGTCGGTAGCGATCAGTATTAACGGTTTCACCAGGTTTTAGGAGCTCGTGGTACACCACACCACACACCTTTCTGATCCGACCAAACACACAGCATTGTCTTCTTGCCGAATCGATCTGGTTTTGCAGTCGATGTTGATGGTTGATGGTTGTCCCGGATTAACCCATGATTTTTTCCGTTTAGGATTCTTAAAATAAATCCATTTTTGGCACCCATTTTCCACACTTTTGGATCTTTACCATAGCTTTTAAACGGTCAGAAATTGTTTGTTGTGCAACATTTAACATTTCTGCCATTTGCTTTTGAATCAAAGTGTCATCTCCATCCAATATCGTTTGCAATTCGGCGTCTTCAAACTGTTTTGGTGGTCTTCCACGTTCTTCATTTCTCACATCAAAATCATTATTTCTGAACCTTTGAAACCATCTTTTGCGTGTTGCTTCTGATAGAGCGTGATCAACATATGCCTCGACAAGCATTCGATGCGACTCCGCAGCACTCTTCTTCAAATGAAAACAAAAAAATTAATGCTTTTCGCGAATCATCACTTTCTGGTACAAAATTCGACATTTTGTTTGATGTAGACATTGACATGATGTAGACTAAATATGTTTCACAGATATCATAGCAAACAAACAAAAAAAATAAAGACTAGTTCAAAAGAAATGTTCCCTATCGACACATTTGTATTTTGACGCTCACTTCATACCGGTACACCTGATAAACCTGGCTTGTCGAGATGCATATGTTTAAAATGTTATAATGTAGCCTAAATTATTGTATTTTTTCTAGTTTGTGATAATGGTAATTGATTCCACCGATCGACAGCGTCTGAGCATAAGCAGAGATGAGTTACACCAGATGCTCCTGCATGAGGAACTTAGTAAGGCTTGCTTATTAGTCTTCGCAAATAAACAGGTAATATTGCCAAATAAAAATAACTTAGTTTCAACCTTATTTTTATTGTTTTTTTTCAATGAAGTGTTCATCTGATTGTAATTGATATATTCATCCATTACAACTTGGCACTCGCTAAAATGATATTCACAGTACCACACTGCAGTCATGGGCTTGGGACATAAGATGTTGAGTCTTGGTACTGTGTAATTACATTAACTACAGTGCCCTTCAAACTGGAACACATTAATATTTGCACATTACTGTTTGGCTGCAAAAATAGAAGCTGCGGTGGTACCTACCTAAGCAGTCTCCAGCAAGGGAGACTTACCCTACTTTTTGTTTATACATTCATTAGTTGCTATTTTTATATAGAAGAAATTATGATTTTTAAATGCACTTTGTATTTATTACAGGATATAAAAGGATCCATGACTGCTACTGAAATTACTGAACAGCTGGATTTGACATCTATCAAACATCATCCATGGCACATTCAGGCTTGTTGTGCTCTTACTGGAGAAGGGTAAGCATATTCTATTTGCAAAATTGTAAACTTTTTATTTTTTGACAAAGCAACATTATGGGTGTGATGATCACCTGATCAAAAGTTCACTTGTCAAACCAGAACACAGTGATGTCTAGTCGCAGGAATAGAAGCAATGGCTTTTCTCATGTAAACAATTTTCAACAATGTTAAAGATTAGTTGTAGGTCCCCTGCCAGTAGGTCCTTAATTAATAGAATATGACGTAAATGATTGGGAATAATGTACATGGGAGTAAATTAAGATCGCCACTTATTAGAAGCCATAAAGCCTAGGTAATTATAATTGCTATTACTTATTACCTAACTTTTGTGTTTGCTTCACTAGTAAACCAGTAGTAGTGTTCTTGTATGCATGTTTTAAAACATTATAGACACTGTTTAAATGGTTTCATTTTATAATCATTATCTGTGAACGACAGAGAAGGAAGGTCAAAGATGTCTTGTATTGAGAACTGATAAAACCAATGTTACGTAACATTTCATGCAAATTTGTAGTTTAACAGCTAGTGTTGTTCTTTGTTAAAATGTGTACATATTGTTATATTCTGTAGTGCTGTATTAATGGTTATGTATAAAGAAATATTCGAGACATATTTGAATACTTAGATTTCAGATTCTTCTCTTTAAAGTATTAATATCAGTCGGCTCAAAATACTTAATTCAATAAGAAAACTATATGAGTGAAACTAAGTTACTATTATGTACTAGCAAATATTTCTATCGCCTAATAGTAATGTGAAATCATATATATGTTCTGGTTTGAAAGGTGTTGTAAATAGTCAAATTACTGGAGTAAAAAGGCTTAACATTTTGTCTTAAAGTGAGAAGCACAATGTGGTGAGAAAAGTGTATTCTTTACCATCTAGTGAACATCCCCATTGTCAAGACTTATCTTCGAGTCCAAAAAAGACACTTGTGTAATATAAGTTGTTAGTATTGTTTTAGATAATTTTGCTTATATACCAAATTATATGTTTTGAAATTTATTATTCCAGATTGCATCTCGGCTTGGAGTGGATTGCTAGTAGAATAAAGAAGAAATAAATCAATGCGGTGAAAATTAATTATATTTATATTGGGATATGTGTTGTATTAATGAAATAGAATTTTTATAATAGTAATAATAATAATAATAATAATCTTGTTTAACATATCTTCCATTTGTATTGTACTTCCAATTGTATTAAAAGTTTTTTTAATTGCAGAATTGATAAATAGCAGTTTTTTTAATATGTAAAATTTATATAGATAAAATTGATATATGTGACTGGTATTTTTTAAATAAAAAGTTAATTTGAGTAATTCTGATAATGTTTCTTGCAAACCATATGTCATTGTTATAGTGTTCTACAGAAGACAGCATTATATGCAGCAGGATGTTACATGTCCCACCTGTCACTCCTCTGACCTGTAACGGATTATGAGATTGCAATGTGGTGTGCGCATTTTTGCTTAAATATGGACTAAGACGGTGCGGTTTATAGGTATGGAATAACTATACACTGGCAACACAATGTTTGGAAAGAGTAACTATTTTATATAATTAATTTTCCGTCCTTTCCATTAGTTTATTAAAGCATACCTTAAAATATAACAAATGCACTATTATATCGGATCGAATGAAATAAAAGTCATTTAAGTGTATAGTGTGAATTTATTTAATCTACATCTCAAAAACAAAAGTTACAGAAATTTGCTTCAAGCGTTGGAACAATTCAAGAAATTTAACATTGTATTAACATATGAAATTAAAATATAATCTTAATCAAAAGCCAATTTAAATACAATAAACACACTGTCTTAATATAGTGAGGTGTATGTCATCCTAACTAGTGCTCCCTATGTGCACATTGTTATAGATAGGTACACGTGTCACTAAACAGCCGGTTACTATGTCGAATAAAAAAAAAAGTTTCACAAATGGTTGCCAAAGTTATGTCAGATTATAAATTGACGTCGACATCGCTGTAATTACGTTTATGTTAAATGAACCATTTGACGTGTGCAGTACATCATAAGACAGCCAACCGACTACAAGTAACGTAAACTTGTCTACTTATCATATGTTTGGTACAAAAGTATAACATGATAATGTGAAGCAAATAATATTAAAACGTATTAATATAAAATGTCAACATTGCGATAATTTTATATACAAATAAATTATGCCGTTTCAAAAGTATAACAAACAAAGAAAGATATATTTGTAACTTAGGCTACTAAAATAAACGCATACAGAATAAATATCTTGAGGAAGTAAAGCCCGCGTCTTGAAGCTTAATGTATATGACGATACGATCGGAGCAATAGTCGATTGAAAACAATTGCCGACCCATCCTCCGCCAATATTTGAACGAAGAGAGTATGCATATATGTTCTTATTTGGTGAAAAGCTTGCGGATAATATATATGAAATTTCTAATTGTTACAACATCCAAATATCAACTAGATTTTAAAGTATGATTATAATATGAAATATGTATGTATTATTCTATTACATAATTTAACTCGTATAACTGTTAGAAAGTAAATAAAATAATTCTTACGAACTGCAACAAAATTTCAAGAAATAAAGTATTAGAATACCGAAAATTACTTAAATCGATTTTTTATCATTATTGTAGTCATATACCATAGTCCCTATTATTTAATTTAAATAAATCATAATATTTTAATTTTACAATGATACCATACCATAAAAAGAGATCGTATTTTCCTGTTACTTTTCTTTTTTTGTTAAAAAATTGCACTTAAAAAAAAAAATTAACTTAAATCGTTGCATGAACATGTATTAATGTACAATTTAATACTGTAATTATTTAATGTTTCTCGGTTATTATTGATTTCATTAAAAATTTCGTTAAAACGAACACAACCGTCTCTACTGATTAAATAACCTATTTGATAAATAATTCAAAATAATTTACTTCGTTGTACTTTATAGCAGATCATAATAATTAAATGAAACATCTAAATATTAGTACGTGAGAGAAATTATATTAAGATCACACAACTATATGATTGAGATTTTTTTTTTTTTTGTCTGATATACCACAAACGTATAAAGCATTTAAGAAGCCTGCTTTAATACGAAAAAGATCGACAAATACATCACATATACATTTAATATCGAAAATAATGTAATGACTAGGTTATGTTATGCATTAGCAAAATGAGCATGATTGCCTTTAAATAATAATTGTAGATGAATAAAGAAATTGAGAATAATTTAGTATTAACCTATGAGACATTAATGTTACGATTACCTTAGAGAATACTATTTTAATTTACTCTACTAATCCGTAATTACCATGTGTTTACATCTATCAAAACGAGTTTCTATAAAGTTAGTTTCAAATGGTAATAACATCGAATAGCTTTAAATTAGACATATTTTTCTTACTATTTCGTGTATGTGATAGCGATAGCGGTTGTGATTATGCAAAACTTGAAGGTGCGAATGAAATATTAATCTATTGCTCAGTGAGTGGAACTATCCGGAAATGTGGTGTTATAAAGAATTGTGCTACACAATATGTGAAATGTGGAGTGTTATCACAGCTGTATTAAACCTAGAAAAGATCTGTAGCGAAACAATCATCGATCAAGACGAAGCAATTAATATATTAATTAATTAAATTTATAAGCGATTATTATTATTATTTGCGATACACTTTCAAGGTACATAACTGCACATAATTTAATTAGTAATAATTTAAATCATAATTATTTAATGATCTTCAAAAACGTTGCAACACATATTATTGTTTTTTTTTTTTTAAATAAATAGTTGAATAATTCAATATCTGTTAAATAAAATCTTAATGATTAATTTTGATTTAATAATTAATAACATTTGGACCTGAGGTAGATTTTTCTAACCGTTATATAAATCCAGAATAGATGAGGGTCGGGTTCGGGGTCATAGACTTAATTATTTTATATATACTAATATAGTAGTAGTACACAGAACGTGTAAACACATTAAATGTTATTAAAAGGTAAATAGTCAATACGTGTGCACTGAGAATAATTTCCATAGACATCGAATGCGTATCTCCTACAAGTGCGAAAAATGTACTTCAAAACAGGAGATATGTAAAAACACGTACACGTACATACATTAAACCTACTAAACACTTGTATACATCAAATACAAGATTAATATTTTCCTATCGGCTAAGTTTAAGGCTCTCAAAATTTGACCTTGTACGTTTTGAGTTCTACAGGTTCTAATTTGATATCTTCCAGCCCTGACAGGGATTTGTAAGTTTTAAGTCCGGTTAAGCTGACTGAGGTTATGTTTTTGATGTGAAGTCCGTTGAATTGAGTCTTTACCGTAAACGATGTTGATTTCAGCGGGTGGGATCCCACGGTGCAGCTATGGGCCGGTCTCTGCAACACCATGTAACATGTCGAGCTGGGGAATTGTTCCAGTATATTGTCTGTGATTGTACGCATTGTGACTAGATGAATGCCAGGAGGAAAATTTTGCACGAATGACTGGTACTTCTTAACTTCCACATCCCCCACCTCGCTAGTGTCAATCAAATATATATTCACAGGGTAGTTGAGACATCGACTCAAATAATCGGCGGTATAGGACGGTAATTGATATTCGGTTGTCTTTTCATTGGGTCTAAAAAATCTTTCGTGTACTTGTTGAAAATTCTCACTAGTTTCTCTTTTGTTCTTTTCAAAGTTAGTAGGCTCCAATAGCAGCACGTTGTGGAATATGGTGGGTCTATTGTCGACCACGCCCTCGCCGATACCACGGAAATCGTCGTAAAGTGTTCGACGATCAAGCATCACCTCCAGTCTGCCGGGTTCAAAAGCCGACGCTCCCTGTGCATGATTTGTAATTAATGTTATCCGCGTATCTTCATCTTGGATCCAAGCCATTGTTGTAATTGGATAATAGTTAGCTTCAATACCCAATTTGTCTATTTTGACTCTTTTCTGATATTGGAAACCGTTCTGATCCGTGTAAAACTCCGGCGGTTCGCCATTCTGGATGTCGGTTTCGATGCGCATGTAGAGTTCGGTCTCCCTGTTCTTGGGTGGGTTCTCGAAATCGACAATGTTTTCTATCGATATAGCGTGCTGTAGTGCTGCATCCTCAACGTTGTATATTGTGACTGTGTGACTTAAGAAAGGCAAGTAGAGTGTTATGATTTTAGTAGACACCGGACCCGAAACAATAATAATGTTATCATCCTGAAGGCTGTTCCAGTTCGAATAAGGATTAAGCACGTGTCTTTCCGGTGCGTCGTAATCTGGCATAAAGAGATAGGCTCCCGAATGTCTCTGAGCACTCTGGTACGCGCCGAATTGTATCTCCACTATGTTCTTCCTTTTAATGTCTTTTCTATATACTTGTTTTAGGAATCCGCTATTTCTGTTAATGAGTAACTTTAAAACCGTATTTTCAAGTTGAATATCTCCGGGCATCATTTTCTTAGCAACAAACGTAGATGATTTATCGGGATCGTTACAATTGTTACAAAAAACAAGGCAGTGTTGCGATTTGTTCGAATGTTCTTCTAATTTGTAAGTCACTGTTGTCAGCGCGGGAAGAGTTGCAACAAACTGGATTTCAAAGTGTTGGGTGCTTATCATGCGTTTCCCGTTGTCAAGGGTATCAATGATGGGGGTTATTTGGTATTCAACATGCTGTCTCGTCCTGCTATCATAAACTCGGATGTTTGTAGTATTAGATCTCAGGGTTATAACTTCAGTGCGTCGTTCCGCTAAAGGATTGAAGAGGACGATTTTCTTTCTATCTATCAAGGTAACTTGAAGTTTCCTGACCGGAGCCCCATAAGTCTCCCATTCCACTTCACTTTGCAAAATATTTTGAGTCTGCAACTTTTCATCCGGAAGGATAATAGCGCTAAGAGCCGCTTCCTGCAGACGAATACAGTGATACAAACTTGTGAATAATTTTGTACCGTAATCATTCATAACGTTAGCCTTTGAAGTGCCTGTGATAGCGTCATGGTGTTGGAAGAGTCCTAAGTTCCTACGAGCGTTAATCAATTGCTCGTAATATTTTTCTAGTCTTTTCCCTGAAGATGTAAGTTTGGGGTCCCTGGATTGGTTTATATAATTAGAGACGAGAGTGAAAATAATTTCGGAGGTCCTTAGCTGATGTTCAAATTGTCTGGCGAGGAGTTTGACGTATGGCCTTGTTGTGTAATATCCAGACCAATAAGCAGGTTTCCCTTCACTGAAAATGTCCGAGTAGACGAAGAAATCACCTTTTAATGTGGGTATATTACCCTGAAGCCGCTGCTTTATTGCATTGAAATAATCAAGTGGTGTACCGAATTGAACATCAGCATTGAACAACTCCTTGTGATTGTTGATATAATTAAACATTTTCATGTAATTAACATATTGGGCGTCAAATTCCACATCAAATTCGTATCTAAAATCATCACCAAGTGGCACCAGGACTACATTATGAGGAGTAAGTGATCCGATGCGTTCGTACTCTTCTATCAGTGTTTTGGATTTACTGTGAAGGTTGTGTTCAGTGATATCTTCATGTTTAGCGGTGTACTCTGAATATTCACCAGGTATTTTGCGAAAGTCGTAGCTGAGACAAATAGAGGGATGGGGTCCGCATGTACTTTTAATAGAGTATATGTCAAAAGGTTGGTTATGTACTAATAAAGATGGCTTCTGAGTAGTCCACCCCGGCATCCAATAGAATTCTTCAATCTGCCGTACGGCAAGCCACTGTTTCCACGCATAATGAATACGTTGGATGACTGCTCCTTCCAGCCCGCTTTTGTCTAGTAAATAGGGTACCGTCGGTCCGTGTCCGAAAGGATCTATAGACCAGCCGATTTTAGGCGTCACTCCAAGATTAGTTTTCACCCAATGGTGGCCTAAAACATAAACATAATATTTAATTCCCTGGACAGTTACATGCAAGAACTATTGAATTGTGATCGAAAAAATTTATAAGTAGATTATTTACAAGAAGTATGTATGTAGAGAGTACATGGAGATGCAAGACAAATTAAAAAAAAAAATACTTTTTGGAATGTTTGCAAGTGATCATTTATTTTACATTAAGATTTCTTCAGTTGTGTTTCTCCATCAATAACTCTCAATACATAAGCGAGAATAATAGAGGAAGGATTTTAACACATTTTATACAACACAATGGTTATATAAAATTGGTTTAGAAAGAATAGACAAAACAATGATACCATTAAATCGTACATTACTATAACAATATTTTTTTAAGATTATGCTATGAAATCCGTCCGATACACTGACGTAGTTTTAATAGTTCACGTCTAAGTTAGATGATGAGCTTGGAAACGATATTCAAATAAAGTTTCCTCCCACCTGCAAACTATGACTTAATTGGAAGAGGTAAATTGGAGGCTGCATATGAAACTTCCAATTACTTTAACTGCCAATAAATATTTCGCTACAAACTTATGTGTTTAACTTCGAAATATTTACATTGAGTAAAAGTATGTTTGTTGGAAAAAAAAATTATAAATATAATCCATGAATGAGGAATAAATTACCTTCAATGAATTGGTCGACGAGGGCATAGATATGGGTGCAAGCTTCATCAGGCATTACCCAACCGCCGGTAGTAATTTCAAGACGTCCTTCCTTTATAAGTTTTTTAAGAGCCTGTGAAATGAGTTAAAAGTTAAAGTTGTAGCAAATGTTTATTGAAAAATATTGCATACATTTAAACGTTAGTACGCCTTAGAGTTTAGGTGCGAAATATTCAATTGCCGGAACACTACCTTCTGTTTAACAGGGTGTGAAGTCTCCCACCAAGCGTTAAGGAATGATATCTCTGTCCAAATGAACGTCATGTTCGTGTGTTGGTTTAGTTTGAGCACAATATTGTTTATAATGTTTTTAGTTTTCCATTCGAAATATTGCTCAAAAGTTTTCAACCAACCCGGATCGTTGTGCGAATGGGGGACTACGTATACCTGTAATAAAATATAATTTTCTGCTGTTATCTGTTATCGGAGACGGTCCAAGTACTACCAGAGCTACTATTTCTTCCGCTAAACAGTTGTGTACAAATATAACTGTGTACCGGTGTAAAGGGCGCATTAGCTAGTGAAATTACTGGGGCAGTAATCTTACCTCAACACGTGGTGCAGTGTATAACCTAACTAGCGCCCTAACATTTTGAGCAAACTTATCAATTAGCATCAGGTGAATATTTCGATCGTTTATTCATCGAACAAGAGTAAAATATATTTTTTAGCATTTAGTATCCAATTATAGAACACACTAATGAAGTGTCTAGAAATGATTAAGATCTGTCAATATGATAATTCCACCTTACCTTTGTCACAATAACACTTCCATTCACGTACCATATTCGAATAATGAAAACAAATGTTGTTTTGCTATCGTCATTAATATACTGAGGATATACTTAAATTTTTATTCTACTAAAGTTAATAATACTATTAATATATTGTAACTATCTCAATACAAAGCTAACATTGTAGTTAATTATAAACTAACATATTACCTTCAACCTTGGCCGTCGGGTGTCGTTGCGGATCTTGTCATATCGCTCCTCAAAAGATCTATCCCAAAACTCCTTACTTCGGAGCCAGCTTGGCTGTACCAAATAACAATATTTAGATACATTTATATCATCTACATTATTAATTTGGCGTTGGTGGGTGGAAGTTGAGCAAACCAGCGATCTTTGGAAACTGATTACGTAGTCTTAGCCCATATAGCGAATAAGATATTCATATTATGTCTGAGTTTTCAATAAACTTTATGTTAAGTTCATAAATATTATATTAAAACAAGACGCATGCAACACCTCAACTTTAATGTTCTGAATAATATTTACTATAATGTACATGTACACAATAAAGTACATATAAAGCGGAAACAATTTTAACAGTTCGCTATAAGGTCACGTTGTCCGGATATTGAGGTTTAGGCAAACAAAGCCAGCTTGTGATGTCCGAGCCAGGCGTTGTGAAGCAACGCCGGGGCACTAAAATAGGTAGTAAGAAAAGTTATCTTTGTACAGGCAAATTCATCTTTTAACAAGAAGCAATTATGAAAAGAAATACTTATTATTCTTTGAATGTTAATTTTTTTCCGTTTTACTTTGTTTACTGTTATAAAAGCAAGTCGCACCATAAACAAAGATAAAGGCAGAAGATCACAGATCAAATTCCAGATAATCGGACATGATTACTTTGTCGTTACAATCTGTAAGTGATACTGTTATCGCTAATTTTAAATCACTACATTTATTACGTTTAAGCTTCAATAACACTTTAGCCATTATTATATTGTGAGCATGTTTAAAATCAAAAGTAGAAGGTGCAAATAAACATTTCAACTCCGCGAAACCAAAGTGTAAATTTCCAACCGATACGTTTAATACAATTAAATGGCGAGCGGTGGAATATTCGGTTTAATATTGAATTTATAAAACTTAATAAAGTCAGCCCACCAGCCACCAGTCAGACAACCATCAGTGAAATTCACGAGCAAATACATAACATTTTTATCATATAGCTTTTTGTTTAACAGTCTGTTCATTTTCAGTGTATTTTTGCAGTTTTTTCCCAGCTTCAAATTTATTTGTTTACGTTTTCACATCGGCTTAGTGAGTGGATGAAATTTAAAACGATATTCGTTCATTCAATTCGTGATGGACGGATAAAGTACTGTGGGTATAGGAAAAAAAAAATGTACAATTTATAATAGTTTGACCTTAACAAGCACATTTCACATGTCACAATTTTATCGGAATAGAACATAAATACAGTAACATAACCTTGAGTTAAAACGGACGTAAGTGAGAGTAAGGAGGAAACAATTTTTTAAATAGAGTAAGAACAAATACACAATGGTTTCAAAGGAATTGTCCACTGGTGTAAAAACAAGATTAGTTTCCCAATCATATTTTAATATTTTTTTTTTATTTTCTCTTATATCAGGTGGAATACTTTGAAGATTTATATTAAATCCAAATAAAGTGATGTTTAATTTATCAGAAAACTTAACTGAATTTAATTACTCAAATATAATCATCTATCACTATCATAATCATTAACTAAAGTCTCTCTCGTTAAATTCTAATTTTCTAAAACTCGTTATATACCTCGACTTGTATCGGCTACGTCCATTTTGTAAAATATTAAAAAGCTTGCTATAGAAAAATTGTGAAAGAAACCCAATAGCATCATTCATTTGATCTTTTCAAAGTAAAGGTATAAAACGTAAGAAGTCTTTAGTAATAAATTCTTTAATGAATAACTATCTTGATTTCTGGTGTATTTATTATTATTTCGTATTTTATAAAACTGTATCGTTAAATCATATAAAGTATTTCTGATCAATGCATATAAAGATCTATTATAGGAGTATTTGAATGAAAAACGAAATAAACATACATTTTAATATAAACAAACGCGACGTAACAACTACAGTACTATAAGAGTATACCAATTAGCGTGTTTTAATAAGAGCTGAAACATACCTTAGTAAATTTCATATTGCGCTTCAGAATGTGGTTGGAAATACCTTTTTAATTCTTAATGAGTTTTCTGAATTAACTTTGCAGGCTTTAAGCGAAACTACTTACTCGTACCTTGTCGCTTTCAATCAGAAAAAAATTGATGAAATTAAATGAACGCAATCCGTATGCCTTATGAAAACGTGAATATACTACGTGTATGCTGCAAGCGCTGTCATTCAGTATTACATCGACGTACAACGTTCGGTGCAGACTCAATTTAAATTCGAGGATTCCCCAACATGCTAAATCTCACTACAAAATCTCGTAACATGTTACAATGATTAAAAGAGCCTTCCTCTTTTTCGTACTTTTAATAATTTCGTTTTGTTAATTAAAAACTTAGTTCAAAGTTAAGCAAGTAAGTATACATATTAGAAATTAAGGACGTAAGTTTTGAAGAAGCAGCAAAATTAGGACTAAAAATGAACACTTCAATATATTTATGTGAATTGTGTAGTACTTAAATTAGATAAATCTCGTACCTTTTGCCTTGGCTGTTCTCATTAATATTAGTAATTGTTTTTTTTTATTTTTAACTTAAGCGTAATTAATCAACAGCATAATTAATTATCGATTTGAAGAGCAAAATGTTCTAGTAAATACACGAAAGATACAGTTGACCAGCGATATAAAATTAGTAAACAGCGGAACAGACGCCCGGAGGCTGTTTTTTTTCGTAAATAAGCAAACGCAGCGAATTGAATTTTGTGTTAAATTTTTCCTTTACCCGCCTTTGTGATATGCATGTTACAAAAGCAGCGACGTGAACTGAAATCAGTTGTTCATTTTTTGTATACCTTGTTTGCTGCAGAACCTTTTAAAACAATGCTGTTTGAAAGCGCTATGGAAGTTTAAACTTTCAAAAAATTGTTTCCGGGCCTGTTTTTTAAATTGATTGTTGATGGACGTCGAAATTGTTTTGAGATCAATTCATTTATCGAATAATTTAATTCAAACTGTACCACAGGTCTCATCGAAAAAGAAAAAAAATATAATAATTCAATATGTATACTAAAGGTGGATGTTACGATAACTAAACAAGCTAAATGCATTGCATCATTTCCTGTCGTCTATAAAAAAAAGCGCGATTCACTGTCTTCCGGTTACAAAGTGTTTTAAAGAATTTTAACGATCGACTAATAATATATGCATAACATAAAAAAACAACAAAAAATATAAGTAACGATATTGAGAATATGATCTTTGTTGTGTGTGAAAAATGTCTTAACAACAGGTATCTTTAAAAAATCGGCTAACGAAAAACTAAGTGAGTGAATCCGGTAACAATAAAGACGTTGTATAAAATATAAAGAATTAGTCGTGCAAATATTTCTAGACCTTGTATTTCTATAGCAAGTTCTCCTTGACCAACGATCATAATCTTTTAATATTTTAGTATTAATGTCATTATAAGTTAGACGTAAGTAAGAAGATAAGTACGGCATAAGAAAATATAAGAACCTATATCGAATTGATAAACAATAAGGCCTTTTCAAGGATTTATGTAAGTACAGCAATTGTTGAACAATAGATTACAATGCACCTCTTCCAAAAGCTATGAATAATTTACTGAAAATGAAGCTCTATGCCCCGCCGTACGAGATAATTCGGATTTTATTGCCTGTATTATTCATGAATTAGCCTTTGGCAACGTACCACCATGGAAAAATCTTTTTTTCCTAGTATTAAAATAAGTGTGTCGATTAACTTTAATTAACATTCGCCATAAGGTTTAATGATAAATCTATTCTCTCGCATACGTGAAAGTAGGATTAAACTTTCAAGATTACTGTAACACGATGAAAATGTTGAAAGGAAATGAAGAAATTGAACAGGGAACATCATTGCTTTACGGTTTCTATCAACCACAAACTAATTAGTTCTTAGCAGACTTCAATTAATTTCTCGGTCTCAATAATATATAGTCAAAGCGGTCTTTGGAAATTCAATATCTCAGAAGCGTCTTTGATGTACTCAAACCACCTTAGAAGCACTTCAACGAATAGGTCTGAGCTTGCTTCCCGGGGCCTGCAGCTGCTTCCTTGTAATACTCTTTGCTGTCAAGAACCTAAATAGGGATTTGAAGAGAAAATTACGTAACTTGGCGATTTGTTAAGTAATTTTCTAATTTCGCACCACGCGCTTTAAACTATGCACTACAATCTAAAACTACTCTGAGAAATATAAACGCTGTATATTACCTTTATAATAACTATTATATACCTGTATAACCTTTTCTAACGATAATTCAAAATGAGATTTCATAGTGACGAGGAAGTAAAACATCCCTTAGGTTTGCTGTTCATCATAAATTTTATTACACCATCAGAATAATTTGTAAATGAGTATAACCACAACCAGTTTTTGCCTATTATATATATATTTGTATATAAATACTGAAAGTTTTTAGAATTGTAGTACGAGTAGAAAACTACTGATGTTCTTGTTAGATAAAAAGTTTACACTAGTGTTATTCTCACTACACACTAAATGTATAAGAAATAATATTAAAACTTATGACCAATGAAGACGGAAGTTTACATAAAGATTTTTAAAGAAAAAAAAATTAAAGACCTTTGTGTGAAGAAACTTTTCCCTTTTTTTATAGGCGTTTTAGCAATCAAGGATATGTTAGCACGGTTGATATATAACATAAGCTAAATAATTATAACGAGAGGTACGTATGTATAAAGTAAGGATATTTTTTTACCTGAAATTCAAACGATGGGAAGATTGAGACGGTGTCTATATCGGCAGTGCTCTCCTTTACAACTGGACATTGTTCTTCTTTTACCTTTCAAAATAAAACAGGAGCAACAATTATAAAAGTACGTATATCTTGATTCTTTATCAATAGCAATACTTTATTATATAGTAAAAAAAAAATTCAATAATTGTATAATAACCTGAAAAATGAACTTCAACTTAAAGTGATTCTCTATTAGTTGATACATTTGTGTATTCGTATTTTTGATATTTCACATACAGATGTATGAAAGTTATTTATAACATGTATACAAAACAATTATATTCGTTAGCAATGTTTTATATTAAGCAACAAGTATATTGTACAAGGTTTTCCTTATTCATTAATGGTGATATTATGCTGAAGTAGATTAGTAATACTTTTATAGTCTAATGATGTTACAAACAAATTTTAATTAATTCATAAATATGTATTATATTACAGAGACGTTTTTTATTTACTTATCATGTTTACAAAATAATCTAGCTCAACTAAAATCACATGGCGTTGAAAAAACTATGAAGGTTTATCAACAATGCTATGATCGGAATCAATCATCGAGATCATTAATTGACGCAGAGTAAATACAATATATCATCATCATTTCAACAGATAGGCTTCCACTGCTGGACAGGTCTCTTGTAATGTGTTCGATATATCACGGTCTTACGCTGTCTGAATACAGTGGCTCCCAGTGATTTTTTTTATGTCCTCGGTCCATCTAGAACCGATGGACGTTGAGGACTTAAAGTGCTACTAGTATGGCGACCCTCGTACCGTAAAGCGAAGCGTTGTCGGACCCCCATTAAGTGGACAGAGGGCACATTATATAATATCATGTAATTTTCTATAGAAGACAATAGTTAGGTATACGTAATAAACTATATTTGTAAGAAAAAAAGATGAGGGTTTGAGATAAGAAGCAGTATTTATGATTATATATCTTTTTTTTATTCAACGAATCTACGAGACGATGAAGACGTTCACATGGTGGTAAGTGATACGCCTGCATAGAACAACGTGGTGCTCGTTAAAATGGTCATTTTTTTTTCCGCGAGGGAAATCTTCTTAAAAGATACCTTACTTCTGGGGGGAAGATAAGGTTATGTGGGGCTTCTACTCACTAAAACACCCTCGGTGGTCTCCCTCAGTGCATTAGGAAAGGCTCCGGGATCTCCTATGGAACGCACCGAGGCTCCCCTGCACTCTGGCTAATACATTCCACGTAAGGGCTAAGCCCTACTTAATACCCACGCTGTGCTACGGAAAATACAAGATCACAATGTATTTTCCGTCCTCCTAAGGCTCCCCCACCTCCACAAAGCTACGAGGGCCCCCACCCTCAAAGCCTACGAAACCGAGGACTCTTTTAGTCGCCTTCTACAACAGGCAGGGAATACCTTAGTCCTATTCTTAATAGCCCGGGACTACAGGGCTGACGGGTTGGGCGTCCGTTGCCATCGCCTCGACGTCCTCGTCTATGGACGGAGTAGGCCCTCTCCCGACTTCGCTTGGCGAACTCCTTCTGCATCATAACGGTTTCACAGAAGGAAACCAACGCTATCCATCCATTTTTCTTTGCCAGTGCAGTTGATGTCGTTACTGGCAAAGAAAGGTCATGCCCGATTTTGTGAATCAGAATTTTCCGTTCAGACCCCCACGTAGGGCATTCTGCGAGCGTATGCTGAGCGGAATCCAGCTCTCCACCACAATGGTGGCATTGTGTGGTTGGTTCACGTCCAATCCTATTAAGGTACTCATCAAAACACCCGTGTCCTGTGAGTACCTGAGTCAGCCTGAAGGTGACATGCGCCACTCCGCCCGATCTAAGCCAGGCTTCGAGGTTTGGCAGAAAAGCGTTTACTTTACTGCTCTTACTGTTTTACTTTCTATCCACACCTCTAAAGTGCGGCGGCGCTCATGTCTGTGCACTTCCACCACATCCAAGGGTTCGGCTTCTTCTCGATGAGAACGTAGACGCGTATAAATCCGTGCGTCCCTTTCCGCCAGAATGTCCAGAGGTGGGAACAGGGCCAGGATAGTGGCCGCCTCAAAAGATATCGTTCGATATCCCCGTGCGATACGAATGGCTATCTTTCTCTGCAGGCTGTTAACTTTAGCCCGGCAACATCGGCTGTCCGTCAACCGATCTGACTAAACCAGAGCGCCATAGAGAGCCATCGATCGCACAACCCCCGAAAAGAGGCGGCGGACTCACTCCCCGGGCGTTAAAATGGTCTACACTACAGTTTGCGCTCGTCGCCTTGGGACATAAGATGTTCAGTCACGTAACCCCAGTACACTAGCTGCAGCTCCGTTCAAACCTGAGCACGGTAATGTTTATACACTACTGTTTGGCGTGAGCGGTGCTACCTACATAGACGGACTCCATCAATACAGACAACATTAACTGCGCGAGACATTAAATATTTCTTTATAGCCCAGGTTGAAGGAAGATTTATGGTACCACTTCGTCATGATCAGGCTGCGACAGTTGATAAGGCAAAATATTTTTATTTATTTATTTAGATTTTAATCAGAAGATATAAATCAATGTGCTGCATTAGTTATGTACAAAGCGCTACAGAGCTCGTATTTGGCAATACTATACATAATTTGAAAGGTCTTGACATAACCTACAAAACGACGCTATGCATAATTAGTTTGGATATTGCGTTCAACAGTTATAGACGTGTAAACATGCGAGTTCACTAACGCCGAATTTGCGCTATTTTAAAGTTTTCCTTCGTTAAAGGCAAATCCGCTAGAGAAACGTTCCGTGAGATTAATGGTGTTTTGGGGGATGGTACTCTATCACTTCGAACCGCGGAGGAATGGTTTCGACGATTCAGAGCCGGTGAAAACGACACCATGGATAAGCCAGCCGGCGGAAGACCTGTGACGACAAATACCGATCAAATCATGGACTACATCGAGTTAGACCGGCATGTGGCATCTCGTGACATCGCCCAGGAGATGGGAGTTAGTCACCAAACCATTTTAAACCATCTGCAGAAGGCTGGATACAAAAAAAAGCTTGATGTTTGGGTGCCGCATGATTTCACGCAAAAAAACCTTCTGGACCGAATCAACGCCTGCGATATGCTGCTGAAACGGAACGAACTCGACCCATTCTTGAAGCGGATGGTGACTGGCGACCAAAAATGGATCACATACGACAATATCAAGCGAAAACGGTCGTGGTCGAAGGCCGGTGAATCGTCCCAAACAGTGGCCAAGCCGGAATTGACGGCCAGGAAGGTTTTGCTGTGTGTTTGGTGGGATTGGAAGGGAATCATCCACTATGAGCTGCTCCCATATGGCCAGACGCTTAATTCTACCATCTACTGCGAACAACTGGACCGCTTGAAGCAGGCGATCGACCAGAAGCGTCCAGAATTGGCCAACAGGAAGGGTGTAGTGTTCCACCAGGACAACGCCAGACCACACACTTCGTTGATGACTCGTCAGAAGCTACGGGAGCCCGGATGGGAGGTTTTATCGCATCCACCATATAGCCCGGACATAGCGCCAAGTGATTACCACCTGTTCCTGTCCATGTTGAACGCTCTTGGTGGTGTAAAGTTGAACTCAAAAGAGGCTTGTGAAAAGTGGCTGTCCGAGTTCTTCGCAAATAAGGAGGGGGGCTTCTACGAGGGAGGTATTATGAAGTTGCCGTCTAGATGGAAACAGATTATCGAACAAAACGGCGCATATTTGAACTAAATCCGATCACTGTAACACTTTTTATAAAGCATTGAATAAAGAGCAAAAAAGCGGAAGGGAGATATTTGGCAACCTTATATTATAAAAAGAACTTCGCCATCTCTGATGCATCAGAGTGTATACCCGTCATAGAGCTCAAGTTCTTTTATTTCTTTTTGTAAAGACTATTTAAAATACTCAATTTTGTTCGTAAGGCTAAGGTTAATCTAATAATAATCGGACTAATCGAGTTCACTTTAACTCCTTTTGCCCTATTTATATTCGCCCACTGCCTAATTTAATCCTAATTTTTAATCTTCAAATTGATCCATTGTAATTATTAATCACCAATTGCTATTATATTTGTAGATCTCTATAAAATTCGCAACGAGGCCCAATCGGCTTAAAGGATTATTTTTTTATCAAAGGGCTTAAAGGATTATTTTTTTTAGATATTAGCAAAATATAACAGCTATCAAATTAAAGTCTAGGTAGTATGGGTGACAAGTGTTTAGTAAACTGATCGGTCTATGTATGTTCGTGACGAAGGTAATATCCGCCAGCTCCTTTGTAGTATGAAATGTAAGTAATTCGCAAATGAAATAAAGTTTTATTAACTTGATCCCATGTATTATTTGATATATAATTATTTATATCAAAATATAACCATGTTTGTTTTTATTTATGCTAAAGCAAATATATATTACGTATTAAACAAAACCTTATAGAAATATGATTTGCACTTTGACATCATCATGGCAACAGGCATCCACTTTTTAGACAACTAATATCCGTAATATCGGTACGGATATCCATTATATCTATTTTGATGATATGAAACTAAAAAAAAATTGATGATGATTAGAACATATGGATTTTTGTGATTATAATTCGTCTCATCACCTTTTAAGCAATCAAGTTTTCTTAATACGTATTTTAAATATTTTATTACCGTTTCGCACAATCGTAATATAATTGAATTCAGAGTTAAAAAGGTTCGGATAAATATCGTCTCGTGTAAATACAGTAAGCTTCTCACAAAGAACAGTGGTTACTGATATCTGAATGTTATACATTTCCTCTTCGACTACAGCCACCGGAAATGTAAACAGTTTTTCCAATTGACTGCGGTTCTTCGATTGGATTCTCGAAGCTGATTTCTGTTCAATTGATGTCCGACGCTTTGCCGCTTATGCATATATATATATATTTATATGGAGTCGTGATATTATTTTCAGTATTGTTTTTAATCCAGAAGCCAAATAAAAAATGTCAAAAAGTGATGAAGAGATAGATGTTTGTGTTTATGATAGCTGCGTCCTTGAAATCGATATCACGGAAGAAAATTAAGAAAGACACAAAAGTATAAAAATATGTCACTCAATAGTTGGACAGACGAAACATGCAGTTCCTCATTGACCTTACCTGGTTTTCTAGTAATATCAAAAAACAGGGATTTGGCTATCATATTTAGACAATTCTATAGATTTCAGTAATATCGTTATTATTAAAAGGACTATGGATAAAGTATTTTTTTATCCATATCTCCCAAAATGTTTTTCTGGAATATAGTGCTAAATTCAAATAGAAAATTAAAATCATTTATCATGGTTCTTCGATATTTTATATATATATATATGTATATTCCATTTGTTTTACATATACACGGATAAGTAGCTAGCTGGTCTAATGTGTCTAGAACATGCGGCTTTCATTCCGAAAGTCACGGGTTTTTTTTATTTATATCATTTACCAACGCTTGTATACATTAATACTTTAACAAAATAAATGCAATTCTACAAAATCAAATATAACAAGGCATTTACATGTAAATACATCTTGCATTAATATAATCTAATACTAGCAATTATTATATTATAGTAACGACTATATGAAAAAGTCATTCTAACTAGGAACAGTTTCAAAATAAATTTTTAATTATTCAGCGGAGCTTGTTGGGCGAATCGTTGTGGGTGTCCAGGGAATCGCTATACACGTTGAGCGACTTGCATAGTCTGGAAATAGGAGCTTGATCCGAAAACTGTTCTACGAAAGGGTGGCTGAAACGAAGTTATTTTGTACCTATGATATCTAACAGGGACGCGTAATTGAAATGTTTCTAACAATGGAGATTAATCTAATTTATTATTAAAGATTTTGGATACAAACAATAACTCGTTTAAAACATTGCGATCAAATAAAGAGATCATTTTAAAATGTGAGAGTTGGTTTTTGTGTGATGGGATTTCTCGTTTAGGAATATGACAAGAGAATTTTAGATGTCTAACGAATTTCTTTTGTATCCGTTCCAGTTTTAATGTATGGGTAGCATAGTGTGGCCTCCAAACAACTGAGCAGTACTCCAAAATATTGCGCACTATGCTGTTGTATACAATAATTTTAGAATCACAACGAAAACCTTTTGAATTACGAGTTATGAACCCGAGCATTTTTTAGGCTCGTTTCGTAAAGTTTTCCAGGTGAGGCACAAAAGTCAACCTATTATCAAAGATAATCCCTGGATATTCGAATTTCGGCATGTACCAATGACTTTAATATTTAAGTTATGTACATTTCTGAACTTTAGTAACAACAGCGAAATACAAACGGTGAAGGAAAACATCGCGAGGAAATCTGCACATGAATTAGAATTTATTCTAAGGTGTGTGTGAAGTCACCAGTTCGCATTGGGCCCGCGTGGTGACTATAGCCCCATCGCCCTCTTGTGAGGGTAGGCTTGTGCCTCAGCAGTGGGTCCCCACAGCCAATTGACGTCCGTCAATTGGCTGTTAAGAATGAATAATGAATGAATTCACACGGTTAATTTATATCAAATTTGTCACGCTAGGTGTATATGTAAAAATATGCGCTTTTAATTGAATAGTATTGGCAGTACGAAAGCGGTACTCCGAACGTAATGGGCTTTTATAGGCTGCGGTGACCAGTCAACTAAAGGCGAGCCCCATAGCTGTTTGCCTACTGAGTTACATAAAAAAATGAATCGGAAAGGGTAACGAGATTGCAACAGTATTAGACCAACTACATTTGTCACTATTATTGATGTTGCCTTTAAAAATAACGATATTACTGAAATCTATAGAATGGACTAAATATGATAATAAAATCTCTTCATTGATATTACTGGATGACCAGGTAAGTTTAATGAAGAGCGGCATGCTTCGACTGTCCAACTTTTAAGTGACATATATTAGGGGGACCGGAAAGTAATGTCGTTTTCTTACGCTAAATACAAACACATACATTTTTAACGAGTCTTTATTTTTAATCAATGATGTATTCCCCATCATTGTCAATAACCTTTTGCCATCTAGTGAGTAAATTTTCAATCCCTGATCGATAAAAATTAATTGGTTTTTCGGCAAAATATCTAGAGATGGCATTTTGGATATCATCCAAATTTGCAAATGTTTTGCCACTTAAAAAGTGTTGCAGCGCTCGGAATAAGTGGAAATCCGATGGTGCAACATCGGGCGAATATGGTGGATGAGGCAGCACCTCCCACCCCAATTCATTAATTTTTTCTAGAGTTCGCCTTGCGCAGTGCGGTCTTGCATTGTCATGTTGGAGAATGACGCCTTTTCGGTTGACAATCGCTGGCCACTTTTCAATTAAAGATTGATTGACTCGCTGCAATTGTTCGCTGTAGAGGTCTGCAGTAACAGTTTCTCCAGGTTTCAGTAATTCAAAATGAACAATGCCGCGAATACTCCACCAAACACACAAAAGCGCTTTTTTGGGGTGTAAACCTGGCTTAGCAGTACTCCGAGGGATTTCATTTGGAGAGAGCCACTGCCTTTTGCGTTTTGGGTTATCATACAGGACCCATTTCTCATCTCCTGTGATCAAGCGATCAAAAAACGCTTCTGTGTTGTGTCGTTGAAGCAATAAGTTGCATGTGATTGATCGGTTAGCCTTATTCTGTTCGGACAGATTATGCGGGACCCAAACACCTGCTCTGCTTACTTTTCCAATCTGCTTCAAATGTTCTTGGATGGTCGACCAAGGTTTGTTGAGACTGTTTGACAATTCCTCGATCGTCTGACACGGATTTGCTTCCACTTCCGCCCTTAACACGTCGTTGTCTAACGCTGATGGTCTTCCTGATCGATACGAGTCGGAAAGATCAAAATTACCCGATTTGAACTTGGAAAACCACCTTTGGCATTTACGAATGTCCAGTGCATTTGGATAAACATCGCAAATGTTTTTGGTAGCAACTGTTGCGTTATTTCCCTTGCGAAACTCAAAGAGCATGCAATGCCGGATGTGTACCTCTTCTGGTATTTGGCTGGCCATTTTACCCAAAATTACAAAAAAAAATTGTAATTCAATTGTCTATAAGTAAAGAAATCACTATAACCTCACAATGTCTTTGGTACGCCTCTGAACAAAACAATGAGCTGACAAATGACAATCAAGTATTGGCATGCGCATAAACGACATTACTTTCCGGTCCCCCTATTATATGTGATACACCGAATAAAGTTTTTAATATTCCAAATCTGATATAAAAATATCCGCTGTTAGAGCGGATCTATAAACGTATAGTTTAAGGTCTCGAAGGTCTCGAGTATTTTCGATGCTTAACTTCTGACAACATCCGCTCGTGCGAAAACGTTCGACCTCATCTTTTATTCATCAAGATGCACATGGAAACGAATTAAGTTTTAGAAAGACCTTAAGCTATTTAAATTATTAAAACAATGCCCTCTAAACGTAAATATGTTTTATTACAGTCTATCACAATTCCAAAGCACTTACTATTCGCGATATAATATCATATAAAGTTAGCAAAGCTGTAGTATAACCTTTTTACCGGTATGTTCAATGTAATTAATTGTTTAATATTTTTGTTATTTATATATTATATCTATATATATTATAATATAGGAGTAGTTCTATTGAAACACAGAGCACATAATCCATTCTCGTGTTAACTTCGAAACACGTAGCGCGATATCAAGAGTGGTTAATGAGCGTGCTTTGTCTTGCTCCTGCATAAATGTGATTTGCACGGAGAACAATTGCTAACAATGTGGTGATCATAGCACAGAGAACATTTCAGAGACATGAAAATTCACAATTGAAACTGTAAAGTTTAAGCTTGCCGACATAGTTCGTTGCAGTTGAAACAAGATTATTTCAGCAACTTTATATAAAATTTATTATAACAATACACAAGGACTGCGGTCAACTTTGTTAGCATTTCTTTGCGCTCTTCATCATTATCACTTATCAATCAAATCGATTTCGAGCTCGATCTATCCGATATTACTGATAACAGATTGAACGCACGCATCCAACGGATCCCCACAACTTCTCATCTCCACCAGGTCGTTTGTGCTCATCCTAATATAATCATAGTTTCCAAACAGAAGACTACACTTTACAATGTCTCCGTCTGTACTTGAACTTTCAATGATAAAATGTATTTAATATATTAAAAAAAACATACCTTTACCAGCCGGGGCGGCTTCTCTTCTTTAAATGGCGACCGCAGATTTACGTCATCGTTTCCAGTATGTAATACATTGTTCCCTGAAAAGAATAAACTTTGATAAGCACACATCTACGACTTCGTATATCTAACCACTATAAACAGTAAGTACATTTTGACAGCTTCATAGAAGAATCGACGTATTGGACTATGTCGTGTTAAGTTTTGCGAATAACCTGTAGATAGAATTATTTTCTTTTTCAATCTCCAAGTACATGATCTAAGTTAGTTACTCTTATTAATATGATAGTAATGAGTTATTATTAATATAATATTTTAATAAACGATAAATTATTGGTCTGCTTGCTCAACGAAAGTGAACTAATACAAATTAGATAGGAGATAATGGCGTATGAACACACAAATACGTTACATTGATGAAAACTAATAGGGTTTGATTAGTATGTTATATACCAAATAATAATTGTATTTGCTTTGGTATAATGATTAGTTATAGCGTATATCTCACAGAGCACTGCCGCAAGGTAATTATGTATTAGAAAACAGTTTTTATTTAAACAGTATCAAGTCAGATATAATAAACTTGAAAATATATGTAATATAGAAAAAAAAGCATATCGATGTCAATTTGGTATGAAGCTTTTAGAATTCATCTTTGTTTAAATTTGTCGGTCTTATTGGTGGATTAAATTACTGATGGGAGCTATAAGAAGTACTGTATTAATGTCTACCGTAAAAAAGTATTCGGAATATCATTAACATCAACATTACATTCATATAAAGTACAATTTTATTTGCGTGTATGTATGTAGGTACGTATTTATGTTTAGAGATAATAATATATTATATTCGAATTGTATTACATATTGACAGTATTGCCTTTGACGGCATACAAAATAACCTTAATCGTACTATTGTCCTCATTACAATGCCGTTAGTGATATAAATATAAGACGCGATTGTGTCTGAAAGCGGTTTCATTGGAATTGTGAACAAACAGAGCTCTCCCTTCGTTCACATGTCTCATGAAAAGGGTGCTTATAGAAACTGTAAATAAAACGGTTTCTTTCTGTAGAAAAATTACAATTCCAAAAATTAGATATTCTTTATCTAAACAAGCAGATCGTTTCTTTCTTTATATCACATTTATATTTAAATAAAATTTTGCTGCCATCCCAAGAATGGGTATTGAAAGGCTTTATGTATTTATATTTGTCTTAACAATGAACTAATAATTCAAAAAGGTTTTGGTGTATGTAACATTTGCTTACATATCTTTATTATTTATAAAAATGCTACACCATTGTAACATATAAGACTGATAATATAGTGAATCATTACATAAAGCTCTAAGTTGTCACGTTCTAGTCTTCACAACTACATTAGTTGAAACGTCCTTTAAACTGTAACACAATAATGTTAATACATTACTAGTTGTCGGCAGATATGAACGATGAGGGGGAACTTCACACAAGGGAGACCTACCACAAATATATAAATAGCAATAATAATATAATATTCTTATTATTTTTCTTTTGAATGTGATTATTTTTAAATAGAAATAAATAAGATTTTTATTCTTCAAGATATAAAACAAGTACCTATTCCAAAGCTGTTCTAATATTGATAAAGGTAGATATTATAAACATAATCTAGATTTAAACTTTAATGTATTTGAAGCTATTAACAAACTGATCAAATAAGTCTGAAGAACTGAAACTTTATCCTTCGCTTTTAATATCATTAATTTTTAAAATATCCTTTTTAGTGTCACCGTTTTTGAAGTTTGTCAAAAATAATTCAGATCAAAGTTTAAGTTTGCCGTCATAGTTCGTTGCGGTTGATTCAAGATTATTTCAGCAACTTTATATCAAGTTTATTATAGTAATTTTTACTAATCAAACAAAATACAAGGACTGCTGTCCACTTTGTTTGCATTTCTTTGCGCTCATCAACATTATCCCTTATCAATCACATCGATTTCAAGCTCGACCTATCCGATATTACAGATAACAGATTGAACGCAGGCATCCAACGGATCCCCACAACTTCTCATCTTCACCAGGTTGTTTGTGCTCATCCTAATATAATCATACTTTCCAAACAGAAAACTACAACTATAAAAATACCAACCACAATGTCTTATTATTATTACTATACATAATTCTTGATTCGAAATCATAGAATGCATAAGGTTAATAAATAATGGCACATCATAGTTTTCCAAGTCCCAATCCAAACTGACTGAAGACACAAGAAAAGATTAAATAACTTTGAAAGAAGCTCTAGAAGTATACACGGTTTATTACGGTTCATCCGTCAAGTATAAGGAAGAGCAAAAGCGTTTTATAGGGACACGTCGTTGGTAGGGGACGTAGGAATTATCCAGCGGCGACGAGAACTCACGTGCACTTCACATATTGGTTTATGCAACGGGAAATAAACGAGCTCGCAGCCTCACGGACGATTTAATAAAAATGCCTGCCATCATCCCATTGACACTAACAACACCAATAAAGTTAATTCTACTTGTTGTTAAATCACTTGCATTCAAGGTACCCCCGTTTATTACGCTGTACCTTATATTGCGTAGAACTTGCGCGGGTCGCATCGACTGAAATGAAGAAACTTGTCCCGTTACAACTTTTAAACGAACTAGCATCGGAAAAGTCACCGATTGTGTGATACATGTGTAGATATAATATAATAACTTTTGTTTTCTATGTTCCGGCCTACATATATTATAGTGCATAAAGTCGCACAGACATGACATTGTTTTAGGGTACTATAAAGAAAATACTTCTTTTCCTGGTACATCATTGCAAACAGATTACTTTCATTATTCTCGGTATGAAGTATCTTGATATGAGGCTATAACTATATTATTATTTATGAAAGATAAATTCGATGTGCAGTGCTTATTAAACTCAGACATTCATCTAGAAACGTCCATTTTGAAACGTTATACAAATGATATCATGTAAATATTTTTAAAAGCATTGTATTTAAACAACATTTATACTCTGTGGTAATTAATTGTAGCATTTGAATACATATATTAATATGTATTGTAGTGTCAAAATAAACGGCAATATACTGCCGCTGCTTACATCAATGTTGTGGTAGAAATTTGATATTGACCATCTGGCGTATAGGATACGTGGATTTCTCAAATATCGACCAAAGGAGATTGTTATCAAGCACATATAGTCCAAACAGGCATATATTAGTATAATAGTTAAACGTAATTAGTACGGAGAAAACTTTTTATCGACAGAAATTCTTAAATGGATTAAGCTTCGTTTTATTTATAATTTTCATATTGAATAAATACTTATTAAGTATGAATTTAGATTCACCGGTCAACGTTAGTATTAAATAGAAATAGGCGTTGTTTAAGGAAATAACATATGAGGCTTGTTACGCTACGAGATTATTACAAAGCGGAATATCATAATTAGGCTTCAATTACACTTAAGGGAAGCGTCAAAATTTCAATAACATTAAAATGATTTAATTACCGCGTAAATTAAATTGTCCGGTTCGGTTTGCGCAAAGTGCGGTTATCGAATGTAATGCAACTGACGTTCGGACAATTTGCTTCTGTTAATTAATCCGTGCAAAACCAAAATTAGTTTAGACTAATAAACAGGGACTTATATATAACTAATAGACAAAGAGAATAGAATTAAAAATACGTATACAGTTAACAGTTGCTATAATTTTTTTTATTGAGCCATGGGAAGAGACTAGCGGGACGAGAAGTTCACCTGATGGTAAGTAATACGCCTACATATAGCAATATGACGCTACCTAACTAGCTATACATTGCACCACGTTGTGCCCGCCATCTTGAGATACAAGACGTACCCCTGTCTCGTTACCCGAGTAACTTTACTAGCTACAGCGCACTTCAAACCGGAACGCAGTACAGTTTGCACTGGAAATAAGTTATCCTTTTTCATATATATTGGACATATAATTTCAATCGAATAATAATATAAAAATAAGGGTGATTCTTATAGTAATTTTGTTTCATGTATACCTGTGATAATTATCCGGTAAACTTAGGTGACTTGTGAAGTATAATACTTTGTTGTCAAACTTTTTATAAGGAATCACTAATTGTTACATTAATTTATTGGTTATATAAAAATCAATGCTCTGATTGAGAATGAAATTAAAAAACATAATTAAAAACTTTCAAACAAGGGACCCTCGCTAAATAAAAACTGAACGAAAACTTTTCTTTTACCTCGCTACAGAAATTAATTGACACAAATCAATCTTATTTACGATTTAAAAGTATACTTGTAATATGTATTTCAGCATCTCTCCACTTCCTAAGTTGACTGCTAGAGAATACAGACAGACATTAGGCCGCCTATTGTGACCTAATTATAGGTTTTCAATAGTTTTTAAATAAAGAAATATGTGTTATACTATCACATTATAATTAAGCACATTGTTGAAGTAGCTGGCGTAGTTAAGATGTTTATGTGCGTGTCAAGGAGATTTAAACTGCGATTTAAATTTAAGCAAAACCTTCACAGTGTTCTGAATAAATAACTAAAATAACCTTCATTTCATTGATAAACAGAAGGTATCCTTTATTCATATTAAATGTACAAAGGCAGAGTTATTATAATATTGAATTTTCTCTCCATTTATACAGCGGGTTAAATATATACTAATCAAGGACGAAATAATGCTATGATGATATTAAATATATATATAAATATATATAAATATATATATATATATATATTTATAATAAATATTTTTATAATAAATCTTTTCATAGTATTTGGCGATGGTTAGTGATACGTCTATCCATAACAATGTGATGGTGATGGTGGTTCTGATGATGAACACTACAGTACATGATATTAAGTCTCGATACTTTAGCAATTTCACTAGCTTCTGCGACCGTTAAATTGATGCCCAGTACAGTTTGGGAACAAAAATAGGTATTGCCATGACCTGCACGGTCTTCGCTAAGAGACCATTTTTGAGGGGAAATATTCACAACAGATACATTGCTTCTTTGTGTGTGTTTATTAGTGCTCCCGGAACACACTGGTGCTTTTTTACACTGCATCAAAGACGTTCCGGGGAATGCCGTAAACCTCTTCAGCAGGTAGCCCGTAACATTCTCTTTCCTACGACAAGTAAATGACCACGTCCATTTATCGTCCACCTTAAAAGGTGATGAGGGCGAGCCCTTCAATAGCCACGAAGTCGTAAATTGTTTCAGTCACCTTCTACGACAGGTAGGACATACGTTAGTCCTATTCATAACAGCCCGGGACTACAGGGCAGTCGGTAGAAGAGACCTACCACCACAAATAATGGTAAGTGTAAATTATTGGAAAAGTGTTAGTTAATTTCACGATTAAACAATAGCGAGTAGGTGAATTAATCGTAATCCTACATTAAAAGATATGTTAGTTATGATTATGATTACATAAGTCCGAAATTGACTGTAGAAAACAAGGTGTATGTTCATAAATGTAAACAATACCGAGTACGGCACTACTTGTACAGCGAAGAATAGGGGGTGGCCATACACAAAGCGTACGAAACATATGCGTATAACTACATATACGGATTTATACGCGTCTATGATACACATGAGATGTGTACTGCAATTGTTATGATACGATACAACCAGCGATGTGAGTATATTATTCATTACAATGTGAAAATTGCTTTTGCAGTGTAAAATACAAATGGGCATATGTGTACGAGTACATTGTCGAATAGAACATTCAAGAATATAAAAGAGGAAGAAAATGAAAGGAGAAATTATTGTGACATTAAACTCTTTCAAGTGTCAGGAGACCCCGTGGTGCAAACGCCGTGGAAGAAAAAGTTCTTCATTTGCTGACGGAGTGTCCTATACATAGATGCCTGAGGTATGATTTTGTGCAGGAGACAGGCTTAATAATAGATACAGCCGGTCTACCGGAAATAGTAAAAAAGAAATTATTTAGAAGTAAGTTTATAAATTATTGCATAAATATATGTAAGATAGTGAATAATAGAAATAAGGATAAGTAAATGTCACTTTATGCATATGTACACAATAATATTCTGTGTATTTTGTGAATACTATATAATTAGATAGCATAAGTATAGATCGAATGTATAAAAAAAAAAAAATCGGTATGTTAGAAAAAATGTATATAGCCTATAGTAGTGTAGATGTTATAAAGGTATATGTTGTGTGAAAATGTTGTAAATAAGAGGATAATGTAAATCCCTGAATAATAATATCAGGGATAACTTGATATAAAAATTAAAAAAAAAAAGACATTAAACTCTTTAAATACAAAACTCTGTTATCTCTCAAGATACATCATCTTGACGCCCATTATTATATTTTACTACAATTGATAACTTGAATAGTTGATTGGATATTTAATTGATTGTTTTTTCTAGTATAACTCTAGTTTGTTGTCTATGTTACGGACAATTATAAAATTAAATAACAGCTTATATTTGCTAACTGTTGTGTACGGGGCTTCTCGCGAAAGAGGGTAATGTCAAGCCGCTCAAGTGCGGATTGATAGGCACACGGTAATTTCCTTTCCCGATAAGAATATTCAGTATTTAAAACAAAAATATTTCTATAAAAAAAAAAATATATTACTGCGAGAATCAAATCATCGGCTTCTGAAGCCAATGTTTACTACTTCGCAAATATTAAAAAAAAAAATCAAGTTAATCACAGTGTTAAAGGTATAGATAGGGGGCACGGTCATAATCGATCTTCAAATCCAAAAATGTAAGCAAGGAAAGTTATTTAAAGCAGCGGTGCTGTAAAATTATTTGTTACCTTAGCAGATGATTTACTTTGTGATTTCAGCAAGTCATAAAAAAAATAATCGCTTTGTAATTTAATGAAAAACTGTATAGCAAGAGCATTCATCATATAAAATAACAGTGTGCTATTTAAATAACTCTGAACGTTTCTTATTTAAACAATCCGTATTGTTTCTAGTGCTAGGAATTTTTAAGTCAGCCAAGGTTCCACATTGGCCAAGTACGAGTCGACAAAAGTCCTTGATTAATATTACTTGTTTCAGACATGTCGGTTGTTTCTCTGAATGTTTTTCATTACCGAAAATTCAAGCTTAACCACCGTTAAAATAACATTAGTTTTTTAACTGAAAATGACCTGAACTGAAAAACATAAGATAGTGTTTTAGTTAAATGAAATTATTTCCTATTACTGTTCTTTACAACGTCGCTGTGCCTGCAGTGCTGATATAGCTAATACTTAACATATTTGTTACTTTACGACAGTAATTTCATATTTTTATTTAATATTCATTATCATCAAGGTAGAAACAACAAACGCGACGCACTAATCGTTGGCAACGCTTGACGCACTTGGCCGGTAATTAGCCGGTTCGAGTCCAACACAATGATAATTAATTGTAGATTATTAGTTCCGAAGCCAGATATCCGTGATCGACAGTTTTAATTCATGTCCGATCTAAGTTGTATATAATGAATATTAAATTTTCAAAGACATACTGAAAATCTATTAAAACGTGCAAGCGTCTATTTAAGCGTTTGTTGGTCGGTGCAGGCAAATTTATGGACAATATTGTACGCCTGGTCTTCAACCGAATACCGCCGTCGAATAACAATTTACAATTTCATTGGTTTGCATACGGAATTCAGAAATGGTGACCTATAAAATATAAATATAACGATATTCATGTGAATTGAATGATGAAAAGTGTACAGCCTTTATTCAACAATACTATTATATACAATTCAAATTGTAGTAGAATCAACTGATGTTGTTTCCATAAAGTAATAAGTAGTAATAACAGCCCATTTAAGTCCCCACTGCTGGGGCACAGGCTTACCCTCAATATGAGGGCGATTGGGCCATAGTCACCACGCTGGCCCAATGCGGGTTGATGACTTCACACATGACTTAGAATAAATACTAAGTCATGTGCAGGTTTCCTCACGATGTTTTCCTTCACCGTTTGTATCTCGCTGTTGTAACTAAAGTTCACAAATGTACACAACTTAAATATTAAAGTCATTGGTACATGCCGAGATTCGAACCCGCGACCTTCAGAATGAAAGCCTCACGCTCTCACCATTAGGCCAGCGAGCTACTGTTTCCATAAAAACATTGTAATAAATTTTCTTACAGTTTATTAAACCAACGTGCGAGGTGAGTCAATTTTCGACTTAGGCATCTAAACTGACATGAGCTATTTCAATTAACATATTACCTATCCAGTACAATGATATGTCAGTCGGTTCCTGCAACTAGTTACTAAACCGCAATGTGGTTGTACCGCAGTGAATATCTATGTGCAACGTCTAGCATAGACGTTTTGTTACGATAAAATTAACGCAGTACTGAACACAAATACGTAAATACCAATAGTCAATTGAACTATTCAGTTATGTTAGAACCCAAACAGCCTTTGGCCATTGATTACATTCTGCAGGTGCATCGAATAGTACAAATGGATGGGGTGAAACGGCACGAAAGCATGACTCTTGCTGTTGAAACTATATTGTTTGTTTTGTGCTTGTTTAATTAAAATTCTTCTATATACAAATTATAGGTTATGATTTATCATCGCATATACCTAAGTAGTAAATACTGTCTACTATTCGTGTCCTAACATTTTGTTCACGAATTAATGAAAGATGTATTAATAAAGGTAGTACCTATTTTAATTTGTTGCAATGAGAGTATTGACAAAAATAGTGTGAGATATAAACATTAATCGACTTATTATTCTTATATTATTGAACATGTAAATATAAAAGATGCAAACACATTTTACTATAAAAACTAGCGACTACATGAGTCATATTTCACATCCCGAAGAAAGGCACAAACATTGTATGTTGAGGTTGTCGCAGTCCCGACAAATCACTTAAGAATGTCATCTCCGCTTGTTCAGGGACTTTCTAACTGAATACTTACACAACCTAGAGGAATATTTCCTCGAGAACCCGCCATCGATTACAATCTCTCAGATAGGAGATTGAGGACTTTTGAACATCCTGGAGTGAATAAACGCATAAGATTCATTTTGGGTACCACCTACCCATGGACCTCCATCGCCGCTGTACTTTTTGGAAATAGGCGAAAATTTGTGTTGCGAAAGGGAACATAGTTGTTTTAAAAATATATGCATACAAAAAGAAACGTTGAACATAGCGTGGGAGAAATGGAAACAACAAAGGAGTAACAGATTAGAGTACTAGTATTTTGCATGTTGTAAACAAAGGCGTGAAAATATTCAAGCTGATTGTCTTCGCACTTAAGAAAACTGTATTTCTTTTTCTTATTTTCAATGTATGTTTATTAGAAGTAATAAAAGTACAAGAATATACTTTCATTAATATAATATTTTATGAGATTCAATGCCGTTATGAAAAACACATATGTATTTAAAGATTTGTTTGTGTTGATAGAGTAAAAAATTACGTTATAATATTTGTTAAGGAGTACACGATTCAACAAGAAAATCAAATTCGAACTAATGTACCTAAAAGCTGCAGCAGCTGTGTTCGATAAAGGAGCTTTGATGTGCAATACATAGAATCATAAAGGAAGGCAACGAACGGGGTGTAATTTACAACTTTGCATCATCTAATACATATTAGAACTGGAGCTGAGACTGATATAGACGGTATTACATAAGTTCTTAGACGTTAGTTCTAAACCGGTATTATATGACTTCTGTTAATGAATATGTAAAAATGTTAACACAAAAGTGTTTTTTGTATTAAAATCAAATATTTATAAACAAAGCTAAAGGTAGGCAGAACTTACAAACAAAATTTTATATATGTGAAATAAAACTTATATATTTATATCATGAAACACAGGGTTTGATATAAAGATTGGTAAATATTAAATCTACCAAGATACTTTTGGTAAATTTAATATTTTAGGTGAATATAAGTTGAGTAAATCAAGAGGCGGAGCGGTTCACTGCCGTTTGACGTCGCCTCGTTTCAGTATATACTAATGTTGTATTTGTGTTGGTTTATGTACACTGCCCTGTACCCGGGTGTCATGTCGATGTAGTTGGCCAGTGTGCACTGTGTACTGACGGTATTTGATCAGTAAATATGCGATGTAGCCAAACAGGAAAGGCTCTGTGTTTCACGACATAACTAAAATATTCGCTTAAAACTTTACCAAAATAAATTTGTTCGATACCGCAGAGATTTGTATTTAGATGAGTTTTAGCAACAGCTCGCGCAAAATATTTTGCGTTAGCTAATTTTGTAATATATTTTTAACTATTACAACATAATAAGGTGTACTCAAAACATATGGACGCTTAAGATTACATCTTTCAATTATATTAGGAAAAGAAACAATGTTTCCCAATTATTAACAATTACAAGCCAATTTATACTAGTAGAACATTTTTCATGATATTACTTTCAGCACTGAAGTCATGAAGAAGTAGGAGGTATACCAATAATGTTAACTAAAATTCAATCAACTTAATATTTATTTAGCATGTCAAAATAAAATAAGATAAGAACGTACATATACAATGTATCTGATATAACAATGTAATACGTCTGTGGTGTACTCTTGAATCCTCAATCGAATCTATTGAGCCATACCAGGCGAGGTTTGTGATCCGAGTTCGTAGGATTTGCCACAACCACTAAGAGCTACGCCCGCATAGTGGCGACGCTTATCGTGTTATTCTACTCGAGTAGACGTTTCATGGATTTCCTTGGAACCTTTCTAAGCGTATATTTCAAAAGATACATAAGTGAAAAACACATTTATCACAGCTATGTCACATATGTAAATTATTATAAAGTAATTAAAACTTTTTAAAAGGGAAAAATCTAAATGTCTATAGCAAGTGTACGCTGGACACTCTACATTAGAATAATCAATTTCTGTTTTCATTAGACATGCAAATTTTATCTCTGAAGCTTTCCAGTGATTTTAGGACTAGAAGAAGAAGAAAATGTAAAATGTGCTTATAAATAAAATATTTCAATAAAATTTATACAGAAGAAATTTGTAACGTGTCTGCCCAGAAACACGTTGATGTAGAGAAAGGATAGACGGTGTGGGTATTTTAGAGTAATTGTTTTTAGCGAACAGCTTAGGTAATAATTAGATAATAACATTTCAGATTATATATATTTTTATAATACATCAGATAGTATTATAACCACGACATAAATAGTTAAATGACCAACTAATTCTCTTATATTTATACATAATAACGGAATAATATGACCGTCATTACTGAGAAATATGCCGTAAACAAAACGGACACCATCAAGCAGCTTAGATAAAAGTTAACTCCTTGCTCACAACTAATTCCCTCAGCCTTAACATGCTTAACTCCCCCCTCGAGCGTCGCTCCACTTTTCATCGAGGCTAAATGTTGTTAAGAGACACGGTTCTATATATCGTACCCGACAACTTTGTACTTGTATGTAAAAATAACCAACAATTTATGAGCGACAGTTAAATCGAGAGAGTTGTAACTTAAATGTGAAACTAGTACTGTTGTCGGAAAAATCTACGCCATCCTATGGGTAGTCGTTAATTCGCAACTTAATATATTTAACTACTACATTAAAACTGCTCATCTCCGTATTGTAGAATAAATTGTAAGTGTACACTGTTTTAACATTATGTATTTATGTATTAATGTGTTTTTGAAGAGTAAAAAATGACGAAAATATTTAAATTTTCAAAATTTTTTGCCATATTTTACTTAAATTATCCATGAAAAAATTTTCCCACTGATGGGACACGATCTCTCTGCGAAAAAACAACGTAAAATCTATTCATTTTTACTTCAAAGCCCGTAGAAAACAGGAAGTGATGTTATTTATTTGCCTTAAGGTTGGTAACTTACTTTAAGTTATTTTTTTTTACACTACGAAGCGACAAGATAAACAAGAGGTTCGCCTGATGGTACCCCTGCTTATAACCAGATGGTGCAAGTTAGGATTTCTTATATATTGCACCACATTGTGCTGGTCGCTGTGGGAAATATAATAATAGTAAGGCATTTGTTTGTCTAAAGGAAAAACTTAAGCCTATGTACATTAGGATAAACACAATAAAAATAAGTAATCATGTTATACAAAAAATCCAGGGGTCAGTACATTGGCGCCTTGTGTCAACTCCTGATAATCTGCCCTGGCCTGAAATTGTTAAAAACAATAGAACGCTTAACGATATAAATATTTGTTTCATTTATTAAGTTACGGAAACAGTGTAATGACAAAGAGCGGACACGCACGAATCAACCTGATGTTTTTGTTTCCAGTGATTGCTGCATCAAAAGCCATTTGCGATAGTTGCGCTTAAAGGTAAACCGAAATATGATACGATAGAGCGGAGATGGTAAGTCGTTCCAATGATATTCGTTACCCTAGTAATTATAATTAAACTACAACGCCTTTTAAACCGGAACACATTAATGTTTGCACGCTACTTTTCAGCGGTAGAAACAGAAACAATGGTGGTAACTGCTTAGACGGTTCCCGGTAATAACGAGCTATCAACAGCATTACAAAGCCCAGCCTCAAAAATGCCCGGGGGAATGAAGAAAAAAGAAAACAGTTTCACAAAGCGCAGAATAATGTTAAAGACTGAGAGTTATGAGCAGAATGCCGTCGAAAAAAGTGGTGTCACAGCCGATTCATATATATATTCCTTTGTTTGTCATTCACGTGGAAAACTAGTGAACATCGACATGGAAACGAACATTCAATGTGGAAAGTTTTTTAAAAAAAAAACCGCAAGCTATCGCACCAATAAATGTGTTTATACAAAAGTATATTTATGGATATGTTGTAAACTTTTAACCTACAATTGTATCAAGGTTAATGTTGCTTCATTATCAGCGTCTTCGACCGTGCTCAATGAGACGAGTTCGCGATAACCCAATCCTGACCTTACGCCTCTTAACTGTGTTTACATTTGGATAATATTAATCGGTTAGTAGAAAGAATTATCTTAGGTAAATTATTAAAGTTATATAACTCTAAAAAGAAACATTTCTATCGCATTGGAGAATTCATTACAAAAATTTTAAATATGAATCAGAAACGATCGCTTTAAATATCATCGGCGTTGACATAAAAATCTCATTCATATCAAGCAGCGAGTAATACCGATATACTCCGTTCCAGTAAATATGTTCGGTCGGTTGATTTTTCAGACGCCTCGTCGGTTATAGTATTGTTGTACGAATACACCCTCAGATATTGGTGAGAAATGGATTTCGCCATTCGCAATTTAACAATCTTTTCGCCAAAAAGTAATTTTCTATATCCTAACTATATTCCAATTCATAAATGACAAAAGTACTTCCTAAACCACTTTGTAGTTTCGTAAAATTTATTGTTTGTACTGTTTTGTATAGATCATTATTAAAAGTTTAAATGAATACTCTTATAAATATTATTTGCTTATAAATTTTCTGCACTTATTTGTACGTATAAAAATTATTAAGTACACGATGTACGATACGGAGAGAACACGGGCGTACTTAATCTATTAATATCATTTTTCATACGTTGTAGGCATGCAGGTCATCCTATAATTAGTTGCTATTTACAGCCTTAAGTTTACGTGACCTGGCTTATTTGTAGACGCTAGTCATACTCACTGTACAGGAGATATTTTATATAATCTTATGTAAAGAAAATGATGTACTCATTGCACAATGTTAAAATTCCATGGTTAAGTTCATGTAATATGTTAAAAAACTTATAAAATTACTTATTATTATTATATTTAAGCATGATAATTATGTAAGAAGGCTTAACTGTTACAAACTCAAATAAGTACTTGAACATTCAAACACGGCAAATGAACAATTAGGACATTTGCATGTTCGTTCCCTTTGACAATTTATAACTCATGGATGCCGTGGACAAAAACCCTTGAACATACAAACAGTGTGTTTTGTATGTAATTGATAACGTCGTGCTATGTAACAAACGCCGTTATATGTATTCAATAAAAAATAAACTTTTTTCCACAGGTCTATGTATTATTTTTACGCTTACATCATAGTTAAGCCTTGGTACATTAGTACATGATAACTCTTCCATAAGTTGCCCATTGTTTAAGATTTCCAGCGCCAACTTCGCGTGCGTAGTAGCAGGAAATCAAATACTCACACAATAAAAAACACAATTAAACGAATGAGCAAAAACAAATAAGCCCGTATAAGTGGTACGATGAGACAATAACGAAATTTTCCTCAAACGTACACTTTAACCCATGGCGGGACTTCGGACGAGGCCTTCAACAAACTGCATGCATATAAGATTCGACCTGCACAGTACTAATGATGTAGAACGCAAACTAAGAATATTTATAGCGTCCACTTTATTTCTAAGTACGAACAATGAAGTTTAGTACGCAACAAAGGTTGTACCTTGCGGCAGTTTACTGGACGGCTTTTTGAACAGCCTTATTAGCTCTTTTCTTTAAAAGAGAAATATCAACAAAAGCAAAGTTTTCTATTCCGTCCATTACAAGTATTTTACGAATCTACACTAGCTATAACATCTTAAAAACAGAACAACACAGTAATATCTGCACTGAAATACGCGCTGCGGTGGTACGTACCTAGACGATCTCCAGCAGCAGAGACTTATCACTAGTGAGAGTTCATAACAAACATTAAATTCCTATTTGCTAATCAAAATAAACTTTCTCAACTTCATAAAGGGAAAGGTCCAGTACTGAAGATATACCGGTATATTTACTTTAACATTAATTTTGAAAATTAATGTTCAAAGACAAATTCTCGGCACAACTTTGAGAAGATTCGACGGCATGAGCTATATCGGGTGTCTCTTCTACTTTGAATATTTTACGTTTCCGAGTAAAAATATTTTAGATGCACTACCTTTGAAAAAGATAAACTCCCGGTTATTTTTGTATTTGAATAATATTAAACAACTTAAGTGTTCCTCTAAAATATATTTTTTAAGTAAATAATTTTAAAAAGTTATTTCATGAAAGCGTAATAGCTCAGGTCGTTCTTGCAGCTAATGCATTTCGGAGAAGTGGGTTCGACTTGTTGAACTTAAGCTTGTCTCCTGTGAAGGAATTACTGTAGCAAAGGTACTCTCTTTACAGGGTCTTTACTGGTACTCACTTTTCTTCGCTTTCACGACACATTCTACTCAAAGTAACGTGAAATAATTATTAATCTTCAAATACGGTTATTGAATATCACTTATACGCCATTCATAATACGTGATTGCCTGTTACAAAAACGTTTTAAATGCTACTTGTCGATATTTAAAAAAAAAAGAAAAGAAAAAAAGGTGTGCTATGGTAGCGTTTCAAAGGGCTTGCGGTATGCTCAATTAGGTAGCTAGAGAGGGGGTACTCAGGAATCTCCTCCTTTTGCCTGCATATTATCAGTGTTACCTGGGTAGTGAAGTTGCGTAGCTTCATTGTTGTGAATCCATTATGTGGTTCCGTACCGTCATTAGTCTTATTTTCAATAACCAGAAAAAAACAGTTTATAAAACATAAAAAAGGTGTTCGGATTGTTTCTGAGTTTGGTTTATAACAATGAAAGGATTGGAAATATAGCATCGTATATCAACATGATATACATCGTAATAGTTCCCCTCCAACGGGTTCCCGCTTTGTCGTGGCGGAGGGGCTTAGTAACCGTGGGGCCCAACATGGTGAAGCTAAGCGAAACCCACCCGGTCGGCCCGCGGCGAAGAACCGGCCGAAGCGGCCGCTCACGGTTCGAGCACCGGTTGAAATAACTGGAGCTCACCGGTGGGGCCGCAGGGGAAGAGGAGTATCGGTATTACGATGCGCCGCTCTCCCTATCCTCCGCGCCCGTTAACGGGTAGCGGCGGGCCCAACATCTGTCCGCCGCGGGGATCCCGGAGAGGATATCTCCCAGGGCTTTCGTGGCCTCCGGGCGGCGGGTTCGAGGGAATCTGTCGTCCGCACACGGGAGACCGAGGTGGGGGCGCGCTACATATTCCGGCGCGCCCTGCAGGGAGGGTATATCCCTTCTACCAAGGTGGGGCTGCGGAAGCGGTCAGCGCCGGTGAGGATCGCGGACGCAGGCACCAAGCCATACCCGTGACCCTTGCCACCAGGCGACGAGTCGGGAACATCGTGGGCGTTTTAGTCGGTGCAAGTCCGACATAACCCGCCGTTGCCCCCGCGAGGACGAGTATGCGTAGGCATTTACCCTACGTAAAACTAAAAAGAAAAAAAAAACACCGTAATTGTTGATGATAGACTGACAGTCATTGACTATTGGTTTAGTTGGCTGCTGTTGCGTTCTTCGATTCCGCGATGCTTTGATACTTCTAAGCCAATGTGAGATTTTTAGCTGTTATGAAATCAAAAGGTTTTGTTATTCTATCCTAAGATAGCAGGAATTAATGGACACGACGATATTTACTACACGTTATTGTAAAAATAGTCTAAAAAGTTTTTCAATATTATTATGTCCAACTTAATTGTAGAGTTGATCCCAATGATATCAAAACTAAGCCAACAATGATGAATATAAAAAAAACGATAATTTAGTTTCGTGCTCCGCCTCCTAATACATTTAACTCTTAACGGGCTTCAAAATCGATTGATTTCAATTTATGACGGTCTAGCTGAAACATGCGATGTGATTTAAAAACACAATTCCATCACGAGCTAAGTGAATAAACACAATCGCATAAAGTGCAGCGAATTACAAATATTTTGATATGAATAAGTAGATCGAGCACATAATTATAACAATAAGTACTATATTAAAATAACTTACCTATATAAGGTCATAGATTAGTTTAAACAGATATATTATTTACCAACAATAAAGGAGCAGTAAGAAGAGACGCGACTGAAAAAATTTAAAAATAGCATTTGAACTTATTAAAAAAATTATATTTTTTGTCCGTAGTAGAGAGTTAAGAAGTATTTTCACATTTTTTTTTAACTTTCAAAGCGTTTAATATCGCTAGGACTTTATGTCTTCTGCAAACATCGGGAGAAGCCACTCTAACAAAATAAAACTTATACTCAAAAGCAAATCATTGCACTCGTCGCTGCAGTTACCTGCAGTTAGCTGCTTTGATAAACATTTTACTCATAAAATACTTTTAAAGCAAAATGTTTTTCAAAGGATGTTGTATAACTCATAAATTATTTTATGTCATTTACGACCAAGTGGTTACTAACAAGGTATCTTATTATCCGCAGGAACGATCAAAGGAACAGGAAGCTTACTTAATACTACAATATAGTGCCAGTGACAACGACGGATATTACATCAGATTATACTCATCATCTTATAACTTAAGTTTCGTTACCCCAATAATTTATATAAATATAGCATCCCTTAAACCGGAAAATAGTAATGTTTGCATACTACCATTTGGAGATAGAAGTTGGCGCTGCAATGGCACATACTCTGTCGGTCTGCAGCCATAGAAACCTATCACCAGCAAAAAATAATTTGTACAAGTGTACGATAGCATATAACAAAGAAATTTCTTATTTTTCTCAATTTATGTCAACTTCATGTTAATTTTAGTAGCTCGCTGGCCTAATGGTTAGAGCGTGCGGCTTTCATTCCGAAGGTCGCGGGTTCGAATCTCGGCATGTACCGATGACTTAATATTTAAGTTATGTACATTTGTGAACTTTAGTTACAACAGCGAGATACAAAAACGGTGAAGGAAAACATCGTGAGGAAACACGCGCACTGAAATCATCTTTGTGTGTGTGTGTGTGTGTGGTGGCCTCAATAACATGGCAACAGGCTCGCCCCCTGTTACATGGGACCTAATCTGATTACATCTGGCGAAAAATGGGTGTTCATTCACCTCTGCCTACCCTTATTGGGAAAAAGTCGTGATTATATAAAAAAGTACAAAAAATCATGTTCATTTTACTCTTTGTACGTATCCAGTCTCTCAAATGAAAAAGCGTCGTCAAAGGTTTGCTATAAAACGTGCTAGGTTACGGAGAAGTGACAACACAACCTTTGTCACAAAAGGAATTATAAATTGCTAGCGGTCAATTATCGACTTTCCCAAGGTCTATTCATACAACGTACACTTCTGCACTTTAACTTATCCTTTCTATCAAGCTTATAAAATTTTTTAACGTTGCGGTCGACTTCCCTTTATAAGAAACTGGCGATCGGGTTTCTCCCTTATTCGGGGAGAAACTGGAAGACAGCAAGAGCTTATTAAGCCGCATAGAGACAGTTTTACTTTGAGGTTGAATTAATTTGTTACGCTATTTATTAAGTATCAAAAAATAATGTCTCACGTTAACAACAAAGAAAGGCAGCCTTTGCCTTATTGCATTTTTAGTGTCGTTAATAATACTACAATATATAATATTATTTAAAGAGAAGTGTACATTACATTGCAATCAAATGAGATTTGATACGTCTGTCAAGGAACGTGCGAATTGTACGCCGATTGGTCAACTACAGTGTTACATTACATATACTACTGATTTTGTTGATAATTTCACCACACTTTACACATTATTAATATGTAAAATTCTATGTCGAATTACAAATATGCTGTTGTACTAGTATTCACTGAGTTAAGTACTCGTAGCATATGCTACTTTTTGACTACGGACGTACAGACATTTCTTTTAAACGTATATACTTTAAGGTTCAAGTATTCACCGGAACATTTAAAAAGTAAATTTCGTATAGTATACTGATTAATTAAATACATAGACTAAATGTTAAAGTAAATGAGGTGATAGCGGTTCTTGCGAAACAAAATTTTCTTTGTCACAAAATTCCCTAAAAATTAAACAGCTAACAAACACTGTTATTTTACTCTCAACATTATCATATAATCATTTACGAAATTAATCTATAAATCAAGCATACATAGTAAATACAATTGAATATTGTACTAGGAATAGTTTTAAATAGAGAAGCACCGAATAAATAATTAGATCCAACTCATGTTCATACCACATTCACAATGCCTAAATCATCAATTATGTAACACAACAGAGCTTCAATAATGAAAGCTATACGATATCATGACTTAATTTTGTTTCATGTTATTGATCTGTAAATAAATCAAAACGTGAACTATATATATAAGAAAATGACTAAAAATTAAATAATGTATTATGAAAACGGTTTAAATGTTTGTTTTCCATTGCCAATATTTGCTTTGTTAGCTTGGATTATGGTTGCTATTTGACACAAAAGTGGGCTGCTGAGCGGATTCGAGGCTGGACAGATACCCTTTGGCGACGATACCGCCAAGGTGCTGTCGCGCCTCGTCAAAGCTTAACGTTGAAAGGTGTTCAGAACACCTTTCAACAGCTTAACGGTCTTTGGCTATTGTGGTGATACTGGCGAGGATGCTAAGGACTGCATAAAAGAGTCTTTGAGACAGACGGGCTATTTCAGCAAAGCGTTAGAGAGGCTGCGGTTGTGTTCCGAACGGAGATCCTTTGATCTCTCCAAACGCTGAGAACGTCAATTGAGGGGGTTTTAGTGGATAAAAATCTCCACATAACCATGACTTCTTCCCAAAATACAGGGTTTCTCTTTAAAGATTCCCTCCACCCGAAACCTTCTGGTGGTAGTTTTGTATTGATGGGGACCGTCTGGGTAGGTAGGTACCATCGCAACTCATATTTCTGCCACTAAACAGCAGCGAGCAAACATTCATGTGTTGCGTATTGAAGGACGCTTTAGCTGGCGTAATTACTGTGGTAACGAGACTCAACCTCATATCTTAAGGCGACGAGCGCAATGCGGTATAGTATATATTACTCTAACTAGCACCACGTTGTTATGGACAGGCGTATCACTTACCATCAGCTGTGCTTCCCACTTATCTCATCGTTTCATGGAATAAAAGTAAAACTGCTATTCGACAATGTCGATTGAACTATAATTAGGAAAAAAATTACTAATGTTCTAATGCTGTAAACATTTTTTATGACAAATAAATTCCATTTTGCCCTTTTCATTCATGTTCCCAACGGTTTCATTCATCTAATAACAATTAAGCGGTAGCTGGAAATCGGTGCTTCACCTCTAGTAGTTGAGTGAATAATCCACTGAGCTACGGCCTTTTGTACCATTGCAGCATAATACGAAAGCTCACACACTCATGTCTATACCATACAGTGTCTATATCGTTCATGCGGTTACATAATGAAAGTTCTTGTTTATTAATGCATGTGTGTGTGTTATATTAATTGGCTACAATAAACGACTTATCTATCTTAGTGTTATTGAATGTATAAAAGATGGTTTCTATAGGCAGATAGGGATGGTAGTCTATAGGTTACGGATAAGGCGATATATTGTCTACATCGACATCGATTTCATATATTTTTTTTTAGTTACACTTATTACATTTGATAGTCAGATTCGAACTTGAATAACACAAGCCTAACGAAACTAGAACCATTGTCAGTATCTGTCTTAACCGTGGTAAATTTATGTCTGTATGTATGTCACGATTAATTATATCTCTAAATAATTAGCACAATTTTTTTATTCAATTAAGCAACGAGAGGAGCTGAACGATCAACTGTTGGTATACGTTACGTCTGCAAATGACAACGTGGCGTTAGGATGGTATACACTACACTAAATTGTGCTCGTCGCCTGAGAGATGTTGAGTCCTCGTTACCCCAGTGATTTCCATTATTTACATAGAGTTACTACAGAAACCTAAAAAAATATGATATATCCTACGCATTTTTTCGTTGCGTCATTAGAATTCAATAAGTTTAAGTTATTCTTCAAAACAGACAATACAAAGCGAGTTGACGTCAGTAATTGAGTTAGGGGCTACGTTTATTTAAAAGCAAAGAACTCGTCAAACCTGTTTCCATAAGACCCTATGGTGCTGGCGACAGCGTCTTCGTGTTCTCACGGCTGCCGCGTATTCACATGACTTCGCAAACGATTTGTAACACCGAACTATTTATTGTATGTAAAAAAATTATCCATATAAATTTATGAAACTGTATTTATTAAAATTATATATATAAAAAAAAAACTATTATATATTAAAACACCCTAATGTACTTTTTTATATGGACGTGTAAAAATCGTCGTCGTAAGTATTTTTCAAACGATATTGATGTAAGACGACGGTATTTGGTGACGAATTTCTTACAAAGAGTATTATATGGAAATATCATTCATGAAAAATCATGTTCTCGTACCAATTTTTATCGTCCTCCTTTTTATGATTCTGAGATCAACGACCTCAAACAATTTGCATTAGCTTTGTTCTATATATTTTTTTATGTGAAAGCCTTAATTTTGCGTATTATGCTGACTAGGAAATATATCGGAAATAATCGGTTTACATAGACATAAAAAATAAAACTATTGATAATGACAATAACATTTCATATTTAACAATAATCTTTAGCAGATAGCTTGCGTGGCCTCTTATTCTAGTTTCCGCTGAGACTATTTCGGCTAAGCCATAAAAAATGATTACGCTTTATGCGGGTTAAGTACAGGTCAGGATAGTTAATTGAATGCGCTGAAGCAATTAACGATGTAGTATGTAAATTATAAATAATACAAAATCATAGTAAACAATATGTGATATATTTTTATGGAAAAAAAGAGAAAAGTCACTGCAAAAGTACTGAATAAATTGTGAAAAACGAAATGAATAATTTGCACAACTCAAATGAAACTGAAAAAGGAGCGACTGATAAATACTTTTTTAACAATAATCGACCTCAGATATATTTAAGGGAACAAAAAAATTGTTTAATCTGTAGTAACTAATGTGCATAGTAACCACAAATATCAGAAAATCCTGTAAAAAAAATTGTAAATGTTCTAATAACTGTTATCTGATTTGAATATCACTAAATTCATTAAGGGCTGTTACTTTAAGTCAAGCTGTATACGCTAAGAAAACATGTGGTTTTTTAGATCAGTTTATTGTTTTACAAAAAAAAATATCAAGCAAAAATCCAATTAAAGAACTTAATTACCACAAACATGTTGGTAATTTTAGAAGATTACAAGAATGTGTAAAAAAACTAACATTGTTGTGTTCAACTAAATTAGACAATGAGTTTTATTCTTTGGTAGTCATAAGTAACAGCATCTAACTTACTTTTGACTAAGGTAAACGAAGAAGTAGCTCACGGCACAGCAAATGATCAAAATTGACCATAAAAATAGAACAAAACACAAATGGCAGTTGGGTTGTCGATATTTCAAAATGCATTGACATTTAATGAAAAAATAGTAATTATTACTTGATATCACCTTATTTTTTTTATTCAACGAAGCGAAGAAACTAACGGGTACGTTCATATCGATAGTAAGAGTGAACTTTGCATTCGTCTCCCGGAGACAAGATGTTAAGCCTCGTTACCCCAATAATTTCACTCACTACAACGCCTTACCAACTGGAATACAGTAATATTTGTACAATATTGTTTGGGGGCAGAAATGGGCGCTGCAGTGGTACCTACTTAGATGGTGTCCGGCAATAAAGACCTACCAGCATATAATATAGAAATATAGTATATAAATAAATAGCAGCACGTTGAAATATAAGTATACAGTAAAGTCTATAGGCAAGTTTTTGTTTAAGATGTAATATTAATGATTTATGTTTTTAATATTACTAACGTTTGCATGCTCGTTTTGTACATTCATTGAGTTAGTAATTGGACGACCGATAAAATGTTTCACAGAAATCGGCATTGACCAAACAATCAGTTAACAATTTAACAATGGTTTAAGGCGGGCAAAAAAAAAAAACAAAAATCATCGACATTTATTTCGTTAATAGTAAACAAAAAATATACAGAGCAGTCGATGTATAAAGTTGGTATTTCCATCCTAACGAGTGTCGCTTTGCGATTTGTAAGCAATGGGTTTTACCCGTCTTTATAGGTATTGTAATATATAATAACATACTGATGGTAGGACTGTCGCCGAAGCCCGTCTCGGTAGGTACCACTGCATCGCCTATATCTGCCGCCAAACAGTATTGTGCAAACCCCTGTGTTTCGGTTTGCAGAGTGCTGTAGCTAATGTAATTACTGCGGTAACGAGATTTAACAACTTATGTTTGAAGGCTACAAGAGCTATGTGGTGAGATGTGTAATATCCTGATTAGCGTCACATTGTTATGAGCAAGCGGATCACTTACCATCAGGTGAACGTCTTGCTCGTCTTGTCGCTTCGTAGAATAAAAAGACAATTCGCAGGGAGTAACAGGTTATCGAGACGGTGTATGTTCGAGCGCAAACATGTCGAACAATAATCGGATCTCTTGGTAATTTTGTAAGTTCTGTTTACAGGGTATGAAGATTTCTCTAGTACATTTACTAGAGAATTGGAATTTATAAAAGCAGTAAAAATTTTATTTAAATTCAGAAGCATTAATAATGGGAAACCGACCATTTTGACTTACAGGAGTAATTCGAAAATAAATCTGCCGGCTAATAGCATTGCTGTGTTCCGGCTATCAACCTATCAGAGATTATTCTTGGCAACCTCAATTTACCATAGACAGCTTCATTGTTAATCAAAATCATGTAAATTAAGCATGTGAATCAACATTTAGACTAATCGGTTCCTGAAATAATTGCACTACATGTTACAACAAAACCTTTATGTAAGATGTTACTAATGGTCAGCAACTTTTATAGCCCATTAGTGCATACACTCGTACAATATTATCACAAACCTAAATGTTTTCTATAGTTTAGAAGTAAAAATTCTAAAATTTACTTTAAATTACCGCGTCGTTATTTTTAACTGTTCTGTCGAATTATTCCAAAACAATCACAATCCGTCGTAACCTTTAACGGTAACAATTTCAAAAACAACAATCTTAAGAAGCTACTAGCTAATACCAAGTCTTTAAATTATTTCGCATTTGCTACAGAGGTATATATTCAAATAAAATATACATAAAGAAACAAAAAACAATTTCGCGACACATTAAAAAAATTTAATACCAAATGTATCATAAAATGCATTGAATTTTATACAATAAGCGCAAATTTACTTAACACTTAAATATCGCCAGCGAAACGTAATTTTGCTCAATTAATCTATAGTAGCCCCCTTACCAACTTTAATAAGCACTTAACGCTTGTCTCCGAACATGCATTAAAAATTAAGTTTATTAAGCAATATCAGTATAGTTAATAACCTCATGTAATGAAAACTTATAATAGAAACCCCTATGTTAAAACTAGACGATTTTGTTGCGTCATTTCATCACAAGTTTACTACACATATGGCCTCTAAGCATCATAGTAAACGTACTCATTATAATAATATGAATATGAAACAATAATATGTTATATAAATATTACATTATACTGAGAATTTTATAGTCAAATAAGTTTATCGTCGTGTAAGCAAATCGCATTTTAAGAGCATATTTAAATATTATTGTAGGTGTTGATAATGTAACTGCAAAACTATCAAATTGTTACGACGTAAAAAAGATAGGAGAAATCTCTTTTTGTATAGACTCAGGGCTCGCGGATCTAGTATAATAAAAAAGGAAAAAAATCTTTATTAAAATTAAATTAAACTGAAACTTTAAACGAACACAAAACACAAAAACTAAACACAAAAACACGAGAACATAAAGAATCACAAATCAATAAAAATGCACTACTAGTATTTATATATACAGATCTACTCTAGTTTACTTCCTGATATTTTCTCCCGAAGATACGACTTGTTATTCTCCGTCAAACATTTCCTACGAAATGTTTATCATTGAATTCAATGAAGGTTAGTGAACCTTGTAAAGTATAAGTAAAATTTACTTTCAATAGGATAAAACTCAATAAAAGATACAAATTATTAAAGAAAAAATCAAATTTTGAGAAATTGAATACGTATACTGTTACAGTATCATATGAACACAACCATTTACAATTTAAGCAGCTTGGCATGCATTTTCGCGTTTTTTAAAAAAAGTAGCTCGCTGGCCTAATGGTTAGAGCGTGCGGCTTTCATTCCGAAGGTCGCGGGTTCGAATCTCGGCATGTACCGATGGCTTAATATTTAAGTTATGTACATTTGTGAACTTTAGTTACAACAGCGAGACACAAACGGTGAAGGAAAACATCGTGAGGAAACCCGCACACTGACATCATCTTTGCATATGTGTGTGGTGGCAACAGACTCGCCCCCTGTTACATGGGACCTAATCTGACCACATCTGGCGAAAAGTGGGTGTTTATTCACCTCCGCCTACCCATATTCGAAAAAAGGCGTGATTACATAAAAAAAAAACTAATGTTGCTAATTGTGCCGAACGTTCTCTTTATTGACTTCCATTTGTAACATTCTGTAACTTGTGAGTTAATAAAGCAAACAAAAAAAAGGCAAACGATATTTTATTGTGGGAAATGCCACCTTGATAACGAGTTAATATTGTATGATGGATACTTTACGCGATATCGATTCCTACAACCACCTACTGCAAAAATAATGGTTGCTTTTCCCTCGGCCTGCTATAAGAGCGACTTTGCTGTGGCTGCTCGAAGGCCACTTAAATATTTAAAATTATCAATAATTGCAAGTCGATCGACCTTCCCCTACATTGGAGTTAGGTCTCAATTGCTAAGACGTCATTATATGTGGGACACTCGGAAAGTTTTTAAACTAACTTCTATGAAACAAATATTTATACGAAATCTTTTCAAAGAACTCTACACGAGCCTCTATACAAAGTTTCATGCGTCTGAACCAATTTTCAAAACATTTTTTTCAGTCCTTCGCAGACCTCTCTTCCACGGCCTTCTTAAACGCTGCTAGCGCGTCTTCCGGAGCTGATTTTTAATTTGGACTGTAAGGAGGGTGTCCCAAGACTCTGATCAGTGTGGAGTCCAGAAAGTCCCTCGTTTTAATCGCAGAGTGCGTGGGCGCGTTGTCGTAGTGACTAAGGACCCCGCGGTGACCGGTGTTCGGTCGCTTGTTGCTCATTGCAAAAAAAACTTCTGGCAGGCATTTTGTGCTGTACTATTTGGCGTTGATGATGCTTTAGTCTCGAAGTGGAATTAAAATTATTTACCCCGTCAAAGTGAATAAACTAGCGATCAAAGTTTTTCCTGCGCTTCTCGATCGCTTCACTTTCGTAGGCGTTGGTTCATTTTGAAACAGCCAAACAGTCGACTGACGCTTTGTTTCTGGATCGTATTAATAAATCCAGGATTCACCTGTCACAATGTCATAAACGCGCTGTGACAAGCCTGAATTAATTGTTTGTATCATATCACGGCACCAATCCACACGGGCCACACGGGCCTGCTTCTGAGCTTCGGTGAGGTTTTGCGGCTCCCAGCGGGGAAACTATCCTTCTTACGCGAAGGTGCTCGTGAACATCACAAAATCTTGTGAACACTTCTTGAACCAATCTGCAGAGTATGCTGAATCTTTTCGTATGTAATTCGTCTGTTTTCTTGAATTACATTTTTTACTACCAGCACACTTTCTTCGGTGACAGCCGTCCGCCGGTAGGGCAACCACTCCTTTGTTCATCACCCAAAGACGACCGTGTTTGAACTCGCTATACCAGCGGTAGATGGTTGCTTTTGAAGGCTCTTCATCCATAAAAGCAATTCGAATTCGATCAAATGACTCATCATGTTTTAAGCCACATTTGAAAATGAAAATCATAGCACGAAAATGTTCTCGACGCAGATCCATTTTTTAATGAGTCAAGAAAATTTGAATTGGCTCTAAAAAAATTGGGGAGGGAAATTTAAAAATCGAACAGTGGTATTTTTACTTTTAAATAATCGAAGTTTTCGAAAAACTCTCTGAGTGGCCTGGTATAATCAAACAATTGTTATGATCAATTTTGTACTGACGATGAAGAAGAGCTTCTCAATTCAACTTGTATGTCAAATAATTTTCCATTCTATGAAATTATGCATGGAAATTTTATATATTGCTGCGATAATAAGCAAATATTAAGGTATAGTAAAATCGATTGTAATTAATAATTTAGAAAAATTCAATGGCAAGGTCAACAATATCGCCGCCGCCTATCTACCCTTGGCGTGACGTAAAGTACCTTCAAGGTAGCCGCAGCGTTTCCTGTGATCTTTACCAACACAAGGCGGCGAATAGAATATACATTTCGCTCTTGGAAAGATTTATGTCTAGAAATGGACACCAATAATCTAAAATGAAGAAATCCTAAGGTTAGCGCAACAGTTAAAAATGATTTTGAACCTGTTAATTTCTGCCGAAGCTTTGTATTTTTTCAGTGCATTAAAAATTATATATTTACTATATGTAACTTTTTGTTACAATTCTTTTGCTTCAAAAACTTATTCGTAGGTAAAATAAATTATCACATGATCTATATCTGCGAGTTGAGGATTTGTTGAGTGGAAAATTACTTAAAAATAAGGCAATATGCAAAGACATTTTCTGCTAGTAACGATTAAAAAGGTTCTTTGTCTATAGGTTACTCATGAACCTCTTCCAATAAAACCATTGTTAGGAAGAAAGGTGTATTGTAAATTATCAAAGCGCTTATATATTTATAATATTAAAAGGCAATTTAATTCGTACTCATAAACCAGAATTACTTTCTGATATATCAAACAATTTATTAGCATTCTATTAAGGAGTAGCAAAGAATATGTTGAGAGTTATTTATCATTAGTAACTTGTGCTAGGATATATACATATCATCTGATGTTTTTCGATGGTATAAACGAATATTATCAAAAATCATTAAATTATGGTCAGTCTTATTGAATTTAAAATTAAGGAAAATTTAAAAAGACGTCTAGATTAGATGCTTTACACACGGATACCCTAGAAATAGAGTGTTTATCAGTCGTCTACGAATCCCTCGACAGGAATAGTGAAGCAATAGTTCTATATCAGGTCGGACCCATCTGTTATTTCTATAAAATGAGAACAAAAAAAATACTGCATATACTCCACTTCCAAAGTATTACAGTGTTTAAAAAGTTTCCAAAACTTACACTTTGAATCTCGCTGGTTATCATTGATACAGGATTGTTGTTTATCTATATCTACACGATCTCAGACGAACTGTTTTTATCCCATCTCTATCGTGTAAAATAGGCTCCAGAATAATATAAAAAATATGTAATGAAAATAGAGTATAAAAAATCCTGAAAAGTTTTAAACTTCCTTATATCTATTTCTCTGAAAAATTCCTTTGCACATTATCGACCTGCTGTTCTACTACGTTAAGGGGTTGTATCAACAAAATATTTTTTTAGTTATATAATATATATTTTTCACAGTGGGATTTTACGAAACTTCGATTTTTTTTTTCGTTGAATAACGTCAAAAACTATTGTATCCATATTTACATAATTCGGAATGGTCGAATTTTCGGAATGGTCCTGCGGAATTATGGACTCTCTACAATTATTGGAAGCCATCTTATTACGACTTTGCGCACTTTGTGCTTTCAATTAGGATTTACCGTCAGACGGAGTTTAATCCCTAATAGTAAATTTTAATTAGGAATGAGATTTTTCTTATTTATAATTATTAATAGTTTGTTGATTAAAAAGTATTTATATATATTTTTTTGTGTAGCTCGCTGGCCTAATGGTTAGAGCGTGCGGCTTCCATTCCGAAGGTCGCGGATTCGAACCTCGGCATGTACCGATGACTTAATATTTAAGTTATGTACATTTGTGAGCTTTAGTTACAACAGCGAGATACAAACGGTGAAGGAAAATATCGAGAGGAAACCCGCACACTGACATCATATTTGTGCGTGCCCCCATAAAAATGGCAACAGGCTCGCCTCTGTTACATGGGACCTAATCTGACCACATCTGGCGAAAAGTGGGTGTTTATTTACCTCTGATCTCATAATATAAAAAAAATATATATTTTTCTCTATGGTTATATCACGCATAAGAATTTTTAAATATTCATATAGTTTATCTGTGAAAGAGATAAATCAACTGAAACATTTTCTGATTCCGCATCGGCTTTCATTGAACACATTACTTTAAAAGGTAAACCACGCAATGTAATTTTTTTAACATGCTGTATTTAAAAAATAATTGATACCTTTCATTTACCGAAAATATACGATTTTATTATACATCGTTTATAACCGAATGAAATATATTTAAAAATTACTTAAGCTACTGTACTATTTTCGTTGTGGCTTTTGTAACGTTTTTTTTTTAATAAAGAGCGATGAGGCAGGTGTTTACTCGATAGGAGATAAACCACGTCTGCCTTTCTTGCATCTTGCCTAACTAGCAAGGCACTAACTAGCTTGAGTTGCATTCAGTTTGAGAACGATAAAATGAGATCTAGAATGACAGGCCTCATTTGCCTTACACCCTCTAGTTTCAAGCTATTTAAAACTAAAGTGACCACTACCTATTGTGGGGGCGACTAAAATCATTGGGGTCTTCACTGTTCTCTAAGAGAGTTCGGGTGGATGAAAACATAAAGTGGTGTCGGGTTTGACATGCTTAGCCTTAGTGCAAAGAGGGACCGGTGGGGTCTGTAAGAAATAGCAAAGCCGCTCATAATGCACTCATTGTGACTTTCGGAAGACTTCTAATAGGCACTAGCATAGATAACATAAGCCTGACTTCTTTTAGAAGTGCCTTTCGAAGATGTCCCGCCAACAAACTTATCTATGTAGCACCATTTTTTTAACATCTTTCACTGGATTGCTAATACGAGAGGAGGTCAAAAAGTTCGCGGAACCCCTCCACGGTTGGTGGGAGTTGGTTTACTCGTCCAGGTCACTTGTTAAGCACCTCATTAAGAGTATATATACCAAGTATGTGCCAAATCGAGTCATTAACTTTTGAATTACCTACCTGCAAACAATTGAATCGGGCAGAAGTCAGTCCTCACCAAGGAAGGAAAATCCGCTCAGACGATTTTTCAAGAGATGTTAGCAGTTTACGCGGACTCTGCCCCTGGTAAAACTATGGTATACAACTGACATGGTCTTTTCAAACAAGGAAGAGAGTCTTTTGAAGATGACCCTCGCTCCGGACGGCTAACTGAGCCCGCCACACCGGAAATTGGTGCAATAATAGAAAACTTGTATTGGAGGATACTCGACTGAAGAAGAAGCAGCTTGCAGAAATGGTTGGAGTATCCGAAACAAATATTTTAAATATTCTTCATCATTATTTTGCATGACTAAGATCAATGCAAGATGGGTTCCAAGATTGCTTACACCACTTCAAAATAGTGAGCGTGTCGATTGTTCCCGTCAGTTTTTGGACGTCTATGGAGAGAGTAGGGAAGAAGTTATAGCCAGGATTGTTACTGGAGATGAAACATGCGTTCACCACTATGAACCTCAGTCGAAGTAAGAGTCGATGCAGTGGCATAAAAAAGGCACACCTCCGAAGAAGTTTAAAGTGTCTGAATCGGCCGGAACGATCACGGCCACTGCCTTTTGGGATACAGAAGGTATTTTGCTGATCTGATGCTGATGATTATAAAGATCGTGGTGGGATTATAACGGGACAATACTACGTTTCTTTACCGGACCGATTGGAAGAAGTTATCAAGGAAAAAAGAAGAGGAAATCTGTGAAAAAACTATGCTCCTTTTGCATGACTATGCTTCCGTCCTCAAGTGTCGTGTTGCCATGGCTGCCATCCACCGATGCGAGTTTGAAAAATTGAACCACCCACGTTATAGTCCAGACTTGGACCCTAGCGACTATTATTTATTTCCAAAAATGAAAAAGGAGTTGCATGGATAAAAGATTGGCGACGATGACGAAATCGAGTCCACAATTTTGGCCTATTTTGATATCAAAGATAAACTTTTTTTTTTTGATGGTGTAAACCAATTATTTGAGAGATTCGAAAAGTGTATAAAGGTTAAGGGAAAATATATTGAAAAGGAAAAATAGTTTCATATTTAATTTCAACGCTTTTCCCCGTCGTTCTGCAAACTTATTGACCTTCTCTCGTACGTAACGTATTCGCTACATGGTTAACAATAGATATTAAAGTTTTAAGTCATTCTATTTTTTATTTCATTATATTTGAAGTAAAATAGATTAAATAAAACAAGATTAAAATATCTCTTGATGTAAACATTAATCGTTGGAACCTAAATACCGTATTTTAAAAGAAAAGAGCAATATCAATCGATATGTTAAGAGTTTTAGAAGTAACTTTTTTATTTTATAAACTGCTACATTGTCCTGCTTGATGTACACAAATACAAATCTTTACTGATGGCAGGGGTCTATAGAGGTACCGCCGCAGCGGCGCTTTATAGACCAACTAGAATTTTTTGGGTATTTAGTTTTCACATTTTTAATTTATAATAACCAATAGATACTTATACATTATACTACGTTCTTTTCTCATTGTTTTATTGAATATTGTATAAAAATTATTCAAAAGAAAATCTGCGTGAAAATATGATAAAATATTTATATTAGTTTATAACATAAGTCCTCGAATGGCGACCGCGTATCGGTAGACGTAGTGTTGGCAGGCCCCCCACCAGGTAGTCCGACGATCTGGTGAAGACTGCGGGTAGCAGCTGGATGCGAGCAGCGCAGATCGATGTGGAGATCTTTGGGTGAGGTCTATGTCCAGCAGTGGACGTCTATCGGCTGATAATGATGATGATAATGTATGTACCCGACGATGCATTTTCTGACCTTAAATAGTGTATTGCACCTCTGCACCTCTACTCAACATGTCAATCATTTTTACCATTTAAAGGTAGTTTCTTCGGTACAGCTAATGTCTGTTTCGATTAAGTGACTGATTAGCCATACTCGTTAACTATGCATCTCCGAAACCCATTAACTCCTTATTTTCGATGATTGTTGTTGGAACAGTGACTATAAAATCATTTTTTGAGGTCATTTACTTTTTCAACATATTTCCTCAATAAAATCATGTAATAATACCTATTTTACGAGAATTTGTGATGTTCACGGATGTATTCTCCGAAATGTATTGAAACAAATTTAATTCTGTTTTATTACTAAATAGGTATGAACGGGTACAATTTAAATTGAGTAATGCGATTATTTATCGCTTTAAATCTTTCAAGTAAACTATTAATTAATCTACTTTATGTCACTTTAAATATGTTTTTTACACTATTATCGAGGTTTACTATGAGTGCATGGATAGATGCTCAAATACAGACATCGACAACGAAATTTTTATAAATTTTCGCTTATTTAGTTGCTAAATAAACTACTTTTGGATTCGTTTTTTTAACTAATAATTTAAATAAGAATCATTTAGGTTTTAGAACAATGAGCATATCAAATGTATAATTTTAAAAGTAATTTTCCTATACGTTTAAACACCGTCGTTAGGCGCCAGTCCATATTGGTCTAACTTTTTAGTCAAACAGGGATTGGTAGGCCATTCTTATTCAAAAAATTCGATAAAAATGTAATATTTTGAGTATTGATTGTTGTCTAAAACTTAAAAAATGGTTTCATAAGAAAAAAATGGATTATTTCATATGCTACTTATAAAACAACAGAAAGGAAAACTGAAGTTGTGCATATTTAAAAATTCTATGGGATGTTATGTTATATAAAATTTATTTTAGATATATTATTAGAAAGGTTTGGACTTATCATGTTGGGAAGAGGTGACTAAAATATGAATGTAAAGTGCACACACATATATTTTAGGTGCAGAATATTTATTTAAATATATTTTCAATAACCACTGTTGCAAAATTTCTGGTATATAAACACTTACTTGATTTGTATGAAGCAGGAGTTGTATTGTAATAGTAGCAGCATACAACTAGTGCAAGAACCAGAAAGAAGATGGCCAGAAGCCGAATTGAATGTGGCCGGCAGCGAAGCACTCTGGTTCTCATTGTTATCTACAACAAAATTTAAAAATTATAGGTACATTGGCAAGATATAACTACAAAAAATGGTAGCTTCAGAGCATTTTTAAAGACCTATTTAAAAGATTTATACTACTCAAATTTTATAAGATATCTGTAATTTTGAAATCAGATATATGAAGCCAAATGAGGTATTTAATTGCTAAATCCTATAAAAAATCTAAATCATGTAAATAGTTTTAAATTCAATAATACATTTATACCTCTTTATTATGAGTTGTTTGTTTAGGTTGACAAACCAATTGCATCATAATATTTAAAAAACTCATGTTGTTTCTATATTTATGTTTATGTATTTAGATATTAGTAATTTATTATAAAAAAATTTAGTAGTATTTTTTATTGATGAAAATAATTATTAATTTAAAAATTTTACCAAGTCAAGTAAGTTAAGCATGTACTTGTTACTATTCAATAAGTTAGAAAAATAAAAAAGAAATGGCGACATGTCGAAATAGTTTTTAAAAGATATTTTATGAACATAAAAATATACTGCGTAATTATATTGCTTACTTATAATTATTAAATATTTTCTAAACCATGACAATTAATGTTTGTTTTTCTTTGATTTCATTAATTGCTCTATTAATAATTATTAGGGAATTCGAAGGTTTAATCAAATACAAGCATGAATTTAATTTAAAACATTACACGAATTAAAAATTATCGGAAAGCGTATTAAATTAAAAAATTTAAACTTATTTAAAAATGAGAACAGACAGAAGTTATGCTTTGGCTAAGGGTCAGATTTAATAATTTAAGTCTAAAAATATAAAAGAAAATAATAAAGAAACAAACAAACTTTAATTTCGCTTCCAAAAAAGCTTTAGAAAACGTAAACAATTCCTATTATTGCTGTTTCACTTTAAATTCTTACCTTCTAAAAGTAAATCAATTAAATTTTTAAGAAGATTTGCATCTTATGAACATAACACGTTCAAAATAATATATAATTTTATAATCGTAATCAAGATATTATTTTCTAACTTTAACCCCAGCAGCGTGCGGTTCGTCTGTGAACAAGCAAGACAAATGTGAAATCTGACAATACTGACAGTTTATAGAAATCCTAGCCCTTAATAAAAATCTTTTATGTAAATATAAAAAATATTTTTAATTATACAATGCATGAAAGTACATATAATTTTATAAAGATAACACACTCAAATTAAGAATTTTTCGTTAAAAATAATAGCAAATGAACATAACCTACAAAAGTTTTCAAGGATTGGCAACACATTTTGCTTACTACTGCGTTCATAAATTAGAAAGATTTCTATAATTCGTAAAATATTAATGCCGAATTATTTATCTACAATGTCTTGTGATAATAGTTTTTGTATCCATTTAAGACATTTTACTTACTTTTACAGGTATTTAAATAAATGTTCATTAGCGATATAAATTCAATGAGTTATAAAAATTATCATCAAACGTTTAATAATTTATACTTTACTGTATAAATGTTATTGAAATGAAATATCATTTCAGTAATATAATAAATAAAATATTAATTTATACAATAATAAGCAAATAATAATTCGACGTTTACATTTAAAATTTTTAAATTATCGGATGTGTTAAAAATACTTATTGTATTTATAGGTCTACCAGGATCTGATGGCAAAAAAACGGTTAAAAAATAGCGATTTTCATATGGCAACAAAAATAATGTTATCTGGCAACTGCAATTTTAAAGAATTGTTTTTGGTTTGACTTCAAATTTCCTTTAAAAAGTGGTGAAAATGTCGCAGAAACCTCTTCGATCGCAAGCAAGAAATATTGTTTAATCTTTATCAAAGAATACTTGATGAACAAGGTGCAGAAAAACACAATCATCGATATTGAGCCATGTGCAAGCGTTGACTGGTTAGTAGGAATGACACGTCTTGATACTTTGGTTTATTGCATTTTCCGTGTGTATTTTACAATGTTATGTATAGCTTTGGTTTATTTCAGGGGTTTCTAATACTACCATAAGACGAATTGTTGCAGGTCGTGTAAAAACGTCAATAGACCTGCAAGTGATATAAAATCTTTAAAACAAGCTTTTCTCAAATAGGGATCGATGAATGGCGAAAATCTTGAGAACATGTAATAAAAATTAAAAATCAATTCATAGAACAAGATCGATTAATTGAAATACAGGAGAAAAGGTTCATCATAAATACTGCGTCTTCCTCTTTCGATGAAATATTTTTTTATGGATGTGCAGTATTTGGAACCATTTTCAAGTTCTGATAGTCTATAATTAATTAATAAACTCATGAACAGAGTAATTGAAGTTTTCATCTAAATTTCGAATCCCACATTCGCCACAGTAAGATTTTCAAAAATTGTCCTTGACCGTGGGATAAATTTTTATATTCACATGTATCACACAGAATCAGCCACTATAAGAAAAAAGTATCAAAACACCTTATTACTCCAATTTCCCCAGTATTGCTAGCGTCAATTTTTTTTCCCTTTTCGCTATTAGATCCTGGTAGACCTATACAAATCTTACGTCTCATTTTCAATAAATGTTTAATTATTATATTACGTCAAACATGATATATTTTAATACTCGATAAAATTCTTACTGCTGAAACTCAGGGTCTTCTTTCAAAAGTAGTGTTCTCAAATGCGAATGCTGGTTACCGGATATTCTGGCTTGTTGGAACATTTATCAAAATTGAAAAAGTTTAACCCAAATTTTAACAAATTCTGCATTGTTGTAAATTCTAATACATTTATTGATATAAATACCAATTACATAAATAAATTAAATTTTAGTGTGTTGAAACTATTTTTAATTCGTTCATATTATAATTATATTGCAATTTCTACTATTTTGTATAATATATACAACTATCGCACTTTTTACGACGAACAACATATGCAATCCTTGGTTTCACTTTAGTACACTGTTGCGATTACTGTTCGAAGGAGTATTTAAGAATCAGAAAATATTTTACCGTTGGTTTTACATATAAGACTTAAGTTGTTGTAATATGTATAATAGTTTCTGGCAATAATCGGAGATCATGGTCGGCAGCACCACAGCGGCTGTTTCTTTGTCCCAAAATTTTTGTGACAATGTTATTGTGTTTTTCTTCGAAAGGCGTTAGAATTAGTTTAATTGCGAAGGTAACGATACTAAAACTCTTGTCTCAAACGCACATGCACAATTTGGTGTAGTGATTATCATCTTAACTAGCGCTACATTGTTATAAACCGGCGTATCTCTTAACTTCAGGTAAATTTTTTCCTCGTCCTTTCACTTTATTGTATAAAGAAACGATTTTGAGAACAATAACAAATAATTACCTAATTCTATCTTAAAATTGATTATATTAAAGAGTTTGAGTTGCTGTTAAAACCAAAGATATATTTAAGTTATAATCCACAAAGAATAAGCAATGAGATTGCTTAACTAAATATTATAATATTTAGTTAGTAGTTAGTTTTTTGTACTAAATGTAATTTATTATAAGTTTTCATAACAAAACACAAAATTTTAACCTTTCAACATTCACAACCGTTCGCAATGATTCAAGCGTAGTATATAGGTGCAAGCCTATAACTATAGTTGTAGAGATTTATCATTCCCATACAGTCCAATTCGATCAGTCGCCAGAGGTGTGGGCGAGCGGAGAGGCCGTGCGTAGTAAACCGCATTTTGATGTGAATACCTACGCATAAAACATCATGATATACAACAAGCTCGGTGATAGTGGAATGAAAGTTTCCCACGTCGGTTTGGGAGGTGCAGCTTTCAGTAATATTTACGGGTAAGGTAATAAGTGAAAATGTATCGATCAATGAATAAATACAATTTATCAGTAGCGAATATATCAGTGATTCTCCACCACTGTGCCGCGGCACTTTTGTTTGCCGCGAAATTCTAAAAGTGTGCCGCCAAATTTTAGATGATGAAAATTATGCTTTTTTTTTTAAATTATTTGATTATTTGTTTGGCAACGCGTTCCTTCTTAGTGCCGGATGCCGGATTATAGTAAAGCGACGAGCATAGCGGTGGGGGCAAGAGAGAACATAAATAATATTTAAGCTTATTTTTTTCTTTGTGTGCCACCAAATTTTGAAATTGTTAAATGTGTGCCGCAACAAAAAAAAAGGTTGAGAATCACTGGAATATATGATACAAAATATAGGTGCTTACTAAACGCGCATGCTCTATAAGCTAAACAGAGAACGCGGCCTCAAGTTTATATTTTTGTTTTTTCCGAATTGGCTTGATGAAAATCGAATCGTATGAAATCAACAAATTATTATTAGTTGATATTAATTAACACTTTTGTTAGTAATATAAAACGAATTGATAATAATCGTCAGCATTCCAAATTAAACCTCAACAACTTGTTTGAAGAACAATTTGGTGATTAAATAGATAACACAGTTATTGATGTTCAACAATGGCTGCTCTTATAAGATTAACGGTCAATAGACTTTTATTTCTAAGAATTATGTACTAGTTGTAAACGTTTGTTGCCGGTGTTAATCTAAATATGAAATGGCGGGCTTCTATATCTGGCGACAACAAGTAGTGTGCAAACTATTTACTTGGACAATCAAGACTTAACATTTTCGTTTTAAAAGACAAGCTCATTGTTGTGCTGCTTGAACATCTATATACACATTTCAATATCTAGTATATCATAAAGGAGGTTTTGTCGCTTATTTATATAAAAATCGTGTGTGTATTTGTCAAAATACACATAGTATCAACTATGTTAACTCACAAATTCGATAGCTTGATCATACAATGGGTGAGTTTATTACAAGAGACTTAATCTGAGGTTTCTTTGGGTGATCACTATCGCGGATAAGAACTTTGTATTGGTCATCGTTAGACGCTTCACCACTTTAAAAGCGCACAACTAAATTGTTTACATTTTTAGAACATATGAAGAATCAAGAAGCCTTGATCTTATTAGAGAATCGCTAAAACGTGGCATCAACTACCTAGAAACAGGTCCGTGGTACGGTCAAGGTATTTCCGAGAAGACAATAGGAAAGGTAAACGGATTAATCGTAAATTGACTAATGATTCAAGATTATATTTTCAAATTATTATTTTTCTGTACTAGATGAGAAAGACGTAAAAGAATCTTAAATATAACTTTTTTTTCGTCGTCAGTTGACTTAAAATTGACCTCAGTTTCACATGATGTTAAGGTGCTGTGTCTATGTTAAGGATGGAAAAGCTTGATGACCTAGAATGCTAAGACCAAATATACATCAGCTAACCAAACTGTATAACACATGGCCCTGGAATCGAACCATGTACCCTGTGTTATAAAGCAAACAGACGATGTAAGACAGAAACAATTAACATCGATTTATTGTTGACACTGAGTTATTTATCATACACATAAGAAAAACATGCATTTTATCTTTTTATATGCTTTATTTTAAATGATTTATTTTTTGCCAATAAAAAGAATCGTATGACAGAATTATTTTTTTGCTTTTAGGCACTGGAAGGTGTTCCAAGATCAACATATTTCATTGGGAGCAAAGTTGGTCGTTATGAAAAGGAAACAGACAAAATGTTTGACTTTTCAGCAGAAAAGACTGAAGCAGGCGTTGACAATACGCTAAGTCTTCTTGGGTTAGATTACGTGGATCTCATTCAGGTCAGAGTGCATGAATCAATATAATATTAACTCCTTGATGTATGTTATCAGAAAGGTTGTTTCCTGTTTCAAAATATAATAAATTTTATGCAATGGATCGGAGTAAAATATTACAAAAGTCTTAATGCGTTAAGACGAAGAATGTACGAGCATTAATGTTACACTACGTGAAAAGTTTAGGATCTGTTAACTGTTTGCTTTAGCACTTTGAACTCTTTTTAGTTGGTTGTTTTTTATTCCATCCTATCAGCATTACATAAGTTTATAACTTGCTGATAAAGAATATTATTAATTATTATTTTAAGGTTACCTCATCTTTGTCATTTGCAACGTTCAAATAACACAACAACCAATGAATATTTTTACTATATTACGGTATTGTATAGATACAATACCGTTAATAGAACTTAGGTACTATTATAAAATTACAGCTCCGTTTAGCATTTATATAACTAAAACAAAAAAAATAGTAGAAACGTCGAATTATTGCAATTATTAAACCAATTGCGGGAATTGATATTTACTATATTTTAATTCAGTAAACATAAGTAACCATTGCTGTATTAGATATAAATATTCTGTAGAAGGTAGTGATGAAAGAGGTATAGGAGTAAATAAATCGCACGCTTCTTAAATTTCATGCTACAGCAAATTTCAACGAAATTATCGCGCGACATCTTTACGCTTATTAATTACTAAAACGTTAATTATTTTTATTGGTTCCTAGTAGTAATTTGTTGGGGTTTTATTGGTTGCTTTAGACGACAGTGAGAAATGCATCATGAAAGGTATATTTTATCAAATATATTTACGATAAAAAATTTCAATGTCAATAAAATTATCATAGAAATTTCTCGTAGCTTAGTGCAATATTGTTATGAACGCTCGTTGCACCAAATGGGTAACTACCTATTGATAGATACATGCATTACTTACCTTGACATTGATCTGATTGATGGTCAATAATACTTCAATGAACCTTATAGTTAACATCGCGTATTTACTTTTCATTGCGCAATACTTGTCGTAATTTGAACATTAAAAACAGGACACATCTTATGATTAATCGTACCCATGCTCATAACAACGCTACGCTAATTAGTATTATACACATTATACTATATAATGCTTATCGGATGACAAAAGATGTTAAGATATTTTTCCCTTGAAAGGTTAGGTTGTACACAATTCGTTTTAATAAAGGATTGAGATACTTAATATTACTAAGTTATAATCAAATGAACAGTACGTAGTAGCAACTGGTTTTTTACAGGTTCACGACATTACATTCGCACCTGATACGTCAATTGTATTAAAAGAGACACTGCCCGTACTAGAAAAGGCAGTTAGAGATGGCAAGGCCCGCTACATCGGAATCGCTGACTATGATATTGATTTAATGCAAGAAATCATCGAAGAATCTGATGTCAAAATCTCTTCCATACTCTCCTATGCTAAGTCAACGCTGTTTGACAATCGCTTGCAAAATTATACAAGTTATTTCAAAGTGAGGACTATACATATTTTTAATAACTATTGTTAAAATATTTTATTGGGAAATGTGTTTCCAATGATTATGGCTATGATAAAAATAACGGACATATATCCTTTAATGATATTTATTACTTCATAATTATGCCTCCATACATAATTAAATATATTTCTCTAATATATTATTACCTTACATTTACCCAGAGTAAAGGTGTGGGTGTAATTAATGCGGCTGCCACGGGCATGGGTCTTCTATCGAACAAAGGTCCGCAGCCATGGCACCCAGCTAGCGATGACATTAAAGCTATATGCAGACGTGCTTCCGAATATTGCCTGGTAAACTAAAATTTTAAGTTACAATCAATGTCGTAGTTTTCATATTTGGGTTTTGTTAAATACATATATTTTTATCACTGTTTCTCGTCGGACAGAAGCGCAAGGTAGAATTGGCACGCATCGCAACGTGGTTCACATTAAATCAGCCCGGCATCGACGTAAATGTATGTGGTTTTTTCAATAGAGACCAAATGGTTGACACGCTCGATATAATGAAGAATGGTCTCTCTCAACATGAAAAAATGGTCCTACGTGAAGTCCAGGTCAGGTAAATACATCATTTTTCTTTCCTATAACATCCTAAAGCTATACCGATATGGTATTCTGCACAAAAAGGTAAACTTCTAAGGACTTGCTTGAACACGCAAAATTTTATTCACCTATTTTGAGAGAGATCCGAAATGGACAGAAAATATTTCTTTAGAATGAATTTTTAAAAAAGGTATATGGTTTATGTTTTGATATGGTTGTTTATGCTAGTTTAGTTTTATATTTATACGCTTTCATATACTGTTGTTTCGAATTTCTAAAAGTGCAATATGCACTTTGATTTTATCTTTTACAACAATATCAAAATAACTCGAGAAAAAACTATTTTTCAGATACTTTGACAAAGTAACACTTCATTGGGACGATGTCGAACTGCCAGCGTACAAAGCAGACCTTAATAAAGTACCTAAGTAAGGTAGATCACCTTGATAAAAAAAAGTAAATCAAATCAAGTTAAATACTTCTATGTAAACAACCAGTTTTACTCGACAAAAACTTATTTACCACTTCGTAGTTAATTCTAAATTGAACTATATATAAAAGTTTATTATATTATTGACAAATGTCGTTACTAGATTATATAATAGATGAAATATTTTGATGTAAGTCAAACTTAACGCACAAAATGTCTTTTATATTTAAGAGTAAAGACTATTTTTATTATTTATACTATTACATATTACTATTGTTTATTACATATACTATTTTCATAAATGTTTATCAAAGATATTTGTAACTTTCTTATAATTAGACGTATATCTTAATAGATTGGATTTAAACTATAATGATATATTTGATGGTATTTAAAAACGGAGAGAAAACTGATATTTAGACGTATGAGATTAGATAATATTGTCATTAGATTTAGAATAAAATATATTGATTCATCAATAATAGATTGTAAGATTAACGAGAGATTCATCTCTTATTAGTCATTTAATGGATACTTCTCATTTTATGAATGGATATATTAAGACTGGTCTCCGTTGGCTTCTATCTCAACCATTTCTAGAATAGTTTAGATTCTAAAGCCGTTGTTGATTCTTCTGACACATTATCTGGGAGGGTGAGTCGCCGTGACTCGCTTGCTAGTACCCTGTCAATACTGTAGAAGTAACCGCCGACATCGCTGTCGCTGTCTTATAAGCTCGAACAGGCGGAGTTAACGTTAATATGAAGTGATTTTCCCATACGTACCTCTCCGTTCTCCTTTTACTTCCCAATGATGATAAATAAAGTATTTAAAATAATTCTGCGTTTATTTTAGAAATTCTCTACATATATATTATGCCGTAAAATTAACATATATTCTAACCGTCCACAGTACATGTCAGGTGGACGGCGTTTTATGAAGTAGGAGACATGTTATTCTTGAAAATAAAAAAATAATTTATTAATATACTCTGCTATTGCAAAATATATATAAAATTCCACAACAATAATAGTGAAAGGATTTTTCAAATTAGCTTTAATTGAAATAAACTCATATGGGATTTAACTTTATAGATGAACGTTTGATTTCGCGCTTTAAATCATGGAGATGAGTAAAATGTTTACCTGATCTTAGGTTATTCGCCTGTCCATGTCCATGTGGTGCTAGTTATGATATACTCTACATTACACACGTAGTTTTAAGAGAAAATGTTAAGTCTCGTTCTCCCATTAATTTCATAAGCTGAAAAGCTCTTCAAGCCAGAACACAGTAATGTTTGCACACTATCGGTCGGCGGCAGGTACAGGCGTTCCAGTTCATCGTGGTGCTTTTAGCTAAGGCATATACTGCAGGCAAAGTAGGCTTGGTTAGCACTCTTTCAAAAATAATAAAAAAAAAAACTCATTCGTTAAGCATACGTTTATTGTTTGACATTCTGACTAGCAAAGCGGTTGTGTTGAATAAAAATAATAAAAAAAAGAATACATCATGAATTATCAAAATCAAATTATTAAAAGTAAACAGGTAAGTACACGGTTTGATCAAATTTATTTGGCTTATGTATATTATTTAAAATTTTGGCTTGAAAATATTAACGAACACAATTCACAATAAAATTTGAATGTGTTTACCTGGCTTAGGCATTTTTTTATTCATAATTACATGTTACATATAATATTTTTTTTTATAAACTATATAAATATATATATTATGTACATATATGACAACCTCGTTGTCTTTGGAAAAGAAAACATTATATATTTAAAGCATAATTCAACTTACAAATAATAATTTTATTGAAACATAAACAGTATTATAAATTTCATGATGACAAATGTAGCTTTAGTGTTTAAATAAGCAATACACTAATATCTCTAACACTAGATAGTTTGCATACTTCATATTTCATTTTTTTAATTTATATCAAGCTACAACTCAATAACGCAATTATAACAGACAACAAGCACAAAAACCTAACTATTATGACTCTCTTCACTTGTGTTCATATTCTAGTTTTGAATAACTATGTCCATATAATCAATATTCACGTCACTAACATTTATAAGATCAACAGCAATGTTATTACTTTTTTTATGTCAATAACAATGTCTACAGAAACTAAAATATATTCTAATTATAACCGTTAAATTTACTCAGAGATAACATTAGAATATAAACAAGCTTAAGCATAACAGTTAACAAACAAATTATATAATATTAAGCAAATTACACAGAAACATAATTAAAAATTGCATCAGTCTAAACAGTAGATTGTATGCAAAAGAAGTTATATACTTGTGTATAATCCAAATTGTACAATATAATATTTGTTATAATTAAGTTGCACGACTCTTCGTCAAGTTAAACTGTAAAAATCTTGAATGTTGGTCTGATAAAAAGGAACATTTCTAGAAGAATATTATTATTATTTATTCTGTTTTCTATATGTATCATATATTCTTGTTTAGTAATTAATATTAGGGCTTGCCATTCAAATTCCACATGTGGACACGGAAACGGACCAGTGATGCTTGAACTACTACAAGGAAAGTGCAACAGGGCTAATTAAATTAAGATAATGGCTCGTTATAAACAAAACAAAGAACTGAATTTACAATTTTGAGGGCATATATACAAACTATTAATATGTGTAATTGAATCAAAATCAACACTTACTATATTAAGGTTATCAATTGCTTCTTACTGTCTCAGTAACCAATGCCACTAATATTAATCACTAACACATTCAGTTTCTGAACCTATTATGCTATGACCTTAAACTATTGTAGTAACATTTCTATTGCAAAAATAATTTTTATTGGACGCAATTGTGTAGTAAATTATTTCGGTTTAACATGAAATTTAAGGCTTATAAAGAATTATTCAGTGTGCTTAATGTTTACTTTCTCAAGGGAATATGATGCTTGTACTTATTTATAAAAATAATTAAATTAAGCCATATATGCATAAAAATATTGACACTAGTTTATTATGCAATAGTAGTTTTTGTTATAGACTATTATAAAATATTACTGGTTCCCTGCCCGCTTTGCTGGTTGTAAAACCCTACAATTCCCTATGGGAAAAATATTTAGCTGACGTAAAAATAGCAGAAGCAATATCTCTACCCAATTTTGACTATTCACATTGAATAGATTCGTGGATCTCATTATGAATCTATGCATTTCTCCTAAATCGTTTTATATATATAGCTGATATTCCAAAATGCAGTAAGCCAATAATGGGTTATCATTGCATTATAATGAATTTACTGAGATAATAATGTGTAACATCTTATGTCACAGAGCGACGAGTACAACATGGTGTAGTGTATATTAACTTGACTATTGTTGGTCACTTGGCATCTTACTTAACATCAAGCAAACATCTTGCATATCTCATTGTTACATCCAATGAAAAAAAAAATCTATATTTTATCCTACAATAGAAATAAATAGAAGCTCTGCTCATCAAATATAGATTTTTGATTTTTGTTCGCTTTTTATTTGTTAATGAATAAGTTCCTTGTGACTCAATAATTCTAAACATTTATTAAGGTCATATTAATTTTTAAACTATATCTAAAATTCTCTATTTTTTTCATATACATAAACTAAAATAAGTATAGTGATTTAATAGATGCCACAATGCAGTTACAATAATTATAAAATTAATATAAGTAATAGTGTAAAATATTAGTTTGAAAACTATAAATGTGACAAATCTTCATTTATTAAAATCTATAAACTTAAAAAATCTCATAAATTTTAATGAATTACGAAAATGCACACACAACATCAAAAATTGTTAGGCCAAACTCTATCTTACTTCCTACCAAGTTCGATTTAGTTTTAATCCCTGAATAGCTCAGAGAAGTCATCACCGAGTTAACTCTGGTTTTCAGCAGCACAACTAGTACAATTTTCGTTTTGGTGTAGCAGAGTGTTTGATTCAAAAGACATTCTGCTTTGGGGGATGTCAAGGTTATGTTGGATTCTCTGCCAGGAAAATTCCCCTGTTCAAAGTGCATAAGGACAAATTGCATCCTTTGGTGATTCTTAGGAATGCACCAGTGCATAACCTGAATGTTAGGAAAGTAACATAAGATACTTAAGATCTTCATGTGATAGAGAACTGATCTATTTGAGTGCAGTGCTGAAATGCATTTCTTAAAATGTCATCTAATTATTTACTGAGAACACTATTGAGACTCTAGAAGATAGGATTCCAACGTAACCCTGTCTTTTTTATCAGAAGGAGCCTTTCCATATTTGCAAAATTTACTTTATACTATTTCATTATGATGTTAATGTTACTATTATCATAAAAGAAAGTTTAACTGAGATGGATCATGGAAGTAGTTATTGCAGACCGCTAACAGTTTCATATTTTTTCCGATCTCTAATAATATATGGTTTTGTACCATTATTAGGTTCTATATCTGCCATACCCAGCCTTGACGTTTCCTTGACAAGGTTAACAAAGTTATGTAAATTAGGCTCATTATCTAATTGTGTGAGATTCACCTTCACAGTAGGTTTTTTAAACTTTGCTGTCTTTGTATGCCAAACAAGTATCTTTGTGCAGTTATTAGCAAGAGGTTCAATATCTTCTACGTTCAAACCTAAACTAACCAAGAATTTGTCCTCTTCGTGACCAGCGATATATGGCATGGTCACAGATGGTGTCAGATATTCAATATTCACTGCAAAACCTGCCATGTCAACTGGGAATTTTCTCGAGCCTGACCATGAATCAAAGAATCCTGCAACCTGAAATGCAATATAGACATTAAAAGAAAATCAATTATTACATATAGTATAGTATATCTATATATATACTTATATAAAATACTTTCACATAATACTTCATCATCATTATTTTTGAAACATCAAAATTTTAGATTAATTGACAAATTAAAACTAAGCACCTTTCCATTTTTTACGACAGGTGATGATACTCCATATCCACCAATGAGACCAACAGGAAACATAGATACTTTCTTAGTTTTTCTTATTTCCTCAAATAAATCCAAGTCAACTGTATTGTCGTCATCTCCAAAATATAAAATGCCTTCTGCTACATTTTCCTGAAGCCAGGTCAGTGCAGCTCGACGATTAGATACTCCTCGAGGAAAATTAGTACTTTTATATAGAAATGGTTTTGGACTAGATATATGTGTGAATGGAAGATTTGTTCTCCTGGAAAAGACAAATAAAAGGCAAAATATTAATTTCAGTTCATTTTGTTTAGAATCACCAATATTATCGAGTTATTACTATTATATCTTTTTGCATATACATTAGGTTTTATAACATTCTTGAACAGGTTAGTTGCAGTAGCTCTACTTTTTTAACTAAAGCTCACAACAAAGGCAATAAGTTGAACTTATTCCAAAATTAGCCATGTACATGGACGAATAGTTTTAATTTTTAGAGATTGTCAAGAATATATAAAAATAGTACATTTTAAGGGCGGAGACACATTGAAGCAAATCTATAGCACAATTATTGTGAATTACATGAAAAATTAACAAAAACTAAGTCCATATATATCTACTTGTACAATATTATTATTTAAATAATTTCTTTACCTAAGAATGTTTAACACTACATCGGAACATATAGGTTGATCATCTGCAACAATCCAGTGAATACGAGGTACATGCATTAAAGTATGGGCCAATCTTGTTAACTCGGGCACTTGTTCAGGTCTTGGATATGTTGGTGTTACATAGTAAATAATTTTTAAGCTGCTGTTATTGGAGATGTGAAGTCGATAGTCAGCATAATTTTCATAACACAATTTATTTTTAACAGGCAGTACTATGCCCTCAGAGTCAGCTTTGTCCAGTCTGAAAAGTATGCGTGTTTAATAATTACATACATACATATATATATCACACCAACGAACGAGGGAACGAGGTGTGATATATATGTATCACACCTCTCAATGGGGTATGCAGAGGCCACCTCTCTCCACTTACTACGATCCTGGCACACCTCTATCTCGCTTCCTCCATTTCATGAGCATCTTCATGCATGCTTGTCAGTTGTGAGTACTCATGACTCAGCCTTTCTTTAGGACATCCCCAATTTCATATGAATATGTCCGCCTAAGTCAAGCTTCACCGATTAGTCTAATCATTCATACCTTGTATACCTTTTTCATTAATCTATTTTTAACCATTTTTTCAACATATATAATATTTACAGATACATAAAAATGAAGAACTTAAATAGTCCAAACCTTACACATGATTTAATAAGTATAAATAATATATTTTTTAATATATTATTTATCAAATTTTACTTAACAACTGTTTTTGTTACATAACAAGATGTAATTTTTCTTTTTAATTATTAAAGCCTTCTTGTGAATCAATTAATCGACGAAGAAACGGAAGGAAGTTACATACCTTTTATTTAAATACTAATCATATTTAATTGTTGTAATAACAGAAATTGTTGTAATTATGTAATAAAAAAGATTAATTACATGGTTCCTTAAGGCTACAGTAAACTGAACAACCAGTGTTCTTTGCAAGGGTTTTATTTTTTAATTGAAAATAAACAGAATTTCAATAAATTTAAAAAGCTGTTGGGACTGTGACGTGTTTATTATATTTAAGTGTTTATTGATTGATAAACTGAAGTTACTAAGCTAAAAATAATTTATATAATTACAAGGTTTTATATAATTTTGTACAATATTTTGAAGTATTTACCTTATTATTCCGATATTATTCCAAATAAATAATAACCAAAGTGCAGTTAATAAAATAGCCATTACGAGTGTTTTCTTTACTATTCTTATAGATTTCATCATACGGTATTCGTTTATTTTAATTATTCATAAATCACTTTAACTTATTTTCTCCATTTTCCAATAACATTATTCGAACGACTTTTATTTTAAATGTCAGTCTTTAGATTCTGAAGAAATATTTTAAGAAGTTTGCCAGGCCGTGAACTAAAATCAATATTAAATTAGCCAACCTATACAAATGTTGTTATACAAATAAAAAGGTCTATATTGTTTTTCATTTTACACAATATATTATAGCGAATCTGTATGGTTATTTTAAGCTAATTATTAAAATTGCAGTGCTAATATTCTATATTTTTAACAAGAGTTTATAAAAAAAGGGATGAAATCAATTTAAAAATTTACAAATTTACCAACATTTTCGCTTCACTCATAAACTATTTGTATACATAAAATAATGTCTTTTTTTTGTTAAAACATCAATTTATACATAAATAAAAAAGACCATGATCATGAATAATCGTTTCATAATATCATATCTCAATATTTCATAAACATTTTTTTTATTTTTCAAAGAAGTACCGGGACGAGCCGGACGTTCATCTGATAACAAGTGAAATAATAGATATCCAGTCCATAATAATGTGGCGCTAGTTACGTTGACATACACTTTACCATATTGCGCTCGTCGCCTGGAGCATGTTAATCTCATTACCCCGGTAATTACTCTTGCTCCTGCTCTCTTTAAATATGATATTTGCACACTACTGTTTGCTGGCGGACATAGGCGTTGCAGTAGTACCTACTTAGACAGTTTCCGGTAACAGAAACCTACCACCATGCTTTTAAATGAGCTTAAATTATATTAAATACCATTAGGCATTATTCTCTTCCACATTTGTTACTCTCTGACGTTAAAATTTCTATACATTTTTCTTAGGAAAAGCAGTTCATTTGCATGAATAAAAAGTTATAGCTTAATTTAATATATTTCTTTTACTTTCGATAAGGTAAATATATAACTGTTGTATAGTTTTTTACTATTAACACCTATATGACTTAAACTCTCAGTTATCTATATCTCCACTGCATCTAAACACGTCCACCTGGCCTAAGAGAAATGCCTCAGCATTTCTATGACCCTCGCTACTCTACGTTCCAAGTCAACATATCCGAAAACTCTTTTAAGCGCCTTTTATGACAAGCAATGATTGTCTAAGTCTTAGTCTTATTACTCCAGGACTTATTACTAGGAGATAAAATAATTTTCAATAGGTGGCTATATTTGATTTGTCAGAGTTACCCTATTAAAACTTTTATTTTATAGTTTTTCTATTCTTTCCCCAATTTCCATTTAAAAGATGTAGACGTAATTTAAAAATATACAATAACGAATGTTGTGAGAGTATTTTCTTACTTTTTTATTTTCGATTAACATAACCTTACTTAAGTTCTCATAATATTCTCTTAAAATTGTTTTGCAAAATCTAACCATTCGATTTACAGAAAGTAGTTACATTTAATACTTAATATATTATTAAGCCATACATTAAAATCTTAAAAACATAAAAGGAGCAAGACTGTCAACAATTTTTGCTAACATTGAGATAAAAAATCAATACTCGGGCGTCATGCGCGTATCTTACTCGCGGTTGAGAATTAAATAATAGTGATAAAGGCGTGTATTTTAATATTATCGATAAATTTTTTGATTTTTTGTGTTTCTATTATATATTTCGTCTTGGTTTTCAAGTATTTAATGCATAAATGACTTATTTTAGTTTGTAGTATGTTGGCGGTATTGATTTCGTTGTCAACAACTTCAGAGTGGTGGTGCGATAGTGATTTCGCGTAGTGTTATTGTTTTGTGGAAAATTTCGTGAAACCTAACTAAATTCGTTGAAAAAACTATAATAAACTTTCATAGTTTAGTTCTTTGTTCATTACTTTTTATTTTTTATATATAATATGTTATTCTTCAGTTCGGTAAGTATATATTAAAGCTATATCAACATCACCATAGGGCGGTACGATCGAAAAGAAATTTGCTATATTTCTTTCAAGTATCATTGAGTTCATCACTAAAAAGCGTCCTATTTCGTTTAAAAATGTTATAAGAAAATATTGGTACAAATAGCAATTGATATTTTTCGTTTAGACGAGTTTTTAGACAATTTCAGATTTGCATCCTCCATATTTTACTGCTACGTGCATGGTACCAACTACATAATATAACTAGGTATAGACTTTAATTTTCAGTCTTGTAGAATTTTGGTAAATGTATTTAAACTAATTTCACTTTTTTTGGGATTTTAAGCACTATTATTTAGAAATAAGAATAATCTTCAACGTCGCAACAAAATCGATAAACTTTGATGGCAGTAGGTTGTGCCTTCGCGGTTTTGTAATTCGGTCCGAATATTTATTAAACATCATTCTTTTTAAGCATCGATCTTTCTTTTTAAGCTTTTTTAACATTTTATACTAAATAAAAACTTAATGCCATAAATTTCATGGGTGCTTATTCAACGATTAGATGTTGGCTAGTTAATAAATGGAAACATTTACATTTGATTAAAATATTTATAATTATGTACTTCTTTATAATTTAAATAATTTTAGGAGAAAATATAAAACAATGTACAATAATAATGTATTTTTTTATAATAAAATAAACATAGAAAACAAATAAATGGCCACAAAGCTAAAGCTATATGAGAAGACCCTAAAAATTATATTAACTAAACTATTTTAACATACATAGTAACTAGATGTTATGTGTAGAACTTTAAAAAGTGTTAAAGTTATACACATAATGGGTTTAACAAAAGAATCATGTTCTTGTATAAACAATATTAAGTTTAATAAACATTTTTTATAGCCAATGGTTCCTTGCTTCCATGGTATCCTCCAAAAGCACAAAAATACATAAAATAATGTAAATGGTTGACAGAAAATTTTTCATCGGACACAACGGAGATCGGTGTATAACATTTTCTCCCTATCACTTTCCAAAATGTAATAAAAATATAATTAATAAGCAATAATAAAATATTAATGCTTTTGTTAGTACTTTTCTAAATTTTTGAGTTTTAATTAAGTCTTAAATATGATAAAATAAAACTCAATTTTAAAGATTTTGTCTCATCTATACAATTATGTTGTCTATGGTCAAGAAGAAACTGGGGTGGCAGAGGTCCTGATATCATAGTTATCACAAAGTATCTATTTATAATTATTGTTTACTGTAGATCAATCCAAACACAATGAGTTCACTGTCTTGAAGACTTCTAGTATTATGCTTGCTTTTTAATTTCAATTTATTAATAATGAGATCCTAAACCAGTGGTAGTTCTGAACTTTCTTCCCTATTTAAATTAGGTTGTTGGTGAGTATTTTTTAAGCTTTGCTTAACACCATTGGTTGGAACCAGTGTTCTTTTGCAAAGATTTGTGGTTCATTGAATATGATACAAAGTTTAGATGGTCTAGAATAATGACACATTTTGAAACATGGCTGTTGTAAGGTCACTAAGAAGACTTGATAATAATTAATGAAAGTTAATTATTATCAAGTCTATATAAAATTTTGTTTAATTAAAAAGTTTTAAATTCTTGCTGCAAGATTTTTCCATGCAAAATGTGTATATAGTCATGATATTTAAGTGATACACATCATCATAATACCCTAGAGTACTGCTAGTAATTAACTGCATGTACTTTCATAATGGAAGACTGTAAAGTTTGCATATTATTGCATAACAGCCTTATTCAGTTCTGCTGTTGTTTGATCATCTAACCAACCATTGTGAACTGATGCCTGTTACTATTTTTAATATCAGATGAAAGATTTATGTTTTGCCTATAATATTTCTGAAAAGGTTTTTTTTATACAATTAAGCGAGGAGACATGGTGGATGATCACCTAATGGTAAGTGATATGCCTACCCATAATGTGGTGCTGGTGAGGATGTTATAGAGTTCACCACATTGAGACTCACCTGAAACATAAGATGTTGATTTTCATTACCCCTGTAATTATACTAGCTACAATGCCTTTCAAACCAGAGCACAGTAATGTATGCACACCACTGTTTGGCGGCAGAAATAGGTGCTGCAGTGGTACCCACCTAAACAGTCACCAGCAATAGAGACATATCACCATGGTTAGGTATGGTTAAAGAAAAACAGTATTTATTACATTAATAACCGCAAGTTGATTCCTAATTGGAATAGACAGTTATTTGAAAATATCGGATGATTTTTTAACTATTATATAGTAAAGCTAAACATTACTGGAGCAGTTCATTACTCTTCTGTTGCAGATAGCAAAAAATTTATAATCCTGAAGTTGAAAACTAGCAAAGTATTGATGTTGCACTTCTTAATATAAAATAATTTATTTAATATTATTATAATTTAATTGAAAATAATGCTTTCTTAAACAGTAAGACCTTGAAAATGCTCCAAGAATTTGTTTAGGTTATAATAGCGGAATGCTATGTATAGGTCCCCGTTATTACAACCTAGATTTTAACAGCTTAATATTAAGACAATGTTTTTTATTTTTATTAAAGATGCTCAGGACTTGCATATTATTGTCTTGAAGATGCAGAAGTTATACTTTAACAAATCGTGGTTTGACACAGATTACTGACCAGGAGTCTCTTGCTTCTATACCGCACTTTTGTTTTCAGGCTGTGGATATCAAAATAAATACTTTCCGCAATAGTTAATTCTAGAGATGACAAACCATGCTTCAATTGTAGAAATACATTTTCAACTAAATGCATAAAACTTTATCTAAAACTATGAGTACATATTAGGTTAGTTACAGTTAGTAAGAGTATAATGCTTAACACTATGGTAATTTTAGTTAAATTCATAAATTCTTTTAATGTTAAATATACACGCTCGCATACATATGTTGATAGCTAATTTTATTAAATAATAATTACTCAAAACTTTTTTATTGGGTTATCGGATCTCGTATCTGTCATCATAAATATGCTGATAGCTCTATCTCAAAGGTCATCATGGAAGCTGTTTATGTGCGTATAACTGCGTAGAACCCATCCTGTTGTGTCCTCGCAAACATTCCCGATGCGATGCAGCGCCTTGGCAAACAATATCCTGAATATGTAAATTGAATGCGGGGCGACGAAGGCACGATGCGAATAATTCACTCACAGACCATTCAAATAAAAGGACTGACGACGGAACGCTTTAAATAAGGTCACCTTTACATGTGCATATTATTGCCAATGCACAGTGTTCCCGTTTTCCCGTTCAATATCATCACTGTCGCTTACATCGCTGATGATATAACTCATTTACTTAACCTTATCTACTCTATTTAGAAGGTACCACTAAGACGGTTGATTTATGTTCCTGTTTTTTAATTTGAAAAACTAGTCACTCAGTTTTGTGTATGCAATTTTTTTATCGAGTTAGACCAAAATCGTGTTGTAGGAGAGTTTTTGTAATTCACAAATCGAATTATAGTAAAACTGTGTTAACAGATTTGATTTAAGAGACTTATTGGAATTCCTATCATATATACTTTAACAGAATTTAAGAACGGGCCTAATTTCTTCCCCTGTAATTATCGTGCGTATTGCAGGTAACATTTGCAATTTGCAATTTGTAAATTAAAAAAAAATGTATGTAATTAATATTGCGAAACAATGGTCAACTTCTGAATTAAAGTTTTGGTTAATTTTTCCTTTGATAACCGTTTTCTTAGTGAATCGTTACATTGTATTTATACAAATCCCAATGTAACTAAAGGTGCAAGAGCTGCGCGAATTCAAAACGGTCGTACATCGGGTAGTTATGAGATATCAAGTCTTTTATTTTATCTATGGTTACCTGATGAAAAGTGCTACGCTCGCTCATAACAACGAACTGTTAGAATGATACATACTGCACCATGTTGCACTCGTTGCCTGAAACATATGATTTCGAGTCTAATTACCCTACAATTACACTCTAGCTACAGCGCCCTTGAATACGTAACATAGTGATGACTGCACAAATCTGTTAGGCAGCAAAAACGGACGCTGCGGTGGTACTTACATAAACGATCTCTGGCAACAGAGTTTAACCACCAGTAAATCTGGACAGTTTACAAGATTAGCGAAACACAGATGTAAACAGATAACAGTAGCCTTGGATGACAGGTTATTCGTTACAAGCGTAGTCAGATATTGGAGTCTTTAACTTCTGGTTACGAATGAAGCCGCAAGTTGAGCAAGAAGTACAAAATATAAGGTTGTCAAATATCTCCCTTCCGCTTTTTTGCTCTTTATTCAATGCTTTATAAAAAGTGTTACAGTGATCGGATTTAGTTCAAATATGCGCCGTTTTGTTCGATAATCTGTTTCCATCTAGACGGCAACTTCATAATGCCTCCCTCGTAGAAGAACCTTATTTGCGAAGAACTCGGACAGCCACTTTTCACAAGCCTCTTTTGAGTTCAACTTTACACCACCAAGGGCGTTCACCATGGACAGGAACAGGTGGTAATCACTTGGCGCTATGTCCGGGCTATATGGTGGATGCGATAAAACCTCCCATCCGAGCTCCCGTAGCTTCTGACGAGTCATCAACGAAGTGTGTGGTCTTGCGTTGTCCTGGTGGAACACTACACCCTTCCTGTTGGCCAATTCTGGACGCTTCTGGTCGATCGCCTGCTTTAAGCGGTCCAGTTGTTCGCAGTAGATGGTAGAATTAAGCGTCTGGCCATATGGGAGCAGCTCATAGTGGATGATTCCCTTCCAATCCCACCAAACACACAGCAAAACCTTCCTGGCCGTCAATCCCGGCTTGGCCACTGTTTGGGACGATTCACCGGCCTTCGACCACGACCGTTTTCGCTTGATATTGTCGTATGTGATCCATTTTTCGTCGCCAGTCACCATCCGCTTCAAGAATGGGTCGAGTTCGTTCCGTTTCAGCAGCATATCGCAGGCGTTGATTCGGTCCAGAAGGTTTTTTTGCTTCAAATCATGCGGCACCCAAACATCAAGCTTTTTTTTGTATCCAGCCTTCTGCAGATGGTTTAAAATGGTTTGGTGACTAACTCCCATCTCCTGGGCGATGTCACGAGAGGCCACATGCCAGTCTAACTCGATGTAGTCCATGATTTGATCGGTATTTGTCGTCACAGGTCTTCCGCCGGCTGGCTTATCCATGGTGTCGTTTTCACCGGCTCTGAATCGTCGAAACCATTCCTCCGCGGTTCGAAGTGATAGAGTACCATCCCCCAAAACACCATTAATCTCACGGAACGTTTCTCTAGCGGATTTGCCTTTAACGAAGGAAAACTTTAAAATAGCGCGAATTTCGGCGTTAGTGAACTCCATGTTTACACGTCTATAACTGTTGAACGCAATATCCAAACTAATTATGCATAGCGTCGTTTTGTAGGTTATGTCAAGACCTTTCAAATTATGTATAGTATTGCCAGATACGAGCTCTGTAGCGCTTTGTACATAGCCGCGAAATTAAAAAGACAAAAAGGCGGAAGGGAGATATTTGACAACCTATTATATGTCCAGATTTTTAAGATGATATACAGATTAAAGTTTGGAAAACCTCGGAAGAGAAATATGCAACATTATTGAAAAAGAGGCATATGGAGGAGGATCAGCCATAGTAAAGGGAGGTAATTTTATCACCACAAGTATGTAACATTACGTTATTAAGAGTGAGATCACGATATGTAACTAACATTTTGGCTAGAAATGGTAGCGCCGTTAATACTGATTGGCCCCCATTTGCAAAACGTATTTAATATTATATTATATTATAGGATGGTCAACGCGGTGGGCCACCAAACTTAAACTCTGAATAGGATATACGGCATGACTTTGGGAGTCGAGAGTGAGATGATAACTATAAGTGATAACTTGTTTAATGTATATCAAGTCGTAGGGAATCAGTACGAAGAAATCGGTATTTATATAAGTATTCATTATATCATTGTTGCTAGTTTTGTTTATTTCTGAAAAGCATTAATAAAATGTTAATTATAAAAATGTGTTTAAGCCTTGATAACATTGTTTTAATTAATTTGTTTAATTTCTGTTATATATTCGTTTGTTCTTTGTCAGTTTCAATATTAAACTAACCGAATAGTAAGCAAAATCCATGTAATTTATAACAATTGTCCGTGATATTTGCTTTTATACAGACATGTCTTAAGATGACTGTTCATAAGTATAGTTATCCATATAGGTTAAGAACTTTTGTGGCCTATCGTTTCCACTGTGTAACCTTACGCGATAGTTGACAAAGATAAACAAAGAAGAGTCTGTTCCCTTTATTGAGTTGAATTATGAGTACACGTAAATAAAACTGTTTTAACTTCGACTTGGGACTTTATAATTTAATGTAGTCCATACGTTAGTCACAAGTCTTGCGAGTATATGGAACATACTAGCGCCGTGGTCAAAACATTTTATACTGGTATACGTTGTTTTGATCCGACAGTGCGATGAAATTTGCACAACGTTCACATGACACAGCATGTGCATGTGCCGCTACGCCATAACTACAGAAGAGCTTATGTAATTTCTTTACATATCTTTATATGCAAACTCCAACAGTTTGCACTATACACAACAACTATTATACATATGTATTATACTGGTGGTAAGCCCCTGTTTGCGAAGACCGTCTAGGTTGGCGCCACCGCACCTTTCCTTTTTGTGTTTTACGCTGGGAAAATGCTTTCGCATACTTGCACTCGCTGGCGTAAAGACAGATTATGTCGGACTTGCACCGACTAAAACCCCCACCATCATCTTCCACTACCGTCATTTTACGGCGGGTCTACGATAACGCTTTCACACACATCCGTGACCTCGCCAGCGCCCTCTTCTCTACGCAGTTTCATCTCAGGGGGAGCGCCCTCCTCTGGGCCTTTCATCGTCATCTAGGCAATGGTTCGTCTGGAATCCTGGAAAACGTTTTCGACTCCCTTGGTCTGGTGTTGGGCTTCGCCGCCAAGCTTTATACGGCTCAGAAGATATGGAGAAAGGCGAAACGAAAACTCTTCTTCCTGCGCGGTCTCACCGATGACGATTCAGTGGTGCGGCACTCGCGTAGGGTAAAGAGAACGTCTAACTACAATACCTGATCTCCCTTCGCTACTCCAACTCGGCTGCAAAGGGCAGTGGCAAGCCTGACCCCGCAAGCCATCAATATGCATCAGGGGCGAGCTCACATGGAGCGGTAACCTCGACCCGGCCAGGTAGCCATGGCTACTGAGCCCCACCTCCACGACAAGGTATGAACCTGTCCGGGGTGTGGCACCGCACCCTAAATTGGTTCCCACCTAAGATAGCTAAGAGTCTAATTGAAGTCTCAACGGATAAGGACAGCGGGAGCAGGCCGCTCCGCTCCTGGTGATCCCAATGAGATATACACATGCGTTTGCCCTGTCCTTCGCAAGTCGTAGAATATGAGGAGTAAGATACCTTCCACAGCTAAGCGATGCCGCATTGCCAGTACAAGTGAGTTGTAGTAAAAGAAAACACGTTGTGCTCGTCGTCTAGAGATAAGGTGTCCTATTACCCCAGTAAATACACTAGCTTCAACGACCTTCAAACCAGTACAAAGAAATGTTCGTAAAATACTATTTGAGGGCATAAATAGGAGCTGCGGTGATACCTACCTACCATCTGGTAGATACTTGTACTTGATTCTTATCTTTATTTCGTGTTACGTAACCAGTGTTTATGTTATAATAGCCGGGAGGCACTCTTTTATAATTAAGTAAAGAAGTGAGAAAAATAAACATATGAACGAATACTATAACAGCGAAGGAATAAAGCAAGCAAGTTCCCTATGCGCCGACAAGTCGCTCGAATAGATTACCGGATACAGAAAGTGGCAGACAATTGATTGCCTAGTAGTTACTTGCTACGCTGCGTACATTTTATACAACGTATATTACATTTTCAATAGGCAGCTGTAGTCAGTGTTAAAATACGATATTTAGGTATTATATTACTTTTTGCAAGTTCATTAGTATTATACGGCGCTAATCATTGGCTTTTGAATGTGTTTATATATTAAACTTTGAATACTTGTAAGTTTTCTTTCTTGGCACAAAATTAACTACCTGCAGTTGTAATATGCAAACATGACTGAATGTTATATTGGTAGTTTAGCAGTTAGTCAATAAAGAAATGTTAGTGCTCTAACAATTTTCCTCGGTCCCTATTAATCAATCGGTTTGTATGACACGTTAATGTTTTTATAGGCTGCTAGAGTAAAGTACAAATGTTAGTCTTCGATAATAGTAGTTGTAAAGGGTTGCGATGCTCGATTATTGAATTTTAATGTGAAAGTCGAGCAGTGTATGTGTACTGTTACACATTTTGAGCATATTTAGGTCACAAGTTCTGTCACAACACTTCTTTAAATAAGAGACAGGTACAACCTTTGTTACGAGGAGAAGTCATTAAGCTCGTGAAATGAGGAGGAAGGGAGCTGGAATTAAACATCAAACTATTTTTCATTTTCAATATATTATCTTTTAACCTTAATACATTTTCGGATCTCTTAAATAATTTGTTTATACCATCAAAAAAATGTTTATCTTTGATGTCAAAATAGACCAAATTGAAGACTTGATTTCTTCATTGTCGCCAATTTTTTTTCCACGTAGCTTCTTCATTTTTGGGAATAAATAATAGCCGCTGGGGGCCAAGTCTGGACTGTAAGGTCACAACAAATTTTTAAAATTAATTGATAAAAAAATATTTTTTTTTATAAGAGAGAAGAGAGTCTAATATATATTATACCAGCGTTACTTTTCGCGTCATCTTCAGGATTAATAACGATCCCCAAGCCGCATCATAATTGACGAAGGATAATTTTTGTACTTAATGCTGTATTCTCCGTGTACCTAAGCTTGCTTCTGCACTGTTGTGGAAATACAATTACATTTGTTGGAACTTAGGCGTTAACAAGTGTTAGCGAAAGTTCGCGGACCCTTTCCGCAAACCTCAACAATGACCCTTTTTTAATATTTTAATTAAGATAATGCTCTGTTTTCGTAGAAATACTCGCAGTCCATGGTCTTTATATAACGAAACTTTGACTATAGTTTCTCTTAAACGAAATTGAGCCGTTTAACATTTTCTACTTACCAACGGAATTTTAGTGGGTAACGCGATCACGCTGATTTGTTGGCCGCTGGTTTTTATATTACAAGATGGGCGGTTGTTTTTTTACGGTTTTTAGTGTACTTCTTTTTCACTAATTGGTTTAATAGAACATACACGATCGATTGTGTTATTTCCAAAATTTGCCGAAATAAAAAAATATTTGTATGAATTTTTACCAACACAAATATCTCCTAAAAGCCATGCAGACTAATTTCATTTTTATTTTATGATGATCGAAAAGTTGTTTTTTGTATTTTTGGGATAACATTTCTCTGAACTCCAAATTAGTTTAATGGAAATTCAGAGTATACTATAGATAAACAATATTAATTGCACTCCCTTCTTTATCAATTTTTAAGTAATTTTAAAAACTATTTTATAGAACAATACGTTGAATTCTTATGTGTCAGTCTGTTTCTAAATGGAGCGGATATAGCCTGTTGGCGAGTAACGTGTCGCTGATTTAGTGTGAAGTGCTATATATGAGCATGGATGACATTCCTATTGTCGACAGTAATGGAACCATAAATGGATCTTTAATTACTGGAAATACGCCCTTAGACGTACTGTTACGGATGTTGCCCATCTAACGAATCCGAAATTACTCTATTATCAATGTGACCCACTAAGTAATACGTGCGATGAGACTTTCTCAGGCTCATCTGTAACGTAACTAATTCCGACAGCATTACTAATAATCATTCACTAAAATATAGATCAGCAGGACCTTTTTATTAAGCCCATTCTTTAGAAAAGACTACTTTGGATAATATTATAGATTATTAGTTGATTTCATCTTTAGAATCACTTGGCAAGTGGGCATCGTCTCGTGTGTTAAGACTCGCTCAACGTGATGAAGTTTTGAAAAATTTTATGCGATGGGGGGTGTCATTTGACAAATTAATGTCTTGCTCACCCACATGGTATGAAATATTTTTTGCTACTGCAAATTCATTGTTTACTATGTACTCATAGTAAACAATGAATTTTTTGGGTGTGCATATAAACGGCGCTATTACTTATTTGATATTATTTCATATTCATATTTTTTTATCATTTTCTTTATATTACTCTCAACGGCAGTAATTATAACACGTTACTTTGTTAAATTTCTAATCAATCATTCCGAATTGTTTATGTGGTTTCCGTTATTTCGTACAGGTGCACATGAAATTATTGTTTCTATTGAGAAAACTGATATAACATAATAATGATAATTTGCAATTGTTTAAATGATTCGGATTGATAAACTTACATATATCACATATAAAATTTGGACAAAACTCCTGTTTGCTTTGTGAATACGGTCAATGAAAAAAGGTTAAGGAAAAATTAAAACAGTAACTAAGCTCTTCTTTTAGTTACACTAGAACTTGACACGTTTACCTGTTTTTAAATTGTTTGCGTTAATTTCAAAACAAAAACATTATTATCTTTAAGTTTTGATGGCGTTTATAACCGTGATATTTAATATAAAGTAATTTTCATCATTCATACTAACACGGATATTTGTATATTCAAACAAATGATTTTTAATATAAGGTTGCCAAATATCTCCCTTCCGCTTTTTTGTTCTTTATTCAATGCTTTATAAAAAATGTTACAGTGATCGGATTTAGTTCAAATATGCGCCGTTTTGTTCGATAATCTGTTTCCATCTAGACGGCAACTTCATAATACCTTCCTTGTAGAAGCCCCCCTCCTTATTTGCGAAGAACTCGGACAGCCACTTTTCACAAGCCTCTTTTGAGTTCAACTTTACACCACCAAGGGCGTTCACCATGGACAGGAACAGGTGGTAATCACTTGGCGCTATGTCCGGGCTATATGGTGGATGCGATAAAACCTCCCATCCGAGCTCCCGTAGCTTCTGACGAGTCATCAACGAAGTGTGTGGTCTGGCGTTGTCCTGGTGGAACACTACACCCTTCCTGTTGGCCAATTCTGGACGCTTCTGGTCGATCGCCTGCTTCAAGCGGTCCAGTTGTTCGCAGTAGATGGTAGAATTAAGCGTCTGGCCATATGGGAGCAGCTCATAGTAGATGATTCCCTTCCAATCCCACCAAACACACAGCAAAACCTTCCTGGCCGTCAATCCCGGCTTGGCCACTGTTTGGGACGATTCACCGGCCTTCGACCACGACCGTTTTCGCTTGATATTGTCGTATGTGATCCATTTTTCGTCGCCAGTCACCATCCGCTTCAAGAATGGGTCGAGTTCGTTCCGTTTCAGCAGCATATCGCAGGCGTTGATTCGGTCCAGAAGGTTTTTTTACGTCAAATCATGCGGCACCCAAACATCAAGTTTTTTTTTGTATCCAGCCTTCTGCAGATGGTTTAAAATGGTTTGGTGACTAACTCCCATCTCCTGGGCGATGTCACGAGATGCCACATGCCGGTCTAACTCGATGTAGTCCATGATTTGATCGGTATTTGTCGTCACAGGTCTTCCGCCGGCTGGCTTATCCATGGTGTCGTTTTCACCGGCTCTGAATCGTCGAAACCATTCCTCCGGGGTTCGAAGTGATAGAGTACCATCCCCCAAAACACCATTAATCTCACGGAACGTTTCTCTAGCGGATTTGCCTTTAACGAAGGAAAACTTTAAAATAGCGCAAATTCGGCGTTAGTGAACTCGCATGTTTACACGTCTATAACTGTTGAACGCAATATCCAAACTAATTATGCATAGCGTCGTTTTGTAGGTTATGTCAAGACCTTTCAAATTATGTATAGTATTGCCAGATACGAGCTCTGTAGCGCTTTGTACATAGCCGCGAAATTCAAAAGACAAAAAGGCGGAAGGGAGATATTTGCCAACCTATTATTATCTCTACTTAATGAATTCCACGTAACATTAAAATGAATGTCACATGTTAAAACTTTTGCGGCTCTGTAAGGTACCATTATTAAGTTATTGTAAATCAATAGTAATTCAAGTAGTACTTTGAAACGTTTTCAGGATGAATAAATAATTGGTTTCCAGTTGAAAAGGTGACGGTGATTAAGTTTAAAAATTTAAACTTGGTAACGAGCGCGCTGCTCTTTTTCAATTACATATGTGGAACGGATAATAATTTATTTAAAATTTACTTTTAAATTACATTGTACTGTTGCAGAACAAAAAAATACTCTAGTAGTTATAAGTTAGGTTTGAAAGTCGCACGATTGCGAGCACTGTGGACTTTTTGGAATTAAAACAGGTTACCTAGGTTACGTAGGTTCGCTCCACCCATCCTCCCCAGCATTACCCCCTCGGAGCTTCAGTCGTAAATCACTGCTCACCGAGAGCAGCTGCCTGCAGCGCGCTTAGTGCTCCTGTTCTACGACCGCGACGTACAATTAAGGGTCAGCATTAATTCTATTATTTTTTTCATACTATTGCGGAACAGTGATGTTAGTAATTTTATTTAAAGTTCATAATAAATATGTTTATTAGAATTTAGCCAAGTGTTCTAGTATTATCATTTATCGTTGATTTTTATTATAGAATTTGAATTTTTTTTTTTTTTGAACGGTCTTCATTAAAAAATTGTGAATAGTTTTATTGTTATAATCTCTGACGAAAATGCGGTAAAGTAAATATTTTAATATTAGTTTATTAAATCTCCACCATTGTTAGATTCTTAAAAGCTTTTACGTGTTTTATTTCCATCTTTCTATTTGTTCTAAATAGTTTTCGAAACTGTTTGGTGGATTTTAATTTAAAATTAAAACTGGATATGACCAGACGATGTAACCAGTTCATAGATTTTGATGAATTGTTACAAAAATAATTGTTTACGAACATATAGCTACAGCCAACGTACTCTAAAATCATTAAATATAACACACTTATCGTTTTAGTTCTTTAGGGGTGGAAGTAATAATTGTTAAAACGAGTTTTTTTTTTTTTTTTTTTTAAATCAGTACAGTTTTTAGATAACTTTTAATGTATTTAAAAAAATGTTTTTAATTTTTATTTCAATATATGGTTTTTAGAAGAAGTACATTATTCCGTATATTTGTGCAATTTCGTCTAGATGATCTCTTAAGATTGTTTGAAATAGGTTTCAGTAGACCATGTTAAGTCTGATAATAAGTTCATTGCCTTGGTTGATCAAGTTGTTCCAGTAAAGCTACCAAAAGCCCATTTCTCTAATTACTTAGTATTTTATATTTTTACAATTTTTTTTTTTTTTCATATGTTGGAAAATTAACAAAGTTATAATATTCTATTTTTATCTACAAAAAGCTCTAATTTTCGGGCATTTATTTTTTTCCAATTATACTTTTAAATAAAAAATATTTTCACTAGTTTATTTTATTAGTAACCATACGATGGTTCATAGAAATCTTAAAAATTGTTAGTACATATAGTAAGGCCCTGTAACCTAGCGTTATTATAATCGGTTAGTACCAATTTTAAAAAAAATCTTATAGGAAATGAAATAAATGAATTAAATTTTTCAAATTATTTTGAAACGTTTTATTTTGAAAATTAATACTTTTTCATTCGGCTTTTCATTTATTTGTCTGTCTGGTTTTACCAAATGTAACGTCTCATGAAAATGAAAAATTTCTTCTTTTAGATTAATATAAATATAGTAGAAACCAAAAAATTAAACATATTTTATCACGCCCAAACTAAATGTAATAAGTGAAATAGTTTTTTTTTTTTTTAATTTACTCGCAATAACATATGATAAAAAATACTAGGCCACATAAAAGCTCGTCTAAACAAAAATATTTTGCCGTATTATTTAATAAATTAATTAAGCATACCAAAATCTCGTATTGCTTTTATTATAACAAATGCATCTTTTGCAGGTGTTATTGATTCTTGTGACCCACGAGCCACGTCAAGCTGGCTGTGAAAACGCACTTCCGCTGTGAAGTGATCCGTGGTGGTTATTTGCGTATTGGCCACAGCAAGGAGAAGGCGCCACGTGTGGGCCTGCGTTCAACCGGGGGCGGGCGCTTTGCGCCGCCCCTCAAAGGCATATGTAAGTAATATTTCTAATATACAAAATACTGTTTACTGTAATCATCCCTTAACTATTGTTTTTCCATCGCGAGATCATGTCATAATCGTTATCCATAACTGTTACAACGTTTTCTCTAAAATTATTTTTTCTTTGTATACCTGTGAATATTTATAACTTAAGCGAATTTTGTTGTATTAAAACTTGAACGTCTATCGACTGATGATTATGGTGATGATGAAAAATTTAAAAAGCTAAACATAGCTGAGACATTGGGACAACAACGTTACCGCATACCATCAGATGAACATTCTGCTCGTACAGGATTACTGGGCGAGCAACACGTTCATTATTTGTTGCATAAAAAATAGGAAAGTTATCGATATAACATTTTAAATTTCCTTTTACTCCTTATATCCGTGCATTATATATTTACTTTGATCCTTTTGATGTTTTTGCGTTCTATGCTTATCCCATAACTGTTTTTTTTTTATGTGTGGATGTGTCCTTTATTATTGCAAAGCTTTGCTGCGGCTTATCTGTTTTTTTTTTTTTTTTAATTATGATGTTTTTGTTGTTTTTATTAATTTATCTTTATTTTTGCGCACAGCGAATTGTACTTATATATTATAATATTTACTTTTGTTTTAGAAAGTTGTAATTTTTCCTAGAATCATTATACTCAAAAGTTTTATTAAAAACCTTAGTATATACTTAACTTAATCTTTTGCGGTGTTCGTCTTTTTAATTTAAATTCATGAAATGATTACGATATATTCAAGTTATTTAGTACAACAATATTCCCTTATAATTCATCAAGGTTTTCATTTTATTAACCCAATACGGAAAACTTAACAGGATTGTAGGAGGGATTATGCAGCGATTCTATTAATAATTAGCGAGGGTTTTAAACAATATTGTTATTATTTTGTTGGTAATTTTAAGTTAATTTCTTTAACAAATTTTATTTGTAATGTTTATTTTCGAGGTGTTTTTATTATTATTTCCTATGGTGGAAATAAAATAAAGATTCATATCACATTCATACCTTGTAAGCCATGCGTCATGTTTAACATAGCTATTTATATTATATGAGATATTTATCTTAAAAATCAATTTACAGCTAAAATATATTACCTTATTTCTAAATCCATCTTTTAGTATCTGTGGTAAAGATGTAAAGGAGGATTATATAAAATTATATTTGAATGTACAATGGTCTATTAGTTGAGCTTAATTTTATGTTGTATTAAACGATAATGAGGCATAAAATGGTAAAGTGTACTCGCTCAAAATACTAGCACTCATATTGACTGTTGGAACATAACAATGTTATACCGGCAGAATTTTTTGGTTGGAAAAAAGCAAAATCAGCTTCGGAATCGGTATAGCGACGGTTGTTTTATGGAGCCTGTAATTAAGCTCTAAAGCAGCAAACTAAAGTTAAATAACAACATAAATATAATAGTTAATTTCATTTCCACCGCTCAAATTGAAATCCTTCTCTCACAAAGAGAATCATGACTCTCATCCCCATGCCAGTTCAGCCAGCACTTGTTGGCGGCAGATGTCACAAGTTCACGAAAGCTGTTGAACTCGGAACATGTCAGTTTCCTCATTGTATGTCTTCACCGAAACTTTAACTTAAAGTTCCACTATATTTTCATCTAATTATAACTGCAAAGGAAACCCTCACAGATAATGCAAGCTTAAGCTTAGTGATTTAGCTCTGTTATACAATCTCACTAAATATAACAGTTGATTATTTTGTCGATGCCCGTTTTAAAATTAATAACATTAACAGGATACTACGATTCCTTCAATAATCCGCATTTTGCCGTGCCATTGTTTTACAGCGAAACAGTCGCTCATTTTTAAATCCACGCGTGGCTGGATTGTACTGATCAGATTACAAAGACAAAGTAGTTTCGCTATGCGTAGTTACGTATTAGTAATTATAAACATTTGATATCAGCCTGCGTTATAAAGTTTTTATTCAATAATAAATATTCCTTTAATATTGGCGGTCTATGTATATAAACAGCGCTTAAGAGAATCGACCATGTTGACCAAGTACTGATCAATCCATAGGAGTCACATGTTCACGAAGCTTTTATTCCTGAAACATGCCAGTTTTTACCACTTAATTTTTATCACTAATTTACCTTTAAAAAATTCGGTCGTTTAAAACCAAACGAACCAGATAACTGTAAAAACCTTGCTAGTTTAGTAACCGCTGAAGTTGTCTTGTTAATTAAACTGTAGACATTTTGTATTCCTAAAAAACTATATAATCTTTCGATAGATATTATTTTGGGGGAATGAAAGATGACAAGTTCTTTAATCAGATAATATAAAGGAATTAATGTGACGTGCGGTTTTAGCTTTGGCAAATCTCTTTGGTATAAGTTTGCAACCTTGATGTACAGCTCCTATTTTTGCTGCCAAATTGTAGTTTGCGCACATTAACGTGGGGCGGATTGAAAGGCGCTGTAGGTAGTGAAGTTACTAGTAACTACCTAGGGTAATAAGGCTTAATATCTTATGTCTCAAGGCGATGAGCTCAATGTGGTGTAGTGTATATCTTATCTAGGACCACATTGTAATGGGCAGGCGTTAAAATTACCATCAAATGAAAAAAAACACATACCGATTTATATTTACTTGTGATTGAAGCATCTTCATTAGCTTGCGGATTTTGTTTGTGATCACATACCTCACCTAAACTTTATGCGCCGAGCTGATATTCATAATTTCAAAGCTATATGTTATTATAATTTAAGAGCATTAATTTGTAAAGCATAAAATTGTGTAAATCTTTTACGTGTAAATTAATAAAAACAAAATAACCGAAGTTATTTAATTATGCAAATTTATTAACAACAATAATTGAACGTAAAGTTTAGAACAATGAAAGTTAAGTTGTCCTAAATTACGTCACACATACGAGGAGGGATCAAAAAGTAGTGAGATCTACATATATACTCATTGGTAAGAAAAAAAAAAAAAATTGCAGGCATAGCTCAGATACATATTTGTAATATAGGGTTGTCAAATATCTCCCTTCCGCCTTTTTGTCTTTTGAATTTCGCGGCTATGTACAAAGCGCTACAGAGCTAGTATCTGGCAATACTATACATAATTTGAAAGGTCTTGACATAACCTACAAAACGACGCTATGCATAATTAGTTTGGATATTGCGTTCAACAGTTATAGACGTGTAAACATATAGTTCACTAACGCCGAAATTCGCGCTATTTTAAAGTTTTCCTTCGTTAAAGGCAAATCCGCTAGAGAAACGTTCCGTGAGATTAATGGTGTTTTGGGGGATGGTACTCTATCACTTCGAACCGCGGAGGAATGGTTTCGACGATTCAGAGCCGGTGAAAACGATACCATGGATAAGCCAGCCGGCGGAAGACCTGTGACGACAAATACCGATCAAATCATGGACTACATCGAGTTAGACCGGCATGTGGCATCTCGTGACATCGCCCAGGAGATGGGAGTTAGTCACCAAACCATTTTAAACCATCTGCAGAAGGCTGGATACAAAAAAAAGCTTGATGTTTGGGTGCCGCATGATTTGACGCAAAAAAACCTTCTGGACCGAATCAACGCCTGCGATATGCTGCTGAAACGGAACGAACTCGACCCATTCTTGAAGCGGATGGTGACTGGCGACGAAAAATGGATCACATACGACAATATCAAGCGAAAACGGTCGTGGTCGAAGGCCGGTGAATCGTCCCAAACAGTGGCCAAGCCGAGATTGACGGCCAGGAAGGTTTTGCTGTGTTTGGTGGGATTGGAAGGGAATCATCCACTATGAGCTGCTCCCATATGGCCAGACGCTTAATTCTACCATCTAATGCGAACAACTGGACCGCTTGAAGCAGGCGATCGACCAGAAGCGTCCAGAATTGGCCAACAGGAAGGGTGTAGTGTTCCACCAGGACAACGCAAGACCACACACTTCGTTGATGACTCGTCAGAAGCTACGGGAGCTCGGATGGGAGGTTTTATCGCATCCACCATATAGCCCGGACATAGCGCCAAGTGATTACCACCTGTTCCTGTCCATGGTGAACGCCCTTGGTGGTGTAAAGTTGAACTCAAAAGATCTCTCTGCCGTCTAGATGGAAACAGATTATCGAACAAAATGGCGCATATTTGAACTAAATCCGATCACTGTAACACTTTTTATAAAGCATTGAATAAAGAGCAAAAAAGCGGAAGGGAGATATTTGACAACCTTATATTAATAAAGAAAAAAATTCTCTTTTCTTTTTTTTTCAATTAAACTACCTAACTAAATTTTACAATCAAATTTCAATGTAGTCATCTGTTTGCTTCATGTCGGAACGTATTCTCGAAAATGGAGAGAAACGAAGTGTGAGCCGTTATTAAATAGCTTTGTTTAAAAAAGTTAATGACGCAAAAGAGATTCATTGCGATTTGGATGCAATATTAGGAGAGTCTGCTCCGCCGATTTCCACTGTCGCAAGGTGGGCTTCTCAATTTCGATGGAGAACGAGCATGGAAGACGAACATCGTTGCGGCCGTCACCATGTCTATTCACGTCAGTCACCCAAGAAAATGTTGCAACCATGCAATACTTAATTAAAAAAACGGGCATTTCATATGGAAGTATTCAATCCATATTGAAACAATCTTTGAATACGAAAATGGTCTCCGCAAGATGGGTGCAGAGAATGTTAACAGACACTCGGAAACAAAATCGACTTGACATTTTGATAATATTGTTGCACAAGTTTCAAGAAGTTTCTGAAAACTTTTTGTTTCGTTTCGTAACAATAGAAGAAACATGAGTCCATAATTTTGTAACGGCCAACCTCAAAGAAGTTCCGTGCCGTGGCATCGGCTGGCAAGGTTATGGCCTCAATATTTTGGGACTCGGAAGGGATATTGTTGATTGATTACCTGGAACGTGGAACCACTAGTACAGGCTAATATCATGCAGCTTTAATTTCCAAGTTGAGGAATGCCATCAAAGAGAAAAGGAGAGGGAAACTGCGAAGGGGCGTGCTGTTTCATCACGACAACGCACCCACGCACAGGTCGACAGTTGCGAAGACTGCCATTCAGTGAGCTGGCTTCAAATTAGTTGACCACCTCCTTATTCACCATATCTGGAGCCTAGCGATTTTTATCTGTTCCCCAAATTGAAAAAAAATACTTAAGGGGAAACAGGTACGAAGACGATAACAAAGTGATGGATACCGTGGAGAGCTTTTTCCAAGCCCAAGACAAAACTTTTTTTTAAAGGGATTGAAGCCTTAGAAAAGCGCTCGACTTGGTGTGTCGAGACTCAGAGATTATGTACAAAAATTATTTATTAAGTTATCAATAGTCATTATATTCTATCTCATTTTCGCTACTTTTTGATCCCTCCTCGTATCACTGCAACCGTCAAAAAATTATCAAAAAATTTATCACTTATACAAAAAAAGTTATTTTTATTGTTATTATAACAGAAAATTTCCAATTTTTTATCAAAATAATCAACATAATCATTAAATTCTTTTTTGGTTCAGATACCCACCAGATGGTTTATTGACATCGGAAAATGTTAAGCATGATGTAGAAATTGAACCGCACATTATCGTGCCGGATCTTTTTGCATCAGACGCTTACATCGATGAAATATCTCAAACAGACTTGTTGGTGCTAACTACGTGAGTATCTAGAAAATAGTTTATTTTTACACGTTAAATTACTACTATGACCTCTACTAACCTCTAAGTATCAACGTAAAGAAATAATATAAGTACATCTTCAGAGAAACGCAGCATATTGTCCATATTATACTCTGTTCTTTACCAGCATATTGTCCTTGTTATATTTCATTTTAATACCGGCAAGAATGACTATATTACAAAATGGGCCTATGTTCAGCTGTGTGCACATTAATAGGTTGAAGCGATGATGATGGATTCTATGCACTCATAAGTGGTTAGCGATTTAGATCACAAAGAGTATAATTTTTTTGAACAATTTTTTGAAGAGGATAAAGAATATTTTGAAGGTTTCGTCTTGGCTACATTTATAAGTATTTGTAATAATTCATAAAATACCGCCGAGAAAGAATGACTATTCTTACTCGGCGTTACTTGCCTGGTTACTTGCCGTTTAGTAAAAATAGGATATCAACATAAATTTAATGTCCATGAAACAGAAAGCAAAAGTTTTAATGGCCAATAAATATTCCATAAGATTATAAATATATATTTTGACATTAGATTATTATAATAAAAATTTAATAATATTCAGATATAACTAATTATAATACAATGAAATATTTTTCTCAATACTACTTTTAAATTATATTCAGTTAGATATTTTTAATTTTAAACAAAAAGCTTTTAATGTTTATACTGCTTCCTTATTTTCTTGACACGCAAGTCTTCATCATCATCAGCCTTTCTTAATTCACTGCTGGATAGGCCTTCCCCAATGTGAGATTCCTATACATATCATATATATCGACAACTTTGTTTCCGAATGTACACACTTTATTATACTTAACAAAAATCGAAAGGAGCGTAATATTTTGTTAAATGGCTATTCCTTTAGTTTTTGTAAAGAATGCTTATAAGTGAAAAAACACTATGGTACGGTCTGTCGAGGAAGGGATTTCTTTGTTGATTCTATTAATCAGAATTCTGTACTTTGACATAGTCGCAAATTGCACACACAGAGAAGAAGGACTTTCATGTAATTCGATTCACTAAAATTACGGGCTGCATAGTATATTGAACTAATATTATTTTTTCGTATCATATCTTATACGTCATCATCATCTTAACTGTTAGGTTAACACGTGTCAAAGTCATAGTACATAAGGATTCGCCATCGATCTGGAAATATTAATAACAAAACTGATTTCACAAAGATTTCGTGTTAAAAAATTAACATAACTTAACATACTCTTTTTGGGTATTTGTTTTGAGAAACGCTATTGTTATACTAACTTTTTTTTATTGTCAAAGTTAAATTTTGGAATTGCCAGTGTTTGTTGAATATTGTGATTACTGCTAAGGAGTAGCAGCAGTAGTAGATAGGTAAAACAAAAGCACCGTTATTGAATCGTAGTAAAATTACTGTTTACGTGACTTTGTTTTTAAGCAGATATCATTGATTACTTATCCTGCACGTATAGTTCGCACCTGTAGTTCTGCACTTAAAAACGTATTTGTTAATAATTAAAATCTCAAAGTCTTCAAACCATATAAATTAAAATATATTACCAAATAGTTTAAGCCTGAACATAATTTATATATAAAACTTTTACATTTACAACTAATTTGAACACGAAACACAATTCCGAAATAAAACAGTAGTAGATTTGTAATAATTTAATTTGAATTTATTTAAACAAAAATCATTGATTTTATTCTTTGTTATATATTCTAGTTCACACAAATATTCCACTGTCACGCGTTAATTATCTTTATAGGGCTCCAGGACTAAACAACATGAATACGGGGGAAGATGAATCTACATCTGGTTCAAATGGAAGATTGAGGCCACGAAAATCTAACTCAAGCCCCCAATCTAATCAAATTTCCCGAAAAACTGAAAACAAAAATATACAGGATAAAACTATAAGAACCAATACACTTTCAAGAGAATCGAGATACAAAATTGATAATCTCGCAAAAAAGTCTGATGGTATAAATCCACAACTCCTTTGTCCTTATTGTGACAAAACATTCATTTCTAAACAAAATGCATCTAAGCACGTTCACCGCATACATCTTTCTTCTTCAAAACAAGACTCTTTCATTGATTGCCTATTTTGTAATCATGCCGAATCTGAATCAAATAACATTATTCGCCACATGGTGGACAGTCACCCTAATCAATATTTCGCATGCCTTGATTGTCACACTAGATTTTTGTCCACGTCCGATTTGGCGGAACATAAGCTTAATGTCTGTGAAAAACAAAAGGTCCCGTATCGTAGTAAATTGCGGCAGAAGTCTTTGGAAGGTAAAAAAGCTAAATCATCATCCGATTCTGACACGAAGGAATCCTTCCATTGTGACAACAAAGAGTTTTCAGGTTTCAACGGTATCGTGATTTCGTGTGAACTTAAACCTACACAAGTCCACGATGAAGCGGATATAGAAGATAATATAACGACAAACTTAATTTTGCCTTCGGGTAAAGGAATGGGACATAACGCAATAATGGACAAAAAAGCTGCTATTGTCTTGGATGATATACAATGGAATAAGCGTATTCCATCCAATTTTTCGTTCCATAACACCGATGCTGACCAAATTCTATCTCGATTAGGTGTAGTACATAGATCGCTCAAAACTGATGAGTCTACTAAAAAGGATTGGCCTAAAACCGTACATGACGTTGAAGAAAAGTTTGAGAAATGTTTTGACACTGGTTTTTACTCCAAAATCGCTAGTAATGTTCAAGAAAATTTGTCTAAGTATCTTGACGGGTCATTCAATTCCAATACAGCATACGCAGATTCTGTTATGAAACCGAAAAAATCAAAAACTTGTGTTGTTATTAACACAGCGGAAGGTTTTCCGATACTTCTGGCTAATGAACAATATTCTCGGATTTTTTCTGATGGATATTTACCACGAGCTCTAGCAACAAAGCATAAGTGGAAGTGGGATTGTTCTGACGATGACAAAGATGTCATTAAATGTGATCTAATGGAGCATGATTCACACAGAAAAAATTGCATAATTACTTATATTTCTAACTTGGACATTTGGACACAATTATGTATGAGGCGAAAATACGAAAATCAGTTTATTAACATACTATCAGAAAATAAGGCTGAGAAACAAAATTTAATTACTAAAGAACTAAAAGAAATACTTGAAAGCAGACAAATCAACCAACCAACATCACCACAAAATATAAGATGTACTGATAGGCCAACATCCGGCGAGTTATCCGATTTTCCAAGAATGTTAGGGCTCACACCGACCATCCAGCCATATGATTTGCAACCTGCCGTACTGAGTGGTGAATGGGTACGTCCGCGTTGTTATGTGTGTTGCGCATGTGGCGAACAAACACGAGATTCTCGAACTCTGTCATCACATATTTCATCGCAACATCCTAATGCTCAAGTCCAACATTATGAAATTGTGGGAGAATCACTTCTTAATGCTGATATTTTAAAACACTTGTATGTGCCACCGAGTCAGACATTTAGTAGGACTCGTCCTCTTAGAGGTTTAAGGGAATGCACAAAATGTAAAAGACCTGTGTCTCTTGAAGATTTACACCAACATATGTTGGATTGTGCAGGAGACACACCGACAGTGCGAAGAAAATGTCGTTACCGCCCATTTGGTGTTCGCAAACGCCGTCCGCGTCTTCCAGATAACAGAATACGTAAGAAAATGCGTAAAGATATACGAACTGGACATACAAATGATAAGACTCACATGAGAACGAGACCAAAAAGTAAATCAGAAGTAGGAGACGGTAAGCGATATGTAATTTTTTAATTAACGGGGTGAATTTTAAACCGCTTTTAATTACAGAAATTTAAAATTTTGTGGTTTACATATAAGAAATTATTTTTTATACTTTCATTTTGATTTTTTTTTCAGCTGAAACTATTCGAAAAATGTTAGCAGATTTGCCTGCCAAGAGACATCGAGTTAAAATTAATCCCATTAATTCATTACCACGAAGTAAAAATGATCGTAAACGAAATGAATTATTACTAAAAAGGCGACGAAATAATCTTAATGTTAGCTCAGATGACCACCCAGAATCTTCTACTTCAAATTGCAATGAGAATGAGTCTGATAATGAAGACGATGACGATGATGATAATTTACCATTAAGACCAAGAAAACTAACGTTAGAGACAAAAAGTGGCGAAAAAGAATCTTTAAACAAAAAGGTTCTCACGAATCGTTCTAAAAGAAAAACTCTTAGTCAAATGAGTGTCACTGTAAAAATATCTGATAATATATCTGAATGCACAGATAGTAATGAACCTGAACAATTATCTACTGATAACAGCCCTAACAGAGTGAACATTAATAACGATTCGTACAGAGTTAGACAACATTCAAATCGTGAAGGTTCTAATAACAGAGATGATCAGCGACCGGGATGCAGCAGACAAGATGGAAGTTCTCGTAATTCAATTACACCAACACAAAATGTTCCACTTAAACATTCGATAGCAAGCTTAACCGCTGATTCTGAGACACGTGATAAAGCGGTACAGTTTCATCGGCTGTTTCTTATCCAACAAGAATTTAATAATTTAGACCAATCACACTTACCCTCAGATCGCCGTGTACTATTTGAAAATGAAGCAGTAGTCACTAAGCTTGATAAACCACCTATACATTTTAATCAAACAAGTTTCATAGATATGCAATATTGTCGTAAGAATAAGATGAGTAAACAACGTAAAGGCCTTAACGATTGCATAGCTATGTTGAAAAATAAATTAGTACCTAATAGTGATGCACCTTTACCTGGACACGTTTCAGTACAATGTGGTAGCGATGAACCCATAGACCAAGAACCTTTTGTTGTAGAACAAAGGTTTAACATAATAAACACTGATGATAATAATGTTGGCACGCCTCCTTTGCAATCGCAAGTAGGAACATGCACGGGTATACAGGAGAAAGAATTAGAAATTACTGCTATAGATAACGTAAATTCTTGTCAATCTGATTGTAATGCTACTTGCAAGGAAAATGAGATGTTAATAGATTTACGTGATAATGATCAGGACTTAGAGTGTGTCAGCAAAAGTAAAGAGGCCCCTAAAGACCGAAATATTGATGAGCCTAAATTTAATTCAACTAGGCGAAACAGCCTTCGATTAGATAATGAAACTTCTCAAATGGAATTAGTGCCACCAAGGAACACAGTCATACGTAAATCTCCAAAAATGTCAGTGAACTATTCAACGCAACAAGAAGAGATGATTATGGAGGCTTATCATCGAGCATTAGAAACTAATGGTAATGAAAATAGTAATAATACAAACAAATTATCTGATGATATAATATCGCCCCTGGGAAGAAAGGACATTCAAGAATTAAATATTAGCCAAACACAAATAAGAGCACCACATAATAGCGAATCAGAAAAACAATGTCTTGCATCTAATGATGTGGTTGAAGAAAATGTTGATGAGTCTCTTATAATAAATCCAGATTATTCGCTAGCCGAATTTCATCACATCTCTACAACAATTCCTCTCGCTCATGCAAATACAAATGTAGGATCAATATTATCTACTCCTTTAGATTTATCTGGAAGAAAAATGATAACAAATTTACCGGAAAGAAATTCACAAGATATTCCTTTTGTTATAAATAATTATGATAACTATGAAACCTTAGACTTATCCAATAAACATACATGTGTTGATCAATCCCTTGAGGAAAATTTGAAGATAATTGATAATGAGCCCATAGATGTGGTGGTCGACTTAAGCATTAGACAAATTTCCCGGCCTTCTTCGCAAACGTTTTCTTCAAATGTATCAGCTGATACATCTAGTATTGGTGAAAATGGTATAATTTCAGAATATGATAGTATGAATGAAGATATCCCTACCGATTTAACGCTCAAAAACAAGACAAGGTCTATTTCTGTAGATTTAACACCACAAAGATCTGAAACGTATGACATGATACAAGATCTTTCAAATCGGAGTACAAAACAACGAGATAAAATTGAAGAACATAATAATAAAATCGATTACTGCAATAAAGATTTACCGAAAGACTTGTCAAAGAATGGGATGAACGGTAATTTTGTGACAATAAATGATGTTTCATGTGGGACCCAGAGTACCTCAAATTGCCGAAAACTGAATAGAAAAGTAAGTAAACTAGATTTGGCGGCCTTTAAAGATCCAGTTAATAAGTTACCACAAGAAGCAGTTGATCCTCCATTAGAAAATTCCGTGGAAGAGTTTAATTATCAATCGCAAGAAAATGTGTTTAATTACACTTTACAATCAACAAATATAGAAAATAACTCATTGAAAATACAAAAAAATTTGTGTCAGGTTGAAAGAGAGATTCATAACGACCCTAAAAATATTACTATAGAATTGAACAAAAACAATGAAAGTAAAAGCTTTAAGAAAAGTGACATTTTACCCACAGTATGCCAAAGAAGTATAAATGAAGTGAATGAGTCTTCACCCCCTTTCGTTGAAAGTCTTACAGTCATCGTGCCACAAGATAATTTGTGTTTTGAAATAGAAAAGTCTACATTAAAAACTGCCGTACCCTCTGAAAGTGATTATGTACCTCATTATTCTACAATGATATGTACACAATTGACAAGGGATAAACTTGAAGTTCCTACCCCAATCTACAGTTTAGAAAATGTTAAAATCGTGTCTATTACAAATGTGGATACTTTTTGTTCCACTCCCTCTACCTACACATCAGCGCAAAGTACAGTTGGCACATTAAACCTCAACGAAATTGTACCTATTACAATATCTAGTGCCGGTATTGATTGTCGGCGATCTTCATTAGTATCTGACAATCACTCGAGTTCTGAAACAGAAAATGTTATAGTACAAAATTCTTCTCAACCCAGTGATGTACTCACAGAGGATTATGATCTTACAAAAGAAGAAATAATTAACCGTGATGTAGAATCAGATACGGAAACAGCAAGAAAAATTGCGATGTTACCTAAAGAATTAGTAGAAATATTAGGAACAATGCCTATAGATCACAGAAATCAATTATTAAATGTGCTACCACAATATGTTTCTACGTCTGCTACTACTACATCGGCGGAAATAAGATCTTGCTTAAGAAATAATTCTACAAACTCTGTTAGTACTCCGTCTCCTGTAAAACATCAAACTTTAATAACGGGAGTTAATTGTAATGAGAATAATACTCAGTCGGCACATTACATAAAGTTGCACTCGGAGGCTAATCGTCGTCAAAGTTTGAATTTAGATGTAGCTTCCGTTTCAACTTGTCCCATTATACCATCAGAATCTTTACCACAGTCAGTAATTCTTAAAACTCCGGCAAATATAAGCGATTGTTATCAATTTGTTCCTAACTACTCGCAAAGTGAATTCCCTACGGTAATAGCAGCAGATGCAAAGTGGGACATGTCTGTTCTAAATCATCAATACGGAGGCTGTCAAAATACTATTATTGATTTAACAGACGATGAAAATATAAAAGTATTTCATGATGACATACAAGTAATAAATGACAGTTCAGTCATTGCTAATCAGGGTTTCGAAAAAAATCGGAATTTAGAATCGTTACTTGAACCACCTAAACCAAAAGGTAACAGTGAACAAACTGCAAGTTTGAGAGCAGTGCGTATAAAAGCACCTTCTGAAAGAAATAAACAAATTTCATCTGAAAGTTGTGTACAACCTCATAATATAGACAATGTTGGCGACACTAACATAAATTTAGAGGAGCAAACTTTAGGTATGTTTAGAATTGGTGACGGGCAAGAGGAAAGTTATAGCATAGAACCGTGCAAGAAAAATATTACTCATGTTTCTCATACTCAAGTATCTTATTTACCATATATCCCACTAGTGGAGAACTCGATTTCATGTAATGAAAAAGATACTCTACAAGTGAATTTAAACGAGAGAATTTTAATTAATCCTACCGTTATTTTAACACCAATTTCAATTGATAAAAGTTTGCATGTTTCGCAAGAAACAACCTGCGACAAACTTATAAACGATTCTTTAGAATGTTTGCCTGGTTCCTTAAATCAAGGTGTAATTGTATTGGAAGTTGATGATGCTAATGCTTCCCATTTATGTGAAGAACCTGTTCTACCTATAAGTTCTATTCAGATGAATGTAAATCATCAGTCAATTAATGAAGAATATCACGAGTCGCCAAAAATATTTAAAGAAAAATCTGATGAAGACTCTGAAGATGATGTCACTCTAGCCGTCATAGTACAACAAAAGCATCTATGTGAAGCAAAATTAACATCATATAATGATAATACGCAACTTTCAGGTATAGAAGTAACGACAGAAAATAGAAAAAGAAAAAAAGGGAAAAAGTCTAAAAAGCCGGATTTAGAAGATTTCACAAAAGATAAAGAAATACTAAGTCTAGACAAGAATTTGGCTAAAAAGGTAGAAATCGCGAATTCTCAAAGTGTAGCATTAACTCAAAATAATAGTACCGATAATCTTGAAAATAAAGCGGATTTAAATAAAGAGGGATTTGGAACCGAAATAGTGGATATCAATTATGCAAGTAAGACCAAAAGTAGCCTTGATATGAACAAACCTGTCTTTATTAATAATAGTAAAACTATAGAAGACTTGAGTATTGCATATAATAATGAGGTGAATAATATTAGATCTGAAGGCAGTAACGTGATGCAGAAATGTAGTGAACTCACTACTCACAAACTCATGGTAACTGATAAATTAGACACTTATTCCAGATTAAATAGTCACATAGAAAATATTATAATTCATACTAATCACAATTACAATCAGCGTCGGGGAAACACTATGGAAATAAATCAATCAAAGAAAAAAGTTAGACTTTCTGGAGATACTGAAATTGCTACAAATGATGATAATTGGTCGCAAATTAGTCAACCATCCTTTATTTCTTTGAAGGAAAATAATATATTAGAAAAAGAAATCAGTTATGAAGAAGGATTAAAAAATAGAAAATGCCCAAAAGACTGCATTGCACATAATTATAAGCAATATTCAGTCAGCAACATTAATTCTAAAAATACGGACGTACTAACAATTAAAGAAACAGTTGTTAAACCACAGGATACAACAACTCCCGCTTCCCTTTTGAATCAAGATATAAAAATGAAGAAGACTGGAAATAAATTTAAAAAACAAATGATGAAAGACCACGAAGATGCTTCTAAATCAAAACAAATGCCAATAGAAAATGAAAGAAACAGCGTTACGCCTTTGCGACGTAGTCGGCGTGGTAAATCAATGTTTGTTGATAAAAAGATTACACAGCCAGTTGCTACGAACAGTGTTGCAGCTACTGAAATAAGAACTCCTCTTACAAAAAAACAACTCATATTTTCCAAGTTATTGTTGGATGGAGAAAAATTATCCAAAATAAATTTGGATTCTGTGGTTACAAAAGAACCTATTGTCGTTATTAATAATGTTGAATTGAATCCCCAAATTTTACCTTCCGTCTCTCAACATACCGTCTCTCAACATAATGCTAATTCTACAAAACAAACTAAAAGTTCAAAAAGAATGAAATCTCCACAATTGAAACCAAAAATTAAAAAAGTCAAATCAGTTGATCATGAACAGGATAAAAATGTTGAAATGATAACAACTAACCAACCAACCATCAATAATAATGACCAAAACTTTTGCGAAGAATCTTTCCCTAATAGAAATAATGTAGTGCTTAACACTAATAACAGTATTTATAACAAAGACAGTATTGCTCAACTTGAGCAAGAAGAACCTGCACAAAAACAAGCTCCATCATTGTTTTTATCAGAGAGTGAAAATAAAGAAAAAAAACTTAATATTCTTACTCCTAACCACGATTTTATTTTAATCAAAACAAATTCTACCGAAAAGCGGAAAGTATCTTGTACGATTACAGACGCTGATGCCTATCACGAATCTGTAAATAAAAAATTTAAACAAACTGATAAAAAGGAATTCATATCAACAGGAACTGAAGAGGTAGAATGTGATAGTACAGTACATTATTGGACAAAGAATAAAACAAGTAATAGTAATACAGAATCGAAAAATAGAACGTGTTATAATCGCAGTATCGCTGTAAGGCGGACTCGATCTAAATCTGTTATTGAAAAGTCTAGTAAACCTTTATATGATCCCTACGATATTGACTTGGAGGATATGGTTGAAGGAGATTTTTCTCTTGGTAGAAGACTACTGAAGTCTGATAAAACCTTTAATGATTTAAGTTCAGTAAAAGATAAGCCAAAAAATAAAAGACAAACAACTTTTGTTTTGAATACAGATTTGACAACCAGAGATGATGAAACTGTAGAGACACATAAATATAAGGAAGATACAAGTGACTCAGATGATTCTTCGAAAAGCGATGTACCTTTGAAAAAGTTAGTTGAAGAAAGAGAAAAAAAGAATTTGAAAAATAAAAATTTTAAAGCTGGTGAGACTTCAACTACTATCGAACACATACGAACAGAAAACAAAGAGAAAAATACGCATAATGATGAAGGCAGCAGTAGACAGCGAGTAAATGAAGCAAATAAATCTGAACAGTTTATGGAGAGTTTTGGGTTTTTCTCCGAGAGAAAACCCAGGAAATCAAACTTAATTGCTTCAAAAAAAATATCAGAAACCTTTAATGGAATGGCTAATGAATCTGACGAAGTAATTGACAAAGAAAGAGAACAATCAAGCAGAACAGCAGAAATTGAAAACTCGAAATCAAAGTTAGATGAAAGTAACCCCAGGGATTCAGCTCCATCACTTACAAAAAAATCTGCTAAACGTGGCCGTAAGAAAGCGGGCAGCACAAAACCACTTACCACATATTGCAAAATTTGTCAAAAAGACTTTCGCCGGCCAGATAATTATTTGAGACATCAAATAACATTACTTCATATTGCTAGGTTATCAGAAATCGACATGAAAATTCAAACATCGACTATTCTGGACGAACCAAATTATCTTGTTGCATATAAGCAGCAACTTGATCGCTTAAAAATATTAACAGATAAAGCAAAACGTAAGAAAACCGCAGTGAATTCACCATCAAAAATAGATTTACCAAGTTTAGAAGAAATTCTCGCCAATGTTAATAAGTCTGTGAGAGACCAACAATTATCCCGACGAAATCTCAGCCGCGATGAAGCACTATTTATAGACTGTTGTGAGTTATTAAAAGAATCGCATAAGCCTGATATAGCGAATAATAATGAACATGTTACCATAATGTCTAATGGCTCTGAACAAGTGACGATAATGTCTAGTGTTACGGAGCAAGTAACAATTACATCCAGTAGTGCTGAACAAGTGAATATAACTTGTGAACAAATGACAAATACATCTAGTAATACGGAACTACCGACAATTAAATCTAGTGATACCGAACAAATACCTGCAACCATAGACATTAATACTGTTTCATCCCACATTGAGATAACTGGTATAGATAACGACAATGAAAATAATGATACTAAATCTGATGGTGATGTAGATTCTATAACTGCGAAAAATATTCTAGAAAGTGAGGAAGTGCGAAACTTGGAAAAAGATTTAATAATAGGATTAAAGGAAGCGGCTGCACTTTCACAAACTTCAAGTAAGGATTTCCAAAACATAATAATGGAGAATAAATCAGATCAAAAAGAAGAAAATGACATATCAACATCGGGCATTGCTGATACAAACAGTGATTCTATAAAAGAAATGGAACAAGTAATTCTTGAAGTTCCTAAACCACCTTCAAAATCTAAAAAGAATCCGGAGGTAAAGGAAAAAATGTACCCAGATATTATTGAGAACATAGATATTTTCGAAGATAAATTTGACAAAATTAAGAGAAAATGCAGATCACAGGCTGCAGCAGCTAAACAAGTTCAACCTGTAGTAGAACCATGTACCAGGTATTAATTAATTTTATTTTGACACAATAATTAAAATTTTTTTTATTTACTGTATTCCCTTAATTATAAGTTATCTTTATGCATAATTATTATAATTACATTTTGTTTTGAAAATAAATTAAACCCATTTTTATTTTATTTATCAATTTATTTCCAAAATATAATATGAAATTTAAATCCTTTTTACTGAATTGCTCTTGATGTTGACTACAGTTTCTTTTTACTGATTACATATGTAAATAGGAATTTATATCGTGTTATTAATACATTGACGTTGTTACAGTCGTAAGGGGCGAAAAAAATCAGAAAAGAAAAAGGGGAAGAAAACTGCTAAAAAGTCCTATCAATGTACAATACCTACTAAAGGAGCATTAAAAATCTTTGATGGTTTAAAAGTATCTATACCAACATCAGATATTAATATATCGGCAATTGTTCCACTTACTGAATACACATCAAAGAAAAAGAAGACGAGTAATTCTCGCAAAAAGAAAGACGATATTGAAATTAAAAGTAAAAATAATGGGGATCATAAAGTCAAAGGCACACAGACACAAAAATTTGATGTTTATGAGTTTATGGACAATGAAGAAGTTGAATTATTTGAATTTAGGCCGTCAACTCTTATGGAGAGATTTAAAAACATAAACAACAAAGATTCGCCAAGTACTTCTAAACTTGTTCCAGAGGTGGAAAAAATTGATTTAACTAGTGAAAGTGGTTCTGACGGAGACGACTTTGTTTATGATGATTACGTCTGTAGTGATGATGAAACTGAAAATAGCATGTTATCTTGTGAGTTAGCAAGCGCAAAAGTAGGAAATGAAATTAAAAAGAGTAGTTCGCTTTTAAAGCGCAGAGACGTTGTCGAGAAAAATGCTGTTATGGGAAAAATATTCAAAAATAATGCTGTACGAACAGAAAAGAAAGTAAATAAAAATAAGGAACACGTTAAACCAAAAGCAAACCTGGATCAATTATTTGATAGCTTACTTGAAAATGAACCAGGTACATCTGTTGGACATCAGCAAAAGTCTTCAAAAAGCAACGAACTATTATCTCCGAAGATACAGGAACCCGTAATTCCAAGAAAACATGACTGCGCGTCGCCTAAAAAATCCGATTATATATCACCTACAAAACACGAGTCTTCAAAAATTGAACCTATATTCCAAAAAAATCACGAATCTGATTTGCAATACGACTCGGACTTGTCTAAGAAAAAAGAATCAATAAAGAAACCTGAATCTTTGTCTTCAATAAAACACGAATCCTCCAAAAAATATAAACCAGCATCTCATAGAAAACATGAATCTGTGTCCCTTACTGAATATGAAACATTTTCGACAAAAGATGAATGTCTATTTCCTAACAAACATGACTCTAAGTTATCTAAATATGATTCCAAAAAACCATATGTTTCCAGATGTCCTGATAGAAATGATGCTATATTCCCGTCTAATAGTCCGGAAAGTCCCTCTAAAAATCTGGAAATTAATTGTAAACCATCGACTTCTAAGAAACATAGTTATACAACAAGTCAAGAAATTGACTCTTCATTAAATAAACATGACTCACACAAACATGTTACCTCAACATTAAAAGATTATGATGAGCCTATAGCGTCTAAAAGAAACGACGATGGATACCACCACCGTCCTAAAAAATATAAAATGTCCTCAAACTCTACGCCTAAAATACATAAAAGTATATCCTCGAAAAGACACTTTTCACAGGTTACAAAAAAAAGTAACGGAGATTCTCCGAACTTTGACAGCTCTTTTCAAAGATATTCAAAGGATGAATATAGAGACGAATATCCCGTCTCAGAAATTGATGAAGACATTCGTACTATTTCAGATTGTGCTATGAGTACTACCGATGAGACATCATCGGATGAAGGGGGAGTTGCTCGACGAAGAGCTCGTAGAAAATGTACTGTTGGTAAACAAAACATTTTGGCGGAGACATGGAGCTCAGAATCAGAGCCTGAAAGTGGCCCACCACGACCAAACAGTGCTGAATCTTTGGAATCAACAGTTGGCCGCAAGAAAAGGAGAAAGAAACGAGGGGAAAGGCAGCTGTACAGTAATCGCCGAGTAGGTCAACAAATGCCCATTAAAAGGCAAGACGTAGAAAACAGAGTGGCTCTGTTTAAGCGCAACACATCGTACGTTAGCAGCGTCAACGGCAATGGAAGCAAGCTAAACAGTAACGCCGGAAGAAGTCACACTAATGTCAGCAGCGTATGTCCGAGTACTTCAGCTGGGGCTTCAACTAGTATCCCTTCTGTATCCAGATCGAAAAATCAAACAAAAACATCTAAGAGTTCTGCTGGACCTCACGGTTCCAAACCTCGCCCGCGGTCTGCTGCTTATTACTGGTCGTCGGAAGGAGATGAAGAGCAGGAACACGTTCCACAACACGGCTGGATTGTCGGCGACAGCCATAAGAAACTGGTGACGATGCTCGCCCACGCTAAGGGACGCAAGCGTAACCACGATGACAAGCGTCATATTATAGAATAAGTTAGACCTCTATAAAGTTTAATCATGTAAATACGTTGTACATAATATATTAGTTCTTTATCGATGTCCTTTTTGACATTTTGACCAGGTGAAATTTGATTTGAGTTCTGTAAATACTGTATATCTTCTATAACATGTTTAGTTTAATTATAAAATGAGCCTTCATGCTGTGAGTACCAAGTTTTGAGTTTAGTTCCAGTAATCAGACTTTTGATCATTTAATAATCTTTCATGTTTTAGTGGATACATGTTCAATGACTTATTTAAATTCCCGCTTCTATCTATTAACTTATAGGAATTTACTAGATTAGTCCTAGTTTCTCAGTGTTATACAAAACACTTTAAATACAAATATCATAATTAAATACCCACTCGCTGACAGTACGTTTCTGATATTAATGTATGTTATTAATATACTATTGATAAGCTGAAGTGTATCCAGTTCTAAGCATTTAAACAATGAAAAGGGGGAGTTTATATATATTGATTATGTGTAACAATCGGTAGAATATTTAAAAATTTAGCAATCGGTATATAATAAAATATTTGTCATCATATTAATGTGTCTATGTTTTTAATGCCCTTTACCCTAAATATATAATAAAATTAAAGATACTATGACGACAAGTTGTGTTTGCTTAAAGCTGGAATGTTATATTATGTTTCTTGCATAATATAAGATGCAGGTTTTTAAGACAAAATTACGTTCAAGATCATTTTACGGCACTTTATCATTTACAATAAATACAATTGTTATTTATTTCCATCAGAAGCTGATAAAGGTAAAACGTTGACTTATTATCCAAATGGTTTGTTAATTAATTTTATACAGTAGATGTTCGCTTAGTCAGTTAAATCTCAAGCCTTAGTTATTGTTTCCATCTAGTCCATATATAGAAAACAATAAAAAACTCATTATCAGCCTTCAATTTATTTGCGATCATTTTCCAATACTTTAAGCAAGTTTTGTTAAATATAATGTGTGCATAGATAAGTTCATTAAATCATTTAGCTAGCCTTTACACAAAATAATTCAAGAACAGCTCTTGAATTAAGCTTCTAAAAATCAAGATTTTAAATAAATATTCCAAATACTTTGATATTGTTTTAAAATAATATCAAATTACAGTAAATAAGCATGCATCACAATGGTAAAGAGTGATCCGCTTGTGTGTTGCTCTAAGAAGGTAAGTAAAGTAAAAATAAGCATTCCCTTAACCAAAAAACAATTTAATTCATGTACTACGATATTATACTAAAACCTATTATGTAGTAGCAGTCATAGTCTCTTTTTGTTGCACGACTTGGTTTTAATAATGATAGCCACTCCAATGACGAAGACCACACAGCACAAAGCAATTATAATGGGAAGGAGGATGCTGACTAAATTGAGTGGGAATAGCAACCGACTCTTTAACTGATCCACAAATTCTTCTGGTAATAGAATACTCTGTAAACATAAAAATATGGATAATTTACAGCCTGAAATAAATGTATTAAAATTATATGCATTCTGATTTAAATCTGATTTTAGCCTTTATTTATGATAACATCATATTTTAAGTTCATTATTACACAGTAGCATATCGCGCCCTATGTACCTGGGCTAAATTTAGCATTACTAAAACTACATTGTAAAAATTCGATATATCTTAGTTTCGACAATCAAAGATTTTCACATTATTTTTCAATATTAATATTAACCTTACAAAAACAAATATTTTCCAAATACTAATGGATAAAAAAAGAAGGGTTAAACAGTTTTATGTATTTCTTTATTGTTATACTAAGTCCTTTTTAAGTTTAAATGTTAAGATAACTTATAATTATCGAGGATAGTACGTTAAACTGAAAAAAGCTCCAACAAAAACGTTTAAAAATTTTTCAAAGTACGTGAAATCACTACCCAAAATTTTATTTTGATGGTTTAAAATAAAATGTTGGATCTAGTAAAGGTAATTTTATTCATCACTATCGGTACATTAATTTGACTAAAAATATTAACGTGAGAGTATTGCGTGTGCACTTTTGTTGAATATTCTATGTCCTGGTATGCTTCTAAACGTGTTCCAAAACTAGATATTTAAATACATAATCGCACCTAAGAAGAATCAAAGTTTATAAGAATCCATTTAACATGAAAAAAATCAATATTGGTATTGGTTTATATGAACTGATTTTTTTGTACTAATATATAAATATATTATATAATTACAAATTGTTATTAATTAATCATCACGTGGTCCGCGTTAACTTTAGCAATGAGATATGTGTTAATTTCTAAAACTTATGCAGTATTTTATTGCTCTTCATATAGATAACAGGTGTTATATCCATCATGTTGTGCTGTGGAATATATATTTAACTGGATAGTGTAAGCGACAGACTTTGACGTTTCATGTTAGTTTAAAGCGTATTACGTACTTAAAGTCATTGACAATCATATCTAAAGTTCAGTACTAGGCAAAAAACAGAAATTTTAAAATAAAAACAGATTTATCACACAGTCGACAGCTATAAACACTTCCCGTAAATGAATAACGCTCCTGTCACTTTACTACTATACAACAGTATCGAAAAATTGCTCAGAATTTAATGTAAGGCCCAATTAAAACTTAATAGTTTTAACTATGGTGGGCTCAATATCCAAATTCACGAAAGACGATACGTTTGACGAATATAAAGTAGCCTACAAATGTATGTATTTTTGTATTTTTAAGTTTGTGTAATATTACAACGTATAAGGTACGATGGAACAAAAAACCTTAGAATATAAATAAATAAGAAAAAAATTAATAGTTCTATATTAATGTTATTAAAATTCACTATTATTCTAACTTACCTCTTGTAACCATACAATTGGTGTCAAAGTGGTGTTAAGATTGTTCGTTGCAGAGACCAATGTTATGGGACGTAAGAACAAGTTGAATTGCGCACGCTTCGCGCCGCTTAGAACTGTACCAGTATTCTACAAAAAAAAAGAAAAATTAAATCTGTTAATTACTTACATGCGATAAACATTGTTATCTTTATTAAAATATAATTTTATTAATTATAACTTAGATATATCAATTAGCTAGATAACTTTATTTTTGTACAATTGACTGACGAGGCGAGCGGGACGTTGTTGGTAAGTAATACGCCCGCCTATAACAACGTTGCGCTAGTTAAGATGGTTATATTGCACCACATTGCGCTCGTCTCCTGAGACAACCATGTTGTATTTCGTTACCCCAATATTTACACGAGCTGCAGCGATCTTCGAACCGAAACACGGTAATGTTTGTACACTACTAGACAGTCTCAGGCAACAGGGACCTACCACAGGTAAACATTCCGGATGATATTGGCTTCATATGTTGTAACTACAGTTAGATTTATTACGATTCTCGTAACTAATAATAATTGTTTTAAAATTATAACATAGGCCATACTCACCGGTTCTAAATCAAGGATAATTCTATGATCCTCCATCGATGGGTTCATTCCTACAACACCGTTTGCATAGATTGGATCGGCGAAGAGGAAATGTGGATACGACATGACTAGTGGAGCTCCTGTAATAAACGATATCCATACAAAATTTGTTTAAATGAAAATATCATAAAATCCGTGATGTAATATTAATATAACATATACAGTTTTTAAATAAATATTGGAATTATTTTATTTGAATGTTATATTAACAAGGCGGGATATTTACGTATGTATGTTATATTAACGATTTTTCATATACTTTTTTGATGTTACCTTACAATTAAATATTATTAGATTGGAATAATATACTTAATATTATTCCAATTCATGAAAATATATAACATTTAAAACACAGAAATATTTAAATGAATTGTTAGTTTTAACATTTTATTTGTATCGATATGGATTTATGATTAAAATTCACATCACGAGTCATGAAGTATGGTTGTCGTCAGTATTTTCTAAATGGACAAGATCCAAAATAATATTTCATGCCCTGTCCTTCGTATAGCATTTAAAATTTTCAACATGATGCGAAATATAATTGCTAGCCACATCTATTGCGTCAGTAACGTCAGATCGCGGAGGAAAACCTAGGAGGGTGTAGGCGGGAGGTAAGGGTGTGAGGCGCTCTCCCTCCCGATCGACCGACGACCTAGCAACAGCGACCGGACATCGGTGAAAGGGAAAAGGAGTGGACCGCATTTGGCGAACGGCACCGAAGCCTATTTCCAGCAGGAGATGGATGTACTTGTTATAATGATGAATTTTAAATTTCGATCAAGTAGTCATTTCATCTTGAAATTCGATCCCTAGTTTATCAGAGAATGTTAACACAGTATCAAATTGCAGATGTCGCTGATATGTAACTATAAACATATAAGTATTTTCTTTATAATATAGATATTAGTATAAATGACATGCATAAATGATGATTTAAAACCTTAACAAAGTATGTTTGTTAATTTTAGGACAGTTGAAATTATATTCCTATTATAGAAATCCACAAAAAAGACAAAAAAAAATCGCGAAACTGGCTAACTTCCAGTACTAAAGAAGCATTTTAAAGGAAGAAGAAACATGAAGAAATTACTATATATTGTTGTTACAATATTATTTCCCTTACTTCTAGGATCATAGATAAATGTGTAAAGAAGGGTCTTTAGTTCAGGTTTTTTTTATTTTGTTGGCTAATACTAGTCTATCTATCTACATGTACGTAACGTAAACGGGGTTCTCTTTGTTCGCCAATCATGCGAAAACTAGTGAACGTATCGACATGGGAACGTCATTCGACGCAGAAAGATTTATAGATCGTTTTAGGCAATTCATAAAAAAAATTACAACATAGATCCTTCATAATTTTGTTTCTAATTAACTTTTATAAACATTAATTTCGTCTTATCTATTCCGCATAGCGGTGCTATAGGAAGTCATTCGCGGTTGTGGTTGCTATAAAAGAATAGTTCAGACAAATTTCATGTCTAATTTTACATTACGGCCAGCAAAGCGGGTATGAAACAACTAGTCTATATATTATATATATTATCCCAGTCAATAGACGATACTACATACGAAATATCTTTTACTGGAAAATGCAATAACATATAAAACTGTAGAGAAAATTTCCGTGAACTCTCTGAAATAATTATCGGAGAAGGGCGATTGCCTTCCTATAAATAGACATCCGGCCATGTCTCGTAACATGTACACCCGGAGCGTTCGACATTGATTTCACCTTACATCCCACGTTTTGAACTTACGACCGTTTCTCCCCGACCTGACTTAACAATTTGTTTCAGCTTCATAAGGTGCACGACGATTGCACTATACAATAACAGCTAAATTGTATCGCAAAGAACAAAGAATTTAATAAAGAACTTCTATTTTACTATTGTAAAACGAGAGTATATGTTATTGATTGTCTGATTTTATGTTTTGATCGATCACAAAGTGAGTTATGACTTAATAATTATTCACATATGAATTTACATGAAAGGCAAAATAAATGATGCAGTCGCCGAAACTGGTCTGTAAAAGGTATACTGGATCATAGTTGTACAATCCATTAACGAAAGCCCTACTTAAAATAATTATTTTGTTGGTATTTTGTATGGTATAATTATATTACATAAACTAAAAAAAAATAGGGATCGTACTGAAAAATGCGTCGCAAATTAGAAACAATGGTATTTCTCGGACTATGCATCGTCTCATCTCTCTGTAGGGTATTAACGTAGAATTTATTTTTGTTAGACTATTCAGAGAGGAAAAAAATAAAACTAATAAAAATAAAAAAAATTATAAAAGCTTGTAATATTTATATAAGAGCCCCCGTGGCGCCGCGGTTAAGCTTGCCTTGTATTAAAGCCGTTCGATTCTTGGGCCAAAGGTTGAGGAGTGGGATGAAACAGTTCATATTCTCGTTTAACTATCATCGTTATGTGTGACACAATATTCTATATCTACTGCCTGAATATCCATGAAAATTACTTTCGCCATAGATTTTCTTTGTTAAGAGTTCAACAGGAAATTTACATGATAACCTACTCACAACAATGAAGCAATCGTTACAATGTTCACACTACACGAACTCGTTAGATTTTTTGTCAAATATTACCTTGGGAAAGTAATATACGTATTTTTTTAATACTCGGCGAACAACATGATATACCTGAACTAGTGGCTCATCACGTTGTGATGAACCTGAGGTGAAGTATAGAAAAATGATTATAAGTCTTGAGGTGAATTTGATGGTTAGTGATACACCTACCCATAATATACAGAGCATCACTTTATGCTCATTGCCTTAAGACGAAAATGCTATGTTATCCCAGTTATTTAAATAGCTACAGCGCACTTCAAATCGGAACAATGTGTGTACACTGCTGTTTGACAGAAATAGGAACTTCTGTGGTACCTACCTAGATCATCTCCGGCATTAAAGACCTACCATCAGTGAGTGCACCGTACGATTATGCCAAACAGTTAATTAATATCTATTGTTAAGGGTATTAATCGGTCATAGGTCAGTGCTGTCTGATGTGAGTCCATTGGGTGGGCATGCAGGGGGGTTTATGTACTGATTTGGAGGTTGCAAATATCCACCTTCCCTCACCCCTACGCCTGTTGCGCTCAATAGACTGCGTAGGTAGCGGGGACACATGATCGCACTGCCAGGATGCCTACCCTGTAACATATTGATTTTCTGTCCCACAGGATGTTCATATACGCTGGATAGACATTTGACGAAATATGTACGTAACCATTTTATCGGTTTCGTTAGTTTTATTTAAAATAATATTGCGTTAATTATTATTATTTTTTTCTTTACAATTACGTCACCCGTCAACCTTCATTTAGATGGAGTGATGGATAGATAGGTTTTGATTAGCTTTGCGTGAGAGAAGGCGTCCCGGTTGTGAAAAACTTAAGGGAACTATTTATGCATCGACTTGTTCAAGCAATATTCTGGCAGGTTTCATTATGAAGGATGTTATAAAATCTCTTGCATCACCAACGTACCATCATAATGGTCTTCCAAAAATTCGAGTCAGTAAATGATAATTGCAGTATTTTACTGTCACATAATAAATATGTTACTTTATGTTAGAGAAGCTGAAACCTTTAAGATTGCTAGTTTCAACATACGAGCGGTGTTTGGCTGCACTCTAAAACCGTATTTTCTTGTGATTGTGAATACATAACAGTTTTAAAATTTAACGTTTTCTTTTAATAAATACTAGTTATGAATTCCTAAACCTAAATCTTAACCTCCTCCTAAATATATTGTTTCGATTAATTAAGTTTTGTTGAATGTCTTTTTTGTTACTTAACGAAGCGACGAGATTAGCGGGACGTTCACTTGATGATAAATGATACGCCTGCCCATAACAAAGAGGCGCTAGTTAAGATAGTAAACACTACCACATTGCGTTCGTCGCCTTGGGATATAGGATGTTAAATTTCGTTACTCCAGTAATTTCACTAGTTACAACTCCCTTAAAGTCGAAACACAGTAACAGGAGCTGCTGCGGTACCTACCCAGACCTTTAAAACACGTTGTTCTGCAAGTCTATTCTTCTTGTAAAGGTAAAGGTTATTTTAAAGTGCTAAAAGAAGTCTAAAATAAACATCGAAATAATTTTAAAGTTCATTAATATAGTTATTTATTGAATATTACTGAAGTATGAAACATGAAAATGCCATCTTGCTTTTTACTATAGTACAAATAATTACATGGGTTTCGTTTTTTCTTGTCAATACACGCGGTGATAATAAGTTTTTATATGTCGTAATAAATGTATGAAATATTATCTGGTATCTATCTAATATTATCATATATTATGTATTATTAAATGTAAAAGTCTACATACACAGAAGACAAAGCGAAAGATCCGAATGAAAGTTGTGTTCTTTAATGGGTCGATGCAACGAATGAACTTTGACATTGAGCTTCTGCCTTTGTCGCTACGCCGATGGGGCCGAAGGGGTTGATGGGGAGTATCACTCCCACCTTCCCCTGCGATCCAAATGAGATCAATTATATTAGAGTCGGGTGTTGTTATTTTTTATTTATTAACTATTTAGCGACGATCTAGACTCAGGTAGCTTATAAATTTCTAGTTTTAAAATTTTTGTAAGCAATTTTCGTTTTAATTATTACTACAATGAACCATCATTTATTACTTCTGTAGATGTAGTTGGGATTAAGAATGCATAAGTATAAGTAAAAGAGTATAATTCTTGATTAAACTTATATAGATATGTCCTAATAAAAAATGGGACTGAGCCGTCCGGGCACAGTATTTTAAAACGCTTTGTCCGACTTATCAAAGAGAAATACTACAAAAAAAGAAAGACTAGTGTTGAACTGCAATTTCAATGCAAATTCGCTGTCTCAGCACTTTTTCATTTATATTAAAATATAAAGTCTTTCTTTAAGAGATAGTCATGTCTTTTTAATAAGCACTTTTAATATTAAATTATCTTCACACGATCACGGCATTTTTAATAAACTAGGTACTGTACAGTGTTCAAAACATTTCGCATGAACTTTGTGTTACAAAAAAATTATACAAAGCTGCAGCAGTTTCGCGCTAATTAAAAGAAAAACTTTTTGCTTTTGATGTTACGAATTCGCCGTTCGGAGTTTATGTTGAAATTTATACTCTGTTTGTAACTGTTTTGTCAAAATCCTTGCATCTTACAAGTAAATACCGGAAGGACTATATTATTGTTTTTTTACAGCACTTTATTTATTTAAGAAGGCGGTTACTAATTGACTGCTCGTAACAAAGTAGCGGTAGGATGTTTATAAAGGACTACATTGCGAAAGCAAATTATGATGAAAGCTATTTAAATTTCGGTACTATTTTTTGTTATCAAGGAGCTTGGGGAGGTTATTAAGAGGTTTGTATCCACTAAAACCTCGGTGGTCACTTCCAATGCCTTGCGAGAGGAACCGGAATGTAAGTAGGGAACGCATCGGCACTAACACCTTTTATCTCTACTTTACTAATGTCGCTAGCTATAGCGCCTTTTAACTGTGAAGTGGCAGAAGCAGGCGATGGTATCTATATATGTATAAGGTCATAGACTAACCATCAGTTAATATCTATATCATATACTACGTGTTTAGTATTGACCAACTTATTTGATAAGACATATTAATTTATTGATCGTGTTGCAATGTACATATATATATGTGAATTTTAATACGAATAAATTTACATTGTCTACACACTATGAATGTGGACATCGCAGTGTCCTCGCAGTTTTATATGCATGAAGAGAGACAGGAGCGTGAGAGGTACTAGTAATATAGTTACTCCATTCCACTCTCACGTAACCGAATAAGCTCCCGATAACACAATAAAAACACATCATGCTTCCACATACACATAGTAGGCAGCACAGCAGCTCGTATTTTGCTAGCAAATTTCCTAGTAGATTTCAAACTTTGTTGAATAGAGTTTGTAGTTAGAAATTACTGGGTCAACGAGATTGAACGTATTGTCTTAAGGCGGTGAATACAACGAGGTGCTGTGTATGTTATCTTCACTAGCGTCGGATTATTATGGACGGGGCTCACCTACCATTAAGCTAGTGTTACTGTGTAGATAGGTACCATCGCAGTTTTTGTTTTTGCCGCCAAATCGTACAATACAAATATTACTGTGTTCCACTTTATAGGGCGTTGTACCTAATGAATATACTGGGGTACTTATCGGGTTACTATCAATGTGTAAATGATCGGTTATTACTATTGATTAAAATAAAATATGACTGTTAAACTTTTCGCAATAGTAACGTGTATAAATAAATCTATAAATTGATACACAGTTGTTTAAACTTTGTATGGGAGAATATAATAAAAAAAATATTTAATCAGAATACATCTTTACTATCTGATTAATAGAATGAACACATGAAAGTTTCACATCTCCATATTGTGAACGCATAAATTACTAGAGATAAGAGTACTATTTTTGTTAAGGTAACCCATATTTTATTTGTCTTAGATAATGCGTATTAAAAGTATAAACAAGTAAACGGACATTGAAGATATAGTATATTACTAATACTAAAATTTTAGTTGTTCTGTTTTACAATAAGATATGTAATTCTTTATTAATAGGTAAATAAGTAACCGACCTATTTCACCGAAGAGTACTTTAAATTTTTTAAGCGCGAACTTAAATATTAACGTCAGTGCACGGGGCTGCGTTATTGATTTTCAGGGTTGGGTAGGGTGGCGCGGGCTGGATGGTGGTGGTCTCGTGTACTGTTTAAACCTACGAATGTACATTAAAGAGTAACCGGAAAATTTTGTGCAGGTAAAATATAAAATTCGTTATTGATTGTTAATTGGTAAGTTAAGTATAGTAAATACTTTTCTGCATAACTCAGAAAGTTGACTGTAAAAGTATACAAGAGTACTAAAGTTCCTCGGAAGGTGTTAATATATATATATATATATATTTTTCGGTATTACATTGACTGTACGAACACAAACAGAGAGTTGTTGGATATACAAAGGTATCGGGGAATTATGACCAGCTCCCCGATGACTTGGCTTCCTATGTAGAAATGGACCAGCCTAAATATATATATTAAATAAACTAGTATTAATATTAATTTAATTTTTATCGGTAAGTTAATTAATGATACTCTAGATTTTAACTTATTGAAATTGTGAAATGTGTAGTTGCGGTAATCATAACATCGACTTGACAACTGAAATACAGTACTTAAACTTGCGTAACGGGTGGAATAAGGGGCTGAAGGGAGCTTTTGTTTGTAACAAATTTGTTTTATTAAGCTATATTGTTTCTCAATTGTAGAGCAAAGTCAACTTTTAATTTTCCCTTGTGAAAACTTTGCTTTTACACAGAAATCCAGAAATTACGCAAAGTTCAAGAACGAAAAATGTGAAAGTTGTTTCTTAGTAATTTCTAAGGTATCTTAACCTTTGGACATAACATCGGAACTTTTGGTTGCTTTTGTGTATTCAAGTACTTTTCGTTTTGATTTCTTAAGAAAATTTATATAACTGACCAGCTGTCCCTCTCCTGTTTCGCTGGCCGCATTATAAGAATAGACGGGTTCCTACAGCAACTCTCACCATGGCACTCGCATGTGTAAAACAAAGCGAACATATTTATAAAAGTTAATTAGAAATGACATGATGAAGGATCTATGAAATTTAAAAAAAAATAACTAATAACGATCTACAAATCATTCCGCGTCCGATGGTCATGTACTTATGTCGATATATTTACTAATTTTTATATGATTAACCAACAAACTAAACCCATTTTTATTACATGTACATAGATGTTAAGTATTCTAGACTTTAAAATTTATTTATTGGAATATTTAGTTTTTTTGGTGATTAGCAGGATGCACCACAAGCAGGTGAGGTGGGCTTGGGCCCCGTGAGTTGTTATGCGGAACCCCTTATAAACTTAATATAAATATTGATAAAAGATTAATTTAAACTGTTAAATATAATTATGAATGGTTAACATTGGAAGACATCACTATGCACACACGCACACTCGTTTATGTTCGCCTATAGGATAATAATACTGTTAGCATGATAATATTTAGCTCATTATGTTTGCTTACTCATTGTTTGTCTTTATATTATATGTTCCTTGTTTATCTCGTAATACTCAGAAATCGTTTATCTACAATAGTACCTCTAAATCAGATGAAATAGATATATAGACAGTGGAATAAGTCAGGCGCCGTCCAATATAAGTAATGTCGCGTTTAATATATAATTAATTTTAGCTTAAAAATTAATAGTTGTAGTGTGTATTAATAATCTCTTACAGTAGGAATGATAACCGGTTTAACAAGATGCTATGTCGTTGACCAACAGCTTAGACGTTTACCTATCGCAGATGTCATACGTAGAATATTAATTGTCATCATTAACCTTAAAAATGGTATGATTGAAACAGCAAAGGTCATTATGTTAGATAATTTATCAAACCAAATAACACACCTATATGTTAGATTTTTTTTTTTAAAAAAAAAATTATCGACACATACCGTACGTGTGTCGAATTTTGAGTGATACGTTTTGTCCGTCACAATGAAGTGATGGCTTACAGTATTAAAATACAAATTTCGCGCTCGTTACCTGTAAATATATCATTATCAGCTGATAAACGTCCACCGCTGGACATACGGTTCCCTCAAAAATCCCCACGTTTGTATGGGTTCGTATAGGGTTCGCTTTGGGTTGATGGAAGCCAGTTGATCGTTTGTTGATTAGCAGGATGCACCACGAGCAGGTGAGGTTGTTATACCCCCTTACATTACCACCCCCTTAAATAAACTTATTGATCACATGTACATAAATTAATAGGTCTCTGTTGCCGGAGACAGGTCTAGGTAGGCACCACCGTTGCCCTGTAATCTCGAGGTATTAAGAGTAAGATTAAGGTAAGACCTGCCTGTCGTAGAAGGTGATTAAATGAGTTTTTAGGTTCGTGGGCTTGGAAGGTAGTACCCTCATTGTCCAATAAGCGAGCCCGGGGTTAACGACAAGTACGAGGTCATCAAGTTCTTGTCGTGCCAAAGCAAGGATGTTGAGGAGAGCAACAGCCTTTCTTGAGACGTGCTTTAGGCGTAGTGCCGGTAAGCACCGGTACGTTCTCTAGGAGACCCGGGCCCCGTGCAATGCATTGAAGGTAACCACAGAGGGGGTTTTAGTGGGACACTCAACTTATGACTTAAAACGACGAGCACACCGTTTAACTAGCACCACGATTTTATGGGCAAACAACGTCCACCAATCAGGTGAACGTCCTGAGCGTCTTGTCGCTTAGTTGAACAAAAAAGTCAAACCTTTTAAACATAGTAATGTGACCGTAATGACGAGACCACATCTGTTTAGCCACTCCGATGGTGTTTATCTGCAGCGATTGTTTCAATGAAGTAGTCAACTAGCTAGGTTATAGGCACAGCGACCACAGATTTATATAGAGATGTTTTAAAAATAAATGTCACAATAGAAAATAATTATTATCGCAAGCACTCGGTTTCAATAACAGAAAGCTCAGCGTGCAATGCAATGCTCGTGGCACGTGCCTGTTAAATGTGTTTGTGAGCGTACACCGCGACAAGTCCGCGTTTGTGTCGTCGATTAATAAAAAAAAAAACAAATAGTGGAAAATTTGCAAGGCTAATAGAATTAACACGAAATAAAATAACCTTTTCGTTGGAGGAAAACTAAACATATATTTATATCTCCTTAACACATTCCAACCTTTTATTATTATAATGAAGGTTATTTTTTTTTTCTAGAATCATATTGTTTTTAAGAAACTTTTGTGGTTAACACATTTTGATATGATGTTTATTTGTGTAGATTTGGGGTTTATGGTCAAAAAACCAAAAAGTCACATTCGCTTTTAACTTCTAATGTGCGTAAAAAAAAAATCAATTCACATGTATAACTTAGCGAGGTTTTCTACTTTGTTATTTTACACGCCCAGCTAGAGCTTGGTTAATAAAAAGTTTCAGTTTTCTTACCTCTGCACATTTTTTTTTAAATTCTGTTTTATTTTTTTAATCCTCGCGCCTGAGAGGAATCGCATATAATACTTATTGAAGTACAACTTTCTTTTTATTTCTATTCCAATCTGAACGGATATTTATGAAAATACCTTAATGTGCTGCATTTAGAGGTATAATAATATCTATTTTAAATGCATTAAGAATTCAGCTCCTCGTTTCAGTCTTTTTAAAGTTATCTATTTATACGGGAGACGACGTCGTCCCTCCTGAAAATATTTTCAGATTTGAAGCGCTCTTATTAGTGAATAAAAATTTGTAGTTAGGTATTTGCGGTCGCTTTGTTGGATTTAGGTAAAGATCAAATATTGATAGTGTTGTCTTTGCCGTAGTTGGTGACGTTGTTGTCGTAACGGTGGTAGTTTCTTGTTGCCTTTCCATTATTTTTACTTCTGGAGTTGATCGAATAGCATACTTTTCATTCATGGCAGAGTCTTGTAGAGTTCTATTCGTACTATGTTCATGCTTAAGTGTTTCAGAAGTTGAAACGCGTCTACTTGAATATGGTTCTGTGGAAAGTTGCAAGTTTCGCGGTGTCGTTACAGTTATGTTTGATTTTGCCACATTTTGTCGATCTTCTGTTCTAAGTTTACCACGTCTTCGTGTTGGTGCTTTCTCTGTTGTATACTTGTAGTTTTCTGAAGCAACTGAACTGTATGTTCGAGTATATTGTGGTTGCTGTGTTGTCCATGACTTTGTAGTTCTCCGTATTGTATGTTTAGGTTTTTCTGTAGTTAGTTCAATAGTATATGGGGTTGTATGTTGTATGTCTTCATCGTTAGATGTAGTTACGATTTTATTTGAATTAAAATGAGTATTTTTGTTAATGTCTACTTTACCGTTACTTAAAAATGAACGGGTTGCTATCGTCAGCGATTTTTTAGTAGTACTTTGTTGTGTGACTGATTGTACTGCTTCAGCTGGTTTTACAGTAAAAGTTTCTAGAGGTTTTCTGTAAGAATTTTGAACAAAGTTTGGCTTTTGAGTTGTCAGATGACTATACTTTTCCCAAAAGGTTTGTATTCTTTCACTTATGTTATTTTGCGTCTTCTGCGATGAATCCTTAGGATAACTTTGTTCACTATAATTTGTAGATTTTTGTGAAGTATATGAGAACACCGACGGTGTCATTTGCGTCGTAACAGTTAGAGTAGTCGATGGACTATTCTTTAAACAACATGTGCCATTTGTTCTTACTTGTTCATTTTGAAACACTTTTGATTCCTGTGTAGAAGAAACACTAGTATAATCAATGAAATTTTTAGAACTTTCAAGTTTGGTCGTAGATCGTGGCGATGTGTTAACGAACAAAGTTTCATTTAATGGTTTAATATTATTTTTTTCTATTTGTGTTTTGTTAGGAGACATCATTCTGCGTCTAAATTGATTTGTCTCTATGGTTCTCCAAGGTTTCACAGGTTTGTATTGAATTTCTGGTTGTATTGTTGTTGTTGTTGTTGTTGTTCTTGAAGTGGTTGGTATCTGCGTGGTTAATGGTGAAAGAAATTCATAATTTGGATCTTGATTAAAGTCTGGTACTCTTAAATCGTCAACATTATCTATTCTGAATTGTGACCAATTTACTCTCGGTCTTTTGTGGTAATCTCTTTCGAAATCCTGTTCAAACTTTCCACGCAGTAATGAAACAATAGAAAGAAACACTGGTACTGAATTATCACTTCGAGGATTTGACACACTTTGCACAGGTATTGAAGAGGTAACGTTTATATTCGGGTATGTATCGTATATGAATGATGAACGCGCCCTGTGATCAATTTTATAATTCGCATCTTTCGAGGATACATCGCAATTGACGAGATATTTCTTCGCGTTGTGTTTGCAATAATGTGGGTACACCACCCATGCAAGGAATCCATTCCCCTGCAAACGCGTGTGCTCTTCGTATATACTTAACGCGCATTCCACATCGTCAGATATATCGTCGTCGCGTAAAGCAGAACAAGGTAGTCCGCAAGCTTTGCCGGCGCCGCACCAATATATTTCGCTTATTTGCAGCAGTCCGTGGTCTCCGCTGGAGGGATTGCGGGCGGCGGTGTCGAAGCGGGATTCATGATAGGCGATGCAGACCCAAGTAGCGATGTGATCTTTGCGCACTCCGAGCTTGAGGAGGTCGCGGGCGAGCTCGCAGCGCTCGTAGAGTCGCGCGTCGGCGAGCGCTAGAAGCGTACTCGTCAACAACGCCGCGACATACATCTTAACGTGTGTTTGCGCATCAGGACAGTGCGCACGCTTTTTTACCTCCACCTGCCGCCGCCGCGCGCCCGCGCCCGCGCCTGCGCCCGCGCCTGAGCCTGCGCCTGCGGCCGCTCGCTAACTGTGTCGCGCCCGTATTTAACGGTAACATTAATTATTACGAGCCGACCTACCAAGCATTTTAGAACACCGATAACTACTTCACATTACTAACATATGAAATATTAATTAACGACGTGAGCAATGACTAAGGGCAGCTAACCTGACGATAGTCAAAATGTAGTTGTTCACCTTGAGGCACACGCGTCGCTACGTTTGTGGTATTTAACATAATGTTAATCTAAAAAAAAAAATATATTTACTCAATATTGCAATGGCTTTGAATATAAGTTTAGATTTAAAACGATGAACGAAACTTCTTGATAAAACTAATTTAATCTGCCGCGTTCAAAGAAACCTAATTTCCTGTAACCCTCGAAAGCTTTGCAATATGTTCTCATATAGATTGTATTTAAAAAAATATATTTAGACTGTGTGTTCTCCATAAAGGCTCAATTTGCTTTAGTATTTCTATATTGCACATACGAAATATTTGAATTCAAAAGCAGAACCTTATTTTATGATGACCTATGACTTCTAGGAAGCGCAACATCGTTTCCCTATCCGCCGCGGCCATCATCGGTGATACTTACGTCATTGTAACCGTGACAACATTGTGAAGACATCGAAAACATTATTAAATGAGCGGTATATATATTCAATACGAAAATTTCATATCGTTTATACACGATGACAATAACCACGCTAATACTCAAAGCGCTGCACAGTTTCAAAAGAATTAATTAAGCATACGCAAGAGCGCTCTCGTTCTCGAGTTTCTTTTACAAATTTTAAATTTAAGAATTCTCCACTTCGAATGCAGTACATAAAATAGTTCTTAAAAGCATCTCGGGAAAGTCACTTTATAGGACTTATTTAATATACTATGTCACAAGGCATCAATTTTATCAAAGCTTTTATACTGAAAGAAATACTTCAAAAATTTCGTTTGAAGAAATTATATAATATAAAATATAACCTTTGACAATAGATTTCCTGTTTTTAAAAGCTTATATACTGTTTCATACTAATAGTAATGAGACGAACAGGACGTTTATTTATTCATTCTAAACACTAAACAATCCAATCACTAGGGAATATGTGGCGCTACAAATTGAATACTTGTAAGTATTATTATGTAAATGAATAAATGCAACAAATTTTTGATTCAATAAGTTACAATACGAGTGTACAAATTTGCTAATATAACGCATTATAGGCAACGTTCGTGCCAAGTTTCCGACTCTTATTCTACGTTCTAGTAACATCTTTTTTGCATAACCGGATTACATGGTTTATGAATCTAGATGTATGATATCAAATGTTAAAACACAAAAAAAGAATGGATTTCTTCTAAAAGACACCTTTTAAAGGCATCAAAAGTATGGCACGGTAAGTAGGTTACGCCAAAATCTGTTATCCGTTTCTTGTTCTGTTCTGTACGTTTTATAATTCTGTGTAAGTAGTGCAATGTTAAGGATTCAGGTGGCGTATAAAATTACTGAAAAAATGTACTTACCAACACAGTTAAACAGTTCCATTGTGCCCCTTAGTAAGCATCCGTTTTCGTTGTTTATTCCACTGGTCATATTTAAACAGAAGCATCCATCGTCGTTATCCAGAAACCATTCGTTCGCGGCGAACCTGACCGCCGGTATACCTTCGTAATCCGTATCGTACTGATACCGAAGCTCCACAGATCTATTAGACAATCATACCCAAAAGCATTAAATGTTTATAATTTTTTTTCGGTCGGATGTAGGAGAAAAATAAGCTCTCTGGGGAATTGCCAACTTTATGTGGAATTTTACCATGTCCTAAAAAGTTGCATAATATTTCTTTAGCGACATTGATTATATTACTACAATGTTTTAATTTTACCAACTCGCGTTTAGCTCCTACTGTTTTACGCATTTCATTTCACCTTCTGCTATAGGCAGGGGATACCTTAATTTTTCTTTAACAGTCTGGGACTTCAAGGCTGATAATACCTGTTTAACATGTATCCATCAGAAAAAAACCACTGTATGATTGCGCAATCATAGTAACCAGGAAATTGTTATTTTAAAGGCTAGTGGAATAATAATTACAATTTGAATATTAAGCATGTATCGCAATGAGGGAAATAACGTTTCTATCTAATTTCAATTCGCAATTAAAATATTTTAAATACACTAACTACGGTCAGTGTATTTAAAATGTTTTAATACACGACGAGAAAATTTTCCTTTGGTATAAAATGTGATGTATTTCACCGTTATTACGTTAAATCGTCTACAACTCCCGACATCGATAAACAAGCGGATGTAGTCTGACTAAAGCAAAGTAAATATTAACGGGGATATCAAAGCGGTTTCATTTAGTAAATATTAATAAAAAGTTGTTTCAGTATCAACATCCGTTCAAAATTGGAGAAATTATTATTTTGCAACGAAAAACCCTTTGAGTTGCGTTGCGAGGGAATTAAAAGAGGAATTATCATGTTGCTTCCCAACGCGCAATTATAGTTGTGTTGATTCATGAAATCGAACTAAAGTAAACTGTTTAATCCTCTCGCCACTCAGCGAATCACGGACTGGAGGAGTATAATGTTAGATAATGCGGTTCATTCTTCTACATTATAAATATTTATTTCGAAAAGAGCATCGCCCGGTGAGACAACTTCTATTGATACAGTCATTGTTTATAACCAACCCTCTTTTTTTTTTATATGTCTTTATCTTGCAATCAGTCGGCTAGACTATGAGCAGATGTGTTGAGAGCTGTTAGGCGGTCAGAGCAATATCTCCATCGAGACTGCTCCACTCTGTCAACCATGTCTATCAAGACAGGATTTTTCGCTTTTTAAGCCAATTTATTAGGTCCGGTATGGTTAGATGCGTGGCAAGCTTATTAGAATGCATTTCTAGCCTTTTTCTGTATCTGATACTCTAAGGTCTTGATCTCCTCTTTAACAGTCCTGATTTTGAGGTGCTCATGATTCTCCGATGTTTTAACAAACCACGGATAGTTGGATATTTGTTTCAAGATGTAATTTTGAGCCCTCTGTATGATACTTATGTTAGAGTCACACGCCGAACCCCATAGTTGAATCCCGTATGACCAAATTGATAACGTTTTTTTCTAACAAGGGACTCGGCGCCACGCTGACGACAGCGCAGGTTGGTGAAAGTCACACATTACAATTTTTTCCTTTGAAGCTTGTCGGTTTCGTTATAATTATTTATGTATGAGACAGTAATAACAATTTTAATAATATCTCTTTATCTTTAATGACAGAAAATTATGCAAAAAGTAACAAGTATTACGTTTTTAAGCGTAAAAATCTGTAGTCAATATGAACTATGTAAAAGTTAATATGATTGGAAGCTATTTTGTATAAACAAAACTTTCTGCTATATGTATATACGTACATGTAAAAGGTCTTTATTCGCGGATATATATTCCATATTTATGCCGCGAATACAGAAACCGTGAATACGGAATATACTTTTTTATTAATCTATTTGACGGCTTTTACAAAGGATATTCGCTTTGATACCTATTAGAATCCTTTTATTATAATGTATGTACTTAGTGGAAACGGGAGCAAGGAGCTTTTACAGTATATAAATTATATGAAATCTGATCGAATGAAATTACATTAATAGTTCAGGGTAAAAGCTGCTTTGAGCGTTGCTATACTACCTATATTGAAAGCCCGATAATCGGTTTACACTGAAATCGGATGTCTAAACCCGTGTGACGAGACATCTGGATGGTACGGATATTATATTTCAATCTAATTAGTTCGGACAATAATACATTAATGTACGAACTAATTAATAGTAATACTACAGTAATGGTTCGTAATGAAATTTTATTGCTATTTGTAGCTACCGTTATTGTTTTATTACGCTTAAAGTGTAAAGTGTGTAATTTATACTGTTACTATTATTATTATTGCAAGATTGTATGGTGCCTTTGACTCTTATTATAAAACCAATTCGATAGTTTTATCTATTGCGAACAAAGGTGCAATGACCTGTTCTACTAAACTAAAACATATTGCTTAATAGATTCACTTACAGCCAACTACATACGTGCTTAATAATAATCATCGTTTTAGAAGAAAAAAATACTACAACGGATAAAAGTTTCGATTTACTATAAGTCATACAATGAAATAATAACTTATTATACATTATATGTATATATTCTATATCTAAACGGAACTAAGTTCGTAAAGGAATGGAAAATGTTGGTAAAATATTTCAAATAAGCCGCTTACGATTCGTGAAACTTGGGCCTTACCTGCATATGTCTGTGTTGATGGCATACAGAGATTTTTCTCGATTTATAAATGGATTGTATATACCGGAGTCCGTTCCGTTGATCATGTTGCAAACATTTAGTATATCATCCTCACCCTCCCCTTCTTCGTTTACCCAATAATCAAAGCTAGATGAACCATTGAGCGAAATTATACGACCTAAGTCTTCAGTATCATTGATTCCTCTATAAACTTCGTAAAGGCTGCTTGGTTGTTCTTTCTATAAGAAATTATTAACTATATAACTATTAATATTTAAAAAAAATATATATTATTAAAACTTATTTTATTGATTGATAGAAGATTTTACTGTAAGTAAGTAGTAAAATCTTCTGTGCACTTTATGATGTGGATATTGAAGAGTAAGGTCAACATTACCAATGGCTTCCTTCCTTCCTTTGCGACTTTAAAGTTGCAAATAATGAACAAACAACTTATATAAATTTCTAATATCCTTTCAAAAGGGAAAAAGTTAAAAAGAACCTTAACTATAATAAAGTTATTAATCATTGAGTGCATATAGATATGAATTGGCAGTATACTCATTTACAAATCGAAATCATCGATACAATTAAGAGTAGCTACTGTTTAAGAAAAAAAAAAATTCCACGCCGGTGTGCTTCTTTCTTGTTCCCATAATTTTTTGGTCATTAACATATTAAGTTATATTAAAAAATTATACATAAATTAAATTATAAATATTTATGTAAATGTAATCTAAGTTTGGCCATCTCGCTAGTTTATTGTAGATTTATTGAGAAGTGGTTTTCGTACCACAACCTTACAAAATTTACCACAATTCGTATTATTAACGAAGTTTATATATTTATACTACGTGACGCAGTGGCTAGACGCTTTATAACACCGAGGTATTCTGGTTCGATTCCGGAGGCACAAGTTGTGAAGTATAGTTGGTGATAGAGTTCTTTTTTTCAACCTACCAGACTAACTACCAGTTTTATATCGAAAATACGGCGCCATAGTCGCATTGTAAAATATGTTTCACTGATATTTGCCAGATTCTTTACACGTCGCCGCTTTATAATTAGCTTAGCCATTATTACTGAGTGGTCCTCATCTGGAATATGAATGAAATCACGAGAAATAATCAGTTGTAACTTACGTTTAAAAGAAGTGCGAACTTGATAGATCCGTCATCTTGTACAGCGAGTGTATTTGAGTTGGCACCTATATTTCTAACTTGATTGCAAACCGCATTTGCTATGATGCTGGTAACTTGACAAAACGTTAAGCCATCGAAAAGGAAATCGCGGACTCGCACCTCGAGCAAAGGAGAGTTATATTGGCCAAACACATCCGCCAGGACAACGTTTATTATACTCATAAGTGAGGGAAATGAGCGTTCTGCTACTTGAAGAATCGCCTGTAAATGATAATTTTATACATATTTATTATGAAGTGAGATCATGAAATTACAAAATGTCATTGCGTCCATACTGTAATCATTCTATCTCTTGTATTACCTAGTTCGAATGAAAAATTCGTTATGGACAGATATGGTGATGAAAAAAACTATTCTGCTATAGAGACTAGTCTTTTTTATTTTCCCAACGGTTCCCAAACCTCTCGACAATTTTGTAGCGAAAATCGATACTCCAATTTTAGACATTCTCTATGTTAGTTATTTGGTATTGGTTTTTTAGAAACAAATATATAAAAATACGATACCAAAATTTAGTAAAAGGATATATTTAATTTAGAAAACGTGGAGAGCAAATTTATCATTTTCATTTTGATGAATACACATGAATGAAACCTCTTCGCGTTTTTTCTTAAAATTGAATTATAAGAATTATAGCTTAGATCAGTGATTCCCAAAGTGGTCTATATCGACCCCAAGGGGTCTATGACAACCTGCAAGGGGTCTACGTCAGCGAAAAAAAAATTGCGGGACCATGAAATGAAAATGGGGGTCCGCGATAGTGGATCTCAACACACTGATAGTACCTATTTACTTACATCATACTGTCTTGTAATATCAAAACATATACATTATTTATAAAAGTACCTATGAAGTAAAACATTTATTATATATGTTTATAAAATTGTGTAAGTTGTAGGATGTTGGTATTCGCTTTGTGGTTGCAATACATTTTGAACCTGTAAAAAGCTGAGAGTCGCAGTCTCAGAGCTTCGCTACCTTGCACTGACTTGTTCAATTCGTCACTCTATAAATACGAATGTGGTACAAATACGTTTATTCGTTTCCTGAATCTTGAAAAGGAAAGTGCTAAGAAAATATTTTAAAAAATATAAACAGATAGATCACACAAATTATAGTGAATCAGTGTTATTTTGTTTGAGAGTGCTGGAGAAAAGTAAGTACATTATTTTTTATTAAATTTTAGTTTTGTACTCGTAGTTAGCAAAGATAAATAAATTACGCCAATCATGACTTTAGTTATTAGTAGTTTAATATTCAATCATGCAAAATTACACGAGTACTCCTCAATAGTTTCTTTTTGAAAGTTTTAGCAATCAGGTAAGTAAGTAAGTCCACCCAACACGGAAAAACATGGCAAGGGGTCTACGACACAAAAAGTTTGGGAAACTCTGCCTTAGATGGTTAATTATGTAATATTACCGTTTCCAATTGATTTTCCTCTAACATAGCGGAATTATTGAGAAAGTTCCCAAGGAGTAATACGTATTTAAAACTTGAAATCTCTATTTTAGCATTGGAAGAGCTTACGTGAAACTTTGAATAACTAACGTTATTATCTCTTTTATGCTATGACTAAGTATATTATGTAAACTATAATTATCAAAAAGGTCATTAGTAAATTTGTAATAGTTTACAAATTTAATGTAAAAGTATTCAGTCACTTTGTTAATACGAAATGTATTCTGAATAGTTCATTAAGGGTGCTAAAATATATTCCTATTTTGTTTATACTCATCGGGGTTGATATAAGAGTCGGCAAGTATTGTTGAAATAGCGAGAGTTTGTTTTGAATGAAATTTTTTTATGCTTACAACTACCGCATATAAGTGTGACTCTTTTGTGTACATGTATACAAAAATGCCCTTGCGTTAAGTAAAAAAAAAAGAAAGACTATTTCATCCAACTAAACACGAAACCTAAAAGTGTGAACAGAATTTATGTCACAGATGACTTTCTTATTTATATGTAAAAATGTTAGCAGAGTTCATATGTAATCTTGTTCTATACGAAACATTTACATTACTTTTACCATTTTTATTATTTCAAAAGAAATATGAAGATATTTACAGCCTTATTATAAATTAGCATTGAGATAAATGATTATAACAATAAATTAGACATCCATCGCGTTATTTCCTTGTCCGGCGACATGTTAACCTTTTCACAGTAATAAAATCCAAGCGGTGCTAGAGTCGCGTCGTTACGGGGTCGTGCTAGCATGAGATACGACCGCAAAAACAGTTCAAAGTTCAAAACAATCAATGCTTTAACTGTATTATTATTAATTTTAAAGCTACTGGAAAATGTATTACTAATTACATATTAAAAAAAAATAATTTCGCCTGCCTACAGAATATTTGATACTTTAACATCTATCGCCGTTCAAAATGAACTAAACAAACTCATCTAGTTCTGACCTTACTAAAGATGTTATACTTTATCAGTTTCTTACATTCATATACATTATTATTATATACTCTTCATATAGGTAATCGAATCATATCACAAAACTACTACCCGTGATATATATAGAACAAATTAAGCGTAGAACAAACAATCACATTTCTTGTGTTCCGATGTTACAAACAAATTAGTTAATGTACTAATGAAAATAGTAATAAAGAGATATATACAAAGAAATAGATACATTTGAAGAGAAAAATAACTTCACGTTTTAATGTCATGTTAATGTTATTGTTTATTTAAGAAGATTACGTATCAGCTAAAAAATGTTTGAATGCTATACAAATACTCATCTTTACTACACATACATGTACTTGAATATGCATATATGTTTTGTTTATGACACCAATACACGCATTTGCATTCATGTTCGCGAATCTTCTGCGTCTAGTTTCTATTAACATTCGCATTATATTATACTAACATTTCGCTATTAAAACTGTGAATAATAGATTCACACGCTTATTTTCATTTTCTTTACTTCTTGATCATTTAATTTAGTAAATTACAGTAACTCGCTGGCCTAATGGTTAGAGCGTACAGCTTTCATTCCGAAGGTCGCGGGTTCGAATCTCGGCATGTACCAATGGCTTAATATCTAAGTTATGTACATTTGTGAACTTTAGTTACAACAGCGAGATGCAAACGGTGAAGGAAAATATCGTGAGGAAACCCGCACACTGAAATCATCTTTGTGTGTGTGGTGGCCCCAATAAAGTGGCAACAGGCTCGCTCCCTGTTACATGGGACCTAATCTGACCACATCTGGCGAAAAGTGGGTGTTTATTCACCTCTGCCTACACTTACTGGGAAAAAGATAACAAAAGTTATATTTAATAATTCTTTCTTAATCTAGAAAGCTAGCACAACGTTAATGTTATTAAATTTTAATAGCGCTAGATTTTTTTTTAAATCCATCTGCATGGCTGATTAATGATAATAACAGCCAGTGTTCTTAGAGAGCATGCGACCTCTTTGATTCTAAATATCGTATGAAATTTAGGCGTTTGTCATAGTGGATACAAAAGAAATGTATAAACTACTCGTTCCTTTGAGATAGACCTTAAACGATTTTTTTTAAAAAAAGTTTAATAGATTGTTTCAATATTGAAGGTATTGAGGGTATATACCCTCGTGAATATATTCGTGATTGTATGGTGGTAGGTCTCCGTCTAGGTAGGTTGCCTTTTGGAATAGAAAAAATTAAAGCATTGAACTAGATGGTCATTTAATCAATATATGGAGACAAAATGAATGTACATCGCAAGGTCTAATTTTGCCGGATTTTGTATTTTATAAAAATGATATAAGTACTATTCTATAAACTAGAACCTGCACAATACAATATTTCGTCGTCCATGAAAGGGTATTCTCCAGAGCATTTATATGTCCGTAATATCTTTTAACGCTTTGTACTTCCTCGTAAAAGCTATTGAGGATTGCATTTATATTAGTTTACAAGAGGGAGACCGAGAACAAAACCAGACGTCAATCCCGTTAAATTTCCTTGCCACCTATCTTCATATGTAGCACTAATAATAAAAAACATTATAACGAACACTAGAGAAAAAAAATTGTACACTTTCATTAATACAACTATTCTTAACATATTGAAAAAAAAAACATCGTTCGTAACTAAGTTTTAGATGAAGAGACTAACAGTATCTAATAGTATGTATATAACAGCTTCGCTCACGACGTTGCTAAGCGTTCGTGTAACACGGAGTTCCCTAGTTCGATTCCGAGGCCATATCAGTGTTATCGAGTTCATATGGCTAGCTTTTTTATTTGCCTTCATAACACCCATGTTGTTTTCCGTCTATCAATATATGAAGACTAGGGTATTCGACGAGCTCGCTTTACCATCAATTATCTCATTGTTCCTTAACACCATGATATTGTAGTCAAGATTAGCCCATTGTAGATAAAAAAAGTTGTATAAAAACTCTTACATTTCATCCAAAACTATATCAGACTTAAAAAAAAATAGGTAAATGTTGGAACGAATGAATTTTTATCATTTTTTCGTATTTTGATTATTTTTAATGAGCACTTTTAATCGACAGGCTTTTTTTATATAAACTTTGCATTGCTTGCCGGGGTTAAGCATCGCTCATTACCCCTTTATGAGTTATAAATTCTCGGTCGAGGGATGGACATGAAGTCTGATTAAATTATCTAGTAGTTTCCGCGACGGAAAAACGTTTGCATTTGTTTACTGCAGTTTTGTTGAAGAACTTACACTTGATGCCTAGTATACACGGATCTTTATAATTATGTTATTATTTTTTTATAGGAAGGGTGGGCAAACAAGCGAATAGTTCACCTGATTGAAAGTGATCATTGACGCCCATACGGTCGGACCTTTAAATTTGTTAGTAAGTACAGTTAATAAGTAAATTTTTCTTTACATTAAATAGTAACAGTAACTATTGTCAATATAAACATTCCTACCCACACATAAATAGGTGATTTTTAAATCTAAACTGTATGATTGTAAATCAATCATTCAGTTTAGTATATACATTTTAAAATGGCTGGTGGGGTGGCATAACCACTCAAGAGAAACAAACCAAACTCACCTGTTCGTGGTGCACCCTGCTAATCAACAAACCAGGCTTTGGCTTCTATCAACCCGCATTGAGCCAGCGTGGTGAGAAAAGGCCCAAATCACCCCCAATATGAATCATTACAGACGACGACTCCTAGTGCCTGGCGGTTTAGTGAGCAGGACAGGATCAATCGATGTGGAGATCGTTGGGGGAGGCCTATGTCCAGCATTGGACGTCTAGCGGCTGAGGACGATTATGATGATGTTGATGACATTTTCAATAACTATCCTACAAGTATAAAAGCTATACACTTAGAAAGCATAGCTTTTTCATACATAAGTAATCTTCAAGTACAGTACAGAACATTTTAATATTAAATGTTGTTGAAAAGCATCTTCCTGGAAATAGGTACAAAGACTTCTAAGCTCTTTAACCGCTGCTACAGGCAAACTTTGTACTAGCGAGTACCTGAATAGAGTTAATTTCAAAGGAAATATGTTAATTTTAATGTAACATCGCATACATAACGTTTGTCACATCTTGAATATGTTTTATGTATGTAGAGAGAGATTTTTATTCCGTCTAGATTTCCTTATTCTTCTTCTAATTTTGAAATAAAATAATTATAAATTTTGTTTACAGTCAATTTGTTTACTTAATTGCCTCATAGTAGTTTATTTAGACAGCCTTCTAGATGGTTTTTATCTATGAAATGAATAATTAAAAAGCTAACCACATAATGCGTTTCTTAATGAATCTCGACCTTTAAGTTGCGGAAATGAATTTCGAATCATACTCTTAATAACAATAAAAAAAAATTGACATGTTTAAAAAGGCCTTTTTGTAATAGATATATTGTAAAATAAAAGTTTTGAATACATTGTTTTATAAAATTGTATCGGGTAACAAAAAAAAATTACTTTTACAAGTTAACACGAAGCTGAAAAATTTTCTCGACTGACATTTAAAGTTTGGCATTACATAAGTTATGACGGCATAGAGTATTGTTTTAAATTTTTCTTTCATCAATACCCATTGGAATAAAACAGCTTGAAGAAAACTATACATCATCAGGCGATAGACGTCCACTGTATAATAAATAGCTATAATTCTTAATAAACGGCAACATATTCCTGGCCGGGGTAATAATTGACAATGTGGCAGTAGAAAGTTTGTATGCTATATTTACGTTCTTAATAGTCAAAATCCATATTAAAGCTTTTTAAATTAAAACCATTCGTTTGTCTATACATCGGTGGAAAAAGATACAAAGAGGAAGCAAAGCAATTAAAGTTAGTTTAGTTAGAAATGTAGTAGTTAAAATGTTGTTCCGTTACAGACGTTAGTGATAGAATACAAAGCTGCTGTAGTGCTGCGGCTCGCAAACGGATTGGTGACCGCAGAACGGAGAGATTCCGATTGCAGGAGTAGTTCAATATACACATTGAGAAAACAGACATTATTATTTTGTCGCATATCAAAGTTTAATGATTAACTATATCCCCTTTCTCCTCTACTTCGTATTCGCAAGTGTCCGAGCGCCCTTCATTAGCAACATTCAAATTAAAGCATTAAAGTATGCACACAGTACAGTTTTTAGAAAACTATCTCTGTATACATGTAATTTATGAACGAATTTATGTTTTGCACTTTACCTAAACCTAAAATCTAGGTTACAAATGGCTCGTGTTATAGCTACGCGGCGTTTTATTTCAATAATTGGGTCAACTGTGATGAGAACTACAAATAAAAATAGAGAATTACAAATACGACGACATAAAAATTGTTTTTTTTTGTATGTAGTATATAAATATGTACAATATGCATCAATAATTTTTTAAATAGTGTTAATACGTCTTTACACCGTTCTCTACTTAACAATTAATTTAGATTATCTATACTTAGATTATTTCTAAAAAAAAAATTTCATTTATATTATCACGCCTTGTTCCCAGTAGGGGTATGCAGAGGTGGGTAAACAGACTTTTCGCCAGATGAAGTCAGATTTGGTCCCATGTAACAGGGGGCGAGCCTGTTGCGACTGTATTTGGGTCACTACACACACACAAAGATGATTTCAGTGTGCGAGTTTCCTCACGATGTTTTCTTTCACCGTTTGTATCTCGCTGTTGTAACTAAAGTTCACAAATGTGCATAAATTAAATATTAAGCCATCGGTACATGTCGAGATTCGAACCCGCGACCTTCGGAATGAAAGCCGCACGCTCTAACCATTAGGCCAGCGAGTTCTTGAGGAACGAAGCAGAATTCCAATTATTTATGAACTTTCTTTACGGTTTAGTAAAATTCCCACTTTCATGTGAGACGCCAGGAAACATATCGTGAACTTTCAGTCAAAGCCTCTTATACGACACAAGAAATATGGCGCTGCATGATATTTCCGCTTCAGATTATGCATCACTAATGAAAGCATCTCCGTAATAAGCGGTGGGAGCTTAGTTATATACATCGAGGTATAATTTTATTTGAAATCCGAATAGAATGGACTAAGACCATTGAGCGCAGCCTCCCTCTGCCATCTCCTTTATGATGTTACTCAGGGGGAACTCGGTAGGGAGGTCACTGATATAACCATACTGCAAACTGTGCGCCCATAGTTCTGTATAGCTTGTTTACTAGTCCAGCGATGTATGTAGAGAATATTCAGAATAATAAATAGTTCTACTATTTACAGAAATATGTTTCAAAGATACATAGGCGCGGTTCTCAAAGTTAGCTACCGTCTAAGTTACGAAGTGGAAGTTGGGGAAGTTGTAGTAAAGCAAAATTTCCGTATTAACAAAGTTTCGTTTAGTGTTTGATGACTAATTAAATTACGGGAATTATTTCTAGTGTGTTTCTGCGTATTTCCTTTGTGACTAATAAAAGTAATGTTAGTTGACAAAAGAAAAGTACATTTGTTAAGTTTCTTTTTAATAAAAAAAAAAAACTTTAGTTTCTTTTAATTCAATTAAGCGACGAGACGAGCGGAACATTCACCTGATGGTAAGTGGACGCATTACATTGAGCTCGTCGTATCTTATCTCGTAACCCCAGTAATTATTCTAACTATAGCGTCCTTTAAACCGGGAAACAATAATGCCTACACACTATTGTTTGGCGGCATAAATTGGTGGTGGTACCTATCTAGACGGTCTCCGGTATCAAGGATCCACCATCTACATATAGTTTTGCGGTAGTTTTCGTATCCTTATTATAATCGGTAATTGATAGATTGTTAGTGAAAATAACATTTTTTATATTATTAGATGTATCTGGCGCATCTAGTTGTAAAGAAGGGTCCTGGAGCTGGTGAAGTTACTGTAGTAACGAGATAACATCTTATGTCTCAAGCTGGCGAGCACAATATAGTGCAGTGTATATCATTCTAACTGTCGCCACATTGTTATGGGCAAGCATTTAGCATCAGGTTAATGTCTTGCTGGCGTCGTCGCTTCGTTGAATAAAAAAGAAGCGTATAATAATTGAGCAAGAAGTAATAAAAATTATCGAATCGATCGACGTGGAGATCTTTTGGGGCGCCCTATGTCCAGCAGTGGACGTCTATAGCCTGTTGATGAATAAAAATACAGGTAAGGGGATCGGTGTTCGGAATGTTGTTTTGTTATAGCGCTTTTTATTTATAAAACCTTGATCTATTCATTAATATTCCGCATCGTCAAAAATCGCAGTAGAATGTTAAAGAAAACAACTATGCTCTGTTTGCAAAGTGTTTGAAAGGCAACTTTGTTGCGCAAAACAGCTGATGACCTAGGAGGTTAGTTCTCGCCCCAAACAGGTTCCCGTCTTGTTGAGACGGTGGGGCTCAGTAGCCGTGACCTAGTCATCGACGGTGAAGCTAAGAAGAGCCTACCCGGCCGGCCCGAGCTAGCCGCTCCTTATGAGCTCCGTGAGCTTCGTTCGGATATGTGCCAGTGGACAGGCTTACGCTGCTCTTGCAGGAGTAGAGAATAGAGAAGAGGAGTAGAGGTATTGCGGTTCGTGTGACACGCCGCGGCCGCAACGGCGTTAGGACCGCCTGGAGAAGAAGAGTATCAGTAATGCGTTTTGCATCTCTCCCTATCCTCCATGGCCGTATAACAGGTGGCGGCAGCCCAATACCAGATCCGCCCCAGAGTCGGGAGAGTTTTCTCTCTTGGCTCCCATGGCCTCTGGGTGATGGAATCTGGGGAATCCGTTACTAAAATGATAATAAGGGGCCGAGAGGCGCGCTATTTGTTCCGGCACGCTCTTACACAATTAAAAAGGGGGGTCTACTCTCGTGATGGAACAGTGCATCCGGTACAGGTGGGGTCGCGAAGGTGTACAAAAGCATTCCCGGTAGTCCCGCCGTAAAGCGATAACGGTAGAACATCGTGGGGGTTTTAGTCGGTGCAAGTCTGACTTTGTCTTTGTTTCCGCGAGGGCAGGTACCCGAATGCATTCCGTTCAAGTAAAACAACGACAAAGGGTCCTAGAAGTGACACCTAGACCGGAAACCCCTGGAGAAGAACTTGTTAAAATCCATTCATTAGTATACGCGTTTTATGTTGACGTTAGATGAAAACATTTGGAAACTAATTTATAATCAACTTTGGAAATTCTATTAAAACAAACGGGTTTTTCATTATGAAAAACCTGGATAATTTATTCTTTCAATATATTCGGAAGAAAATGTTAACTTTTACTAGATTTTAAAAAATAAGTAGAGGTATTTCAATATATTGAACTAAATGCAGTAATTCCGTAGGTCGAACAGAATTTGATTTAATTAAATTAAAGGTTGGATGTAAATCGAATGTACGGTGGAAACGGAAGAGACCCAACGTTAGGTTAGTTGCATTGCTTTGAAAATATTTAGCTAGGAGAAAAATTCCGGGAAGAACTTCCAATCTAGTTTCTCACTTTTCCTATACGGCTGAAAATGGAAGTTTCCCGTTTATATTTTCACAAAGCAGTACTCCTCAAATTTCCTCTTTGTGTTCCCTCTTCGCGGAAAGCAGATAATTTACTTTTCTTTAAGAAATTCTTCAAAGATAATTCTTATTTGTAAAGAAATATAGTCATGACTTATATTTAGACTCAGCGTCAACTAAAGGGAAACGGAGAAGATTATGATTGAAGTTTCTCAGCGCGATCGAATCAGACGTGAGGACACTCGTAGATGAATTAAGGTCACCGACGTAGTTCAAAGGATTGCTGATTTAAGTGGCAAGGAACTTCAATCGTGTGACTGATGGGGCAGTAAAGTCCTCGAACAGCGGACGTAGTGAAGTTTAATGCGAACCGATGGTCTGGTGAAGGTGGCAGGTAACCACTTGAAACGGGCAGCGCAGCACTGATCATGTCAGGCGAGGGCTATGACCAGTTGTCGATGTGTATTGATTAATAGATATTTCCTAATAAAATATTAATGTGACACCACAATTTGAAAGCAACTTTATATCTGCTTTGAAACTAAAATATAATTCATGTGTAAAATAAGTCCGTTTGAGTCGCATCACTGTAAATCCTGCCCAAACAGGATATAAAAAGTTTTGTTTGCAGGAAATTCCGACAGGAATACTTTTGTAACGATGCAAAGCGAGGCGCAAATTCAGTCTGATCCTTGTATGAGATTGCATCTGAGCTATTTGCGCGCATGGCTAGTTACAACGTGTTTATTACGAATGTGAATCGAGTGTATAGCGTGTGTGTAACTATGTAGTAACTACACTACGAACAATTATGAATTCTCTCATGTTGCTCATGTGAAATAATTGTATCTTTTTTATTCAAAGATGCGACGAGACGAACAATACGTTCACCTGGTGGTTTATTATGCTCCTGTACACTACAACTTTGCAATACTTAGAATGATATAAACAGCAACGCACTATGCTCGTCGCCATGAGACATAAGATGATAAATGTTGTTAATACACTTGTCTTTGTTCACTAATGGCAGGTCTTTGTTATCGGATACCGCCTAGATAGGTACCACCGCATTTCCTCTTTCTGCCGCCAAACAGTGCAAACATTGCTGTGTTCCAGATTGAACGGAGTTTATAAGCGCAGTATGATACGGTGTATAACATTTTAACCAGCACTATGTTGTTATGGGCGGATGCGTCACTTATCATCAGGTGAATGTCCCGCTCGTCTCGTCGCTTCATTGATTTAGAAAAATAAAATTTCACTACCTACAACGCCTTTTAAACTGGAGACTCAATAGTGTGCACACACAGTAACAGTTGCTAATTACTGTTTGTCGGCAGAAATAGGAGCTGCGATGGTACCTACAGACAGTCTCTAGATACAGACTAACACTACCTAACTACTTAACAGACTAACTATACTTGTGCTTTTGTACAGTGAATCTTTTTTAACAATGTTACTAATATAAACTTGAATATGCCAATCGATAACGCGATTAACACAATATCATAGTTATAATACGACCTCTGTATTTTCATAGTATAATAATATAGTCCAAAATAACTTAACGTGCAAATTTTTTGGACTAGTCCAGAAATTTTGCATTGAGTAATTTTATATGAAAGAAAAACATTTTTTATTAGTCAAGATAGAAGTTATTGGAGAGAAGCATAGATACTTTTCGCTAAGTATACCAGGAAGTAGATTAAAGAAAATGTATAAAGAAGGTAACACTGACAATGTGAAAAAAGATAGATATGATTAAGAATTTGCTAATTTTTCTTGATACTTTTGATAAATATTTATTTACCGTTCTGTTATAAATACCTGAATATTTTTATAAATACACGGACCTGCGCAAGTTGACACTCGAAAGGGGGGGCTATAATTAATGTTCAATTATATACATCGTTAATGCGGTGAGACAATCGTTATCAATTTGTTATTGTTGTTGTCACGTTTAAAGAGAGTGCTTAAGGTATTTAATGCCCATTGTATTGTGTTCACATGCAGTCTATAATTATAACAATTAAGATGATTATATACCAAAAACAAAATTACCTTTATTTACTGCTTCCCTGTCGCGAAAGACTTGATAGAAACTATCGCAGTGTCTACTGCCTACAAACAGTAGCGCGCAAATATTACTGTATTACAGTGCTGTAACTAGTAAAATTTTTGAAGGTAAAGAGATTTAACAACTTGAATCTTAAAGCTGTGAGCAATGTGGTGCAGTACATATCATCCTAACTAGCGACATATTATTTTAATCAGTCGTTTCGTCGAATAAAAACCATCAGCCGAAAGACGTTCACTGTTGGACATAGGCCTGCCCCAAAGTTCTCCACGTTGATCAGTGTCGCGTTGCTCGCATCCAATGGGTTCCTACGATTCTCACCAGATCGTCGGTTCAGCTTGTGGGAGGCCTCCCAACACTACGTCTACCGATACGCGGGCGCCACTCGAGGGTCTTACTGCTCTGTCGGCCGTCGGTCCTTTGAGCAATATGCCCTGTCCACTGCCACTTAAATCTAGCAATCTTTTGAGCTTAGTTCTTCTGCGGATCTTAACATTTCTGATTCGACCCCGCAGAGAAACCCCGAGCATAGCCCTCTCCATTGTTAATCCAAATATCCTAATCCTAATCCTCGTCAAAATATCATAAACACAAATAACTCAGTTCTCTATTATTATATATCAACCCCAATGCGTTTTAGTTCGCTATCTCAAACATAGTATTATATAGTTGTTTTTTTATATTAGTCACATTAATTAAAAACACAAGCTGGCCTTGGATCATTGTATAGCAGAAAAAAGAAAGTAGTCATTGTAGAGTAGAAGTGAAATAACAAATATATGTTATTAGAATTGAATGTTTTATAAGAAAGAAAACGTAGCTTTAATTAGCGCATCAATGTTGTCGGTCGCGTAAAACTTTTGTTTTCATTGTATTGTGCAGGTACACACAAGAGGCGGGACAAAAAGGCCAGAAGCTGGACTATATAACGAATATGTTGCAGTGCGTCGTTGACATAGATGTACGCGTTTTTAAAATAGGTCATGTTGGATCACAGCGATGCGTCAACGTTAAGCTACACCCGACACTACTCGTAATACGTTCGGATTAACATTCGCACGTGCGATAATTCAAAAAGCATTTGCTATTAGTTTCTTCGCTTGCGATATATAAAAAAAGCAATTACAGATCTATTATTTGTTGCAACAGAAACAGAAGGTAACAAAAAATAAAGCGGATAACTTATACATGGTATTAAGTGACAATGATGCGGTAGTTGGTGAAGAGCATTCCTGCTTACATATGTTGGCAGCTGCAATATAGCAATGCTGTTAGAATTCAAAGAGTTAGAATTATTATTGTAGCTTTTTATTTTCTCTTTAAGACTTTAAATAGAACCTGAAGCACGTCATTTTTTTGTGATGATATCCAACCTAGAATACCCTACCGTTGTGAGAGCGGTAAAAGAGTTACTTTGGGATCATACCAGTAAACCCCCATGGTGTAACTTTCATCGCTTTTTACTGAAACTAGCAGATTGGTCAAGGAAGCGACCCTGAAGAACAAAAGAGGACCGGTGTATAAGGACTGCATCGTTTCATTCGTCAAGCGACTGCTCATGCTGCAAACGCTTAGCGAATGGAACAGGAGGTATGTGGAAGGTACAACGGCTTCAACAACGCGGATCTTGGCATGGCCTATCGAACGCTACGTCGGCTGGAGCTGGACACGGTTTTGGTCCAAATGTTCACGGGGCACGGGGGATTCTCCGAGTATCTGCGTAGGTTCCAACTCATGGAGAGTCTCTCGTACCTTCGTGACCCTGCGGTGGATCAGATTGTGGTACTTATTGTTATCTCCTGTCCCTTATGTGGTAGAGAATGGACATATACGGAGATAGAATTGGGAAGGCAAATAAATGAAGCTATTGCCTCTGTGATAAATGAAGACGAAAGTCGCCAAATATTTTCGAGATTTTGCAAACTAACTATAGCCAAAATAATTAATAGTAATAAATAAATTACAAATAAGAAAACAAAATAAATGTGATATTAGAATAAGCTATAGTAAATGTAAGTAAGCAGCAATAAAAAGATAACAAACAGTGTAAAAATAGATTAGGAAAAACTGTAACCGGAAACAAAATTAAGAAATGCAGAAGATTGTCAAAACAATGAGAATGAAATATATTTTCATGATTTTCAGGAGATATAAATAAGAATAAGTATAAGACGGCAGTCTTCACCTGGGAGAGGTACGGAAGAAGGAATTAGGATGCAGAACGGATGTATAAAAGAAGTGAAAGCAACACTGAGTATGATAAATAAGATGGAAAGTATGATGAGTATGAGTTCAAACCGAAAAAACAAAAGTCTGATGGTAAATGTATAAATGGAAATAAATGTCATGATCCACCACACGCCGAGGGAATTATTAAAAAAAGGGTTTATCTTATTGCTATTGTTACTAACCCGGGACTACGAGAATGGAGGGTATTTACTTATACTCGAATGTATATATCTCGAAGGCATATGAGTCCACGATTGTCATATATTGTTTCCACGTTGTCTTTTGTCGAAGGCGACTCAATATATTCTGTCCCCGATGAAAGAGATTTTACTGAATGAACAATGTGACTGCGGCCCCGTTTTCAATCTAATAATTAATAACGATCAAAAGCATTTTAATCGAAAACGACATGTCTGTTTCTTCCCTTTTTTATATGAAAAAGAGTGATGCTATAAAATAACTTCCTGGTTTATGGATTGATTTAATTTTATTCAAGAAATCTTATTCACTTCATTCTATGTTTCAGTTCATTCATCATTTCAGTATATTGATGTCTGTTCATGAACAATGGCTTCTGCTATCGGGAGTGCTTGCTGTACTCGCTTGGCATATATAATTGACGAATGCATTATGTTTATAGTTATAAGTTTTTTTTTATATTATCACGCCTTTTTTCCCAGTAGGAGTAGGCAGAGGTGAATAAATACCCACGTTTCGCCAGATGTGGTCAGAGTAGGTCCCATGTAACAAGGGGCGAGCCTGTTGTCACTTTTTATTGGGGACATGCACAAAGATGATTTCAGTGTGCAGGTTTCCTCGCGATGTTTTCCTTCACCGTTTGTATCTCGCTGTTGTAACTAAAGTTCACAAATGTACATAACTTAAATATTAAGTCATCGGTACATGCCGGGATTAGAACCCGCGACCTTCGGAATGAAAGCCGCACGCTCTAATCACCGAAACACCGAAAGTAAACTGACGGTGGAGATATTCTAAAGACATCCGCAAAGGATAAATTAATTTAGTAAATGTCTAAGTTATATAATACACATATATCGATTGATATACTATGACACACGCATATTTAAATCAGTTTGGCGCGAGCTATTAAAATAAGTAATTAAAAAAAAGGTACAAAGTTATAAAAATTCGCATATATGGTATAAATATAATAAAAATCAAATATTAACGTATAATACTATTTAACTTTAAGCTATAAACTACATACTAGAATATACGTCTTTTAATCGTCTAGTTAACTTAATTTTTGTATGCTATAATTAATAGCTTATCGCATAATTTCATAGTAAGTAATCTATAGTATCATTATTTTGTCATGGTGTATGTACCTTTATATTATAAATGTTTCATTTCTTCAAATGATCAGATTGTAACAAGGATTGCATGTTTTAAATATGCACAAAGTTTATTAAAGCATAACATTTTATAAATTCTACATTAGGAGCGAAAATGTTTATTCAAGGCGAAGTAGTATTAAACGAAGCATGGTAGAGAAAACTGAAATGTTGCGCGAACGATAAATATTATAAGTTGGATGTTTAAACTACCCTCGGGTATGCGCGCCTGGAAATACGAAACAGACGTTTATTTAACTCGCTACTTAATTACGTGAAGTGACTCTGTCCGATCCCACACTCACACACTCACAGTTATTCTCGTATAAAGTGTATTTTCAGATTTTTTTTTTGTTAAAAATCACGATCACGGCGATTTGTTGTATATTTTTAATAATATCTTATTACTTTAGTAAATAGTAATTATTTAAGGGGTCTAACCCCGCGCAAGAACTCACTGGACTCCAGCCAACCTCACTCGCTCGTGGTGCGCCCTACTGACAAACAAATGAGGCTCTGGTTCCCTCCAACCTTCATTGGGCCAGCGTAGTGGGCACTGACCCAAATGCCCCAATATGAACCCATACAAACGTGGAGATCTTTGAGGAGGCTTATGTGCTGCAGTGGAACGTCTATCGGTCGATGAAGAAGAAGAATGTTTAACTAAACAAGAAATGATGTCCTTCAAATCGATTGTCATTGAAGTTGAATTAAAAGGAGCAAAAGTCAGAAATATAATGACACAAACTGAGGTAAGGAACTAGTGATCTTCTAGGAGAATGTCAACTCTGTCATTGTGTATATGAACTTATTGTTTCGCAAGGTATAATAGTCAATGATTTAACTTCAGCTTTCAGAACGTTGTCCCTAACCATAATACAGTTAACCATTAACCGACACAAAGAAGACTGTTAGTAGAAAACAGTTAGTTTCGCTGAACAATTTTATTTCGAATAAGGCAAAACCGTGCATTGAAAAATGCAGGATTTTTTTGTTAAATTAGTAAAACATATGCGAGGTTTATTTTAGTCTATCTCATATTTTCTATGAGAAAACTCGAGGAAGTAATAATAAGTGCGCTAGCAATTTCCTTACGTTATACGGGACGTTGACGACTGTTACTGTGTCGTTTTCTGTATTGGGATAGGATCCTTCAGCATCGAATTCCACCCTCTCCACTCGCCGATATCTGATCACATCGTCTTGTATACTTTCTACTTCTCTAATTTGATATACTCTGCGAAAATAATTATGTAATAACCTATTATATTATCTTTATTATCATTCTTTGGATCGCACTAAACAAAATTCAATAAGGTTACGTCACAGCCAATTATTTACTTCTATTTCAAATAAGCAAAGTTATGAATTCTTTTCAATTAGTTCATTAATCCTCTACCTAGTTTTTAATACTAAACTAAAAAGCTTAGTTACCTCCTCAAATGAGCGCATAACATATTATATAATGGGGATATGAATTTAATTAATGTATAATAAAAAGAGAATCACTGACTTGTAAACGTATGGTCCAACCTCTGTCACCTCTGGTACACCACCGGCTAGCACATCCTCTGTATTGGTGATGTTAAAGAATCTTATGGTGAAGTTAAGAGGAAAAGGGACTTCCTCAAACCTCTCCATTTGCACCGTATCATTATGAAGCACAACCTCCTACGAAAACGAAGAATAACAAATAATAACTCATAAGGTATACTAAACTTACTACTAGGTTGCATATCTAATACTTTTACTATCTTAAATAGCTTAGCTTCAGCTTAAAAACAGCTATCTGATCATCAACTGTCGATAAAAGATCCATTTTAAAACTATTTTTCACTTTCAATAATATTTTTCGTCTATAAAATGTTTTTCCGCTGCAAAGTACGAGATTTACCAGATTTCGAAGCGCCATGAAAAATTCTGTTACATGCGTTTAACTGCTTTTATACATACCTACTTTCATACTTTGAAGGTCTAGTCTAACACGATGCTGTCTGGGTACAGGCGAACATGTTAGCAATCAAGTCATAAGCTCCAGCGATTATAATAGCTACATCTTATTTGATTAAATGATAGTGTAGAGTTTTATTTGCTACTTACATTTTTGATCAGGTTTTCAATCACGCCAGGAATGTATACGAATGCTATAACTGTGCTGACCACTACCAATATTATTCCTATTATAAGCGTAATAATACCTCCGATTGCGTTGCACATTTTTTATTTCAATTTATAACAATGTTTCGCACAAGGTAAGTGCGTTAGTGAGGAGTGATTAAAAAAGACGATAAATGTAATTGTTCTCCGTCCTTATTCTGATAATACTGAATTGATTAGGGTTATAAATCTTCATTCGTGTACGTAAATCCTTCTATAATACAATTGTTGATATTACGATTTAATTTGGTAAGGTGTGCAAAAAAACTGGTGCGTTTCAGAAATTTGAATAATACTTTTTGTGGTTTGGACCAAAGGAGGGCGTCAGATTGCCTTTACGAACCCTTTCATTATAACGAGAGTCGGCACCCAGCAGTCTAAAGACCTACATATACACATGGTATCGCACACGTATGCATATTGCTAAAAGGATAAATCGATACGAGCAGTGGAGTAAATATGTGGGACATTTTGAAAGGTACACACCAAAGAGTTCTAAATAAAAATTTTCTAAAGTTCAATCAATCAAAATGTAGGTATAACGAACGTATTAATCGCAGTAATAATCTTTAAAATATACAGAACCTTTTAAAATAAACACAATAAGTGGTTACGATAAAAATAACAATCAACAAATAAATTTTGTAACATACAAGATGCTTAGATATGGATATTATCAATATTATAAAATAATCAATAAGATACTGTTGACATCGGTGGGGTAAATAATATTATAAATCGAGGTCTTATTTCTTTGTACCACGTTGGGATTAAAGTCATTAAATAACTAAAGCGAACCTTGCCTTTAGATGGGGACTAAAGAGTACGTCATTGACATTGTCAAATAAGTGGACGGCTAAGTTATTCTTAGAATATACTTACACAACGCAGAGCGGGTAACAGTATTTTCTAAAGGAAACCCCTGAGAGCTTTGCAAAGCACCAAGGGCGGCCGGGAGAGCTTTAGCAGGTAGAAATCCCTCAAATAACCCACATATCTTAGAAGTAAGCAATCATACGAAACGACTCTCGATACAAAGGTATCATATGGTGGGTATCACCATCATCATCAACAACAACCGATAGACGTCCACTGTTGGACATGGGCCGTCGAGCGTTAGGTGCCGTCGTTTGTAGAGGTTTATACGGGGGATTTTGAGCTATTTCCCATCACGCTGGCTTAATGGAGGCTGGAGGGAGCCAGAGGCTCGTTTGTTGATTAGCAGAGTGCCTCACGAGGTGGTGCGGTTGTTTGAATCCTGTGAATTAATGTGTGGGATCCTTTACAACCCAATTGATTGAAATAAACAATCACAAAGGCTGTCTTTATGATTGTTTAGTTCAATCAATTCAACATCGTATTAAAGTACATTATTAAGTATTGTCATTACTATAGGTCTAAAAGGATCTGATGGTAAAAAGTTTAAAAAATAGCGATTTTCATATGACAACAAAAAAAAAATGTCATTCGTCAACTGAAATTTCGAGGAATTGTTTTTGGTTTGGCTTCAGATTTCTTTTAAAAAGTGGTGAGAATGTCGAAGAAACCTCTTCGATCGCAAGCAAGAAATGTTGTTTTCAATGTTTATCAAAGAATACTTGATGAACAAGGTGCAGAACAAACACAATCATCGATATTGAGCCATGTGCAAGCGTTTACTGGTTACTAAGAATAACACGTCTTGATACTTTGGTTTATTATTGCATTTTTCGTTTGTATTATATTATGTATACTAAACTTTGGTTTATTTCAGGGGTTTATAATACTACTACAAGACGAATTGTTGCTGAAGGCAGATCTAACAGAGGCGTATTTAGTACGGCCGGTAAAAAGAGGAAAGATGGCAAAAAATAATTAAACTTGGATAGTTTTGATTTAGAATTACTCACTGTCATGAAATTGCTACAAATTCTTCGGGAGGAAATCAATTTCAATGGAGGAAGAGAATCATTAAGGTAACAAAAATTTTTTTTTTTTTTTCTGTTTGAGTATAATCTAAAAGCATAGTAATCTAAAAATAACAATCATATTTTGTCTTCAGAATTTTTTTAGAATAACATCGGATTCGAATTCGTGAAGTGCCAATCCAAAAAGACTATTTTAATGGACCGACATGACATAAAGATACACAGATTCAAGTATTTGGAGCGTATGCAAAAGAATTGAGAAGCCGATGATAAGCTGGATGTGGTTTGTTTAGATGAAACCTACATACACGGTTCATGATCAGTGAACAAACGCTGGCAAAATAATATTGCAGGTCTATCTTAAAGTATTTCGGCAGGGCCTAGATGGATTATTGTACATGCCGGTGTAGAAAATGGTAAGCTCATGAACAGAGTAATTGGAGTTTTCATCTAAATTTCGAGCCCCACATTCGCTTCAGTAAGATTTTCAAAAATTATCCTTGATCATTGGATAAATTTTTATATTTGCATGTATCACACACAGAATTAGCCGCTATAAGGAAAAAAAGTATCAAAACGTTTTACTCCAATTTGTCCAGTATTGCTAGCTAGCTTTTTGCCATCAGATCCTGGTAAACCGATAAGCATTATCATCCGGTAAGAAGTGCGCTGGGAAGCAACCGGTGAAAGCAGATCGTCTGCTCCAGACATCAACTCTAGCACTGACTACAATCCTGACATGACGGAACGATCCTAGAAAGAGAGAGTTTTGGTCTACATTTTTATTATATATTTTTTTAATGTTACATCCAATAAGTACATTGCTTTCATATATTTCATTAGAGCTGTTCTTATTAATGACTTTTGTATTTTAATCTGCTCTGTCCTAACAGATTATCATATCATACCTAAATTATAAAATAGGTGGACCGGAAAGTAATGTCGTTTCTGCGCATGCCAATACTTGATTGTCATTTGTCAGCTCATTGTTTTGTTCAGAGGCGTACCAAAGACATTGTGAGGTTATAGTGATTTCTTTACTTATAGACAATTGAATTACAATTTTTTTTTGTAATTTTGGGTAAAATGGCCAGCCAAATACCAGAAGAGGTACACATCCGGCATTGCATGCTCTTTGAGTTTCGCAAGGGAAATAACGCAACAGTTGCTACCAAAAACATTTGCGATGTTTATCCAAATGCACTGGACATTCGTAAATGCCAAAGGTGGTTTTCCAAGTTCAAATCGGGTAATTTTGATCTTTCCGACTCGTATCGATCAGGAAGACCATCAGCGTTAGACAACGACGTGTTAAGGGCGGAAGTGGAAGCAAATCCGTGTCAGACGATCGAGGAATTGTCAAACAGTCTCAACAAACCTTGGTCGACCATCCAAGAACATTTGAAGCAGATTGGAAAAGTAAGCAGAGCAGGTGTTTGGGTCCCGCATAATCTGTCCGAACAGAATAAGGCTAACCGATCAATCACATGCAACTTATTGCTTCAACGACACAACACAGAAGCGTTTTTTGATCGCTTGATCACAGGAGATGAGAAATGGGTCCTGTATGATAACCCAAAACGCAAAAGGCAGTGGCTCTCTCCAAATGAAATCCCTCGGAGTACTGCTAAGCCAGGTTTACACCCCAAAAAAGCGCTTTTGTGTGTTTGGTGGAGTATTCGCGGCATTGTTCATTTTGAATTACTGAAACCTGGAGAAACTGTTACTGCAGACCTCTACAGCGAACAATTGCAGCGAGTCAATCAATCTTTAATTGAAAAGTGGCCAGCGATTGTCAACCGAAAAGGCGTCATTCTCCAACATGACAATGCAAGACCGCACTGCGCAAGGCGAACTCTAGAAAAAATTAATGAATTGGGGTGGGAGGTGCTGCCTCATCCACCATATTCGCCCGATGTTGCACCATCGGATTTCCACTTATTCCGAGCGCTGCAACACTTTTTAAGTGGCAAAACATTTGCAAATTTGGATGATATCCAAAATGCCATCTCTAGATATTTTGCCGAAAAACCAATTAATTTTTATCGATCAGGGATTGAAAATTTACTCACTAGATGGCAAAAGGTTATTGACAATGATGGGGAATACATCATTGATTAAAAATAAAGACTCGTTAAAAATGTATGTGTTTGTATTTAGCGTAAGAAAACGACATTACTTTCCGGTCCCCCTAATATTACTGAAGAAAAATAATGATGAGGAATTTCCTATGACATGTTCGCTATTAGCTACATTTAAATCTATATAAGATTATAAAAGCTTTAAAAACAACAAATATAAGTTGTTTACATCCTTAACGATGTAAAATAAATTTAAATTTAAGTGTTAAGATGTTATTTATTAGATTATAAGACACCAGTGCTTGTGACTTAGAGGTATGATAACGAAAAAATCTTATCAACAGAACTGAACTAGCGATTGATTACTTGAGAATTTTTTCTATTGACGTTTATCTAATCTTTTGTTGCTACATGTTACTTTACCAATTCTCAATTTGCATAATAGATAATTCTCGATAAATGTGGACATATGTCTTTATTTAAGTCAAGGGTACATAAAACTAAATCAAAAATTAAAATCAGTTTATTCACCTACGTAGTTTTAATCTAAATATCTTTTTTTAAATACTACGAAGATATTAGAGAAGCTAAACGTTCACACCTGATATTCCAGCCCATAACGATTTGACGCCTATTAAGAGTATGTACACAGCATGACATTGTGCTGGCCGACTTAGGATATAGGATTTTAAGTCAGCAATAATTTACCTAGCTAAAAGGCCCTTCAAATAAATACATGCCTTCTCTTATATAATTTCATCGTTATGTAATTCCAATGAAGGAAAAAAGTTATGTATTGAAACTCCTTGATTCTCGGCTTAGAACAAAACCAGTGTGACAGATGGTAGGTGTATAAAAACAAAAACAAAATATTTATCAGATCTTAATATTAGGTCTTTATCTATGAAATTGCCGTTTTGTATGAAAAAATTTAAACGAATTTTTTTCATGTATTTTTTATTTGTATTAATCGAAGTAATCACCCATGCAATCAATGCATCTTGCCAACGCAGTGGCAGTTTGTTGATGCTCTTCCTAAAGAAATCACCTGGACGGGAAGCAACAAATTCTTCAAAGGCATTTTGTACTGCCTTTCGGGTATTGATTTTTTTTCGCGTCAAGTAGATATCCAAATTCTGGAAAGAGTAATAGTCTGTAAGCGCAAGGTCAACTTGGAGATCGTCTGTTGTGGGATGAAAAAGTAACACTAATCAATAAACAATTTACTACTTTTGGAAAAAGAATTCCATGTTTTTAAAATAAAATTAATTTGAAATTAGAATTCTTAAGCAAACAAAAATTATTTTGATTTGAAATGGCCAGTACTGCAGAACGGCAATTCCATAGGTAAAGACCTACTACTACTGACTTGGGACTTGATATAATTCAAGAAGAATGTGGCTGTTTAATAGGAATGACACCATCCACATTGTTCACAAAAGAAATTACAAAACCAGGATTTAAACTTTTACCATATCAGTGATATTGAAAATTTGGGTCACTGTTATTCATTAATTTATTTTGTATTTTTTTTAAAACATTGCTAGTCTCAAGTAGCAATGGGCAGGACACATTGCTCGAATGACTGACAGACGATGGGGCAACAAGGTCTTGAAAAGCGACCGCGTACCAGAGGACGCAATATTGGCAGGCCCCTCCACTAGGTGTTCTGACGATGTGGTGAAGGTTGCGGCCAGCGCAGGATCGGTCGACGTCCCCCTGAACAGGTTCCCGCCTTGTCGTGGCGGTGGGGCTCAGTAGCCGTGGCTTGGTCACCCACGATGAAGGTAAGAGGAACCTACCCGGCCGGCCCGAGGTGAGGTCCGTGAGTTCACTTCGGATGTGTTTCAGCGGGCTGCAGGGGCAGGTTTAAACTTCCCTTTGCAGCCAAGGTGGAGTGGCGGAGAGAGAGGAGTGTCGGTATTGCGATTCGCCGCTCTCCCTACCCTGCGCAACTAAGCGGTGGCAAACCTCTGGTGCCGCGGAGGAAAAGTGTCGGTATTTTTTTATTTTAATTTTTTCTCGTTCCCCTGCGTATGTTGGGTCAGAGCCTTTATTGTTACAAATTTTATTTAAAATCTATTTCTTAATCTATAAAATTTTTCCTACACTCCCCTTTTCCATTCTTTCTTATCTTTATTACCATACTTATCTGTCGCACTTCTGTTCTTTTTCATACTCCATTCCATTTCCTTCTCTCATACCTCTCGCTCATGAGTGAAGACCGTAGTCGCCTCGTCATATATGCTGAAAAACAAAGCATCCTTTTTCATTTTATCTTTCTTCTTCTTTTATATTTTACATTATTTATTCTAACTCCCATTTCTCACGCTCGATACTGTTACGAATCATGGCTCGCTCCATCCTCTTGCCGTAATGGCCAGGGAGAATCTGCAGAGGGTTTCTGCCCAGAGTAAAGACGTGTCTTTGTTCTGTTGTCTCGTGCTGTTGAATGAGCCAAGCTGGCCGCTCCTAACAGCCGAAGGAAGCCAGATTACGATCAGTGCCCGGTATCGTATGTTAAACGTTTGCTTCAAGATGCCTCAGTTGCGAGATGGAGCGCCCGATATAGCGAGGGTAGCACCGCGTTCATCACTAAGTTATTTTTCCCGAACGCAGCAGAAGCATAGCAGTTAATAAGGAAAGTCCGACCAACGGGGCAGTTAACCCAGGTATTCACTGGTCACGGTGGATTCTCTCAATATTTGAACCGTTTCAAGTGTCGGGAGACCCCGCGGTGCAAATGCAATGACGCCGTGGAAGAAACGGTTCTTCATTTGCTGACGGAGTGTCCTATACATAGATGCCTGAGGTATGGTTTTGAACAGGAGACAGGCTTAATAATAGATACAGCCGGTCTACCGGAAATAGTAAAAAATGAATTATTTAGAATTAAGTTTATAAATTATTGCATAAATATATGTAAGATAGTAAATAATAGAAATAAGTATAAGTAAATGTCACTTTATGCATATGTGCATAATAATATTCTGGGTATTTTGTAAATACGATATAATTAGATAGTATAAGTATAGATATAATGTATTAAAAAAAAAATATCGGTGTTAGAAATAATGTATTATATATAGCCTATAATAGTGTAGATGTTATAAATGTAAATGTTGTGTGAAAATGTTGTAAATAATAGGATAATGTAATGCCCTGCATAATAATATCAGGGATAACTTGATAAAATAAATAAAAAAAAACTCATTTTTACTAATTCTGTCTTATCACTTTTATCCCATTTATTCATTTGTTTACTGGTTTGTTTTTGTCATGTTCCTTTTTATTATCTCGGTTACAATATTTTAAGAATTTTTGGCGACTTTCGTCCTCACTCATCAGAGAGGTAATGACTTCCATATCTATCCTTTTCCCGGTCCCTATCTCCAGATCTGACCTTTCTTTCCCAAATAAGGGACAGGAAGTCTGGATGTGCACCACGGTCTGGTTCAGCGCAGGACCAGCCCGTGGTGAAGAAAGTACAGACCTGGAGGTCACAAAGGCACGAGGGACTCTCCTTGAGCTTGAACCTATGAAGGTACTCGGAGAATCTCCCGTGCCCCGTGGTAGTGTCGGTATTGCGTTCCGCCGCTCTCGCTATCCTACGCGGCCGTCGCTTTTGTGTGGCGGATTAGGGGGGATCCGTTGCCCAGGTGAATATAAGGGGCACGTTGTACGTTTCGGCGTGCCCTTATCCGGTGGAAAGACAGGGTTGTTTCCTCCTCAGCTGGGGCTGCATGGTGAAGCCGGCGCTGGCGAGTCGCGGAGGTGTGCGAAAGCGTTCCCACGACCCCGCCATAAAACGACGGTGGAACATTGCGGGGGTTTTAGTCGATGGAAGTCCGACATAACCTGTCTTTGTCCCTGCGAGGACGTGTATGCGAAGGCGTTTCCCCCCACGTAAACAAAAGAAAAAGAATCGGTCGTTGTGGAGATCTTTGGGGAAGGTCTATGTTCAGCAATAGACGTCTCTCGGCTGATGACGACGACGAAGATTTTAAAATGAAAATTACAATCAATACTGACAACCCCATCATATTACCCATTGAAATTTTCCTTTAAATTTAAGATCAATCCGAAATGAGCGTATAAAAAAAATACTCGCAGCATTGAAAAAAAAATACCATTTGGGTGCTTAAACTATTGTTTATTAATTAATAATTTGGTAAATGACAAATGAATTTGAAAAGCTTTAAACCAAAACACGTCTATAAATTATAATTATCTGTAATCGCACAGTACAATTACAATGAGAAAAAAACATAAGCAGAGGAAACGATTAGATTCATGGAATTAAATATAGTAAACACTGATATTTAAGTAAATAAACCATTAAATACCATTATTATTATAATACACCGAGATCACTTCAAAGCTGAAGTTTGTAATCCAATATAATACTTATTCTTATTTAAATTTATATCTAACACTGCGAATTCAAAACAATGTTTAATCTAAGCGGAAATCAAAATCATCAAATAGAAATTGTATTAAGGTACTGACACATGCGTGTGTGGGACAAAATCTTGAAGCGACTACTCCTTGTCAATATACGGTACGGTACGGTACATTTACTACTATACGGTATATTCACTACTATAAGAATTAACATAAATCCCTAACTAGTAATTAATTATTGAAGTAAACCTAATGCTTTACAATGCTTGTGTTGACCGGCTCGCAAAAGATCGATCGGTTCCCTTCGAACCGCTAAACTACCCGGACAGGGCTTATCAGAGGTGCATAGCATTTGGAAAAGCTTACCTAATTTCCTAAATATTTCACATAATTTTGTTTTCAGACAATTACAATTTTAAAATCACGTGACACGAATGACTAATATTTTTTTACGTATGACCTTTCTCAAGGTTTCCAAAAAATCACAACAAGTTTAATTAGCTAATTATCTAAATTTTTTTAAATATGTGAAATTTAAAATTTCAAAAAGTTTTTCGCAGGCCTTGGAGAAAGATGAAACGTCATGAAACATTCCAACAAGTTCCCGCAAGCACCACAAAGTATTTCCTGTACACCAATTAAATTTGTCTAAAATTTTAAAATTGAATTGTTGCTACAACAAATTTTGAATAATTCAATGTTCATAACTCGACAACATATAGACACATATTTACTCTATTAAAATTTAAATACCATACGACAAACACTTATCGATTTATAAAGAATTTAAAATCAATTACCGCATTGAATATTATTATGAATGATTATCACATACAGACAACACTCAGAACATTTACAACAATTATCTAATAACACACACAATGTTCATTATATTAAAATACAATTGAAGAGACCACAAAACCAGAAACATTGCACTAACATTTGACACATATCAAACAATTCCACTTACATTGTAAAATGTACATTGAAATGATAAAACTTAATTATTATCATCATTTTTGTTGTAGTGAAAATAATAAAAAATTTTAATTTGCATACAAAAAAAATTAAACAATTTTCAAAAGAAAATTCGCCACTTTTTACATACGTATAGCAGACATGAGGTAGGTGAAAATAATAATTTATATGAACTTGTGAATCATTAATATCTATTGGCGTGATGAGAATAATTATGCATATCGATATCATATATTCACTGGTGGTAGGTCTCTTCACCACCAGTGAATATAGATTCAGTCTCTACATAAGGAGTAAAACAAGCCTAATATACAGCAATCAAATACGACCTCGGACTCTACATCCGCGAGCCCTCATCCTCATTCAATCACATCCTTCGCCGGTTATATGACCAGCAGCATAAAACATTTTCAAGAGCGAGCTCAATTTAGATCAATCATTATTTATAAACTACAAACATTTATTTACATTGAAAACTTGTTCATTACTATAATATTTACGCCAACTTTAGTTGGGACTGTTACCATTACCTAAAAGCTGTAGATACTCTATATGATTTAAGCACATCTGTCAAATACTTCACAAAACATTCAAAACGAACAAGGTAATCAATAGTTAAATCATCATCATCGTCATCATCATCAATTGAATAGATATAATAATATATATATATATATATGATCATAAATAGTTACATTTGTCAAAATTCTTAACATGAAGTTTTTTTATATATTTCACTTGGAATAACAGTTTCGTACAATTATAGAGAAATTTCCCTTAGTTTACCAATATAAATATATATATATATATATATATAGACAGTTAAATACATCAATATTTCCTATTCTAAACATTTATCTAAAAACGGCTACGTAAAAGACTTATTTATTAGAATAAGCATTCCTCATCCGAAAAGGATGGCTTAGAGCAATGAACAGACAATGAATTTGCCAAGGGTTTTTCAATCAGTTTCCGGTTTAACCCATCCGACATAGCATTATGTCTTGCTTGTATGATTTATACAATGATTAAAAATTTTCCTAAGACAAGCCGAATTATTTTCAAATTATTTAATTACTACCATTCACATGTTTTTTATAACTGTACCCTAGTAATTAATTAGTTCAATGAGACCAGCCAGCCGTTACCGACTTCAACATCTTGACTGTATGCTGAATATATTCCATGAATGAATCACGTACACAGATTACATATAACCACTATTACATCTAAATTCACTATATCACCAGCGTCCAAGTATACGATTTCAACACGTTAATAATGGTGTAGATCCGTCCGTTAGTGCACCCAACACAGTCAGTATACGTAATGTCAAATCATTATACCTCACGCTGGTATTTGGGATTATTTCGTCAATTATTTTAATATTCATCACTGTATATTTGTCCGTCAATTATTTTTAAATTTTTTAAGAAACAGCAACATAGCCAAAGAATGTTATGACAGTAAAAACAAAAGTATAGCGAAATCAGGTTTCCTGATGCAGCTATACTTTATTTTTATTTTTCCAATGACATATTAATATGTATTCACCACGATATAAAGGAATGGCGGTAGTTTTAAGTTTTGAGTGATTAGTGGTCATAGTTGAGTATGGAGTCAATGGAGAAGTCCGGCCGGCGGCGCTGCTCGAGCATCAGGTACGTCTGCAGCGTGCGCAGCGCGTTCTGCTCGGCCGCGGACGTGCCGCCGTCCGCCGCGCCGCCACTGGCCTGCTTTCAGCTGGGCTTCTGCTGCACCTCGCGCATTAATAGCTACATGACGAGATAAAAAAGCAATATTAATTATTGTTTATAAATAAATAAAAATCACTGTTTTCATTACTGAGTCATAGGACCTACTCTCAGAAGTAATCTTGTTTATCTAGCCAAGTGCAAGTTGGCATGTCATATTTTCATAGTAGATATTGCTCTTGTACGTTTGTTTGCGTACAATGTATTCCTTGTTAGTTTCCGAGAGCTCATATTCAGTGGGGACCGGACGTGCGCATTCTTGATGGTATAGTAGAAATGGCCGCATTTGCAAATTGAGCCTTCAGCACTTCATTTTATGTATTGTATATAAGTTGTTGCAATTTGTAGGTGCGGTTAGCTTTTTATTGCATTCTAATGAAATTAAGAAAAAAAAGAACTTCGATTTCATTATCGGTTCCACGCAATAGGTGCACTGTGATAATATAATATGAAGACATTTAGTTTTCGTGTTGAAACGTAAGTTATGTAATACAAAAGTATTTAAATATTACATGGTATTTGGGGGCCATCGTTCTACTCTACGGGACACTCGCAACCATCCGTTACATTATGTGATCATTATTTGTTATTGTGTCTCAGTTCACCTGATGCGAGCGCTCCGAAGTGATTGTCTCATTGGTGCGCATCGGAGCGGGCGTAGCGCGTACCTGCGGCCCATTGTCGCGCGAACACCTACTCGTCTCCGGTGGACCCGCCGTCACTGTTAATGGGAAAAACACATTGTCTATAATTTCATATGATGTTGACTGACTGTGGCCGTAGATAGCGAAGGCCATTAATGCTCCGGCACTTATGTGCGGTAAACGTAATAAAACGATACTGTTATAATGGCAGAAATACAAAAGCTTTCTACTTTAGGTTTTATTTCATCTTTATCGGAATTAATTGTTAGTAAATTCTGATTTAAAAGCTATACGGGACTAAATAAATAATTAAAAACGGAAGTTGGCTACTTATGAGTAATAAATCATCGGATACAAATTGATATATTTTTTACAAGTGTAATATTCTTGATTTGTTCCGCCGAACCAGACAGAAAGGACTGTATCACGCTGATCGCCAACCTTCACTAGTCGGAGAGGCACTTTAAGAAGAAGAAGAAGTAATGTTCTATTAATAAAATGTTATAATTTTCCCGAGATCTTACCAGCAGTGAGCGGAATCGCCAGCCTGGCATTAACCGCGAGCAAATGGTCCCGTCTTTGCAGCAGACTGCCGACATGTTCCTCGAGGCGAACGTTCTCCGTTCGCAATTGATGCAGACACGACAGCAATGATGCAACTGTAATAAAAAATATAAATGTTTTTGTAACTATTTGTATATTATATATTATATGTACGCCATTTCATAAATCTATTATCATTATATGTATACTATAAATATTCTGTATGTATGTAATAATATACTGCAAAAAAAATAATAACATGTACATTGTTATTAATTTTTTTTTCACAATACACAAAAAGGCATAGTGTATAATAAAAAAGTTTTGCTCGCGACGAATATATCCGACATAAGGACAGTATGAGGTATTCTTTCTTATGAGAAATAACTAATTGTAATGGGCAGTTAAGTGGTTAAAATGGTAGCAAGAAAGAACTTTTAGATGAAATCTTACTGTCGAAATGTTGTGCCTGCTCCATGAGGAATTGCGAACCCTGTTCCCACTGCCTCTCAAGTAACTGATCGAGACTCTGGGCACTGGACGTGCCTATGCGTGCAGTGGGGATACTGCAACCCTACAAGAAGAGTAATTAAACAGTTGTAATGATTGTATATTCACCAAAGTTTAGACCATTTCTTCTATCATAGACAGATAACTATAAATTAAGCGAAAGTAATTTTGTCGCCTTATATTGCTCTAATGTTTCTACTGTTATAAATTAATTTATTTATTAATTCAAATCAGTTTCTTTAATCAACTATTGCCCGATCTTCCTCCGTGGCGCAGTAGCTAAAGGTCTGACTAGCAATAAAGCCGATTCGGTTTTTTTCACACCGTATTCGGCAGGGCCACAATTTACTATCTAAAACTATCACCGCTTGAAACGAAGCCGAGTAGATGTATCGTAGCTAACTAAATTTATTCGTTGGTTGTTCAATTTTGCGATTAACTTTGCAAATTATTAATTTCTCGCAGCTACAATCATTGCTCTCAATACGTCATGTGTGTATCAACAACTGCTTTTCAAATAGACCCTTGTAAATGTCGAAAAAATTAATTAGAGTTAAAGAAACATAGGTGCAGATGGAGGAAGTAAGTACCGGCGCAGCTCTATTTATCAACGGCGGTGGTACCAGAGGTTCCATGCCCGCGCTGTTGGCCGCATGAGCCGCTAGCTCCGCGCTCAGCTGCTCCTGCAGCCGCGCCGCCGCACCGCTTTCCGGGTTCAGCTCGTTGCCCAACATGTGAGGTGCAGTGCAATTTACGCCTAAGCGGCTGTACACACTTAACACATAGCAGTAAATTATTATTATTATATGAATAATATTATTATTGTTTACAAATACCTTAGAAACAAACAAATATAATAGTATAAAAAGGTTTACAATTCTATAATATAAATGAAGCTTTGCAAAATAGCCGATCCATTCATTAGTGAAAGCCAATAAACAAAGCAAAAAAAAACCTTAAAAAAAGAATGAATAGTTCCTAATGAAAGAGTATATAAAAAGTTTACCAGATTACATAAAATTAATAACAATTACTTAAACATGAAAGTAAAGTAGAGAGGTGTGCTGGTTAGGTTACATTTGATTAGACAGAAATAATAGTAATACAAATACTTCCTCTGGTAATACTCATGTGTCTTTCGTTTCACGTATTAAAGATAAGATAATTGTAATAGCTATTTATTCATTTACTACAATATTTTAATTTGTGTATTTATATATATTAAAAAATGTAAGTATATAAATATTCATTTACATAGTAGTTTTTTCTCTTTTGGTTCTTGTGACAACCCTTTTAGGCTTACCTTTTACCTTTTTTTGTTATTCAACGAAGCGACGAGACGAGCGGGACGTTCACCTGATGGTAAGTGATACGCCTGCCCATAACAACGTGGCGTTAGTGAGGATGGTATTCACTGGACCACGGTACGTTCATCGCGTTAAAACATAAGACGTTGAGTCTCGTAACCTAGCAGTATAGTAAAATATTTTTACTAGCTACAGCGCCCTTCAAACCGGCATACAGTAATGTTTGCACACTACTATTTAGCGGCAGAAATAAGCGCTGCGGTGGTATATGTCTAAACGGTCTCCGTCAACAGAGACCTGCCACCATTAAACTGTTTCACTAAGGTTAGTTGGTGGGAAACCCAATGTGATTTAAGGTCGCCGGTACATATATGTGCATTTCCGTGTAATCATTGTTTGTCTTTGCTTTATTTGTATATATAAAACGGTAAAATAGCATAATAAATAAAGAAAGGTATCGTAGAGACTAGATATATGAAAAGTAGCTTGAGCACACATGCACAGGGTTTTGCTTCATATAGGCAAATAAGCTCTGCATAATACTGTAATCATCATAACCATGCCGCCCATAGGTGTTTTATGCATACTCTACATGAAATTTGTGTGCATGCGCCTGCAGATGCAGAAATGCTGAGTTTTTTTAATTAACTATCAATGATATATCAATATCAGGTTTTTTTATTTAATTAAGGGACAAGACGAGCGAAACGTTCACCTGATGGTAAGTGATACGCCCCGCCCATAACAACGTGGCGCTAGTTAAGAAGCTACATACTGCACCACATTGCGCTCGTCACTTGAGACATCAGATGTCGAGTCTCGTTACCTCAGTAATTACACTAGCTATGGCGCCCTTCAAACCGGAACACAGCCATGTTTGCACATTACTGTTTGTTGGCTGCAATAGCCGCTGTAGTAGTACCCACGTAGAGACCTTATTCCATTTCTCATCTTCATATTCATCAAAGCATGCGCTACTTTAAAATAGAGTCATTCGTCTTATTTCCATTACTTGGACCTCCTCAAACAAGAAGAGAGTCAAGGCTATTTAAGCACAACGCTACCTAAATGCGAGCTGATATATGGTATGTTAACAAAATAAAAATGAATGTGAATAACAAAAACAAATTAATTAAATGTATTATACAGCAAGGGAGCTATGGAGAGCGATATGGAGTGATGGAAACGCGCGCCACTTACTTGTGCTCCAATTTTGGTTTCAAGGGCCGTTCAGAGCCTGAAATAGAATTCGTATATTTTATTTATAAATTACAATGATTCAATAAGATTAGATTAACATCGGCGTCAGGAAACGCATATAGCAGTATCTGTGATGGTTTCGCATTGCATAGCATTTTAAAATATCTAAACGCCGGGACGCGACAGATTTTAGAGATAAAAAAAAGATTTATATAACCAATAGTAAAAATTAACAAGACAACAATATAAAGAAACAGTATCAAGCGCGCAGCTCAACTGGTCTATCTAGCGCGCAACAGAGTGGTATTCGCAGAACTGGTGGTAGGTTCGGAGACCGTCTAGGTAGGTATCACCGCAGCTTCTATTTCTGCCGCCAAACAGTACTGTGCAAACAATACTGTGTTACAGTTTGAAGGGAGTTGTAACCAGGGAAATTACTGGGGTTACAAGACTTAACATCCTATGTATCAAGGCGACGAGCGCAATGTGGGCGATTCTAATTAAGGCCACGTTGTTATGGGCTAGCGTGTCACTTGCCATCAGATGAACGACCTGCGTGTCTCATCGCTTAATTGATAAAAAAAATGAAGAAGAAAAAATTAAAAAACCAGATGACGTGCACGCTGATTAATATGATTTACTATTGTTTTTTTAATTGTTTTATTCGTTAATCACCTTGTAATTAATTGTAATCAGGTTATACTGTCATATACAAACTATAACACCGTGCGAAACTGTTAAAAATTAAAATATCCTCCATTGTTTGTAATTTTAGTTATTTTTTTTTTATATTATCACGCCTTTTTCCCAGTAGGGGTAGGCAGAGTTGAATAAACACATATATAATTTTAGTTAATTTATCTTTATTATTACGTTTTTAGTCAGTATTAAATTTAAATCATCACAAGATGGTATTGTAATATGCCTCTATCCATATCTAGGGTGCCGATTGCAGATTTAACAATTAATAAATCGTAAATATTAATTTTAACGACAGATTACAATAAAGGTAGTTAAATTCCTTTTTTTTCAACTAAACAATATTGCGATTGCGAACTTACATTAGGTTAATAATAAGGTTTAATAGTAACAAAATTAGTACCGGGAGAACTAGGCGGTGAATCCTTGATGTCTTGATATAGTGGTGGTGGAGTTGGCTGCGGAGGACGCCGAAGGTTTGCTAGACTTTGTGAAGATGACTCTGCAAAGCAATTGAATATGTAAAAATAAATCATATTACATATCCCAGCTGTACAGCGTTATGTGTAATACTGGGAGTCAAATTTCTAACTACACCGCTTTATTTAAAAAAAGTTATAGGCTTGAACGTAGACAAATATCTCAACCATCTCAATCAAATCAATTATCTGCAATGATCTAACACTTGACTTCAATTTCATATAATGTTCAATGACAGTAATGTTATATACGGCATACTCAGCTCAGTAAGATAACTCTCTCATATATTATCAGCCGAAACAATGCTGTGATAGGCGGTAGTTAGCGAAACCATTTTGAAGCATCAAACCTACCCAAACTCTGTTTCACGGAGACATTTAATTTATTTATATATAGTATCTGAAACTTAGTAAGATATAATATATATTACTTACGCATTAGACACGGCGGCGGTGCTGAACCCATAGAGACCATCGAAGTGGCCACTGCAGCTCGCTTCTTGCTCCTGATGCCTTGAGGCATTGCTGCCATAACACCATCCTTACTAGTGCCGGCTATACCGCTAACTCTACATAAATTAAAAATTAATCTAGAATTCAATATGGTCTTAATCTTCATTTAACAGAGATTGTCGAAATGAATATATCAGATATAAAACTACGCCAAGCAATATCGTAACGTTTTTAGTAGGCCCCTTCGGAACTAGAAATTGGGTGTTACAAGTCAATCACCATACACTCAATCATGGACCTATTTAAAGACGAATCATGTACGATACAGGCATTAATGTATCTATAACTTACCATCAGGCAGAATGTTATTTTATTTGTTACATAAACCAAGAGGTTAATGAAAAATTTTAAATCGCAAACATTTTGCACAGCAGTTTTTTTTTTTTAATCTTTATAAATGAAACAACCTTATAAGTGCAAAGAAGTTGAGGCAATAACCGTTTTTTTTATAAATAGACGCAAGCTGTTTCGCAATGAAAGGCTATTTAAAGTTCATTTTCCTGCTTTAAAGTTTCAAACATTGCGAAAAATTTGTGGACGCAAAACGAGATCTATTTGCAGAAGCGATTGTATAAGTAATTCTCAAGCTTTCATAGTACTAGTCAAAATATTTACACAACACAAATGATTTAATATTGTTCGCGCTGTGGCAATACAAGATCCATATATAATCCATGTTAGTACGTAGATGTATAGGTTCAAAGAGAATAAAGCAACGCCATAATAATATAAGCATTAAAAATATTCAATCATAAAAATTATATAAAATTCAGGTATAAAAAAAATCGTTAACATAGCTTGACGAGGGCTAATAATGCTTATCATTTTGTATTTTGACGTCTTTGTCTACTGGGAATTTTATCGCACTTTATACTTGTCCAGATTGATACCTTTAAATAGTTGGAATTCCAAGTATTTTAAAATATTAATTTCTCGTAGATAAACATAATTACATCTAAGCACAGAGAAAGTATTCTAAATAATAGTATACAAACGAGAACATGAATCACATGTATATTCCTCTAATGCCTAACGTAATAATTATTTAATAAGTCATTCGCGATAGGAAAATAAACAATACTATAAGATATACCAATCAAATAATGAAATAATTAGAAAAAATAAATATGGTAGAAAAATCGCGCCGTCAATAATAATTTAAGTATTGGCTAAGCGTCAGTAAATTGGAATAATATAAAAGTCGAAAGAAATTAATTGCAATATAGTAACTATTGAAATACTAAGTTAAATCTCTTACCCAGGCTTATTTAGATCTTGTTGCATCTCATAAGAGACAGTCAGACCTCCCCAAGATGATCGCACCGGTACAGTGTGTGGAGAATGACCAGGAGGAACACCCGAATCCATCGCTGCCTAAAAACAATGAATGAAATTATTTTGCATAAAATCTCTGAATCTTTTTAGTAAATTTATGAAATATATGTATATATATAAACATCCGATGTGTCCTTGTATTCCCTCTTCATTGTGTCACAATTTTCAAGATTATAGTCAAAAACGTTAATTATTATTAACATTAATTAAAGTATCATATAAGTTGTTAATAATTATGAGAGGCCGGGAACTAAAGAGATATTTAGCATATAAAGAAAGAAATAAATGTAATATAAAAAAAAAGAATTCTGTATGCATTGAATACATTTCATGTCACTCTATTATGTAGACTTGTTTTGTAGTATATAGATAAGCATAATTCTTATTCAAATTGTAGCAATACGGGCGAAATAACAGGGGTCATATTCCCCTTACTCTGTGGATGAAAACGTAACCGCGAATAATACATCTGTTCCTCGAAGTTTGCAGTAACGATAAAAGTAATAATTCTAATAATAAATGAAACCCTTTACAGCAGAACAACTTATAAGGTAGTTTTGTAACCGAGTTGAAATAGAACTTTTATTTAGTAACACATTGGTAGAACTGCAAAAAATACAAGAAAACAACTTAAGCTAAAATATTAAAGAAACATGACCCGAATTAAAACAACACGTGCGCAACATTTGTGTATAAATAATACGCCAAATGGGTGCGGAATGTGACAATGTTAATATGATCGGCTAACTACCATGTCAGCCGATTAAATAATAACGCTCACTGCAACTGTAATACATATATGTGTACACACGTATAGACTTTAATAACTTACCATTATTCAGAACCGGCAAATATAACTTAAACATTGAGTTTAGAAGACATACACTACACAATTTACACTACCAGTACGATTATAAAATCTTAACGTTTCTACGTAAAAATATCTATAGTTTATTTTTTTTGGAGTATGTTAGTTTTAAGTCTGAACTCGCAAGTCGCTATTCGCTCAGAGTTTTTGTGTATTCAAACAGCACCGCGGCAGATGTTGCTCAAACTAACGTCGGGCGCGCACTGGATGGCGCGCACGTGTATATTTAGATGGGCCGGGGCATGGCAGGTAGCCCACAGGGATGGGGAGCAGGTACAAAATTGCGAAATTACACTTCTCCCTATTTCTAAAAATTATAACAATTACATATTTTTCATACTACTATACATAAATTATCCATATTACGCCTACTTGTCTTTTCTTTTTTAAAGGAATGAATAAACAAATGTGTTGCTTACTAACGTTAATATACAAATTTATACACACAGTACCTTGCAATATTATATTTCTTATATCGCTAAGTGGTAACAAGCATACCGTCCGCTCGATTGCAAAGTTAGCGTACTAATAGACGCCTGTGACACCAGAGACATCACAAGCGTGCTGTCAATCCCGAAACTACTGATTATAAACGATACATATATTTTTTATTCATTAATTAAATAAAATAAAGGATACAAGTATAGGGAAAACAAAAACATAAATTAACCACAAAACAAAGTAAACAAGGATAATCGTTTATAATACGACGTAGGCGTGAGGTAATACATTTATTGCTTCCTTTTCAGTAATTAGAGAACTAGTTGGTAGTAAATGTAAATTTTGAAACTATGTATATAGAGAGTTACATTAATTTAACAAGTTAAAGAAAACTATACGTATATGTAAAACTGAACGTCTATTTCTATTATTTACTTAATGTTTGGATTTCCTGATAAACTTCCTGTTCTTATAAATACGTAGTTATTAATATAAAGTAATAAAAGTTATTTAACGTAATACATGTAAAAATATTGTTAAAACTTATCAAGTTACTGTAAATACGTTATTAATATATTGCTTACTTGTTTTAGGGGTTGGTGGTACATAAGTGTAGAAGGACCCGGCATATCTGGAGGAAGCGGGACCTGAACGCAAACAAGACAATTAAGCAATTTAAACAAACAGGCAAAACCATATCCCCACTTTTGTTAGAACATTAGGCACATGCTTTGTTTTATAAGATGTTAGTATTTGAAAAAAAATTACGTTATTTATATAATGGCATATAGCTAAGCTAAGCTATGCACATTTTCTTAAGAAAATTATGCTTTTTGGTTAAACAATGGGAATTGTTTATTTATATGGCTGGATGTTATTCACCAAAAAATTATTTTTGTGTGACAAAATTTAATATAGTAATACTTCTTGTGAAATAACATTTAAAATAAAGACTAACAATATTGGGAGTTCAACCATAAGCAATAGTTAGTAGATGTTACTTATAATATAAAGCATTAGTTTGGTTGCACACACAACTTTAACATTGATAGAGTAGCTTACCAGAACTTTTCCCAAACATAGAAGTGAAACATAAAAAACCCTCAAATTATGATGATTTAATCTGGACAATGCACTCTGTTAAGTGGAAATAAGTTATGTCTAAAAACCCCGCACAGTGTTATAGAATAGAATGCGAATCTTACTAAATGTATGGTGAGATGTATAAATAAATACTTATCTTGGTATAAAATTATATAACGTAAAAATACTTAGTAACATACAACACGATGGTAGATATCTCAGGATTTGCGACGAAGTAACTTTAGCATTGTCATTTTATAACAAAAGAAAGTTAGAAATTTATAATATTGTATTAGGGGGACCGGAAAGTAATGTCGTTTTCTTACGCTAAATACAAACACATACATTTTTAACGAGTCTTTATTTTTAATCAATGATGTATTCCCCATCATTGTCAATAACCTTTTGCCATCTAGTGAGTAAATTTTCAATCCCTGATCGATAAAAATTAATTGGTTTTTCGGCAAAATATCTAGAGATGGCATTTTGGATATCATCCAAATTTGCAAATGTTTTGCCACTTAAAAAGTGTTGCAGCGCTCGGAATAAGTGGAAATCCGATGGTGCAACATCGGGCGAATATGGTGGATGAGGCAGCACCTCCCACCCCAATTCATTAATTTTTTCTAGAGTTCGCCTTGCGCAGTGCGGTCTTGCATTGTCATGTTGGAGAATGACGCCTTTTCGGTTGACAATCGCTGGCCACTTTTCAATTAAAGATTGATTGACTCGCTGCAATTGTTCGCTGTAGAGGTCTGCAGTAACAGTTTCTCCAGGTTTCAGTAATTCAAAATGAACAATGCCGCGAATACTCCACCAAACACACAAAAGCGCTTTTTTGGGGTGTAAACCTGGCTTAGCAGTACTCCGAGGGATTTCATTTGGGGAGAGCCACTGCCTTTTGCGTTTTGGGTTATCATACAGGACCCATTTCTCATCTCCTGTGATCAAGCGATCAAAAAACGCTTCTGTGTTGTGTCGTTGAAGCAATAAGTTGCATGTGATTGATCGGTTAGCCTTATTCTGTTCGGACAGATTATGCGGGACCCAAACACCTGCTCTGCTTACTTTTCCAATCTGCTTCAAATGTTCTTGGATGGTCGACCAAGGTTTGTTGAGACTGTTTGACAATTCCTCGATCGTCTGACACGGATTTGCTTCCACTTCCGCCCTTAACACGTCGTTGTCTAACGCTGATGGTCTTCCTGATCGATACGAGTCGGAAAGATCAAAATTACCCGATTTGAACTTGGAAAACCACCTTTGGCATTTACGAATGTCCAGTGCATTTGGATAAACATCGCAAATGTTTTTGGTAGCAACTGTTGCGTTATTTCCCTTGCGAAACTCAAAGAGCATGCAATGCCGGATGTGTACCTCTTCTGGTATTTGGCTGGCCATTTTACCCAAAATTACAAAAAAAAATTGTAATTCAATTGTCTATAAGTAAAGAAATCACTATAACCTCACAATGTCTTTGGTACGCCTCTGAACAAAACAATGAGCTGACAAATGACAATCAAGTATTGGCATGCGCAGAAACGACATTACTTTCCGGTCCACCTATTATTTTGGGTTGGGTTGGTGTAAGGAAGTATTTATAGTAGTTCCACTATATTACAGAGCAGAAGTAAAACGTTAAGAGTTGCGTGTGCGACCGCGATATGAACCTGCAAGTGTGCCGTGAGGTTGAAGCCATGGCTGGTGGACGGCAAGGGCACCGAGACGAGCAGCGACGTGGGCACATCCCGCTCGACCTTCCCGCCCTACACACACCCACGCAATTAATCCCTCTCGCCTATTAGCTGCTCACGCTTGTGTTAAAATGCTCACATCAATAAGGATTTTTATTAATTTAGTGTCAAACAAACACTTTATCTAAAGTTTAATGAAATTCCACTTATATCGAATTGCTGTACTACGAGTATCAGACATTAAAAGCAACTAAAAGCAGTTTTCCGAACAAAGTATTCTATAAAAAGTAATATACTGAGCAACTGGTCAAATATCGAACACTGAAAAAAATCAAATTTGCTATGTTACAAAATATTTATAGAGAAACTTAACATGCGCGACATGCGCGGCGCTGTGTATGAAGAAATAGAAATCATCTAAATGTCTATCGAATAGCATAGTATTTACAAAAATTACTTTACGCAAAAAGTTAAATTACATCGCACGAATATCTACATATATAAGTTAAAAAAATAGACAAAACAACTAATATCGCAAAACGTACAAAGCTGTATTTTATTACTAGTAGGTTTTAATTGAATCCGTGATAACTCTTTGTAAGGAGGACGCACGCGCGGCAGCTCTCGTATAGTTGTGAATTCAATCTGCACAGACTTTACGCATCCGATGAAGGAAAACATCGTGAGATAATTGATATGTTAAAGAACAACAATTCTCGTAGATATGTAACATCTGCCAGTAGCACTATACTTTCTTCTTGCGAGAGAAGACTCGAGCCCGTGTAGTGAGAACACTAAGAGTGCTGTTTATGTGTATATATATGATGTAATTGTGTGAGTGATATTGATAATTTCAAAATGTCGAATGGAACGATCTCTTTTATTTATACTTTTCAATGTATTATATTCCACAAATAACATTTGTGAATATTAAAGCACATGGCGGACATTCTACAGACAAAACAACTACAACGTCTTTTAACAAATATAAACAAAATAATCTATGAATAGATAGAGCCAAAAAATTACAAATCATATATTCAAGTAAAAATCGCATACATTGTAAACACGCACACACATACAAACATTCGTAAAGCACGTTTAAAGCGGCATGCCAAACTTAAATGATTTTCAATTGCTTTAAGCAGCTGTAATAAATGATTTAAAAACTATATGAATATTATATAAGCAATTAACGATCTTTAATATAAATATACAAAACCAATACAGTCTTAAAATTGCTGTTCTCAGCAATTTTTATGATATTACTGTTAAATAAAAAAAAGCATAGTTATTTATAATTGTCGGTAAAACAGCTCTGTGGGTTTACCTGCGGTTGAGAGGGTGATCGCAGATTGGTTGCGATATTAATACCACTAGGTCCAGGCATTGGGCTCAGAAGGTGTCTGAGGAACAAGTTAGTTATGAACGCTATTTTAACAATAAAAATTTTACATATGATAACTTATCGCAATGTATCACCATACTGTACTCTTATTGCTGTTGTGTGTTGAATTTCAGGTGATTTTGATGCAGTATGTATAGAAAGAAGTGGATTACCAAATAACTGCTGCACATGACACAGTATAGAAAAGATTACGGAATACGGTGTTGAGGTACGCAATTCTATAATTTTCGTGGATTGTCTCTTGACACAAAAGTCAAGAAAAAATCATAACAATGACCTCTTTTATTCATTAATATATATTATTTTTTATTTCAAAAAATTACGTAATGTGCCGAAGAAGAAATTCACCTGATAGTACATGATATCATTCATAACAATGTTGACGCCAATTGGGATAATATAGACACTACCTCATGTCAACAGACGTACTTTTGTACCGTGTTGTTACGTTACATCCGGTTATTTCAATACCTACATCCCTTTTATGCGATTCACATTGTTGTTCAGCGCTATAATTAGGCGTTGCGGAGGTATCCATCAAACATATGCCGGCAACAGAGACCTATCACAAAGAAGGCTTGTCAACATACAGTATTATTACATATATAAACCACTATTTATTAGAAACTGCAGTTGTTTAAACTAAATATGTATAATTGTTTGTAGTGTATACTTTACCGTGGGCTCGGCAGTGGAGCAGGGCTGTGCGCAGGTAGCGGCGGAGGCGGCGGCGGCGCTGGGCTCAGGCTAGAGAAGTGGGACACCATTGTAGACTCTTCCGTTTTGGGCTGCAGTGGTAACGCGCAAGTTAAAACATACATTTCGTATAATAAAAATAAATGCTGACTGAATAATTTGCTGAATTCTGTTGTTCTCTAACCATATCAGCAAATAGGAAGTACAAAAGCTACCTAGTAGGCTGTCTTCTATCGACTGATAATGTTGGTAGCTGCATATTGTTTAGAAATTATTAAGAAAGGGATAATTATTTGAATAAATATTTATTTATTATATATTTAATTGTTTTAAATATCAGAACAATTATTCACTAAACTAATAATTACAGGTTTTACTGGTGGAAAGGTTTCCGTTGCCCGAGACCGTTGAGGTCGAGACAACCACAGTGCTGTATTTCTGCCCCTAAGCAGTGGTGTGCAAGCATTATTATATCCCGGTTTTATTTAAAATTTCCTTTCTCAAAGCGATGTGCACAATGTGGTGAAGTATTTGCCATATATTGCGTGTGTTAGCACTCAGGCGCAACGCGCTTAAGGGGCGTTCGCCTCGGCACTTTTCATAAACGTATCATAAACGTGTCACGATGCGGGGCGCTTATTATAGAGCGCTAGGACCATCATTGCGCACGGGTGCCACATGCGCTAAAGACGCCATTGATTTGCCATTCTAACTATCGACCCATTGTTTTGGGCAGGTTTATCACTTAACATCAGGTGAGTGCAGTGGTTGTAAAATTAAAAAAGAGTAAAACAACACTGACCTTCTTTATAACCTTTTCCAATGGTTCGATTTGATTATCACTTGATGAATGGGTTCCATCCCATATAGATCCGCCAATTTGTAAATTCAGATCGCCGGGCTAAGTAAAACATGAAAAAAAAAAACAATTTACATAAGCAATTCATATAGACATTCAATTTGCCTTTTGAAAAGTGAAGGATTTCCTTGGCGGTCCTGGTGCGTATTATATTTACATAAGAAAGTGATAATCATTGTTTAGTACAAGCAAATCATAAATTTTGTAGGTCTTTACTAACTTCTTAAATTACTTAATTATTGGATAGAACCATGTTTAGACCTGTTTATTAATCTGAATTTGTTTATATTTATTTTATGGGTTTACACTTTCACTCTTACCATGATATGTGGAGGTGTTGCAGCATAATCGACTGGTGTATTTGGTGTATTTGCAGCAGACACTGCCTTCCTTTTCTTCGTCTGCTTCATGTCCACCGAGTCTATATTGGTTATGACTGTGTCTTGATAGGTTGACGGTTTAGGCGTTGGTAAAGGTATAACTGCAGTGTTAATTGTAGTGCTGCGAAAAGATAGCCAATTAATCAGTTATTAGCTCAAGGAGGCGGTACTAAATTAGACACGAATACAGCGATTTGATATTGATGACTTGTTGTTAAAAAAAAATGTACACTGTAGAGGATCTCGAAAAAATTAAAAAATAATTGAAAAAAGAAAACAGGAAGGAGTAGTTTAAACATCCTTCGAACTTCTGAATTTTCGTGTAGAAGCTATACATTTTCATTTCAATTTATGTTAGACTAAATAGTAAGTGCGGTAAATATAATAGATATTCAAGTTTCAAATAAAAAATATATCTAACCTTGTATTAGTCCCGATTATTGAGCATACTGTGGCAGTAGCCGGAGTAACAGTACTTATAATGCTGGTAGGCTCCAACGGTTTACTAGTTGTAGGCGACGATGCGGGGAGTGGTATCTTCGCTGTATTGATTGGTATGTTATATACAGGGGTGGAACTGGTCATTGCTGCACAAGTCAAAAGAAAATTAGATAACGAGTGTTATATTTTGATCACACAATAAATAGACAAAACTTGTAGGCAAGACATCAACAGAAAAATATTAAGAATTCTAATTGATAGTAATCATTTGGAATTAACATTATTAAATAATCTGTCCTGCAACAACGATTTTCCACCAGCAAAAGAAATGAGTCACTATAGTGGAAATATCAGGAGGACCGCTTCATCACTATGATAGTTTCATATTTTAAGAAATAAGTTGTAATTCTGAACCATAGTATTTACGAATGTTATAATAGTTATATTAAAATACTATTCGCTAATGTATGATCTTTTCTAATTATTTTTTTTTTAAATTGATAAAACATCTCACCTTTTATAGGAACAGGTAGTGGCGGCTCTGGAACAATATGTTGAGGTGATGGGGCCGGTGTACTGCCTTTGCTGCCAGACCCACCAGCGTCTCCTGCTGACGAGCCACGCCGAGACGGCGATGATTTCTTTTTATCTAACGAATCACGAATTATTGTGTTAATAAATATTTTTATTATTTTATCGACGCTAATACTATTGAATTAAATCATATGTACATAATAAAAACAAATAAACTAAATTGAAATCAATTAATATCCTCAAAGCCATAAAAACAATATAAACACCGTATATAAAATAATATATTTTTTATGCATGTAAATTATAAACTTTGTTTAATAGTGTAAATACTAGACAGTATATAAATATTGTATACGTTAAAACTATCAAAGTAACTGTACCTAAATTTAACAAATAAAATTATAAAAATATATGTAAAGTGTAAAGAATCAAAAAAAAATATTATCCAAAGCAATTTTTATTTTAAAACAATAATTAGTTTGTTCATGAAAATCTTAATATTATAAATTGTTCCACTTTATTACGTAGTTATTGTTAGTTGCGCAGGAAATGCCGACAACATTGTTAAGATTGTATAGAATATAAAGTTTATAATACTGTAAAATCTAAGGTATATGACCAAACTAATTATTTGTACGTTTGCAAACCCATCGAACATTCTTGCAAGAAACTTAATATTACACTGAACTTCATGCGAATGTCAAATGCATTATATATAAAAATAAATCTAACTTAAACCCGTAATAAAAAGTAAAGAAAAAAAAAAGTTATATAAGAGAGAGAGACGAACTATTCCGTAATGCAAGAGATGTGTTTTTACAGGAACAGGACTTTTTATTCAAGTTACGAAATAGAGTTTAAATGCATATTAACTTTAAATTTCGGGCAGTGCAATTTCAACTTCATCATCATCATCATCAACCGACAGACATCCACACCGAACGGTCCTGGTGGGCAACACAGGTCCAACTCCTGCAACCTTCGTCATTAATGGTCGTTACTGTTTTTTTAATGAATAATTAAAAAAAATATATGTCTTACAAAATTAATGCATAACGGAATTTTAATTAGTTTTTCTTACATAAAAATATTATTATAGTCAGGTTTGAAGGGCCTAAGCTTCAATGCGAGGAGCTACATGTACTAAAAATTATTTATTGCTGCCGGCGTTATTAAAACTTCTAGACATTGGACGTCGCAAATATCAATATACATGTATTTTTGATAACAACAGAGATGACAACAAGACTATGTCTACAAGATTAGAAAAAACTTAAATATTGAAAGTGCCAAAGAAATCAAGGAAACCGCATGGCACACTAACCATACCATATACACAAAAGACTACTCATACTCATAGACTAATTCAGATGAACGGATTTAAAAAAAAAATAAGTTTTTTTTTTATTCTTCTGAATTTATCCATGACAATATACCGAAACGATACATTACATGAATGTTAAAGCACAATAGATTTAAAAAAAATTCACGACTGTTGCTACGTGCAAAAATTAGGCCACTTGCAATTGTCCAAAACATGTCCGAAGTAAATCTACACAACTTTACTTGCAATACAAAAATATTATATTACACGAGAATTTATTGTTGACTATTAAATCATAGAAAAATATAAAAAAAGAAAAACCACTTTATTCAATAATTTTCACGTACAAACAATGTACGTTAAAAAACTCATTACTAATTGTTAGAATCAGATACTCTGGTTATATGATTACAATGGATTTATTTCTATCTACGTTACCTCTGCGAAAATTCGTTTAAAATAAACAAAACAAACTTTTTGCTGTGTCAATAATAAATGCTCGTTAATAAAAAAAATTATCTAGTTATAATGTTTAAAGATCATCTAAGACTAAATCCTTAACCCTTGAGGCATGCTGCATCAAATGAGATAAATAATGATCAATCATCAAATGCCAGGAGATAATATCAAACCTTTCTAAATGCCACACGTAAAAAATACTTAAAAATGAATCAATCTCTACCGACAATAACACATGTGCACACTAATCACGCCACACAGAAAATTCGTAAACATTCGAACAAACGTTTGTCTCCCGATTTGTGTTTCCGCGCGGCAGGTGTGTGTTCAGTCGCTTCTTGGCCGGGTTCAGCCGCTAATGTCGATGTGAAAAAACATTACAATTTGGTAAACAAAAACACTTTCATAAAGCTATCCCTCCCATTGCGAAAGTCTTATACAAATAACGATAATGAAATTTGTAATATCAATGATTTAATTCTTAGATATATAACTACAATAACCAATCCCGCACTTGGTCGGTTGGGGGATAACGTATCTATTCTCTAAAACATGTGGTACATAATTTAAGTATTCCTTGGATTTTATCTGGTTGAAATGCAATAATGTATGAGAGATATTCCACTCTATTACCTAATTGCTGCCCAGAAGAACTTGTAGGAGTTTTAGAAGCGTTCGGTGTACTTTTACCGGAGGTCACGTTGCTACTGTGTGAAGACTTGCGACTCGGCTGAAAAGAAACAAAAGACTATAACAATTAATCTTGTGACCATATAATAATATAGTTCTTTATTTTATGTGCCATATGACATGCAAATTCAAGAATATAATATACATTTGTTAATATTATTATTATTACTAAAAACAATATTACATCGGAAGTAAAAAATCGAAGCGAATAATTTTCAGAGTTAATGCAATGGTCTAAGTTATAATTCAATTATCCAATTGTTGGTAAATAAGTATGGGTTTATATACAAGGGTGACGGAGATAGCAAACACGTAATATTTATAAGGACTATAAAACTCTTATTTTTAACGTATGTATGCATACATACATTATTTTGTACTTTTTTTAGTTGCAAGTATTGTAAATAATAAATTATATGATCGTATTCCATTGTTAATGATGAATGTTATAATCTATAGTCTAGACCCATTGTTTTTTCAGAGGGCTAGTTTAACGAAACCACTTAGAAAACCGAAAATGTTCAACACTATGAGATCAGTATTAATATCAACGTACTTTCAATTTATATCAACAATTCACCTACTAGTAATAGTTTTAAACATTTTTCTTTTGACGACCGCGGCATTTTTGTCTTGCTTTAAACACAATGTTAATCAATTCTAATAACATTAAAACAATAAAAGCCTTCCCGCTAAAATCTTATAACATTATCCTTCAATAAAATGGGCACATAAACAAGAAATTTATTTAAAAACAGATAAATGAAGTTTATGTTAAAATCCAATGTGAACCCCATTGACGGACTCGCGTACGAACATACCCCTTTAACTTTAGCTGGGTGTGTTGGTGTTCCGCTGCCACTAGCCATGGGAGACGCTTCGCCCTCTTTCTCACTTGAGTCGCTCGACTGGCTATCGTGCGATACCGGCTTGTACGGAGGGATGGTCTTCACATTACCGCCCTTTTTCTGCACAATCAATACACCGACTACGTAGGTGCCTCCGTACATACTTTATATTTAACTAAATCTAATGACACATACCCGTTTGTCGAAAAAATGGAATGCGAAACATAAGAACTTTCTTTTTTTCATTCTGGTATTTAATGTTATTCATCACCAAACTATTATTATATTATTATCTTAACAGATCTTGGTAGATTAATGACAAGATGAAACATGTGCTTGATGAAATATGTTTTTTGTAATCATATTCAATCAAGTTTTATAATAATAGCAAGAGTCAGGTGATATAGTTATTGTTCCAAAATACCGAATAATAAAAACACAAATTCTAGTTAACTAAAAAAAGTAATCCGAGTGTCTGTTTCAAATACATAGATAACACAAAAGCAATAGGTGGATGACATAAATGTTATAATTGTAATATCATAAAAAGTTGTTACACTTACAAGCTTACTATAATGATGCTGGCAGTATCCACAGTATTTAACATTGTCCAAATAATTTCCTGCTTCTTCACATAATAACCCAAGGCTCTGAGCGCATGTTACATGAAATTGTTGCTTGCACCCTGAGGGACAATATATTCATTATTTACACTATTAACTTTATGACATAAACTTAACAATCTTTAAATTTAAAAACTAGAAACATAAAAAGTATTTATGTTTAAATATAAATAAGTGTATATGAAAAGACAGACCTGATTTATTACACTGCATGCAAGCGCCAGCATTGGCTCTGTGTGATTTGCCTAAGTCTTGGCAAATATAACATGTCTGAAATAAAATAATAATATAAATAAAAATTTTAGAAGTTTAAGGTATATGTTTATTTGAAATTTTACCTTATTGTATCTTTCAGGTGGAATTAATCTTAATACTATTGGCTCCATTGAAGTGACGTTCCCAAATCTTACTTCTGGTATATAGAGTGCACACACCACGTGAGCCCAACCACCAGTATCAGTACGTTTTAAAGCACCAGACTTAGATGGACAAAGTTCACATCGCTGAAACAAGAAAATTATTAATTTAAAAAGCCAAATCAACATATTATATATATATTTATAGTTATTATTCACAAGAAGTAAAAAATGATATTTTCTTAATAGTTTTGATTATAATTATATCAAATGCTTAATAAAATATTTGTATTTGTTGTTAAGGTCAAAATAGGTCATATAGGTTAGCACATTTAATTAAACTTTTTTTTATTTTTATTTTTATGGTGATGTTTTCGCAGCAGTTTTATTGACAACTATAGCGGCTTCATCAGACTCCGAGCTCGCGGATCAGGTATCCGCGAGCTAATTAATTAAACTATACAAGATAACATCATGTTTATGCATATAGGTTAATACGATATCAATAAACAATTTTCTTTTTATCTAACAATACTTACTACTTTGCCTTTAGTTTCAGGACTTTCACATTTTCTGCAAAACCAGGGGCCCGTTGGTACTGTTACTATTCCATAACATGCTATGAAAGAAAAATAATGAGTTGCATTACAAAGTCACAAAAACAGATAACTTACTGCATAAAAGATATGTAATCGAACCTTGATGAACGGCAACTGTGCAGCCATTTCCATCACAATAGACCAGCGGGTTGTCAGGCCAACCACGCTCATCTGAGCACACGCAGCAACCTCCTACCATCTCCTTCATATTGTACACCTCATTATTATTTTAAGTTCTGAAACCATGTTGCCAATATGAAAACCAAATTAAAAATCATCAATTTAGATTTTTATTTTCTTTACTGGACGAGACAATGTTAACCATTAGTGCATCCGTGTTTTGTAATTTATTGTTTTACATATTTAAATTTTATTCTGGTTAGATGTCTATTACTATAGGTTGTATGAAGATTTTAATAATTAACACAAAGCAGTTCAAGACAAAGCTATAATTTCTTTTATTAATAGAAATTTAAAGTCATAAATATCTAACTTACTTACATGCAATGGTCACATTCTACATAGATGATGTTGCAAGCTTCTATATGATAATATAGATGACAAATGATGAATCAAGGATAAATGTACACAGTTTATGCTTACCATAAAACCATATAAACAGTTTTATTAACAAACTATGTAAATACACACAAATAGAAAATGAATGAATAAGAATTAATAACCCTATGTACCAATGAAGTTGTTTGTAGAGAAAGATCACTTCAAATCATATAACGATCTTGTTATTATTTGTTTATGAAAATTTTTAATTTAATAATATTTGTTAATTATAGAAACATAAAATACTAAGTAAATATAAAGTTGATGAGATAGATTGCATTTGAGGGTTATGTTATATAAAAACACCATAGCATTATCTGTAGTACAAATGCGAAATTTTAGTAAAGTCCATATTTAAACATTATTTCATACCCAACATTATTTGTGGAATGCTTGTTGAAGACTCATCCTGATTACCAATGTTATAAATTAGTAAAACGACTTGAGTATCTATTTTACAATATGATTACAATTAGCTAAATATCTATTTAATAATCTATTGATGCATATAAATTATACGAATTTGTCTTACTGTAAGTTTTTTTTTTAATTTATGAAATATCATTGGACAGATCATAAGATCAAATCACAATGCAAACCATATGCAAACCATTAAATAGAATAATGAAAAAAATATTAGTAAATTAAATGAATGACATATTTTTCAAAAATATTTAGTAAAACAATCATCAATGTATATTTAGAATTTTTGCAAAGATTGATGTCATGTGCTAGGTTCAATAGCAGTATTAAAAAAAGAATATTTCGTTTCTTTGATATCAATGCAGTATTAATAATTTTTACACAAATGATTATACAAAATATAAATATTATATTTTAAAGCATCTATTTTAAGCATATATGATCTGAAGTGATACTATTCGATAATGATCTAACTAAATAATGGAATGATGTAGATAACGGCTAACATCAAATTGTTGTATATTTACCGAAAGAAAAAAATATCCGTTCAATGTTGAGGAATACCAAAATCCCAGTTTTTAATCATTCATTCATCTTTTCTTTGATTATTGACAAGCATGTCACCTCACCTGCTCCTAGCAATTATTTATAAAAATGAAGTCAACGCACACACTTAAAATTATCTGATAAAAAATTCAACTGATATTTAAAATTATATATGTTGAATAAAATTATTACACAAAATGGTCGCTCAAATGGTTATAATGAAGCGTAATACTTGGATACTATTTCGTAATAGTAAATATTACATAGCTTCTATTATCCATAAACCATGTTGAATAATGATTAGTAGCATTTTATCCAGTGTGACCGTTTTAAAAAATAATTATCTACTAAAACTACAAAATGCCAATACTAAATAATACCAAAACACATGCCGCATTATACTGAATTAAAAATTAGAAGAGGACTAATTTAATTAAAACACTTATTATCTGTTACTTTTTTAATTTTACCAATTACATACCTACATTATACAGACATATTAAAATAATAATAAAAATATTTACAATAAGTTTTTTTACAAATAGTATTCGACAGATTATTTTATACCATATCTTTCGATGGGTCAAATGAGACACAGCATGCAACAGGCACGCAGAATGTTTAGCTAGAAACCTCTTTCTGTATTTAGTTTTTATATGATTAACTTTTCAACAAATTCTATCGCATTCAGCGTTTGAAATGGGTATGTACATTAGACGTTTTACAAAATTAGTCAAATTTTTGTACGTAGGAACATTTTTACTGTTAACAACATAAATTAATTTGCTCCAACACTGATCAACATTTACAGCACTAGCACTACTATTAGAACCACATATCAGATTTTGTACCTTTGAATCATACTTATTTTGACGATATTCCTCGTCAATTAATCGTTTTACTGTATCATTTGTAGTATTATTCGGAAACTCGTTCATGACACTGATAAGAGATAGGGAATTTTCATAAGCCGCTAAGTTGTGTATGAAACGTAACTCAGAAAATATTTTTTCATTAATAGAAAATCTTTGCTTTGACACCTTTTTAGTCCCTAATTACGATACTTCTGTTACTTGGTTCATTTCTTAACAGCGCTATTTCATTAGATAGTTTTATACCTAAGTATAATATGTCATTTAATTCTACAAAATTTATATTACTATTAGGATCTATGTTGTCAATAGCACTGGCACGAAAATAGCCGCTTTTCATGTAGCAACTTAATATTGTTTTAAACGTGTCGGTCAAATCCCGATAAAATGTATGAACAACACACGTATTACATTGAAATATTATGTTAAACTTGTTGACTATATGTAAAACATTATCTAAAAACAAAACCTAGAGTTTTATTTGTTTATTTTCGAAACTTTCATGCAAATCACCGAATGGCTAGAGTCATGTTCTACGAGATGTTTTTACTGAAAATACAGCTGAAAATTCAGCTGTTCTACTGCGCGATTTGCACAGCCGTGTAGGGAGAGTCAACGTATGTCGCAGTGTTGTAAAATATAGTGATGCTCTGATTCCACAAAGGTCTGAAATTCTGCAAATTCTCTTTTGCGTTTGTTACTATGGCTAAAATAATTATAGACTTCTTTCACAATTCGATCCAATGCTTTAGGCAATTTTTTACAGCCATAACGTACAGCTAATGCTGATGAATGACACGCACATTTTAACAAAAATACAATTCGAATTGACTGACTTAATCTTTGCAACCACACTGTTATTTCTGCCAAACATTATATTTGTTATTTTTATCTTTTCTTAATCATGCCGAAAATTCAGGATATTGTTCCCACTCAAATCTATATTTTTGATCGTATTTGCGCTTCATTATCATCACTACACACGCACGATAACACAGAGAGACATAAATAAAGAATAAAAAAATCTGTGGTCCCTTTTATACTTACTGCTAGGAATCATATTTTAAGTTTCAGTAATTCCTTGCGACGTAGAGCATGTAACGCAGATATGTAGTTAAAGCACGATTAGCGGTTGTGTTAGCATAAACCGTTCGAAAGAAACAAAATGATAAAGTTGCCGTAAACATTAGACAAAGATAAAATTATGTGAACGAAATACGAACGAGTGGAAATTAGTGTTCTCCGCCCAACCCAAAAATATATCAATAAAGTGTTTATAAATGTTGAAAGCTTAAAAATGTACCAAAAAATACCAGAATATAAAGAAATACCAAAAAAAAAACTAAATTAGTTTTACGGAGCTCAAATTATACCAATTCGGTACTGAATATACTAAAAACGGTCACACTGATTATGTCAGCGTTCTATTTTGTTTATGTGTTACCATATCAAAGATATTTACATGAGATAATTACAACTAATATTTAATATCCTAACCTCAGAAGTAATTTAGAAATGGCGATAATTAGTTTTGAATGCCGATTAAAATTATCTTTTTATGGGCAACACTTTTATTGGTTGTTATAACATTGATTAAAATAATCTTTATTTAAAAAATATCTCTTCTATCAATGAATACAAAGTCAACTTAATTTTTTAAGCCATTTACTATTGTAATTTGTTAAAAATCGTGATTAATATATCATCATCATCAGCCGACAAATGTCATCATAGATTAATAAATATTATTTCAAAAATATACTGTATGCATAGCAAACCTAAGAAAAATTTACATATTTTTTGCTATACTATGTAATGATATCGTGATGGATATTAATAATTAATAATAACTTATTTATATGTAAGTTTATATATGTGTATAAGTAACTATATGTGTGTTTTATAAACAGAATATAATTTCATAAATTCATAATTAATCGTTAATCATTATGTACAATTATAATAAAATAAATAATACATTTATACAAAGTAGGAAATATTTGACAAACTACAAACTATGTTGCACCAACCCCCCGGACAGGTTCCCGCCTTGTCGTGGCGTTGGGGCTCAGTAGCCGTGGCTTGGTCACCCACAATGAAGCTAAGTGGAACCTACTCGGTCGGCCCGAAACGTGGGGCCGGCTCGAGGTGGCCGCTCTAGGTGAGCTCCGTGAGCTTACCTCGGATGTGTGCCGGTGGGTAGGTTTATACTGCCCTTTGCATTCGAGGCGGAGTCGCGTAGAGAGAGGATTCCCGGTATTGCGATTCGCCGTTCTTCCTATCTTCCGCGGCCCTATAACGGTTGGCAGCGGAACCCAAGACCAGATCCGCCACAGGGAGTCTGAAGGGGCCTCCTTTGTAGAGGAAAGGAGGGGCTTCTTCCGATATAACTTGTCTTTGCCCCCGCGAGGGCAGGTATAAGAAGGCATTCCCCATACGTAAAACAAAAAGTAATGTTCCACCAACACTTGAAGCTTTTTGAATGCGGTCTTTTACAACAGTTCAGTTTAGTCCGATCTGGGCACTTTTACAAAAGGAGAATGTTAAGCTCATAATCTACCACGATAACTCATTCATCACCCAACCCACGATATTGTACGTTTTAAACTATTGATTTTTTTTGGAATATATTGGTTTACTGTTGATATTTTACTAGATTTCCATATCAAGGACAGATGTACACACCTCTTTTGTCTACATCCGATCTTTATAGATTTTAGTATGAAATTCCATCGAACACACTATAGACACATTTTGGCTTAAAATATTTTTGTTAACTTGCAAGCTACTAGTTCGATTCAGCGTAAAAGCGGTGGTTAGGAGTGTAATGATAATAGGTATACTTGTATAATAAATGCGTCTATCATACCGCCTTTATAGGACCATTTCGCGTTCCCCATCTCTAGCGATTTATTTATTGAACGAAAAACAGGTTTCAATGAGCCTCTATTACTTTGCCACACTCAACGACGTGCGGACAAGGGATATTTTGTGCATGGCGTTGTTTATAATTGCAAACTGAAATATTGCTGCTCTCAAAACGTTGGTATAGAAATATCCACGTCCAATTCTTACTTGGCATTATAATTAACAATATGTAGATATATTGCTTGTAAAACGCTTTATTTTAAATAATAAAGTTACTATCACTTATAAAAACCTTAAGCAAGGTTAAAGGTTGCCCAATGAAAACGTTTGATCCTTTTTCAGATGTAATCTGCTATGATCTTGTCTCGTCATTCAACAGCGGCACTATAATTTACGTTTATTCAAATGAAAATAACAGAGCTAATCAAAGGATTTTTTTTCTTTGAGTCAGTTATTAGGGTCAATTTTGATACAATCTTCGCCCACCTTATTTTGTTATGCACTGTTTTTTTAAAAGCTAGATATTTCTGTAGGCATTGAAAAAATAACCAAATTTATTATACTTGTCTCTTTAGATTTTCTGTCTAAAAAAACATTACAAATTTTTAGTCATTACTTTCTATTAAAAAATTGTTTAGTCAAGATTGTTGCTTAGTAATACCGTAAATTATGTACCCATGGTAACATTTTTAAATGTTCTTTGATCGTTAAAGACTAAAAATGCTGGTTTCATAACCAAAAATTTAATATCTCTTAAAACACTAACTCTCTTCAAAACTTACAGATAATTGTTCCAAGCAGTTAAAAATACAATAAAAAGAAGCTTTAAAAAACCCTTTTAAAGCATTTTACTTGAAATTATGGTTTTTTTTTTCTTGCTGTTCTTGTGGTAATTAGTAGTCCACTCTGATTTAAAAATTGATTTATTTTTAGAGAAGCGACAGCAATGTAAGTTATTCTAGACTATATGGAATGATTATATGGCATTGTGTGAAAACAGTTGCCAGACTGCGGAATGTGCATACCCAAATTTTCCAGAAATTTTGTACAATCTTAAAAACAATTTTAAAACATTAAATAATTTAATTATATATGGAAACATTTGAATGGGACTACAGTGAAAGACGAAATGTGTACTATTTAGAGATTAAAAGTAAGTCTTTAAAATTCTGGTCATTACTGAGAGTAATCGACAGATTATATAATTTGCATAAATATTATATAGTTTACAGATCTAAAGTCATAACAAAAAATATCGTAGTTCTAGAATTTGATTCCTGACAAAAGAAATAATGTTTCTTTTCAAGAGTATTTAAATTATTTTATTTATGTATTAAGTTATTATGAACGGTCAAACTGTGCTAAAATGTATATTCTCGACAAAAAAGAAACACGTTATTATTAATATTATGATTCTAGGTACAATGTTATATACAAATACTAAATATTTTTAATATTTGTTAAAGAAAACAAATTTACCTACAGATACATGGTGAAAATACTTTCTCCTGCAGTGACGTCAAAGCCGCTGTTAGACAGATAGTCGCCGTCGCCATCGATTCTCTCATTCACCGCTGCTTTCAGCCAGGCCAAGGCTTGTTCCGCCCCCGCATCTTCAAACAAACAGCTGACCTCTATTTAAGTCCACCTTGGGATTTAAGATAGGTCATGACTTAAAATTAATTAAACACTACCCATAATTGATGAGTGTCATATTTTCTCAATTAGTCAATAGCTGATAATTAAAAAAAAAATATATTGCTAAAGATTAATAGTAAAAATCGTCTCTTATTACGTGATCACTAACTAATATTTTATGTTACATCAGGTCAAATTTAAAAACGTATTTACTTAGTGTTTTAGCTTATAGAAAATGCAGGCATGAATAATAGTTGAATAAGTTGGTGCTGGAATGCAATGTAACAATTTCAATATTGCAGCATTCAGCATCATACAGTAGCCAAATACTTCATGAAAAATTCATATTGGAGGAAATTTTTATAGTTATTGGTTCAATATATTAATGTGATCAGCACTCTTAAACAATTCTTGCTTTCTATTTTCGTGTAGAGCGATAGACAAATTAAGGTATATTATCTGAGTAAAATTTCGTCTCCAGACAGACGAAAGCAATTTATCTTCAAAGTAAAACATCAATATCGTTGAATTTCGCTATTAAATATAATGACTTTAACGAGCTGAAACTTTTGAAATCTATACGCTTTCATAAATGTTGTACTATTAAACAGTAGGTGGCTTGCGGATTCATTGCTTAGAATCGGAGTTTTCTCTTGTAAGATATCATTGCGAATTTTAGCAGTGGAGATATAAAGTAGGCTGCTTATAGGGGGTTTGTCGAGGTTCATAACATTATAGTAAAGAGTAAATAAAAAAATCGTAATCACTACGAAACTTAGCGTATCTCGTCCAGCTATTTTCCAAGAATAGCACAAAACTGAAGCGAAGATCCGTTAAAATTTCACGCTTTAACAATTTTTTACCGTCTCATTTAATTTGTTCTACTCAATATTTCAATATCCATTGTTGAAAATAAGATCCGCTGCGCTTTTCTTCGTTCAAGCTGACAACAACTGACTGGCTTATAAAATGTTTTTTGTACATAAACGTTGATATTTAAATGCTACCATTAAACAATTCAAATGTGTTTCTACCAATATTGTAATGAAATTGAAATGTGGAATTCGTTTCTCTACCTATTTACATATACTACTACTATGTACATATACTATTTCTGATATAAAAATTTCGTGCTGAACCAAGATGGCATCTATGGATACCATTTGTTTCGTGATTTAACCAATTATCTACACTGTACCTTTCTATATGTCGCAATTATATTTCAAAGCCTTCCAATAGCTCTCGAACAGAGACCCGGCGCTGGTAAACCCAACTCGTATCGTCTTCGAAACCTTTGTAAAGTCAGACTATTTAGATAGACTGAAACTATCCTTCTCCTGTTTCGGTCTCTAGTCTACTGGTGAATCCGCCAGATAGTTTCACGTAAATACTATCGTACACATAGCTCGTGAGTGCCCTGTTTACAAATAGGAGATTCAGTTCAGCTCTACATTACCGCACAATGTCTCCTATTGTCGGAAATCAATGGATTCTACTTATTTTCATATGCATTTAAGTTCCACAAGATAGCCATTCTGCTTACTAGTACACTTAGGTACTCTTTTTATTAATGTTTTCGTTACAGACTTACAACGCTAATTATGTGTTACTAATTATCTGGTAAATATCAATACTGATAGCTTAAAAAAAAGTTTGATTGTCAAATTATATTTGTTGTTATATACAAATAAGTTTTAAAATATCAGTTGCTTTTAACGACGTTTATACACCATAGACGCGCAAAATGTATTGTTGTAGAATTAGAAAATAATGTAAATCGTTTATAATCCATCCATTATCAGATTTTTTTTTGGTTTTGTCAGAAGATTGATTCTATGATAATACCAAGGCCGTGTGTTTGAGAGCGGCGAACAACTCATTGTATTTATACATACATCTCGACATAGACGAACAAATGATAAGTTTTTATCAATACAATATTTTTGGCATGTGAGCGCGATTGCAAAATCAATTCAAGTATATAGATATCAAGTTACAAACTTAAAAGTAATATTCTCTTCAACGAAATTTATTTTTAGCAGTTATGTAATATAAGAAATTTATAGTTATATATATATGTTTAAAATATGAGGTTAAGATTTGGTTTAGGACCTTTACAAAATTAGTTACAAAAAGAATGGTAAAAAGTATTACTTTTATACATTTCTCTGTCACGTGAAAAATAGCCTCGTTACTTGTGTACACACTGTGCACTGGAAAATGGGTTTAATTAAAAAACTGTGATAACAAGACTTACAAAACACTATTAATTTTTTAATTTACAAATATTTTTATAAAAACTAAACAAACGTTTAAATTTTTTTTCTATACGAATTTCATAACATATATTAGATAAATAAATTAGTTGTTTTAAATTAAATTATATTAAAATAAACAATAGTAAATAGTTTTTTAAATATATCACATTGCAACAACCTACATTTTTATATTATAAAATAATTTAAATCGGTGCAAGTTAACCTAGGTACATAGGACATATTAGGATCAAATCAAAGATGTCCTAAAGAAAGACCCGGCCAAGAGTACTCGCAACCGACGAGTATGCATGAAGACGCTCATGAAAGTGGAGGAAGCGAAGGAGGTGTGCCAGGATTGTAGCAAAAGGAGAGAGGTGGTCTCTGCCTACCCCACTGGGAACGAGACGTGATATAGATGTAAGTAAATTATTTGTATGAATTGTATGCGTAATATCAAAGTAATATATAACAACGACGTTAAAGGTGTAAGAAGAACAGTTTAGCGAAAAACATAGAGGCAAGAATAGGGGAGCACCTAACAAACATCTACCAAAGATTAATCTATCATTAACTTTATTAGTCAGACATAAAACAAGCAAAACACGCCCACGGTACAATATGAGGCAATTATTTTTGTTGTAATAATGATATGACAAGCACATCAGATAAGCTGGAGGAGGAAAATCACGGCAGGCGTGACAGAATATACGTAATCCTCATTATTTCAAAATGTCACTTTTACTTAAAACTAACACAAGTCCTGCATAATACGCAAGTACTATGTTAGAATCATTATCATAGTAAATAGTTTTTAAATATATCACATTGCAACAACCTACTGTTTTTTTATATTATTCAATTAAGCGACGAGACAAGTGAGACGTTCACCTGATGGTAAGTGATACGCGCGCCCATATCAACGTGGCGCTAGTTTAGATGAAATATACTGCACCACATTGCGCTTGTCGCCGGAGACATAAGATGTTGAGTTTGGTTAAGTCTGTAATTATATAGATACAATATTTTTCAAACCGAAACACAGTAACATCTGCACACAGGTGTTTAGCGGGCGCTGCAGTGGTACCTAGACGGCCTCCGACAACAGAGACCTATCACCAGTAAAACTACTATTTGTTATTTAAATTGAATAATACAAGATTGAGAAAAGAATTGTGTGCTTGTCTCAATTCGAATGTTTATGTGCGGCATTGAATTTCAGCGTCATCTCGTCACCAGTTTTATTACTCTGACCTGTTTGGAGAAAGAGAGACCATCCATTTATATAATATAATGGTTTAAAATAATCATTACACGATATTTATCAGTTATTAAATTTGACCACAGATCCAATAAATAACAGAAATCAATCGAATGAAATATACTGTCATATATATATATTAGCGCCTTTGAGGTACAGGTTTTTTTTATGTAAATATACTTAAGAAATAAATAGACGACCTAGCATAGTACTTTAAGAGGGAACAAACGAGAGTATTTAGACCTCATTTCTATCTTTGAATTCATCGTGAATTGTTATGCGACTATTAGCATTTGTAGATGTATAAGTGTACTTTGTAAAAGTATTAATTCAAAATAATTGTAGTATTGTTAGTATTAAAGTTGACTGAAACACGGAGCTGACTCGCTTATTAGCGCGCCTGAAGTGCTAACAAATTTATGTTAACATTTCATATGACCATTATTTTGCACGATTCCATAAATAGTGTAACGTATCAATTCATATATGAATTACCAATAAGAGATGTTTATCTTAAACGGCTCTGACTAAGTTAACGTATTGTTGTATAGTTTATTGTTTATCTGACACTGAAAATAATACGTACATTTAAAACAGTTTTAGTATCATTAATATGATTGAATATTAGTATGATACTAAATCAATATTGAGGCAACAGTTTTGTTAAGGCTATTCTTTTACATCATCCTATAGACTCTTTATTTAACTATTCCTAGACTATTCTGTGGACGTGACAAGTTTTGTAGTTTATCGCCTGAATAGGCAACGGTACTCCATCCAAGTCTGTATGGGCATCTTAAGTAGTTATACTTTACGAGTTAAAGCATGCGGCTTGTACGACACTGTCATAAATTTGAGTTTGATACGTTCAATCCATCGGTGATCGTGTTGCGTTTATTGCGGAAATGTCATAATACTTAACGACTTCTTATACCTATTGTTTCACCATATTTATCGATGCTAAAACTTTAATATTGAAGTGTTATATTTTCGCCGTCCATGTAAATGGAATATTCCATTAAATTTAACAAATGTTATTGGTGAAAGTACTGAGATAAACAGAGCATTTATGAAAGAGTGAAAAAAATTGCCGTTGAAGCAATCTTCAAATTTTACTACAAATGATAGATGTTTGAAAGGACGCCTAACAATAGAGCATTCATCTCGAAAAACTCTAATTGATCACTACAGTCATTACCTAGTTTACGAGTTAGTCTACCTTATGATATCAGGACGACAGTTTCTTCCCTTAATGCTGTATCCTTCATCGACGTGAATATTTTCATTGAAAGTGATAGGAGCGTTACTCTGTCATCCACTTCTAAATAATGCTCTTAGTTAAAACACAAGATGTCGCATTATTGAACTTAGACCCATACAATCTAGCCATTTGTCCAGTCTCCTCGCATTAATTGAATCGTAAACCATCTACTAATGTATTCGATAAACTAGTGAATAGTTAAAGGGAATAGTTAATAGATATTTTGGTAATAATTACGTCGACACTAGCTTTTTCTTTATGATCTGTGAATGTAATGGAAAAATATGTTGTCATTGAGGATATGTTATAATTATTTAGGTTTACATAGTTTCCTGTTATACGAGTGGTCAAGTGGTTCTAAAATAAATAGTGTAAATGTATAAAATCTTCACATGTTTAATTCACGAACCAATCATTGCAGACTTCTCATCATTACATTCTTGTGTACAGACTAACAAGCTGAAAAACGTCTAAAAAGACTATAAAATAGGGCTTATCACAAGGAGTTCTTATCTTAACTTCCTGATTAAACAGCGTTAGACAAGATATATCATAGCTAAACATAGGTCCGTGGCAATGCCTACTTTTAATATTTACATAGTAAATAAAGAATTAATTTAGTTAGCTACTACCGAGTAGATAAGTATAAACGCTACTTAACGGAACTTTAACGCAAAGTCTAAACCGAAAGTTCCAGAAATAAAAGGAATGCACTAAATATTTACAAAGAGGAGAAATCAGTTAAAAGGAAACGTGCTTAAATTGCAGTCGGGTAAAATGGCAGGCACATTCAAATACATGTTATATTTGTTGAATAGTTACAAACCTCCCTATTGTTTAGCATATTTTTTTGCCATGTCTGGTGTTAGAGCACCATAGTCAGGTAGCTTAAGTGCTGGTAATTCTATAAACGGTGTTCACTCTTCTAACGCCTCATTGTTATGGGCAGGCGGATCAATTACCATCAGGTGTAACTTATGAATGATGCGTTCGTTACCTCCTTTTGTTTAATAAAACATCAGAAATTTATTAAATAATATTTGTGACATGTGGTATTAAATTTAATGTTACGATAGCAAAAAAAAAATTTAAGAGAGAGAAAGAGGCAGGTGTATATAATAACTTGAAACATGGCAAGTCGGCTTGCTTAATATGGGCAGTACTAAAACCTTAATACTATTATCAAAAATTGAGATATCTAAATAGTTTTACCGTTTTTTACATGTATACTTAATTAAATAGATTTTTCTTTAAAGCAACATAAACTAATAATTCTAACCTTAATTTTGGTAATATTTAGATTAATATTAACTGAAAATAATTAAAGCGACGTCATTTGTAGGTTATTAATAAAGAGTTGTTATGTTAGTAGATTCGGTGTACACTTGCATATTGTTACGTTTATTGTGAGTTAAATGAAGGAAGCGACGTTATAGACGATAGCGCGACGGTGAGGTGTAGTGGCTGGGCATTGCGGGCCCCCGGTGCCTTTGTCTCATGGCCTGAACATGGCTAGTTGCCCGCGGCCCCAGTGACGACGGAACGCGAGCGCGACGCTCTCGCCGCTCGCTCTATGTGGCACGCTCGAACGCGCCCCACTCGCTCATTGCCGACTTGACCGCACCACTGGTACGACGTGTTGGCGCTCACCTCCCCCCGGCTTATAACTTCTCTAAACTTCATAAAACTTCTACATATTCACTGCGGCGGCGCCAAACGCACGCCGATACAGTTTTATTATTATTATTATAAAAAAAAAAATTAATTAAAACGTCGGCGATCTGTAAGTCGCGATTTTTTTCAATTACATCAACGCTACTTCACTTATGAAGAGTGCGATTTTTCATTTCGAAATACATCGTATTTGACGTGAAGAGAAAAGGAAACGAAAATGTCGAAAAAACACCTACACAATCAAGCTGCTATTCCGTTAGCTCCGGCGGTGTTTAAGGTAAGTTTATTCTACCTGTTAAATATTAACTACGCGATTTTTCTAGATACGATTTTTTTTTTGTAAAAACTATGATTCATTGTTAGGGTGCTATGCGATAAATATTTGAAAGAATATTGTCTAAAAAAACAAAAAATGTTTTATTATATTTTATATCTCTTTAATGCAGTAGAAAAGTTTTTTTTTTTTTTAATTAAAAACAAAATGTTACTGTTTCAACAATTCCGTGAAAATTGACATGATGAATCATTTAACTTCAGATGATATAAAAAGGGGCTCATTAAAATTCAACTTTAACTGAACGTATCGATTACGGCACACTGTTATTGTAATTAAACGGTACACGAGTTTTCCTTGAGCGCCACATTAAAGAATGTTTTCAGGTTTGAATTTGCATCACGACTTGTGATTTACAATTTACAGTTAGCTACGATCGACTCTGAATGTTTCACTGTGCAAGCTGTGCGTTCGTGTATATTGTGTATTATATGATTCTGCGCCGCAACGATCACTTTCATGCTATTAAAATTCAAATTACATTTGCTCGTAGAGCTGTACGATTGCTTACAGATACAAAAATTATTACTATTCCAACCATAAATAACGAATAACGCCGCGATTATTTATTATCAGTATACGTTCGTTTCGCACGGCGCAGCGTCATATCCTTTTGTTGTAGCTTGATGAGTATAATTTTCCTAATATATGGTTTTTCGTTATTACTGAAAGTTATTTATTTATTACAAGCGCACACATCTGCGCATATTCAGAAATTTGTCTAAAATGAAGTTTTACAAGTAATAATACCGTCATACTATACGATAATTATTCTAATTGGCCATTTACGTATCAAATCTGCTACCCTAGAATTGAAATCCACATTGTAGATAACAGAACTATCGGCGGTATAATTTCAGTAAAAGTTTAAAGTTCGTGCAACCAATACATGTTGCAGAAGTGCAATAACATTTATGGTAAATTTTATTAGCTAACGTAAAAATTTATTAACAGAGTAGCTTTATCACGAAAATTTTAATGATATTTAGAAAACAGGCAATAAAGAACTTATAAAATATGTAACATGATTATTTTGCTTTCCTTTTTAATATAATTAGTAAATAATATCAATAAGTGACAAGCAAACACTTTAAATAATAGAAAATCAATTCGGTAGTCCCTTGTTCGAGTATAGAAGCACTCAAGCCTCCCTTAAGGAACGCCGCTATGAGTTGACCGTTGTTCCATATAACATTTCATACCTATGAAAAAAATTATTATTTAGATTTAATTATTGTAGAATGAACGTAGTAACTGTCTGATTTAAGCTTCGTCCAATTTAAGCGTCGTTCGTCGGCGCTATTTATATTTTAAAACGGCTACAGTGCGGTAAAGCGAGGCGATGGTTGAACGAAACCCCAACAAATGTTACAAGCAACTTTTAATACTATTTTCATAGAACATGATCTCTCTTCTTGTAATTCTTGAGAAATACATACTACGTCTTATTCCTCCGTACATTACATACTTCATTGTATATAATAGTAATTGATACCACTTGAAAAGCGTTCACATTCCATTTGGGTCGATTTGTTCTATACATGGATGTTGATTATTTTGCTCGTGTACATTACAGCAAATGTGTTAAATTTACATAACTAAAAGATATGTAAAAGAGTGGAGACAATGCATGCACGTCAGTTAAATTACTGAGCTTCGATCATGGACCAGAATATTATTCATAATTTCATAATTATAAATGTGTCCAGGGTATAATTATTTCATAATTGTAATTGTGTTTACTGTTAGTACCAGCTACAATAGTTGCAACATTTCTGTTATTGAAATAATAACTGACTACAATATTTAGAAATACAGAAATTACTCTCATATTCCTTTTACTTGCACACACAAAGCACAAAAACAGGGGAACAGGTGTCTTAAAAAGCAAATAATTCTTTATGAGCGTTTAACAAAACCGAAATTCTATTCATACTTATAAGTTATCAATATTTTGTTAATAATATTTATTATATCAACCAATTAATAATTATCAAGCCATTATAATTTATCTTACTTAATAATCAATAATGTTCTGACTGATACCATAGATAATATCTCGATTTCTTTTACGTTAAAAAAAATCTATTTAGATTTTATAAGTTAATATATACATAAGTACATAAAAAAACTCCTGAGTACTTGAACTAACATCAGCAAAAAGTACGTTATCATTTGATATCAGCGGAAAAGCGGTGTTATAAACCACATCCTCTCGTTAATACATATCTATGTTAGCAAATAAATTTAAATATTTTTGGAAGTTGAGCTTTTGTAATGGAATTTTTATTAGAAAAACTTTCAAAATTCATTCATTCATTTCACTTATATCAAAATGTTTGTGATACTATATAAATATTGCCATATTGATATTTTTTTTTAAAAAAAAAACATGATTACAAGATGAATATTTCAGGTATTCTCCATTCTTTTAAGACTTCGGTAATCACTTTCTTAGTCTTGAATAACTGGACTGTGAGCTGATTAAAGTACAAATGCAAATATTAACGAAATCCGAATATATTTGAATAACTTGTATAATAAACAAACATTCGAGTTGTAAAACTGGCACATTTATTAGAGTTATTTTACACAAGGAAGTGTAATTGGTATTATACAAAAATTACTTCGTATTATTTGACTTACTGTCCAAGGGTTTAGATCAAGTTAAATTTTGCAACTTACATTGTTGCTATTACAATTCGCGTTATAAAAATAACGAACATCACATTGCTTTAAACTACATATAACAGTTATGATTAATAAATAATTGATTCTTTCTATTAACAAATATTACGTTTGATGCGTTTTAGGGTGTAATAATATTTTAGAAGTCAGTTCTAGAATATTGAAAGAATCCATTAAAACTTAAAGTTAAAATTTGATTACTCTTTTAGAAAATAATAACGCAAAATGATGTTTCTTATAACACTGAGGTAGAACATCGTGCAATAAGTTAACTTGACTAGTTAAATTACTAGAGATGATTTGCAAGAAAATCTTACATTCTTGTTAAGGTAGTTATTAAGAGCATAAGGCAGTAAGACCGATTGTGTTCACTCCTGGCAATAATGATTTGTTTGCATTGTCGTGCATACAGTTTTTCTGAAGCATTGTTCAGTGTCCGATTTGAAAATGTAACGTAACCCAGTCACGCTACGGTCATTGCTTCTGCGAAAGTCTACGGATAATAGCGATGCTTATATTACAGTTCAACGTAATTCGTGTAACATACGTTTAAAACAAGTATTGATTAAGTTAAAATGTACTATTTTTCTTGTTTTATTCATTATTTACATGGAACCCAAGTGAAATACTAAAAAACTTTTCTATTATTGTTTTTTCCTGCTATGAAATGGCGGCCGTTTGAAGGTAGAAGCACCTTTGGTTGTTCTCCTTCAAGGCAAAGATCATAAAACGACAGTGTTAACTTCTTTGGAGAAAACATATGTCCATTAAGCTTCTTTCGGCTGATGATGATCCTGTGAAATCTTTTTTTAATCCCCGATAGGGCGATTTTCTTAGTAGAAATTGTAATTTGTTGCAAAGCAATGTAAAAGTATACAAAATTTTCCTATCTACTTGTGTTTAACATTTACAGTTGCTAAAACATTTAATTATTCAGACGTCTTAGAAATCAGCAACGTAAATGTACGACTGAAAAAGTTTTAAATAAAAACAGCAATATGAGACCAATTTTGATTTTAATTGAAGCAAAAAAAAAATAACAGTTTACAACTGAAGCGTGAAACCGAAATTGCGCTCGCGCCGACGTCAGCGCGCGCGGCCTTCGAATCGGTGCGAAGAGTGGGGAGCAAGCGCGCCGGCGGCGGCGGTGGCGGACAACTTCCCCCGCGCCGGTTTCTGTCTGAACATTGAATTTGTAAAGTCGACGCGCGCTTGGGCAATGGAAATTTCCACTGTTCGGCCCGTCGGCCGCGCCCGCACCTCACCCCGCAGCCGCCCGCCGCCGCCCAGTCACCCCGCCACGGTCGCGCGGCTAACCCACACGCACACAAATGCTCCACACGCGGCGCCCCCCACAAAATGTCCACACACACGCACATTTATTCAAAAAGAATTCTCAGACAAACGGCTCCCGCTCCAGCCTGTTAACCGCACCGACGTCTCGAACGCTCAAAAGACTTCTATTCAAACGCGCAGATGCGAAATAAACAGGAGTCTTTCAAGTTTTTCAAGTTCTCCCTCCCAAATGGCCCTATTTAAATAGATTTTAAACGTGTGAATTGTACACACTGAAATATAATATATAAAAATAAGTACCAAACGTGGCTGATTGTATTTATAACGGCCGTGTCGTATACGTAAATGGTATGTGTCGAAATAGATGGACTCAATTTATTTTCAATGAGTTCATTGCGAGACGAGTTCATCGATCATGTTTCAGCTTCATAAGAAACATCACCCCTTAACGAGTCTAAAGCAATAATAACGTCTTATATGCCAATTGTTTACAAAAAGTAAAACGAAACTTATGGATATACTTTCATAATATTTCTTACATGATAATACTGGGAGCGAGGCGTGATATATATATGTATGATAATACAAGAGCTATATGTGTATATATGTACCTTTTATACGTTCTTTATTAAAACGATGATGTTAAATGAAACGGTTTTAAAAAGAAAAGATTTCAACGAAAAAACTTTTAGGCTACGAAACAGTAGATACAATTCCTGAGAATTTGGATCCGCAAATTTTAAAATAAAATTTAACTCTTTAATTAGCAGAAATATTCATATGAGAAGCAATTATCGATTTTATATAGACAAAGATAGGATTATTCACACCCTCAAAACCTTTGCAGATATGCTCCAACAGGAAACTTAGATGATATACTGTGATACTAAAATAAATGATATAATATAATTAACCTCATCTAGAAGCTGACGATAAGACAATGATTCCAAATTTATTTTGCCACTTGATTTTGGAGTAATAATGATTATAACTATTGCTATTTCATTTAAATATTCTCCAGCAACGTTTGTAATGATTTCTGTTAGTAATAATTTTTATACCACCAAATGAATGTAAATTATAGTATAGCCCGCGTTTTCTTCGACGGACACATGAGATGATGTTTCGTTTTAATTTTATGATTGATCCTGTAAACCTTCATTTATAACAATTCGTTTCATTAATAAACTGTGAATGAATATTGAAATGTTTGTAGGATTCATACTAAAACCTTTACCTTGAATCCGCAATATCACTGTACATATTTCGTATAACAATTTGTGAAGGTGACTTTATTGACAAAAATTTAGACCTTTATTATAACTTCTTGTCTCTAAATATAAATATTCTAATAGTACTATTCTAAGGTTGACGATTTTTTATAACTTCCTTTAACAATTTTCTCGATACATACAATATTTTTGTTAATTTTTTTTATTCACTAAAAGTTATCCGGTTAGTGGTTTTTTATTTATTTCGTAATTACACAACTTTTTGTGTCTGTCAAATGCCGTGTCACTTCAGTGAGCATCTAGATAATTTTGAACTCTAAGCGACTAGGTGGGTGGTTAAAGAATGAAGTGAATGGATTACTTACGTGGCTTTAGAATCCATTGTGTCGACGCATTTGAAATAGCAATGAGGGGCACACATCGCGTCCGCTTGTATAAATATTGCGTTGATTTAAGTTTGAAAACAATCAATGTTTTTCTTTTAACAAATACGTAATAAATAAAAACAAAATTACTGGTTGCAGTTATAACTGTATGAATTACCACTACAATTTTTTTTGCTTTCAATCAATACTTTGCAAAAATTAATGCTCTTTAAAAACGGTACATTTTGCAAATACTACGTAAAATAGTCAATGAATCAAAGCGACTATCTTGAAATTAGCACGATTCAGATATTCATATCTTACTCGAAAGCTTATGAAAACATTTGAAATTAACATAAAATTAATCGATTAAGAAACACACTGTTTATAGTATTCCTAAAGATAATTAGTTAAAAAAAACTCCTTTACTTGATACGTACTTGGTTTAATTTAATTTTTTGTGTCTTGACAGTATATTTTGATATTATTAGATTTGTTTCACTGTTAGTCTTTGATATTTAATATTGTTAATTTTCACTATAAATTTTTTTGTATAGTTAATTATATATAGTATAGTAGAGTTATATTTATTTGTAATCTCGATTGATGATCCTTGATAAATAAATAACTTAAAATACATTAGTAACTTGACAGTTGCACTGGAGTTCCTTTTAAAGAATTTTATAATACATTAAAGCGGAACGAAACATTCCTTCTACGAAGCGAATATTTTAACTATTCGTTTCAATTAATACCAATTGTCATCAAGAGGCCGATAAAGCACAAGTAGTTAGTACTAAAGGAAAACTACTAGACGTTTCTTGGGCAGCAAAAATGTTATCTAGTAAAATGAAATTACAACGAATCAACGGCGTTAGTTATTATAATAGTTATGTGTCATAGATACTAAGAATAACCTATTTATATGTTATTGACGTCAGTGTTTCGAAATATATTATATATTATTCCAATTTTTAATTATTTCTCACCTTTTCTGTATACGAAAAAAGGTTATCATCATCATCATCATGAATGAACATAGTACTTCGTAATGATAGTTTGTTATAATATCATGTTAAGTTATAACGAGATCGTTTGAAGCTAAATTAGTCTTATTTTATACATACATATTTACTTTATATTGGCGACTTAAGGTTTTATCGTTTAATGTCGCCATTATTTTGCAAATAACAACTCCATGTGACTTTCCTTCATAACTACAACAATCGCAGTAGCTTACGTAACGTTGTACAAGGAAATCGTGAATTATAAAAAGGTTCATGGGGAAGTACCTATGGACAGAATGGATGAGTTTTTATCTGTCATTGATTTACCTGCATAATTTTTTTACGAAATCCAACTGATCTGAGAATAGAAATTATTAATAAGAGCAAAATAATTGTTTCATATTTTATATCTATGATATGATTTAATATAAACAATCACCGACACAGCAAAATTTATTAAATAAAAAAAAAAAAAAAACTTATTATACACGTGTCAGCGTCGTGAGAGTAATCTATATATGACTAATCTGGCCATTAGTTCTTACAAATATATTTTTTTAAATGTAATATTATTATAATGTATGGCAGGACTAGTTATAGAGAAGATATCCAGATTTTCATTGATTCATCACTCGAGATCTTTGAAACTATTAGACACATACACTCAAGACAGTAGATATGTTGCTTCTGCCATTTAGACTACATTTTTTCATTACTGGTGATAGATCTCTGTTGTTAAAAACCGTCTAGGTAGGTACCATCGCAGCGCCTATTTCTACCGCTAAAATGTAGTGAGCAAACATTGCTGTGTTCCGGTTTGAAGAGCACTGTAGGTAGTAAAGTTACTAGGGTAACGAGACTCATCTTATGTCTCAAGGCGATGAGTGCAAAGTGGTGTCGTATGTCGTTACCTAACTAGCGTGTACATTGTTATGGGCGGGCATCACTTATCATCCGGTGAACGTCCCGCTCGTCTCGTCGCTTAATTTTACAATAAAAAAAGGCAGTATAGAAGAGGCGCATCTTCAATCCTCATTGAGCTTGGAGAAAAAAATCCGGGTAAAACTGGTGTATAATGGATTTTACAAAATCCTTTCTCGCAAGGGAGTTGAGGGCGTGTTGATAACGGGAAGAGTAGTAGGGGGCGGCGTGTTGATTCGAACAGGAATATTTCTGACAAGTTTCAAGTTTAATTTTCAAATATAATTCTATTGTATATTAAGGCAAGCAAGGCGGGCGAGGAACAGCTAGTATTATAATATAAGATATGGTTTGAATAATTAAAGTGTCATTAAACATTTTTTGTTTACAATCAATGTTAACATATCACGGTTATAAATGTAATAACATATTAAGTTATACAATGTGAATAAATGATCATGTGTATCCACGAATCGACCTGGGAGCGGCTGGACTTAATGGCGCCAACACGAAAATTATGTTGTGACGTCATGAAACTCAGCCATATTAGTACTATTTTTGATACTAACATGTTATTACTTCAAAAGAACCACGATTTAATAGACATTCCGATCAACAATAGTACTAGAAGCGGAATCGTTGCGAAAAACAAGCAATACAAAATCGCTTCGATACGTAACGGCACATAGCATTTTATACCGTTATTCTAAATCAATATAACTTAAGCGTAATGTTCTAAGCTTAAAAATACCAACAATAACGTTTAAAATTTTTGTTATACACCTAATATATTCATTAACAAATCTAATTTTATGCAATATATGACGGTTATATAGTGGAAAGGCTGAACCATAATAACAAGGACAGATTGCTGTTATCTTATCAGCACTGTACTAGTCAGAATTAATCGATGGCTTGGGAAAGTCATAACCGTGTCCAGATTTTTACCTAGCTCATACATACATAGATATATATTATAATAACTTTAATAATTTTAATAAGATTCATTTAAATCTGAAAACATGTTCAGACATCGTTTTACGCCTTTATTAACGTTGTAATATTAACTTGGAAATATTCAATTGTTTCATAGTTATTTTTAGAACAATCTTTAATTTTTTTTGAAGAATAAGTATATAATCGCCTGGCTAAATGACATAGTTCTTATATTGGCGCCATAAAGTCCAGCCACTCCTAGGTCAGAGCCTATACTAGCTCTATTATTTCCATTCACTATATTGTATTGTGTAATGGAATATGTTAACAGTGACTGGGAGCGAAAGTACATTGATGGTATTATAATTATAAAAGTAACAAATCTAAGTTATTAGGACGTCACAAGACCAAGTCTTGGACAATCTTGGTTTTGGTCTTGGTCTTGCATATGTTATAATATATTAAATATTTTGCTTCCAGTACAAAAGCACATATAAGTTATGATAAAAATTTTAACTCATCATATCAACGGAATTGTTATTTTTTCATTTGGCTTTGCGCTTTTCGTTTTGGACTTTTCAGTCGGTCATGATCTTCGATTTGTTCGTATAAAATTGGTCTTCCCTTTCGCAAGAAAAAGACTTACTTTACTCATCACTAACCATAAAGGACAACTTCAAAATTACATAATATTATATAACAGATTTGATAGATAACACCAATCATTGAAATTGTTTAATAATTAATATTATACGCTTATATAGTTACTTAATTCAAGTGCCAATTGAAGATAGGAATATTTTAAAGAAATTTCATAGTTATCATTACTATTACTGATTATACTAATATAAATATATTAGTACATAGCGCCGAAGTAGTTGGTCGGCATTACTTTGAATAGTAAAAATCAAATGTCAGTTTTTTTATTCATAACACTTTAAGTTACAGAATAATTAATAATCTTCTCTTAATTATTACAAAGTTATAATTTTACTGGGTTTTTTTACTATGTCGCGAACATAAAGCTTAATAAAATTTTTATTATAGTGATATTTAGTTGAAAATCCCAAACACCGTCGACGGTTGAAGATTTTTAGACTTTAAACTAAAGCTAGAAAAGAGCTATTAATTTTCAAAGAAATAAAATTGTTTTTCGGTACACTATGATATAAAGAAATGGTGCTACCGATTGACAATAATAAAGACGTTAAAAATATAACACCCCTACTTTTCCCCTCAGGGTCAATGTCGTGGGCGACGATATATAATGTATTAGGAATTGTACGAAGCGAGATCTACCGCCCTCATGTTGGACAGTACAATTAACATTCTATTAGACAATATGGCATGATGAACACTATTAATATAAACATAATAAGATATAATTTTATTAGACATAGACTAGTAGTTCTGCATACTTTTTCGCCTGACTTATTATTTTTAAAGATACATTTACATTAAACATAATGCGATATTTTTTTTTCATTACTTAAATTGTTATCGAGTTACTGTTAATCGATTTCGTAATACATTTTTAATTGATCGATCATTGAGATTCGGTATCTATGTGATTTTTATTTAATACTATCAAATTTACAAATATTTTAGATAATATTAACAAGTGGAAGGAAATTTATGTTACTTTTACAAATTATACAAAAGTACAATTGCGAACGAGTGCCAAAATATATGTGGCAGATACATATTAATTTATTAAATACATGAAACGTTAAGTACAAACAACTTAACTTAGTATCAAACTAAAATAATTTAACATTAAGTATATGGAATGAAACTACTTTAACTTTATCAGTGTATGTATGTATAAATTATTATATTTCCATGCTTTATTGTGCTTTGTATTAATGATGAAATATTTTATTTATTTTATAAACAATCATTGTAGTAAGTAGAAACATCATCTCGTCTACCTTGAGTGATACAGAAATGTAATGGGATAGGAGTGGTAATGTATTATTATTTAGGCTAATATTATTACGTTATTTAAAGTGTCACAATACGCATGTAACATTTTCCATAAATGTGAACTGCTATTGCTTTTTTTAATATTGATAGAAAAAAAAAACGTAACGTGTCTCTATATTTCATGAACACGTAATGTCAGTTATTTCACTCTTAGAACCGGCTTAAACCAGTTCGCGATTCATGTGTCAATATTCAATTCACTGTGTTTAAGTTTATAAATACGTTCAACCACAGTGGGAAAACTAACGTCGTATGATGCATTGTGTAAAAATGCTATTAAAGTAGTTGATACTTTACCAGCATTGTTTAATAACTAACTTCAACGTTTCGAAGTACGATGTCGACATCGCGCCTGGACAATAATTGTTTAAAATTAATTTCTCATCAGTTATACTAGTCAAAAGTAAATATATGAAAGATACGCTATTATATTGATATTTGCTTTAGCATTAATTATTACTAACTGACTGATATATATTTGCATTCAGAATTTTCGGGATCTTTTGAAACTTTAAAAACTATTACAGAGTTTATGTATTCTTTTAAAAAACAGCGTTATCGAAACGAGCTATAAAACTAAATTAAATTAGCTACATTAAAAATCCATATTTCTTAAATAAATTGCATCAAACTACACTTAATCAATAGGACAGTACTAATGTAGTTTTTTTTTTATTGTAATAATACTGTTTCGCAATCTTAATAGAACGCTTCGTCGCCGAGTTAAGAGCTACAGACCATTGAACTCATTAAATATGTATCAAATAGCTTACTTACAACTTCTAAAATAAAAAAAAAACCGTAGCGGTTATTATTTCGTTTCCTTTCCGTGTATTAGAAGAGAATATAAAGGAAAAAAAAAGTTTTTATATTCAACGATTCATGATATGCTCAACAATATCAACTTGGTGCCAGTAAGGATGATAAACACTATATGAAATTGGGTTTTGAGCAAAATATATTAGGATCAGTAACTTCTATAGTTTGGTTACCTAAAACGCTTTATCCGAACATAGTAAAGTTTACACAATACTATTTAGCGATCAAAATAAACGGTGTTACCTAGAAGATCGCCAGCACTAGAGACCCACCACCAGTAAGTTGATTATTAATCCTAATAATATACGTATCAATAACATTAATATGATGTTAGATAGAATGTATAAAGTATTAATAGAGATATAAATACAATTAATAAATCACTATAACATAGATTATAATAATGTTTAGGTTCTTAAATAAAACTTTCATGCAATGCGTAGTCAAGTTCAACCCATTGTTTAGTGTTTTTTTTTTATATAGCAACCATTGAAATCCCTGAGCGCAGGGCACGCGGTGCACCACGCGGCGATCACGTGACGTTCGCATGGCCGCTACTCGCTACCTTCTACCAAACACGTCGCTGTTTTATTTTTAGCTGAACACATTAAAAGAAAAACTAAATTTACTTTCGGTGTCCATTAAAATATTATCATATACACACATTCGCACACCGGAAACAATTTTTTTATTATTTCGAAGTAAAGAAAAATAAAATACGAAAACATAAGCAAACACTTTTTTTTTTAATTAAAATAAAAAAAAATCTGTTATTTCTCTTTCGTAGAATAAAGAAAATAAAAGTATGTAGTTTCATATTGTTTTCAACGCCGTTACTTACTCTTTTAAATTTTTTTAATTACCAAAATAAAAATTCGAAGCCGTGACATATTTTCCATAAACTATTTAAACATAAAAAATCAATTATATAATACACTAGAGCATAAAATAGTTCGGAAGTTAGCGTTAACTTAGAAAGTCTAGACTTGCACGCGTTTTTAGTTAGATTTAGCCTTAAAATGAAAAAAGAACGAGTGTAAATGAACTTCAAGCACGCGATGTTAGTTTCCCCGTTCTAACCATTATGCGCGGAAGTAACCACACACACACACACACACACAAATAAATCTATACACACCAACAAACACACTCATGTATATTCAAACGTACCGGTCTAGCAATACGTTATTAAGGACTAAGATAAGTTTAGAAGTATATTACAAGCGCCGTTTTCACAAACGAAACACTTACCTATATAGTTGAATAGTTATTTTAAATACCGCAATCTATCCTAAACATTTATATACATATAGTATTTAAATATAAATACTAATAATCAATGCTATAAAAACATGAATGATCTGATCTTATTAATCATCTTAACATCGGTTATTATTTAATGTGTTATTATTCTTATAAACAGGTCTGTTACTTTTCCCACTACTGGCATTCGAGGCTTTCTCTCACGAGGAGATATACTTATATCTATTACCTCGCCAAGTGCGAGTCGGCGATCACTTATCTGTACCTTTCGACTCCAAAAAGCAATAGAAACAAAAAAGTTATCTATCACATCATTTTGATTTTTTATCGTTGTTTAAAAACTTAAATTGAGCAGAATTTCTTATAATTCTCTTGTTTTTTTGGTTTATAAGAACTTAAAAATACTAAAAGTATGATAGATAAGCTACATAAAAGAGTAGGTGTTACACTTTTTTTTGTGAATTTCACTACTGTTAATATAATAATCATGAGCGTAAAGAACAAAGACCGCATGCATTTAAGTTATTTTCACCCTAACGGCGCTCAAGCCCTTTGAGCCCGGAGGCATCGTTATGCTCGCCTATAACACCGGTTTTAATATGAAGTGATTAAAAATGTATAAGGATACTTAAAACATATGGAAAAACAATTTATTTTACATCATAGTTTCACAAAGCAGCCACACAATAATACCCGAAACGAATGATGTTTTTGCACATCTAATAATCTGAATGATATCACCTAATAAGTTTGCATCAGTCATGCAATAACGAATGAACGCAGCTTACTTTTCACTTCATGGTTATAAACTATCCTCAAATATGTGGACATCTATTGATTACATTTGTGTTGGCCTGTTATCGTAGTTTACCTTAATTTTTTTTTAACATAAGCTCCAGACAAATGTTTACCAAATGTGTACGTACCTTAAAAGTGAGATAACGGCCGTGAGGACACGTCTAATAATTCCTACATTAGATTTCGCTGTTTATCTTTGTAATAAGGAAAACAACTCACTATGCTTTTAACGTAAAAGGATTGCAAAGGTAGACAAGTTTATGTTATCATTGTATATAGAAAAATAAAGATTTTTACTTGAAGAACCTTGACAGATCTTATTTTATTTATTGTATAATTCGTCTAATCATCCACGGAGAGATAAACACATTTAGTAATTTTTGAAGGATATAAGCCCAATTCCTTGTTATCCAAGCTTAAAGTTACATAATTGATAATTTGTCTGAATTTCGATCCCAACCCTTATAACTATGGAATATATCAAAGCATATATAATATATATATAAGTATATATCTTCTTACGTTGCAAAGTCTATATAAATGTTTATTATTGTTAATATATAAAACAGTGACATTAAATATTCTTTGTTTACATAAAACAGATTTTTTTTAATTTTTTATTTCGTTTGTTTAAAAATATTTATAAGTTAGTATAAATATTAAGAGAACAGTATTATTTAATAATAACAACTATAGACCATTGTACGTACTGAACACATGTGATAATAAAATTGCATATTATGAAGAAATAATACGTTATCATACAATGATTATATATTACGGTATCATTGTCGACAATGCAAAGTTTTACTTCGATGATAATAAATCTTTTAATAGACCTATAAAGCGTTCATGGCTCGCCCTTGGACGTAAAGAGCGATGTGGATATGCAAAAACGCCTAAAAGTAATAATACCTTTATTTAAATGTAAAAAAAGCAATTAAAACTATTCAAATATATACAGTGAACGCTTAACTTTTAATGTATACTAAATTTTGATATTCACTTTGCTATTTAGCTATAAATTAAACAAAAGAGGTGTAAATAAAATAAACAGGTTTACGTTTTATTGTAAAGACGAAAAATGTTTAACAGTGTCAAAAAAACAGGGGGAATTTCTCCCTTTATTAAAGCACTTCGCGTGGGGCTGTTACTCCCCATAAAATTCTAATTGGTCGCATTGTTAATCTCTATAACAGATCTAGTAGAGTAAAGCATACCTGATAGTGTGAATTTAAAAAAAAAAATTACTGAAGTAAATTTAGTTTACTAATAATACATATTATAGTCAGCAAAATTATATATATAAGAAAATATATGTATATGTAAAAAAAATTAATTTACTTCGTGTTAACAATTTTCGTTTAAATTCGCTACTCTTTTTCCTATCGTTATAACTTTTTATAACACCGTTGTTTTTTTAACCTAAAGGTTACATCTAAATGTTTAAATAATATTTAATTTGCATTTCGATTGTCAGAAGTAGTTCTACAATATAAATTATTTGTGTGGCGATTTATTATTTTCGCGAGGGTTGACCCCTTTTTGCTGTCAACTTTGGCGCCACCGTGGGGGTAACATCCAGACACTTACGTCACCTGAGAAACGGCCTGTTCATGTTTCGCGTTTGTAAATAACTTTCCAAAATCGACGTTAAACTGACAATAAAACTTTATAATATGTCGTCTACAATAGAATAAATAGATACGTTATAAATTATATTGATATACGTGAATTTTATAGTATGATCAAATTCACCAAACAGCAAAGAAACTAATTTAAAGCTCTATGGTCATTTAGAAGGTACTATGTCATAGACTGACACATAGGCAAATCATAATATGTACAAATAAAACACGCCTCTTTGAATCTCCTGGTAAATAAACTACTTTTACGATTATCAAATAGTCTTGTATTAATTGGTGATAATATATCTGTCCGATGGATTAAAAGTCATCATATATGTATGTATATGTATATCCGGTAATAAATTCATAATAATTTTATTAATCACTATCACTGGGTTCTCGATCCACACCAATTGCCTTTATAAAGTCCGATGTACAGACCTTAATGGTTGTATGTTCTAGTTAAAACTAAACTAAAAAAAGCTCCAGACAAAATTTATAAAAAGGTATTAGGCAGAAACTTTTAAGACACGAAAGGGGGAGCCCCAAAATATCGGCAGTCTGAAAAGCGTCACTCTAAAAATAAGTTTAGGCTAGCCAGCACTATTCAATACACAGCTTGTCATTATGTATTGTTATAAAAAACTAGTATTTATACATGTATTATAGATAATACTCGTATAATAAGCATAGTAAATAATCAATTTTCGTCCTACCAAAAATATATACTTTACTTAATTATTTTGTAATTAGTTTCAATGAAACTAAGAATACCTTTAATTAAATAATAGGTAAGATTTGCTTGTTATAATGAAATTAGTCGGTTAAATGTATGAAATTGCCTTTCTTTATTATTTCGTTTACTACTTAATGGCACAACGTACAAACATATATTTCCATGTTTAAGTCTTTAATGTGATCATATCCTTGTTTTTTTTTATTCTAAAGTAAGAATCGAACAAGAAATTATTCTTGAAAATTAGTTTTTGTTTCCAGTAATTGAATAATTAGACTTTGCCTCTGAGGAAAACAGAATCATTTCAATTCTCCTCGATACTAAACAGCGTACACGCAATCTTCTGATTATATTGCGCAACGCTTATTTAGTAATAAACCCGGGGTATATAGGCACTTATATTTCACAGGAATTGATTGCATTAGCCTTGGGTACACAGCTACGTTCATACTATGATCAGGAAGCGTAGAGTACCAATAACTCGCCAGGGTTACCTTGTCGTGTGATTTAAAATTATTCCCTTCCGTTCTCTAAAGCCAAAATGATAAAGACGACAACCGCTATGGGATGATAACACTTTAGCCAACACTCTGAGCAATACTTGAATCTTTTTTATTTGTATGATAGAAACAAATTAGTTTTCAGTATAACCAGTTAAATCTTGATACAGTTTCTCGGTAGATATTAATATGAAATTTTTAGTTACGTAATTTGTCTTTTCGTTGACATTATTGCGTTTGACACCATCAGATCTAGAAATTTAGTTCAAAATGCATTTACTTTAATAGTTCAATAACATTACAAATGTACGATTAAATATTAACAGTAGGTTAGTTAACCCACATTAATTTTGCTGCAAATAAACGGAAGCAATAAATGTAAGATTTAGATCAGTAAAATGTCGAATGCAGAAAATATTGAGATGGCGCTGAAGAAAATTACCATGCAATGCTAGCATCAATTTCCTGTAGGACAAGGTCGCGAAGTCAAACTACCGTAACGTACAATTGTATATTCTGTTCTCATTTGTTATATAGAGTTATCTTGAAGACCTTGTTCCAGTATACAATATTATAGTTGCTATTAATGTAAACAATTTTTAACATGATATTTTGTCACACAAAAGAAAAATGTTCCTTCACGTACGTAAACTTAAATAAACAAATAATTTTATTATAACAGTCAAAATTATAGATTTTAGTTATTAGTAATATCGAATTTTTGTCTCTCATGTTTAAGCTATAAACAATCAAAGTATAATGTTATTGATTTTAATATTAGTTTTCCAATACAGTGTAAAGATCCTGCTCTGAAAGCGCAGTATGATGCTGTGTAAATATCTTAGTTTTCTTTTTTTATTGGATCATTAACTATTAGGTCAATTCAGCAATATATATATTCATCAGTGAAATCTAGAAATACTATTATTTACACAAAAGCAAGCCTATGTCCAGCAGTGGACGTCTATCGGCTGATAATGATGATGATGAAGATGACAACAAAACAGAAATATTATTATTTTATATAATCTGCAAATCATTATTGGTAAACACAGAAAAAAACAGCTGTGCCAAAAAATTATACGCAAATAGTTTCACGGCTACATTGGCGATGTTGTTTTCTTTTTTATATTCACACGTCTTACGGTTATCTCCAGAATGATACATGATGTGTACTATATACTTATATTTACTTCTTGGCAGCCTCAATAAGGATGATGGTCCATAAGACGGAGACGCCACCGCATTCCATGTCACAACACCGCAAACAAGCTGCCCATAATACACAAACAAGCATCACATAAATAAATTTAGACTTGTCCGGTACGGAATTTTGAAACCCGTCCAAACATCACGCCCAACGCAAGGCCCACCATAGAAATTTTCTGAAAAAAAAACGTCGTTTACGTTCTCGGTTTCCACCTGTAATATGATGAAAATAGCAAAGAAAATCTTTGAAAATTTTAACGTTTTCATCTACAGACGAAATGTCTACAATCAGAACAATTGTCCTCGGACCTAACAAATATTTGGCTTGTGCGGGAGTCGACCCCCCACTTAACACACTGGATCTAACGGATCGACCTAAATTATCGCTTCACGTTCACTGTGCCAACTGTGCCAATCGATACGATATTAAAAATGTTTATCCACATCATTATTTTTCTTTTATTTACACTCATCATAAAATTCAAATTGATTATAAAAACACAAAAAACATTCGGCTAGTTAAATCACTGGTTTAGTTTTTCTGAGGACAAGGTCTAATCTCATCGTTATGACCCTGCCTGATTACTGTCAGCGTTGATTAGGTCATAGAATTTTAGTTCGAAAAATCATATATAATACAACACACAATATTAAACCAGTCTTAATATTGTCAGTGAAAGAGAATAAAAGAGATGCCATATCGTATTCCTATTTCTTCCTTTTCCGGTCCGACCCAACAAAGGTATACATTAAATTAAAAAAAACAACCACATACAATCCGTACAAAATGCGAATTGCACGCATTGAATTGAGTTCAGTTGTTGATAACCGTGTTTATGATAAAAATAAAACCATTTCATTACATTCCAATGAAAAAAAAAAAATTAACTGAACGTTTTAAACGTTTTGTTTTCATTGGTATAGATAGAATTACTAATTAATTTGTAAATGTTTAACTGAAAAACAAAACCTTTCTTTCTCATTGACCTCGATGTTCCTTTCCCGCAAAAACTGAGATTTTTCTTAACGCTTCAGCAACTGTTCAGTGACCATCGACTTTGAACAGTCACCACTTCCCTGCTACCCATTACAGCTGACAATTGTTAAATTAACTGCTAAATCAGTCTGATCCGGTTTCGCAGCTCATTCAATAGAATTATTCGCTTGATAGATGACAAACATTACAATCAGTTTGGGAACAATACTAGGCTATTGTTTTCTCACTGTGTTAAATTTGTAAAGTTTATATTTAGTTTATAGTGAAGCAGTAAAAATTCAATTATTTCCTTAGTTATTTGGTTAGAGAAGTTTTTCTATCAAATATTTATTATAATACAATTATTTGTGTCATATACTGATGTGTAGTTCTAGGTTCGCATGCGTTCTAATAATAAAACGATGTATATAACTTATCATTTTAAACTAAATTTAATAGAAATATACATCATTGTAATCTTATCTACTTACGGAACAGGTGATTCATCGGTGAATACATGCACGTCGGCTAATTAACTACGCACATAAGAGCAGTCTTGATAACAAATTTTAGGATGCATGAACAAACTCTGCTAAAATGTCTGTTGATATATTCGGCAAACAAGACAAAGACGTCATCCCCTGATATGATAATTGTGGTTGGAACGTATGCGATGAAACATATTTACATCTACCTAGTGCCCCTAACTTGCCACCGAATCTGTTCTCGCCTTCGTCGATAGAATTGATTGTCTGGACTTGTAAAAATTAAGCTAAGACAACAATAGACCCATTCCTTTAAATCGGCTGATTTAATACGTGTAAATGAAAAAATTAAAGTAATTAAAATCTGTATTATTATTTTTTTTATAACATATAAACACTGCTTTTTTCTTTATCTAAATTTTAGTTAATAGTGTGAGATTAATTTTTAACTAAATCTCAATGGTATATTGCGTTAAGTAAAGAAGCTGTTAAAGTCCTCGCCTCTATTACTCTATCTAGCCTTCACTTGTTGACGGAACACAATGTGCGGTGGCAATCAACCAGGTTTATTCGCAAGAAATGTACCTCCAACCTTACTTCACGACAAGCTCAAAGCAAGACAGTCACAGTGAGTGTCACGGACATAGTCAAATTAGTCTTTTGATTCATCGAAATTGAGTCTTCTGAATAATTGTGGTAGTGAATATAATTTAAAAATTAATAAAATATATCACCTGCATCTTTTTGACCTCTTTATCGTCGGTCAAAAGTTTATATCTGCTCGTCGACGTACATCTTATTGAGCGTATTTTGTGCATGGACATTTTAAATCTCAAGTACTTGTATTCTATGATCTCCTAGTAATAAAACCGTTACAGCACGTTTTTCCGCGAATTTGGTAGGTCCACAGAAAACTGTAGGGGACCAATGGTAGGCCGCTAAAACGTATAAGGGGAGGGACGGACAGGGATGAGTTTACTGCGCATGCTTGAAAAGCGGTAACCTCGTCCATTTCATGTTAGCCTAGTACTTAAATTCTGGAAAAAGTATAGATTTATAGACAAGACACAGAGGTTGTTTGTATTTTCAATACAACCAACCAACCACCTATATTCATTTAGCCGCCTACCCCTACCACTCTGCTGGGCTAGCAGCTGCAAACTGCAAGTTGGAGGGACTTCTTTTTCCTCTCTATCTATGGACATATAATGTCCTACTTCTTTTTATAAAAAATGTAAAATTTTCCTTCAAATTTTTACATTAAAAAAAAATATGATAAGTTTTCCGCGTCTTCATACAAATAAGCTTGTTGTTAATAAAACATTTCAATAATTCGCAATCAGATGACCTATATATAACTACGGGTAAAACATTTCAAGATTTCTATTAGCATGTTCAGACGTATCAACAGCTAAAGTGATGATCACGACCAGAGTGGTCAAGAGTGATACCGATAAAGAAGAGAACACCTGTCTGACTTTTTGAAGTTTAAATTTCTAGTAATAGATGCCTGTGGATCCTTTAGTAATAAAGATATATTAGGTAATTTAATTAAAAATAAATAGTCAGATATAAAAAAAAACTCATATCTCTCCTTTTTTTTCAAATCGGTGTAAGCCATTATCGAACGAATTTTTTATGTTAATAATTATCTAGAGTTTGTTAAGATTAAATTAAATTTTTCGTTATAAAAGGTTTTTATTATTATTTAAATGAAGAACGTAGTTCAAAGTCAGTGCAGCGCACCTGGAGCAGGTGTCCTTGTGGGGTGGTTAGGAGGCGTGGCATGTTATGCGCATGCCTAGTGACGATTATAACCTCGTCTATTTATGCCATCCTGGTACTTTGATTTTAAACCTAACGTATAAAAACCATACTAAATCCTCCACCGTTCAGAGTCGTTCGTTCAGAAATTGTTCGTTGTAACCCACCCAATCACAATACCCAGAGTTGGGTTGATCGTTGGGAGAGTATGATGAGTAAGATATATTATTTTTTAAAACACATATTTTAAATTTAGTGCGTGTGTGTAATGTAGTGATATATTATATATTTATTATTAATTTCACCTCAGTAGTCCTATCTTTGAAATACATCATCTATCTCTATCAGAATACTTGTTAAGCCATGTTGATGATTATTTTAGATCATCTTAGTGACGTCCATCGAGTGAGGAGACTTTTATTATATCCAGCAGAGGATTGCCGCTTATGATGATGATGCTCATTTAAACAAACATTTGCGATCTACTTATCTGTCATTGTTACATTCGTCACAACTACGTAAACTAGTTCGTTTATAATGCTCTCGTCATCCATATAACATCAAAACCATGTAAACATAATAATATATTATATATTCGAATAATGTCAATAATAATGATATCAAAATGGGAGCATGTTAATAAGCATCTAAAAACTACCTACGCAGTTTAATTTCGTGGTATTTTTTTTTTATCTTTTACGTCACAGTTGGGACCTTTATAGTTTCCTCTATTTTTCTATCTATGAAATATATGGAGAGCACTTCTCTCATTTCCTTTAATGATTTCCAGATAAATAAGGCTTCCTATGTAAAAGGAACCTTCACTTCTTTCATAAAAGTGAATAGAATCGATGCATTTCAGTAATTAAAATAAACTAAAACAGTTGTTATACCACCACCCTATCTATCTAACGAACTAACAACATCCTCCACTCTCAACGTCAAATATAGCATATAGCATTTATAAAATTTAGATTACCAGGACAACATCAAATAGCAGGACAGGAAGACTACTCGGTACAGGCATGCGCAAATCAAATCAGTCTTGCCAGTTCTAAAATCTGCTATAATCACCGCAATCCAAATCAAATTTAAACCTTAACTCTCAAACAACTAAATCTAAGTTAACTCAAATTTAATAGTACAATGTTAAAAAAAAATTATAAGCTATTATCTTTTTTTTTTTAATTGAACATTCGACAACGGATTTAGGTTTTTATTAAAAAAAGTTTATTCAAGCAATTAAAAATATACTTTTTACTTTATAACTTTTTGCTATATTGATTTGATTAGGTAGGTTTGTTTCCTATTTAGTTATCATCATCATCATGCCACACTTAAAGCGGTTAAATAAAAGTTAATTCCTATATAAAATTAGTTTGTTATGTCAATGACTTGAAAGGGCTGAACTTTGAAAGTAGTCATGTAATAGTTTATTCTTATTTATTATAAGAAACTTTATTTCAATCCTTTTTTATTATTCCACGAAGGGACGAGACGAGCCGGACGTTCGCTTGATGGTAAGTGCCTATAATGAGGCGTTAGTTTGGATGTTATACACTGCACCACATTGCGCTGATCGTCTTGGGATAACATGTTGAATATTGTTCTCTCAATCCAGAACACGGTAATGTTTAGACAACTTAGCGGTAGAAATAGGCGCTGTATAACTACAGAAAATGTCGCACCACATTTATACACCCTCTTCTTCCTCCTGCGGTTTCCCAGCTATGTGCGGTCCGCACAGTATGTACTTGTTATCCATATCCATCTCACTTTTCACACAATCCATCCACACTTTCATCAGTTTTCCTCTCTACCCATATAACTATCAACGTTCAATCTCCTAACTTTCTTTGTTATATATTCATCATCCCTCCGCATAACGTGCCCGCACCACGCTAACCTATTGCTCTTCTATTTCTCTGTCATTGGAGCAACTTTCAGACTTCCTCTAATATACTCATTCTTAATTTTATCTATCCTTGTTAATACCACACATCCATTTTAACACTCTCATCTCGGCCACATATAATCTCCTTTCATCCAAACCCTTGGTGGCCCAACACTCAGCTCCATACAATACGACAGGTCTAAAGACCGACTTGTAGATCTGTCCCTTAAGTTTAAGGGGCAGTCTTATACACCGTCATCATTCGAAAATTCCTTGAGCTTCTGAAAGCCTGGTACTTTGAAACCTAACAGGTCAATACTATTGAATCGAATTCGAAGCTGTACAGCGCGCATGACAGCGGGCATGCGCAGTACATACAAGCTTTGCTTTCTTAAAGTTAAAATTGAAGATGTCCCATTACCGAATGAACTCTTGACCAAATTGACCACTTATTTCAAGTTTTACTTATTTTCACTTTGAATTATGAAAATGTGGCCATAATAAATTTAATTATTAGAAAACCACTCAAGATTGCGTAGAGTGGTAAAAAACTTATACTGTTTTAAACTTATGTATTGTCTTTGTGACTGCCAATGTCATTATTATTTCAAAACTTTAATTATTAGTCATTAAAAAAAAACACATGAAATAGGAAACATATATTATATATACGTTTTATTTAAAATAATGTAAAACCCTATGACGTAGTTTCTATACACAAAAGATAAAATATAATAGAAAAAGTAAAAGCCTTACTTTCCTTGCCCTTGAAACTGGTAAAGCAGATCCTCTCGTATTCTGCGATCCTGGTAAACATATTCTGCACATCTACAAATTGCGCCTTGAATTAAGCAACTTCTTCTGGAGCTGCACATCACATTTTCTACTACCATCCCCATTTTGGCTCCCCCTCTTTATTCAAGGGGAAATTTCGAAAAACGATAGAAGATACCACCAAGGATTTTGGAAAATGTAGCAGTAGATACATTAGGATCGCATAAGGTGTTAGGAGTTTGCATGCACTTTAAAATAAAACATTCTTTTCTCTCTATCTCTCTTGCATATTACTTTAATGAAAGGAAAGAGAGCGACTACATATTTTTCAGTTTCCTTTATGTAGAACTGCATTGCGCAGGTCACACGGTTTTATTTCGTATTCAGTGTCATTGTGTGAGTGCGATAGATTAAACGCAACAGACAGGCAAAAGTATTAGTCATCCATGTTAAAAACCTTTGACAAACCTTTAAATTTTCTATAGAAGACTGTAGTCTTCTATAGAATTAACGGTTGCAATGCTTTTCATTATTTTAAAAAAACATCGAAAGAGGCATACGTTTCCTACATTGTAAATTCAAACCATTTTTACCACGTAACGTACCTCGTTATAGATATTTCCTCTAAAGTATCATTACAATTAGTGTATGATTTAAACAAGCTCAGTATAAATAAATCTTCTCTATCTAAATCGTTACTTTATTATATAAATACCCAATGATAACGTCTATTAAATGAAAAGCTCGTTCATGACCATAAATTGAACGTGACCGTGTAGTAAGGTCAATTTACTTTGGCGAAAATAAAGTTGAATTTCATTGATGGCCTTCGCAAACGATTTAAATACAAGTGCGCATAAGTTGCTCGTCAAACAATGGTGATCTTTGTCGTCATACACAGTACATTACCCATTAGAGGCTCGTGACGAGAGTTATACAACGCTCAGGCATTGTGACTTTATATTATATTTATCTTTACATCATCTTTTCACAAAATCTATTTATATTATTTATTAACTTCGGCAAGGTACTGTAAAATATTTTGTTTTCAATAAAGTCGTACCTACTTAATTCAACCATACCGAAAACAACTAAGTTTCCACAGAATATTATTTTTACAGACCTAGTGCCAAATAACTCTTTTTAGCAAAAGTCATAGAAATGGCTTAATTCAATATAATTTTTTCTTTTCCCCGTTTTAGAATAATTTTATTTTTCAAATTTATGTGCGACAGTTGTAGGGGAAATTTCAGGGAAGAAAAATTTATATCGCATAGAAAAATATCTTGTGATTATAGATTCAAAATGCGTCAAACATTTTAGTAAATCAACTGGTACAATACGACGAATGCTTGAAATATCAAGTCCGATTTGTTGTAGTGAAATTGTTTCAACGTTATATATTTAACACAAGGATTTTGTGTTGTGAGATATTTGTGATGACCGACAAGTTCGACTCCTGAGTTTCGCAAATCGTACACGGGACGTCGGTTATTTATATCTCACCAAAATAGCATTCAGTTGGTCACGTGTACAGAATACGAGCTAACCAAGCCCCTGAACAGGCCGCGCGAGAAAACATCATCGCAACGTCACAGGAAACAATCGACACTTATCAATACCTTTTCTTTGCATAACGTAAATAAACTTACGAACATTTTATAGTAAAAGAACAATCTTAAACTTATTGTTATTTATTCTAAAAGGTAGACAGTTCGTCACAAGGGACAGGATCTTTTGTAGGCAAATGTAGTTAATACTTGTTATAATTTATTTAACAAATCCTACACAACAGTGCCAATGAATATTATAGGACGAAAATTAAAGACATTGAAAATGCTAATATTAAAATGTCCTTATAATTATAATTATTATAACGAATACATTTCTTTTTTTGTTACAGAAACCCCAAATGCGGCCGATGATAGCCGAATATGTTCCCAAGAAAAAAGGAGTCAGAAATGACTTATCAGATGTCGTTGTGGTCAAGTAAGTGACAATGTTCCTTACTTCTGCGGCGAGGATGTTTTATAGCGACGATAATCAACATGTCAGCTTTGACCGCCTTCGTGTCGTTATTAATTCTATTTCAGTTTAATTTGAAGACACATACAATAAACTTTTGTGTTTCTTGCTTAGTAAATAGATTTTGAAATAAAAAGAAAGCATGCTACCACAGCTTAAGCTCATTTTTTTGTTGGCAAGTTCATGTAATATGTTGAATATCTATCAGTCGGGAACATTAATAATATTGACATTTTTGTTCAACAGGACTTTGAAAAGAACATTTGTAGTCTATGCTATCAAGTAAAAAAATAATAATCATTAAAAATTCAGTAAAGCAAAGGTTTGTTTGAGCCTTGCTAAACTGTTTATTAACATTAATGATTTTTGTTAAAATGGTATTTTATATTGTATTTTGACTGTTAAGTACTCGCTCCTTTAACGAGCTTATTAAGCTCGCCGCCGTTCGGAGACGATCCGGGAAGACGTGTGCTGCTTCCACGAGATTAAAGTCGTTCGTCGACCTTGATCATCTCGCAATGGACTCATACACCGGTACATCATTCCATTTTATGGTTTCAATTTTGTTTAATTAATTTGTTCTATTTGGTACTGGAAAATATTTTAAAAGAAATGTGTACCTACGTAAGAGCGGCCGCTGCGCCATAGACGTTACAGCGTCAGCATGTCGCGCGGTCTCTCGTGCGCCATCTCTGTTCAGGCTCGGGATTGGCTCTCTAAATTGTTGTTTGTATAAATTTAATTTAGCTTTATGTCTCCTTAATAAATCAAAAATACCTCAAACTCCACACATGGCTCCTTTATCCTGACTTTAATGATCTATTATCACGTTTCGCAGTGAATCCTAAATCAATATCCCTAAAACTTTTATGAATTGTCTATTTTTTTTATAACGTAAAGCTGTATTGAATTTAAAGTTGAGCCACTATTTTGTAAATGCCGAGTCTTAACAGAGTGAAACGCACACAAAAAAAAGTTGTTTATTTTGGAGACCATAATGAATGTAACCACACTTCACTCAAACACACATGAACAGAAATTATATTGTCCTACATTCATATGTTAATTTGAAATCATTTGTAATTGAATAACAGCATGCCACTGAATAGAATCAGCGTAAAGAGTCTGAAACCGCGACGCGACATGTACATGCATACATCGATTCACACCTCGAATTCACAAGAAGCTTCAAAATGTGGCGCTTTATATGTTCTCACTGCGATCATTACATGTACTGCTTGATAAGATATAGTTAAAATATACTTCTATACCACTCACTTCTAACTTATTCACATTATTACAAAAGTAGATCGAGAATATTTTTAGCAGTTAATATAATACCACTTGGGAAATGCTTTACAGGTACAAAGTTGACCCAAATGAGATACCTGTGGAACAACAAGCTGGGTCCACACTACCTCTTATGGAAATACCGGGCCGAGACATTGAGGCAGACGAGGATTATAATCCATTTGAACATAGGAAGTTAGCACACCCGACATCGTAAGTGATATATTTCTGTTGTTCTGTTAAGAGGCGACTAACTTTTCAGATTTATTATATTAGTCTAGTTTATTTAGATGCTCAATATCGTTTATCATGCTAAGTACTTAGTCGTAAGGTAATAGATAATGCGAGTTGTAATAAAATCATATATGAAAATACTTTATATTTCAGGGACATGGATACATTGATTCATCTATTAAAAGGGTCTTTGGGAAGTGGCATTTTGGCGATGCCTATGGCATTTCTCAATGCAGGACTGTATTTTGGTCTGGTGGCTACCTTCCTGATTGGAGGCATTTGCACTTACTGCGTCCACGTTCTCGTGAAGACGTCCCACGATCTTTGTAGAAGAATGCAAAAGCCTTCTTTAGGGTTTGCGGAAACAGCCGAAGCAGCTTTTCTATCTGGACCTCCTGCAATGCATAAATTTTCTAGGCTCGCAAAGTAAGTAATATTGAAAATGTTATAAATAAAAATGATATGTAATTAATATGATAATAGTTAAAATCAAATTATAAATAATTATTGGTGAATTAAAAAATGATCTCCAGTTTCAAGTTGTTTGTACTAATTAGTAATTAAAAAAATAACATTTTACTTTGTAAGAAGACGCAGTAAAAATATGAATACTTAAAAAAATTGTATTCTTTTTTACATTTTTAACTATTACAACTATATAGAACATGTTTATATAAAAAAAATAGACATTCGTCTTTATGTTGCCACTACTGGCACTGATAAGCTACTTATATCTGTAGCGAGTATAATCCATTTCTCTCGCTAAACTCTAGTTCTATAGGAATCTATCTCACACACCTTTGATACGTAATACACAGTTTCATCGACTCTAACTATCGTGCTATCACTCGACTACTACTATTATACGATTGCATCATAATCTTGTATTATCGTTTCGATAAAGCACTTCTAATAAACTAATTCAATTTCCAGGGCCCTCGTCAATTGGTTTTTGGTGATAGATTTACTTGGCTGTTGCTGTGTTTACATCGTGTTCGTCGCCAAAAACGTAAAACAAGTTGTAGATCACTATGCTAAAGACAGCGAATGGTTTCCTCACGACATGGATGTCAGAATTTATATGGCAATGTTACTTCCTTTACTTATCGCGATGAATCTAATCAGAAATTTAAAATACCTTGCACCGTTCTCGATGATTGCAAACCTTTTGGTGGGCACAGGCATGGGTATAACATTCTACTACCTCTTTCAAAATATCCCCAGTGTTAGTGAACGTAAGGCTTTTGCTGGATTCAATCATTTACCAACATTCTTCGGGACTGCTATCTTCGCTCTAGAAGGGATTGGTGTTGTAATGCCCCTTGAAAATAACATGAAGACTCCGACGCACTTCATTGGATGCCCTGGAGTGTTGAATACTGGCATGTTCTTTGTTGTTTCACTATATGCTTTCGTCGGATTTTTCGGGTACTTGAAATACGGCGATATAACATCCGGGAGCATCACAATTAACTTACCGAAAGATGAAGTGTTAGTATTGTCGTTTATTTATGTTTCTAATAAATTACTTATATTTTAACACCATGTATGCGGGACACATACGAGTACGTTTTCTTACGATCTTGTAATCAAATTATTGAGCGACTAAGAGCGTCTTGCAAAAATGCCAAATGGAAAGCGATTAAAATTTAAGGGATGAAGAAATTTTTAGGTCTAGTTATTTTGATGGGATTAGTTCATAAAGATCAGATAATATTTTCGATCTATTGAGTAAATCTACTGAATAACTAAATTTATGCTCTAAACGTCCGGTACTGGTACGATTTCAATGTCTGCCGTATAGTACATATCTCAGTATGAAGAGATTTATATTTATTATTCAATAAGTACGTACGTTCACTATTTATAGAGCTCAAAATTAACGTTATAGAAGCCATTTTGTGTAAAACATGTAGTTAACAACAAGAAAACTATAGCAAAGAGATAATTTGGTCATGAGATTGTATATTATGGATTTAGAAGCAGTTGTACAATACTCGAAGGAAATTAGTGGTGTTCCATAAAGAGCTCTTTGCCCAACAGTTAGTTGGCTGCCTCAGGCTGATGATGTTGAGAATTTTAATTGAATTATACATGGGCGTTTTACAATATAGGATGCTGATAACTTGTCTATTAATTAATTCATTTATCCTGATGTAAAATTCTATTTTTTGCAGCCTCGGTCAGAGTGTGAAGCTTATGATAGCTGTGGCAATATTCTTCACCTACAGTCTGCAATTTTATGTACCCATGGATATTATCTGGAAGAACGTGCGTCACTGGTTCGGTGCCAAAAAGAATCTTGCAGAGTACACAATTAGAATTGTAATTATAATAATAACATTGTGTATCGCGATTGCTATTCCGAACTTGGGTCCTTTCATCTCTCTCGTCGGTGCCGTATGCCTCTCTTTCCTGGGACTAATTTTCCCATCTGTAATTGAAGTTGTTGCTTTCTGGGACAGGCCCAATGGCCTTGGCCGTCTAAACTGGGTCCTCTGGAAGAATCTATTTTTAATTACTTTCGGTATTTTAGGATTTTTAACAGGTTCCTATGTTAGTATTATTGAAATAATTGAATCAAAGGAGTAATTAAAACTCAAAAGACTATTTTAGAGTAAGGCTCAAAAATATAATTTAAATAAGGGCATCAATTCTACGTATAATTATTAATCTTTTAACCCATCTTTATATAATTTTCATTACTCCTTTATAATATATTTTTTTTTGACTTAAATACATAGCCAGACAAAATCTTTGAGATTAAAATTTTATGTAATCATGTATGAATCTATTTAGTTTGCGTAAACCAGGTTGTGTTTACTTATTTTTGTGTAGCCCTGAATCTCTGTAGCCATTTAGATTTAAGTACTTATATATATCTGACTTTATACAAGTGTGAGAAATTTTCTAATGCATTATTGAAATGTGATACATTATTAGGTTAAAAAAGAAAATAATTTTTTTATTCATTATAGGAAAAAAACCGAATCACGTTTCAGTTACGCACTGTTTGTCTTCTCATTATGAGTTGCAAATTAAGGGTTTAATTACAAGTACAGATTGTGATTAAACAAATGCATTTTCGTAACCAAAAAATTTAAATCATCACTAAGATAATGAGTATAAAATATGACTATAAATTAGTTTTGTTTCAATTAAATAAAGCATTTAATTATAATAATAGGTACAATAACTTCAAACGTATTAACATAGTTCTGTTCTTAGTGCATATTTTTATTTAACTAGAACTAAAATATTGAGTTACATAAGAAAAATATTAATACAATCATCAACCACAAAAACTACTTCTGACTGATCATATACTTTACGTTATGGTTTTTTTTTTAAAATGAAATTTTTCTTGTCCTATCATTATAGTCAATGCACAGCATACAATGTTTTGTGATGTGTTAAGTTTTACTGTTAAGATACGGGAATAATTTAAACAGTAAGTTTTTCGTGTTTTTAAATGAACATGGATTGATGAAAGTCATCAGACTCTAAATACTTATTAGCAGTGAAATGTTACCTATTCTCAGATGTAATATGATTAACTTAAAGAATTAAGAAAGTACCACATTTCATCCATTTGTTACGTAAAATTAATCAACCGTCATCATTTTTCAACAAAAAAAAATATTTTTTCGTATATGCTTTAAATGTCTACGTTGTGTTAGAAATTTTGTTTATTAATATCTTTTAAAATATTTATAGTACTTTCAAATTCTTACCCGAAATTAAGAAAGTGATTATAATATCAATTCTTAAAGTTAATACTTATTATATTTTGTAGTAATTATTAAAATATGAATACTATGAATGATTGTTAGGAAGTTCTGGCATATGGACCTGGAATTTTGTGATAATCATTCTGTTAGATTAAGTTCGTGTTTATTCTGTACAACATTTGGTTATTGCATGACTGACGTAGGATGCCTTTGTTTTCATTGTGCAAGTTTTTTTTCAGCAACTGTTTCTTTTATTAAAAATAGTTTAATTTATCAAAGAATTTTAAATAATACTCCTTTTGAACCTACAAATAATTTTCTGTCATTAAACTTCTAAATTTTGGTATTTTATTGCAAATTGGTAAAGAAATAAACTTTAAAAAAAACAAGCACAAAAAAAAATAATACAGTATAAAATTTTCTTATTTCAAGAAAATCATTCCTATGAATTATATTTTCGTATGGAGAACGTCTATATTTTAGAACATTATGGTTGTTTTGTTACAGTATTAATAATAAATCATATTTAAGGGTAAGTTGAGTATTATTTCACCTGAAAATCCTTTTTTGCTTTCTGAAACATATTCTATTTTTATAAAAAATAAAAATATACTCATAGGATGTCCATGTCCCATATAGTGTAGTACAAAATCATAAACACTAAAAATAAATATTAGTGATTAAGGTTTTTGTAAGTATAAGGAATCATTAAAAATCTCATCCCATTATGACCAACCAACTTTTTAAATAAAAGATAAGATTTGTGATAGATGTAAAGTTTAAAAACCAATTAATACAATCTGATTAAAAATGCATTGTCTTAGTGGTTAATTAAGTTTCTGCCTTATCAGATAATTTTCATGTTAACTCAATATTATTGTTGTTTACAAGAATGTTAGAACAGATCATTAAGGCTATTGATTTTCAGACTTTCTACTATCTCTACATACCTGTTAACTTAGTATGTCTGCATTTTACCAGCAGAAGTAGCTGCTTATATAGACAGTCATACAGGAAGCATTACATAACAACTGTTATCACTTTACTATAAAAACTTAATTGTTTGATTTCAGTAATCTTTGAATTCTTTTACAATGATTACAATAAAGATCTATTGACTTGTTACCATTTTTGTTGTTACCTGCCACCAAATGGCACTGCAGTTTTGTTAATCATTCAATTCATTTTTATGAAGTAAGTTGATCTGCACTTCACATAAATTCACTTAAAACATGCAAAAATTAAATAAAAATACACTGCTAGAACATCTGCAAAGTATTAGAGAGATCAAAATAATAACTTGTGTATCAATTTAATTATCCATAACTTAAAAAATAAAAAAAGCAACAGTGAATTTCCCAGGTACTCTATTTATGATATTTTACAATAGTTTTGAGATCATCATTTAATCGTCATCAGATCATTTTATATTTAATTTTGTTTAGTTTAATTCAATAACTAAACTAAATAATACAAAACTTCTTTTTTCTTCTTAAAGTGCCTCTTCAACTAGTGAAGGTAGGCAATCAGCGAAATACAGTCCATTTTTTTTTGGACTTTTCTATGCTGAATACTAGGGAATATAGTGCAGTGGTTTCCCGTTGCCTTCTGCACCAGTCATTTTAAAGGGTTGTTATAAATAGAGATGTACCTCAAGGTTGCTGAAGCCATCCAGCCAGTTGCCTGACCGGGTTTATGGTTATACTGCCATAGATCGCACACACAAAAAAGATTTCAGTGTGTGGGTTTCCTCACGATGTTTTCCTACACCGTTTGTATCTCGCTGTTGTAACTAAAGTTCACAAATGTACATAACTTAAATATTAAGTCATCGGTACATGCCCAGATTAGAACCCGCGTCCTTCTGAATGAAAGCCGCATGCTCTAACCATTAGGCCAGCAAACTCATATTAATAAAATAATTCAAAACTATCATCATATATTCACTAATCTTCAGTATAACCTCTCTATAATATATTATCCCAATCAGTTTTTGTTGTGTTCATCTACTGGATAATACATACAATGCCTAAAATTGCTGATTTTGAAAATTTACAAAGTTGGAAGAAAGACTGAACAAAGGAAGAATTTAAATATAGGCTTAAAGCAACATCTTCCATAAAGCTTAAAACAGATGTACATTAAGTATTTTGTATTTAAGGAGTTAGTGACATTTTTGTTAGGTCTCATGTAACAAAGTTTGTGATTACTGCTAATCAATAAATGTAAAGGATATGAAACAATGGCAAAAGATTATTTTTTTAATGATATTGTGGAATCACACAATGTAATTCGGGTAGGATGTTATAAATCTTTTCCATAACAAGATGAAACTGTAAGACTCACTATTGTTCAATTATTTAAACAATACAAATCTGATGTTTGGCATGCTTAAATAAATTAAAAGGTTCTCTAATATCAGTATCAGAGAAACAATCTGTTCATAATCCTGCCCATAAGAATTATAGTTTTAGGAATGTCTGGAGTAAAGATGATACAGTCTATATGAAGCTGGCAACAAATGAGAAAGCAAAAATTTCCCCTACTGAAGAACTGTACAACATAAGTGTTGGACAAGTGGGAATCGTAGAACTTCTTTTCAGACTCAAATGTCTTCGGAGTGTTGTGTAAAATTATTTTGGTCAAAAATAAATGATTCTAGAACAAATGTCTTTATTTCCTTAAACTGCATTCAATTACAATTATAGATAACTGTTAGACTCCTGGGGTATTTACTATAAATATATCCAAATTTACAGTCTTTCATTTCGTTTAGTGTGGTTTGTTTCTTATTGTGTGTACCAAGGATATAAAGACGGGTTCGGAAACAGGTTCACTCGCCCTAACAAGTATTATAATTATTTGGTGTACCTGCGTTACATAATTGGTAAGACTTGTGACAATTCAAAAATCATTTAACGACGGTAAGAAGGTAAACAGAAATAATAATTAGTGTAAAAATTATAGTGGAAATTTATTTCATTGTAATTACTTTTAAATAATAACACACGAGCAAAACGAGCAAGTTTTCAATTACTAATTGATTAGTATTTGAATCTAGATTCGTGATGACGTTAGCGCAGGAAGCCAATGCGTGCGACTCTTTCAGTTCATCTGATACTGGGCTCGTGGACCCGGATCCACGACCTGTTTGTTGTTAAATCTGGACCATTAAATTATATAATCGAGTGTTAATTAAGCATGTGTGAGTTTTTGACAAGTTTTTTTATTGACATATTAGGTATGCTTTTTTTAATGTCTGAGACTATTACGAATTACTACTATTATAATAATAATTTATTTAAAAATGTTAGTGCGGTTTACTTAAATTTTAAAAAAATGGTTATTTTATTTAATATTAAAAATCTCCTATAAATATTCATCATCAGCCGATATACGTTTATTGCTGGATATAGATAAATAGATATTACATATAGTTATAATTATAACGTAACTTTATAAATCATTATTACGAATTATAACATAATTTTATTACATAAATATTTAATACGTGTAATAGTTAAATCAATGGTGTTCTTGAAGTTGAATCTTACTAATTTAAAAACCATAATATATTCCATCAAACTTTTTGTACAAATAAATATAATTATCCTTTCGTACGTAATGACATTACATGCAAATTATGTAATCTTTCATTACATGGATCACGATTATCAAACATTCATAGACTAAATGTCCATTTCCGGCATAATAAATGCTTCAGAGTTATTTTCAATTACATACCTATTTTAAAAGGAAGTTATAAATAACAGCTTGTCGCTTTACGATGATATATATTAATATATTCAGCTAAATTTGTGGCGTTTATAAGATTAAATTAAGGTCATTCAACGTCAAGCAATTACTTTATATAAAAAACTCTTTTTCAGTTTTTCTACAAATTTAAACAAATGGCTTTATATATACTACGTAGTATTTTTTTTGGTTGCCAGCATTGATTTATTGTTTATGGTTATACTTCGTACATAGTTTGACCGTTATCCTTACTCTTCAATATACTTTTGTCCGCCATATTTCTCAAACCATCGTGGTCGTTTGTGCGTCAATTATTGAATCACATCTCAAGATATTAGGTAATTATAGCCAAAGCAGAAATAAGTTTAAATTGATTCATTTATGGAAAAATATAATCAAATATCGATACATTTCTTATTACGGATTTTACGGAGGCGAATTATTAACAGTGCCACCTTGGATTCTCAAGTCGTGGAATTCGTGTAAATCATTTGTGTCTGCAAACACGAGGTGCATGCGTTTAGTATGTGCAACAAGCGAATTTTATTCTATTTGAAGTTTGTGTTATTCAGTGTTTTTTATGGTAGTAATTCGTATTTGTAATTGTCCTATTTATAAGGCAATTTAAAGACTACAGTTAATTTTACCAATATTCTTTGTTCTGTAAAATAACAACATTCTGCAAATAAAATACTTTTATTAAAATCAAATTATCAGTTGCATTTTAGTTTGTAAATTATACGTTAACAACCGATAACCACGATGTGATTAATACGAAAATATTAGAGGCATTCGTCTTGAAGTGTAAAATTTTAGATTAAGTTTATAAACAGACGTCACTAGATTGTTTTGATCATTTGTCGTTATATGTACTAAAGCATAACATTGGCTGTGTTTATCGCCAAAAAAGTCAGGATAATTAAATAGGAAATAAATTAATTTGTCTAAGTAGATGTTTTTCACATAGAAAATAAAGAAACTTCTTCATTTCCTATCTATAGGCACTATGTTTTCTATGAAATCAAATCTGCATGGAATGCATGAAAATAAAATCAGTAATAAACCAAACTAATATAACATGTTACTATATATGTATTCCACTGTACATTTGCATTTAAGTTTGGAAACACAGTTAAAAGACAAGTGCTGAAGTAATATGTAGATATTATATGAATTAGATTAAATTTTTTTTTCTAAAAACTATTTTATATGTGAGCAAAAGATGCTAAGTTAAAAATAAATTTTTTTCAATGTGTAACTTATCAGATGAGTATTACTTTTTTATAACAAGAACAAAGACTAAAAATAGCATCAATATAAGTTGTTTTAGTGAGTGGGTACATTAACTCCACATAGTATCTAATTAGATGTACTGTATTAGATTTTTATATCATAGATTGGCGAGAATCATTAGAAAATTTACTCTCTGCAACTGCTGCTGCGGTGGTTAGATGGTGTCCGGCAACAGACACCTAAAACCAGCAACACATTGTACTGTAGGTAATTTAATTTTTTTGTTTCAAATCATATTATTTTGCCTAATCTATTTTTATAGAAGGAATTGTTTTCTTAGGTAAATTTCTCATTGATTTTGTCAAACAGTAAAATTACTACTGTTAATTTTTAATTAGAAATAAAACTAACTGTTGAAAGCACTGTCTTAAAATTACATTTCACTATGAGGTCATGTTCAGAGTGACGATATAATTTAGTACAATTAAGGTCAAGATTTTCTAAACAGTTTTATTTTTGCATTTTTAAATGAGCTATAAGCGAATTTTGGTTAGGGTACATTTAATTTATTTTTTTTTTGCTCTCTGCATGATTTTTTTTGTCTTTGTTTTTGTGAAATTAATGTTGTTACTAATAAATATATTTATCTTGTATCATGTGTAATGGTCCCATTTTTAAGTGTTAATGGGATTTAATTATTAAATACAATTAAACTCAATGAACATGATGTGATGAGAACTATGCATACATAATTAAATTAAATAAATGCATAATTGTCTCATAAATGCTAATCGCAAACTAAAATGAAACCACAGCAAACTTTAACAGCACAAATCAAACCATTTGTTGGTGACACAATAGTACAGAATCACTTTCATTGCACAAAGTAGAAATGTTACATATTTACAATGAATTGATAATATGCAGTGCTTAGTCTATCTCTAATAGCAACATCTGCATCTTTAAAGTGACTTGATTATAATAATTTTGGTGTCTGCTGTGGGTAGAAATTGAACATTATGTTTTAATATATATATTTAAGAAAAAATGATAGTAAAATATTGAAATCCATACATATAGAAACATACATGGTAAATATAAAGAAATATCTGCAATTAAAAAACTTAACATAAATATCAGATGTTTAAATGCATGCATGGTTGTTTTGATTATTTTATTAGCATTGCGATTATATATATGTATATATCAGTGATTTTAAGATATAAGGGTGGTTTAGAGGGTTAAAAAACCTTTTCATTTATGACCATCATATCACATGTAGCCCTGTAATCAAATCAGGGATCCCTATCTTATAAGACTAGCATTTGTGCTATGAAGACAGTTACAGATATCAGTTCATCAGGCTAAAAAAAAATCTTCACACTTTATAGGTTATTCTTCAGTGTTCTTCGTTACGCATGAGCCAGACATCCTAGTCGAGCAAATTTGTTGGTTGCACCCAGAAGCTATTCTCAGCCTTCACTGCAGTTTACTCAATGTTCGTAAGTTCGGTCCATCATGAAAATATATTTACTATAAATTCTGAATAGGAAAGATAATAAAGCCAATAACAAATATTTAATATAATATTGTTGTAGATATCTGCTGTGTAAAAAATATTTGTGACAAAAATTGTTGATGGAAACTTTGTAAGAGCAATTTATGTATTACAATATTCTCAATCAATAATTTTGAAATACCATGCAGTGAAAAATACCAAAATGACTACATTTGCTATTTAGCTTTCAAATTTTACCCTAATGAGTGTCAATATTATGAGATCTTTTTATGGATCAAAGAAATGACATAGATCATTTATTAAATTAAACTGACAAAAAGTTTTGAGTATTACCTAATAAATCTTTAATAATATACAATATCAAAGTTAGTATAGTAAAATTAAAGTTTTTGGTTTGCTTTTTTAAATAAATTCCATATCTTACTTAGTTTTGATTTAGTATAACTTAAAGAAGTAAATATATTGATCCGCAAGCACATCAATTTTACTTTATTTTGTTGACTGGAAGTATTTCAATTCTGATATCATATAGCTTTCTTTAAACCAAGCAGTCAATCATTTTTAAAACCGAAATAGTTTGATTGATTAGCATTTTCTTTTTTGTTTTTTTTTTTTGGTGTAGTTGCTGCAATTCAAAAGTTAAGAAAAGTTAATTGAAATGAGTGATCGCAATAATCCCATTAAGTTTGGCCCCGAATGGCTGCGTAATTTTACTCCGGAACGTAATTCTAATAACTCTATGAATAATTGTCAAAATACCCTAACCTCTACGGCATCAAGTGTGTCAACCCCAATTTCATCTTCTCTGGGGAACACGGCTTCCCCAAGGATTACTACTGTGTGTTCTGGTGGAGCAACGCAGGGTGCATCGGTCAGTTCCAATACAAGCTCCAATATAGCGTCAGGTGGAATTTCCAATAATTTAACTACCACTGTGCCAAAAGTATTGCTTGCAAAGCAAAGGTAAGTACTTTATTAAAACCATCAAGTTCATTTACATTAATGTTTGATGTTAATAATGAGAATTATTGATAATTAACACAGATATTGTTTAATTATTACATATTTTAGGTATGGAAAAGAAGAGATGCTGGCATGTTATGATAAAACTGTTGAACCGCCTGAAGAGCTGAAGTATTTCGATCTGTTATATAAACCGAGAGGAAAGTCTCCGGAAGGATTAAACAGCTCATATGAAGAAACAGTACACTTACCATTTTACTTTATGCTAATACTTTTTATTTTATATTCATTATTTTATTTGTAATAGTTTAAATATTAAAGTGGTTAGTTTCATCCCTTTATTTGATATGAGATCAATACATGATATTTACTTTTGGAAGTTGATATAGTATGCTATGTATTAACTATGTTCTATAACCTTCTATGTCTCCGTAAGCCTCACTATGCCATTTTCCCAAAAATTTTTAAATTTGCTTATTTACTCACTTGCATAATATTAATTTAAGTGTTTTTCCTTTGCTTTTGGATTTGAATGATTTTCCAGTGCGTTAATTTTTTAAGGAGATGAAAAAGTAATAGAGTTTAGGGAGTACGAACGATGAGCTAAAACATCCCAATCAAACTAATAATTTTTACTTTACGACCAACAAGGAGTCTTGTGTTGTCGTGATGGAAAACGACTTTTCGTCGGTTTGTCAGTTCTGGCCGTTCCTCTGCTATGGCAGCTTTTAATTGATCGATCGAGCAAATTGCAATATTTGTCAGTATTGATCATTTGACCTTGAGGAAAGAGCTCATAGTCCACTACACCTTTCCTCTCCCTGCTGCAGTCTTCATCTTTCAATTTGCAATTACCTGCTCTAAACTTCTTAAAGTAACTCGCTGGCCTGATAGCTAGAGCGTGCGGCCTTCATTCCGAAGGTCGCGGGTACGATTCTCAGCATGTACCGATAACTTTAATATTTAAGCTATGTACATTGTGAACTTTAGTAACAACAGCGAAATACAAACGGTGAAGGAAAACGTCGTGAGGAAACCTGCACATGAATTAGAATTTATTCTAAGGTGTGTGTGAGGAAAGTCACGATTCCGCATTGGGCAGGCGTGGTAACTATGATCCATTTGCCCTCATATTGAGGGTAGGCCCGTGCCCCAACATTGGGGTCGTAAACTGGCTGGTGAAAAAATTGTCTTGAACCAATTGTGGATGGTCTTAATAGTCGTACCACCATTCCCGTAAACGTTGCAAATCTTGCTTGTGGTGTCTTTTGCGATAATGCCTTTTTAAAGTCATGAAGCAAAACATGGCGCAATTGCTTTTTTCGCTTTTTATATTGAACGGTACAAAAAAAAATTGTAAAAGAGACCGTGTCACCTCTGAGAGCTCTGATGCGAAAACTATTGCTCTAAATAGCTTAGAGATAAGCCTGCATGTTTATGTAAATATAGTCTGTTAGATTCATTCATAGTGTGGTGCAGAAGAAATTTATGGGACACCCTAATATTTCTTCTTTTTTTAGAACATGAATACTCGGGCAACTTCATCTGCAGGAAGCACAGTACAGGGGGAGAGATTTAATCCTGGCCGTGATGTAGGACGTGGCACGGGCATTGATAACCGTGTCCGTAGCCGCATGTCATTTGTTCGACAGCCATCAACTGTCAGGTATTTTAACTGTATTTAAGTATTATTTATTAGCTTGGATAGGTTATGCTAAACACGTAACAACTAACACCACTGCTACAGTATAGTTAAGCCACCTTTGGACAAGACTTGTCAAACTCATATATATCTATAAATTCTTAGGTAAAGAAAATTAATTTCAGATTCTCTTCTCAACTTGAAATGTTTTTTTAATGGTGGTAATGATATCTTTTTTTTATTATTTAGAGTCGACTATAATCTGTGATAATATGAACATGTCATTTTATATCAATCAATCAATCAGCCGGAAGACGTCCACTGCTGGACAAAGGCCTCCCCCAAAGATTTCCACTCAGACCGGTCCTGGGCCACCCGCATCCAATGGTTGCCAGCGACCTTGACCAGGTCGTCAATGGACATGTCATTTAAAAATCTTTAATTCCAGAATTAGTACATTCATAATTCTTTTCATTACAGAAGTGCCTGGCAAATGGGAAATACAAGAACACCCCTGTATAACACTGCAGCTGAAGATGGAAATCCATTACGACCTAGAGGCTCAAATAATGGCATCACTCCGTCGTCATCAAGATCTAGTTCTGAACAGCAGGAATGGTATCCCAATCGAGTTTTTCGGAGGTGTGTATATTTGACCACTGATGAGTCAGTAAGTTCTTCAAATGACTGCTGAATACCGGTTCATGTAATATTAGCAGGTATCTTGCAAAATTGATTGGAGGTCTAGTGGAGGTAACAGGAATACCCTGGATAGGCGTGGAGATCTTAAAGAGAGGCTCATCAGTGAGACTCCCTCTGGCTATAATGATGATGATGTGAACATTTGTATTTTTTTTTTAATTACATAAATTTTAAAAAGAGTTTAGTAGATACAGAAAATTTAACTGCCCTCACAGTAAAGTAGTTTGATTTAAAGTTGTGAAGCTTGATTACTGGTAGGGTTTTTTCGAATGTGCTTGAATAGGCCCTCTCATGTTATAATTTTTCCGCCAGAACAGCGGGCTTTTACTATCTCTAATCTCATTGTCCTTTAACTCCATATGAAAATTTTGTAGTGTTAGTTCATTGTAGATGAAAATTTAAATACTAGAAAATGTTTGAAAATAAATTTAATATATAATAATAAGTTATATTTTTTGTCTGTGACATGTTGTCTGCTAAAATTTCTTTATTTTGCACATATTTATATTTGCTTAAATTATATTTAAAGGTTTGCATAAAGAGCAGTTATGAAGTGCAGATATTAAACGTTTTTTAGGTAAAATAATATAGATTGTTATTATCAAATCTACTGCATCTGTAGATTGTATTAAATCTGTTTATTATTTTTTTAATTAGAACCATGTGTATATAATGTCTTTCAAGATATGAAATTTACTTCTAAGCAACCTATAATTTTAGAGCTTTGTAAACCAATAAAGTTGATATCAACCTTTATGGTTTGAATATTGAATAATATGTTGTAAAGTTTATTGTTAGAAAAATAAAGCATTCTTTGTATATAATATACATATATAGTATATAGCTTATAAGTAACAATAATTATGTATACACCTAAAAATCTTAGTTTAGTGTTTATAGTCAATACATTCTTAAGTGCTAGAAGCTCTAAAAAATAATATATATCAATATTTTGGATATAGTTTAGATGTGTTATTTTTGAAAGTTGGAAGAGGTAATTATTGTTACAGGCGTCACTTTTATAACACTAATTGGAGGCAACCACAGTCGCGAGAAGAAGGTGATAAATGGAGATCGTCTGATGCTGCTCGAAGTCGCCATAATGTCGATAAGTGGAGTAAGTATTACATATTTTACATTAAAAATAGTAATAAAAACATTTAAATTACTTTACAGGATATTATATTTTCTTCATTTTTCTTAGATCGTGATTGGTGCGAAAGAGTACCGCAAGACAGAGCGCAGTCATGGAATCCAAATCGACGAACATGGATTGGTGGTGAGAGACACAGTGATGATAATCTGCCAGAATGGTTAGTTTTAATTTTGTACTAAAGATATATGTTATTTGTCTAGATCTTGTTTCATTCATGCATTTAGTCTTGGGATTAGTAAAGATAAGAAATAAGGTGACTAATGTCTTAAATAACTCTGACTTCTCCAAGAATGAGGGCATTATACGAAGATCAGAAACAAAAATTAAGACGGGTGATTACTGTAATGGAATTATGTCGAATGATTACAGTATTAGGAATAATTTTGTTGTAAAACATACAAAATATTGAATTAAGCAAATATATTTTTAGTGTATTAAGATTTTTTATAAATATTGATAATACAACTATACAATTGCTAGGGCCGTGGATAACACTGTCGGCGGAGCTGGTACGTTTGACTCAACTGGAGCATTTCATGGGTATAGCAGTGATGATGCTTGCTCATCTAAAGTACTAAATGCTACATATAGTAAGTTGCTTCATTTAAAATCTTCCTTCAATTAATGTCCTATCCTAATAGACATCAAATGATCATATAAAAATAATAATATTCATTATTATACTATACATCCTACTACTATCTGTTTTATATTGTACCTCTGTCGATATAAATATAAAGTTTTTTATTGTACTCTAGCAAATTCTCAATTCTGTGGGGCTTTCATGCGTTCAAATACAGATGAAGAAGGATCAGAGGACTGGTGGGCTTCTGATAAAGCAAAAAAACTTTCAGAAAAGAAATTAGATGATAACAATATGAAGTTGGAAAAGGTATAAAATGTGACATAATTTTTTTTAGTTTTGTAAACAATATAAACGTTAACATCTTTACGTAATTTCAGTTTCCAAACGTTGCTGAAAATGAAAGCAACAATGACACCTCGAAAAACCAAATAAATACGAACGATAAAACCTATACAATTGATAATTTAGGTAATTCTCCACTGGAACTGTTTATTGAAGATGGGAACACAACAACAGAGTGTCTTGAGGACACCAATTCTAATGAGGAAAAGAATAAGCATTTGACAACCAAGTTTTTAAGGAGTAAAACATATGATGTACTTATAAGATCTGACATTGATGTTGAAGAAGTCGGTGATGATACAAGCAATTTTCAATCAGTTATGATAACTCAGAACAACAGCTTACGGCAGAAGCATCAAAATATTGTTGCATCTGTGAGTGACAATTCATCAAAACAAAGTCAAAATTCAAGTGCACAAATACTTCATTCTACACTTAAGTAAGCTGCATTTCTACTTAGTTTTATTTTTGTATTATTCCTGTGGAATTCTAAATACAACATTTAAATGTTGCTAATTGTACATATATTTATCATATAAAAACATTTATTATATTGGATGGGTACAGAATGTATTATAGTTGGGCTGATTTGGAGGGGAGTGGGGCTATGTTGACTAAGCAGAAAGATAAAACTTAATAATTGTGTTGAAAAAAAACACACTGTGTAGTAAGTTTAATTTAATACCAGGACATAATTTTTTTTTAAATTTCAGTGACTCCAAGCAAAATGCAGATAAATTTATGGAACATATGCTTGAACTCACGCTAGATGATTCTAAGACAGAGCCTGCAAAGTTAACTTCTAACATCTCTTCTATTTTGAACAATCAAATCAATAGTCAATCACTAGCTCAAATTTCCAGCATCCCAGTAAGCAGCATGCAAGGTGCTAACATTTCAAGTAATGTTTTATCAATGACATCTGCTGTACCCATAACTGTTAATCAAAGTACATCACTACCTACTTCTGATCTTAAAACAAACCCCATCAATTCAGGAGGGACTCGGCCAGATGCTATTAACTCAAGCCAAATCCCAACTGGAGGATCACAGTTAGTAGGAATTCATACAGGAGGAATACAGACAGATGGAACACTTGCTGGTGGCATTCAAGCGAGGGACATACAAGCCAATATTTTGCAAACTTCAGGAAAACAACATGGAGGAATGCAAATGAACAATACGCAACCAGGAGTTGTGCAAAGCACCAGTTTGCAATCAGGCAATTTAAAGTCTAGTGGTAACCAACTTGGTAGTATGCCACCAGGTGGGCGGCAACCAGGCGGATTACAACTGAGCACTGTGCTACCAGGTTCTTTGCAACTGGGAACTACACAGCAGAGCAATATACAACCAAGCAATATACAACCAAGCAATATACAACCAAGCAATATACAATCAAGCAATATACAACCAAGCAATATACAACCAAGCAATGTGCAACCAAGCAATGTACAACCAAGCAATATACAATCAAGCAATATACAACCAAGCAATATACAACCAAGCAATATACAACCAAGCGCTATAAAACCAAGCACTGTACAACCAAACACTATAAAACCGAGCAGTATGCAGCCAAGTGGAATGCAACCGAATGTAATGCAAACAGGCACTATGCAACCGGGTGCTATGCAACCGGGCGCTATGCAACCGGGCGCTATGCAACCGGGCGCCATGCAATCGGGCGCCATGCAACCGGGCGCCATGCAACCGGGCACCATGCAACCGGGCGCCATGCAATCGGGCGCCATGCAACCGGGCGGCATGCAACCGGGCGGCATGCAACCGGGCGGCATGCAACCGGGCGCCATGCAACCGGGCGGTATGCAACCGGGCGCCATGCAACCGGGCGGCATGCAACCGGGCGCCATGCAACCGGGCGCCATGCAACCGGGCGCCATGCAACCGGGCGCGATGCATACAGGTGTAATGCGTCCAGGCGGAATGCAACTGGGTGGTATGCAACTGGGAGGATTACAAATGGGTGCAATGCAATCAAGTGGGGGACAGTTGAGTAATATGATGCCTAGTGGAATACAAGGCAGAATGCAGCAAGGCCGTATCCAACAAAGTGGGTTGCAACAAGGTGTAATTCAACAAAATGGGAACCAAGCCACTGTTATGCAACAAGCTATACAACGTAATATTATGCAACAAACGGGCATGCAACAAGGAGGAGGCTTGCAATTATCAAACTTACAATCAAACAGTCTACAATCTGCTGTATTGCAATCTGGAATGCAAATTCAGAATCCTGCGCTTAATTCCACTTTAGGACTTTCATTTGGTTCCGGAAATAATGGATTAATGCTACCAATGCAAGGAGTTCCGACAACAGTATTACCTAATTCTGCTCCTGGTTTAGGTTCAACAGCTTTGCAAGGTCGTAATTCAATATTGCCTGGTTTTCCTACAAGTGGATTATCAATGATGTCTGGTCCCAATGTACGAAATTCGTCGCTGTTTTTGCGACAAAATAGTAATCCTGTAAGTACTACTTTTTTTGTCCAATAATACTTCTTTTATTATTTTTAAAAAACTTACTTTCGTTATTAAAGAAAAAAAGATGACTACAGTTATTCTGGACATACCTAATTTAATGAATGAAAAAGTTATTATTTTGGATGTTTGCACTGGTAAAACTTTTTATTGTTATTGTCGTTAAAATTTTACGGATTTTTCTTATAATACCTGCCAACTGCAACATAGTTTTCTATAATTTATCTAACAAAAATATGGTAAAATCAATCTCTTTACATAAAAACAAAAAAAAAAAAATAGAGAAAAAGTCCAGCAGATTTATGTAACTTGTAAGAAATGTGACATTAACAATATTAAAGTGATAATTAAATTGTGAAATATAGAAAGTAATTATGCAATGAAATTGATATGGAAGTATTTACAAATTGTATTATTTTTCGTTTTCATTAGATGCAGTCATCAAATGATCCACAGCTACCAAATCGTGGTTCACAGTCCAGCTTGTTAAATATACATAATCTGCAGCTTCCGAGTTCACAGGCATCATATGGACCAATCTACAATAACGTCATTCCAGTCACACCAGGACAATCTTCTCAAACTACAGAGAATCCTGCTGATCAGTGGTACTACCAAGACCCGGAGGTATTACAAAGAAATTTAGTAACAGTTCTAATTTAAATTTATGCGAGTAACCATCATTATTCTGTTAGTCTATTGCTGAACAAATTAAAAGAAGTGGGTCCTATTTAAAAGTTTATTGATGGTGACTGTATTTTATGACTTTAAAGTCTTGAATGCTTAGTAAGCCTGCAAATAAAATATGATTATTTGTTTACTTTATGGACTATAAATCAGAGATTATGTGCTTTGCTTCATTCTACCAACTTTAAAGCTGTCTCTTAACCTAGACGGTAATGATATCAATGAATTGTGCTAAAGTTGATAATTCTAACTAAACTTTTATGCCATGGGTTAGAAATTAGTTTACAACAATGGTACTAAGATGGATTCTAAAAATGGCTGAGCAAAACCCATAACCGTATACCAGCAATTATAATAGCACAATTTACCTTTAATTAAAATTTTTAATGACTCAAAACATATTGAAATGACTTATACTAATGTTTTTGATTTGAAAGTAATATCTTTTAATCTCCTCATGAAATTTGACACAATATGAAGGTGTGGGAGTGCATGTTATAAATTATTTGCTCGCTCCATGTAAAATATTTTTTTTGTTATCGCAAAACAAGACCATTGGAAGAGATGCAAAAAAGGCGGTAAGACTCTCACATCTGTATTGTTTAAATTATGATTCAATATACATATAATCAGATATATATATGTACATACAACACACTGAACAATATATATGTATAGTATAACATGGATAAATCATTAATGTTGGCTATTTATTGTTTGTCTAAAATAAGTATAAACAATAAAAAAATATCTTATTAATATCCTGGAGTATGTATACATTAAATCATTTTAATTTTTTTATATATGTTTTTTATTGCACTGGAGGATATTTATTTGATACAGAAGCCTGAAAGCATTTTGATTTATAATCATTTATCGGGTGTGTAAATATGAAACCTTTACTTTCCTTTCTAGCTAAAAAAAATATTGTATTGAAATGAAAAATAAGTTCTTTCGACTATTTGCCAAGTTGTAGTGATAATAGGAACATAAAACAATTAGATTAATTTTGGTATTAAGATTATTGTCAATCGGCAGTAAGGGCAAATCATTTAGCAAATTATATTGAGTTTGATTTAATTAAACAAAATTTTCCGTTCATAATAACGAAGAAAATGTTACTAATTTTCATTGGTCAATAGAATGTTTAAGATTCTAGAGATAAAGTAATATGTGTCACAATTCAACTAAATAAAGTTTTAGGAAAAGTCACTAGTTTTCATAATATACAATAGTTATTTTTTATAATTTTTTTTAGAAGTAATTGAAAAAAAGTTACGAATGCCTTTCCTGATATTGAGATAAGATATCTACATGTTTACATTTTTGTAAGACAAAATATAATATGATATTTCATAAGATATTAATTAAAGAAAATATCCTTTTAATTATTAATTATTTTTGAGATATCTGTATCGTTGTTATTAGAAAATACTCGTTGGGGATGCCAAAAGAAACGGTTTAACGGTAGCCGCAATTAATGTCTTATTCTTGTATTATTCTCAAGTGTTTGTAAAAAGCGGTTTCATATTTGCAGATCTGCAATAATCGCGGAGAATTAACGGGTCCAATCCAGCTAGCAATAAAAGAAATGTACGTTAGGGATGTACTTTAAAAGCAAAGCTGTTATTAAAGGCTTTAAAATAATTGCCCTCGTATAATACTCATGTCGTTCGTTAGATAATAAATGAATTGATTTATTTTACTGTGATATATTTATGTCATAAATATTATTTTCTAATAATTATTCATAAAGTATTTGACACATGTTAAGTTGAGAGGTTTGAAGATGAAAGTACTTTGAAGGCTATTTACGATTTATTTGCTAAGGAGCACGGCAATTTATCTTCAAAAGTATTATGAAATAATAGTTGCGTCACATGTCGATATTATCTTGCATGGCACGATGTTTATAATCTTTCTCGTTGTACATCGTTACTGAGGGTCATGATCATTTATATAATTAGCTCTTAAGTATTTGCAGTATTTAATATATTTCTTTTACATATGATATAGAATTACAGTAGGTAAGTGTTAGTAGGATTTAGATTAATTGAATAATAGAATTGCGCCAGTTATATCTATCTATTAGTGTGCATTACTAAAAACACTACATTAGTAGTAAATTTTATTTGCTTTTTCTGTCAATATCTTTTTATTATTGAGCACTTTTGCTCTTCCATTTTGGTTAATACCTATTTGATACTGTATTTAATGTTAAAAGTGGCGTTAGTAAGTCCAAAACAAATTCTATATTTTTACGGACAACACTAGACCAAAACAAAAAGCATGTAAACAAAACATGTGTATTGATTTTAAACAAATATAATTATAAAATGCATATAAAAAGGTTACTGTATATTACAGACCTAACAAGTGTATACAATAATGTAATCACAGACAAATTTTAACCTTAAAAACATGTGATTATTTTGCAAAATTTTAAAAAGTTTATTTTAAGTGTAAATTACATATTCTAATAGAGTCATAAATCAAATCTACGTGAGTCATAGATTGATTTTTGATCAACTTAAGCCTTAATTTGGGAATCTAACATTATTGTGTGTAATAATTAAAATCGCACTTAGGGAAAAGAACAGTTAATAAGTTTAGAACAATAAATAAATACATAAAAATGCATTACATTAATGATGAATGTTAAATATCGAAATAACGGACGTTAAATTATGAATTTTGACGAAAAAATTGAAATCTTTACAAAAAACTTTAGTGCGTACCATAAGAATTGGACCTGTTGAATCTATCGCGTTTAGGCTAAGTAATTAGGTAAGAAGCAGGCAAACATTTTAATTGTTACAGAATATCATTCAAGGTCCTTTTTCTTCAAAGGACATGTACAAGTGGTACACGGCTGGTTTTTTTAGCTCAAGGTTGCTAGTTCGCAGGGCCTGCGAAACGCACATGCGTCCGCTGGGTTCTTACGGCCACGTTGTACCATTCGCACAGATTGTAAGTATAGTCTTAACTTGACGCCATTATATTATAATAATCCATACAATTGCGTTAATCTAATAATGTAATACATCATTCATGTTATCCCGAATTAGGTAGGGTGTAAATAGATACCGGAAACCGATATTATTACATACATGTTTCTAACATTCCGGAAAAAAATGCATACGCAGTATAGAGTAAATGTTTGACAATATAATATAAAGAATATTAAACATTACTACTTAAATAACTGAAAGAATATTACTGTACGTATAAAATTCTTATTTCACGGAGGCATGTTTCCTTAATGCTGAATATATTTTTCATAGGAGCTACAACCATTTCATACGTCGAACTCTTTTGAAAGCCGCACGCCGGAATCGCGCGGATTATTAAATCCAGGAGTTGGATTACAGGTAACTATATCAAAATATTTCATACATAAAATCATTACAGATCCCTATGTACGTACATGTACGGTGGGAGTAATGAAGTATTGAATATTGATAAGGTTGCTTGTAATGTAATTTCGTATGTTACATCATTAAATAATAAATAATAAGATAACAAGTTTAAAAATCATTTAAATTTTAATGATTGTTATGCATCTTGGAGATTGCAATTTGTGTATTGGGAATATTTGATTTGATGGAAACAGTAATGTCTACCGTACAAGTACTTATAGGAAAGGAAATTGTAAAGTATATTATTTCACCATCACTCATCTATATCATTCAGTGCAGATCAATTAATACGATTCTTGAAATTACTTTTTGCATAGACTTTCCGTATGTGAATAAAAAAAGATAAGATAGAAAGGAGACGGATAGGACGTTCATCTGATAGTTTTTGATACACACACACATATAACAATGTGGTATTATTTAGGATGATATACATTACACCACACTGCTCGTCGCTTTGAGACAGGATGTTGCGCCTCGTTTTCATAATAGTTTTAATAGCTACTGTCCTTCAAACCAGAATACGGTAATGTTTCTTGCGCTACCGGATTGGACATATAGTTCCGTAAATTTAGAGTAAGACTCTTTGGAATAAGAGAAATTAAATATGCAGGATTCGTTGTGGAGCCAACTGTCTTCTCCCGATCTGTTTTGGATGCAGCCAACAACATTGCACGAGCGAAACGAGTCTCGTGTCAACAACCTGCCGCCGTGTTTCTGGGATAATCAGGTTTGTCTATTACCTGTTTAGTCATTATTCAATAGAGTTCTGCTTATGTCGCGAATCTGTTTTTTATTTTGTTGTACCAATCTTGTAAATTTCTCTCAATTTTTCTCTCTTAATATTTTTATTTGAAATAATAATTTAATTAAGCAGATCTCTTTTTATGTATAAAAGTTTAATGAGAACAACTACAAATAGTTTTATTTTTTTATTTTTTGGTTATAATCATTTGATCATATAAATTTGTGTGATTCGATTGTAAAGTAACATTACACTATACTTCATTTCTGACTTGACTAACAAAGGAATCGTGAATGACATGTAGTTACTGTTTAAGTTTCTGATGTCACTAATACATAAACTTAAATATTAAAAATTATCATTTTACATGCAAAGTTATCTTGTAATTTTATATTTTTAAAGAGAACGTAAAAATACGTTTGCTTTTAATTTATTCATTTAGTAAGTAGTAACATAAATAAAATGTTTACTTCTCCGGGAATATTCTTATTATTAATACTATATAAATCTATTAACTATAGATTTCATGATTCCTTAATTTATCCGCCAATATAATTTCTAATTAGCTTTTGCAAGGCACTTTTTAGCTTCAACATTATGTTCAAAATATGCTAAATTAATTTATTTACAGTTTGCATTCATTGCAGACCCACTCTTTCGCTTAATTTTTTTTTTTTTTTTGACGCTTTAATCTGATTGCGCAATTGGTACTCATTAAATCTTTAATGGTGATATTCTTTCAAAAGCATACTATGCATGTGTCTTGGTTTTGATACTTCTTTATGCTCTAGAAACTGTCTTGGTTCCTAAAAACTATGACAACAATGGCATGGTGTGAAAGTGCAAACACAACTTCACTTCTTTTTTTACTTACCTCCCGTAAATAAAATACTTGAGTTTTTAAATGTAATACAATTATGATTGAAATGTTCGTTAACCAAGATACATTTTTCCAAATTTCGTAAAACTTATTAAATCTTTGACGACGCTTTATAAAACTTTAGTTTCATATATAAAAAAAAATGTAATTAAAGTTAATCATGAGAACATTATTAAATTTGTCTTTATTATATATGTAACTAAGAAATCAGTTTAACATAATATATATGATGAACGAAGAAAAATATTTTTCACGTTTAGCTGAACTTGTAGATGTTTTGCCTATGATATTTCATTTATTGTTCACTTTTATGTTATAATTTCGGAAGTGTGTCTGTCTGCATGTCCGTTTCCGGTATTAATGTGCTGCTAAAAGCATTGATTTTTAAATTTACTTTTAATGTTATTGGACAATAAAAAAAATCCTAAAATTCGTGACAATTTGGTAACTTAGTAACTTACACTGCTTGAGTTGCGTTTGTTTATAATTTGAAGATATGTAATAAGTTATTTTATTATAAATAACCTACTTTTCTTCAATGTGACTCTAATTGTACAATTTTTTTCTCCTCTGTGTGTTAACGGAACCTCTATGCAATATTTTGTTCGTTTGGGTCCGAAGTGGATTTGGATATTTGCGTTTATTGTGTCAATTAAACATTTTTATAAAAAATTACATGTTACAATTGAAGAGTTTTATTTTTGATTTTGACTGTAGGATTTGTGGAACACATGTCAGTAAGGTTTTATTGTACAGGTTCCTCAACAGGGTCTGTAAATTCAGGACACATCACGTAAGTCACCAGTAAATTGTTGGCGTTTATGGATTTATAAAAGTGAATATTACAGAAATGTTCGCAACATATTAGGGCTGGGCTGCAGATACATCGTCGCCTGATGACGTTCGCGACACACTCTCCGTTACTATTCCGATGAATTGAATGAATTTCAATTAATTTCTTTTTACAATTTCATTTGATACGATACCACATATTGAACATTGTGTCATTTTACATTCCAGCTTTTACTTTTACAAAAGAATTAAGGTGACGCTGCTTGCTTTCACAAAAATCTTCATGAGGCACATGTCTTGGAGATTTTGGAGATTCGAGTCGCTTTAACCCTCTAAATGCCAAGTGCTCTGAGCGGAATCCATCAATATTTACGTTGCTTTATATTGATTGCTATTTGTAAAGTTTGAATAAATATTATTGCGTGTAAAGTATAGCGTATATTATATATACGTATACTGACTGTACTGGTACTTTTCAGCTTTTTGTCAATATTGGTGGAATTTTGCTGGCATATATATGAGGCCTATTGCTATTACAAAGTTACAATCACTACAGCTTGATAGCACTTATCGCGTTGCTTTCTCTAAAAAGTTTTATCAATCTATTTATTCAATAACGAGCTTATTGAAATAAAGTTCGAGTTGCATTATTAACACATTTAATAACTTTGCTAACTAACACTAAGCTTGCTTTAGGAGTCAGTTTAGCAAAGTAAACAAATAAATCGGTTGATATAAAATTAAATTGATGCAAAGTGTAAATCTTTTGGTTAGTTTTGATAATAATAGTTATATACATCGCGATATAATATTGTAGTTTATCAAGAGCTCAGTTGATAGAATATATATATATATATATATATATATTTCACTTTTATTAGTGTACACATTCTGCTTGTGAGTGAATATTATTTATGTAATGTCAGTGTGTTTAAAGAAGATAAGATGACAGTTTGATGCCACTTTCCTCAAATGCAAGAACAAAAAATATGGTTTAAAATGTAAATTATGGAAAACTATTTAATAAAAATTAACCTTTTGAAATATGTTTTTCCTTTTTATTCCTGGTTATTGTACTGTGATAATCTTTTTATAATAGTAACGTGATTTACATATACTGTGAATAACTTTTAACAATGTGCTGTTCCTAACAAAGTATTACGAATATACGGAAATGGATTTAAAATTGATAGCTGATCTTCTGTGAAGTAAACTTGCAATGTATCCAAATATTAATGGCATACAAATTAGTATTTAGTTAGCGAATAAGTGAATATTAAAATATTATGGAAAGAATATTGGTTCTTGAGATCGATGTGCATCTATGTAGCGTTACGTATAATGATATATTTGCTATTTATAATTTTAGAGTTTAAAATGTAGAATAACCTGAAGAATAGCAATGAAATAGTTTATTATAACAATAAAAACAAGCTTCTGTCGTCCTATTAAAATATAATTGGGTTGGGCTTTACCATGCATTTATTATTGCACGTGTTTGTTTAGATTGGTGATGGATTGGGGTTGGGTATAAATAACATGTAAATGTTAAAACTATTTGTTTTTGTTTGTGTGAGTTTCTTTACACACATAAAATTCATACAAAGGATGCACCAAACTCGGAACAAATACTTTTCAAATATAAATATTTTTCCCGAGTTACTTCGCCCTTGCAACATGCGATGTGTTAAGATATAGTTAAGTCTAATTCAATCTTCGCCCTAACTTGGTTATTTTATTTGTAGTGGAGTACATCTTAGAAAAATAACAAATAATAACGCTGCACTTATATGCATGATTAACCATTTTTCATTGTATATTTGTGATCCGTATGCCATGGAAGTCATTTCACCGCGTAAAGAATGATGCGTTATAGACACTAACGTTATTGGTTAAAAAATTATCACGATAATGAATATTTGCAGCCTTCCAACATAACTTCTAGCTCTCTTATGACAGAAGATATAACCAAAGATATGAAAACTGAAGATGAAATATTAGAACAGCTTAGGGCTGCGCAAAATAGTAATACAGCACAGACGTTGCCGTTTATTAATGATCAAACTTCAGATTCCACCTCGATTAGTAATAAACCAGCCGAGAGTTACTCTCCAAATGCTGGGGCAACCCCGGATCTGGAAGAGCTACAAAAGCTGATACAAACTGAGGTGCGCGAAGATTCACCTTCTTCAGATGTTACAAATGATCAGTCAAAAATGGAAAATAAAGACACAGAGGTAATGTGAATTGATTGTTTATTGAGCACAGAGAAGGAAGCATATACAGTTTAATATATTTTTTTTTTAAATTTAAGTGAATTTATGTTTTTTTTCATTTAAAGTAATTTCTAAAGCAGGTCAAAGTGGAGAAATTATCACAAGAAGAACAAAACTCTCAGGAGAATAATTTGAAACAACAACAGAATCAAAGCAAAGTTACAACGGAAATAAAACCTATAAAAACTAATAAGACGGAAAGTGATAAAAATTCAAAGAGCAAAGAAAATAACAGCACTAAAAGCAAGACCAAGAAGTCGAAAGAGGAAAAAAAAGACGAGGTAGTCGAAACGAAGAACAAAGAAGAAGCTGTGAAAACGGAGGTTAAAAATTTCAATTAAAAAATCTAAATAAAGTTTAAATCTAACTGTTTCATTGTAGCAATTGTATTCTGCTAGTTAAACTATGCTAACTTTATTGACATATGTTTGTACAGATTTTTACCATATATTAGAAAATAAGCAAAATTTCGATTTATCACCAACTATGTATTCTTTACAAGAAGACCGGAAACCGATTTTTTTTAAATTTAAAAACCAATTTACTGCTGTGAAAGCATCATCACGGATTTTCACTGCCAATGAAGGATGTAATTCGGTTCTCATAAACTGAGACTACTCGTCAATGTCTATCGAGTACAATTATGTCTATTATAAATATAATAATTATTAATAAGTTATTATAAATTGTCATCTGCAACCTAAAGTATTACTATTCTCTTTAGCAAAAAAGATCTACAGAATCCTCGCCGTCAAAGGGTAAGAAAGAAGATAAACAAAGCAAAAAGGAACTGGAAAGGGAGAGAAAGGTAATTTTTTTCAACCTAACGTACGTAATGTAGTAATGGCAGAATGGCTAAAGTGTGCGGATTTAATTCTGAATATCGCGGGTTCGAATTCCGGCATGTACTAATGACTTTAATATTTAAGTTATGTGCATTTGTGAACTTTAGTTATAACAGCGAAATACAAACGGTGAAGGAAAACAACGTGAGGAAACGTGCACAGGAATTATAATTTATTCTATATTGTGTGTTAAGTCACCAACCCGCATTCGGCCCGCGTGGTGATTACGGCCCCCATCGCCCTCATATTGAGGGCAGGCCTGTGCCCCAACAGTGGAGACGTAAATTGGCTGTTATGGTATGGTACGTTAGTTGTCTAAATAAAGGTGCGCAAAAAACTTTGGATTACCCAATGTTAAGTGATTATCAACACAAATGTAAAATTGTTACATTAGGCAGGCAGCAAAATTTTCATTTGTAAAACACAATTTTTTTATTTTTTAGGAGTGGGTCAAAGAGGGGTTCACTGTTGTAAAAGCAAACGATAAGAGCATCGCCAAGGACACCAAAAAAAAAGTAGAGGACGCCAAATGTTCCGAAGATACTGAGCGGAAAAGGTAAAAATTTTAACTAATTTTTCTGACCAAAATTTTAATTTCTATATTAATGGATAGATCACCTTTAATGTGTAATTATTTTGTCGGGTGGCTAACGTGAAGATTTAGTTCTAAATATTTAACCAAGATGTAATTGATCAAAACTTACTCTGTAATTGTTGTTCTATCAAATTTGATGTATAATATTATCAACAGGTTAAAGTCTTAAATATATTCTTTTAAGATTCCACTTATATTCCTAATGTATCTTGTTTTAATTAACCAATCATTTAATAACTTAACAACAGTATACAATTCGTTGTTGTGAGTAATTGATGACGATTAATGATGAAAACTAATTAGTCTAACATTGTACTAAATTTCTTGTAGTAAAACTAACTAGACATTGCTCAGTCTTTCGGAGCCATAAGGCTAGAGAGAGCAAAAAGGCCACACAGTCACTCACATTCTAGTCTGTTTTTTATCCTGTTGGTATTTTTAATGTCATGGTCATGTATGTAAATGATTTTTATATTAGCTATTTATTTACTGGCTGGCGGGATGGTAAATGGTAGACTACGTTTGGCCCATATATGTCTCAAAACGGGCCTTTGTGCGTTACTTGCGGGATCTGTTATTAGGTAAAAATTGCACGATCATTACGTAAAGTATCAAAACGTCCTAATAACCTGTATCATCTTACAACATCTTATAAACTAAAATAAACAGGGAGAGAAAATATAGAAATGGACATATTTGTTAGATATAGATAGACTTCAAGTGCTGATCCTCTGCCCTTTCAGCGGGCTCATCATCAAAGTATGTTGAATAAGAATTTCCGTTTGTTGCAGTCTCTATTTATGCCATGAAATTGATGTGCATGCGCCATTTTCCGGTTTGTAGCTAGAGGGATAAACTGAAAAACGAGACTAAACATTTTGTTTCAAGATGATGAGTGAATGCATGCGACACTCATCACAGCATATGAAAAAAAATTAATGTGAAAAGTGAAGCGGTAGATATTTTATAGAACACTATTAGGAATATAAACAGTAACAATTAATTCTAAGGACTATTGGTATTTCAACGTATTGATCGTGGAACTAATTTACTATTGTATACTCATTGTTACATATGTGTCGTATAATCTGAATTGTGAATGGAATTAAAGATCGAAATTTTGAACAACTTTCAAATCTACATACATAACAATCAGCACTAAATTCGACCTGTTACTAATTATTGTCGTGGAAATATATGAAATTGCTAATACTTGCCCTGTTCAAATTGCAATCTTAAAGTTTCATTCACATGCTATTGAATAATCTGTATAGCTTCAATGTTGTTACAACTTCAAACAATTTTAGCTAATTATCCGTTATTAATGTTGTCATGCGAAATATATTGGTGTCCGTATTATTATCATGAGTTTTAATTATTAAATTTTAATGCAGGAAAGAGGAAGACAAAGTTGCTACTGAAGACAAAAAGGAGAAAAAAAGTAACGAAAATCAGAGAAAGCAGCAGGTATTCGTGAATTCGTAGAAGACGCAAAAGCATTATAAGTTATTTTATTAATAATAGCATAAGAATAAAAAGTAGAAGGTATAGCTATGTTGCATGGTTGTGTGAATAATGTGTTTAACCTAGGGTTGATGGGTATTAACATATTTTTTATGCAGGTCAAAGAAAACTGATATATCAAACTATCGACGTTTAACAAAAATAGACTATTGCCTTTATGATTGTTTCATTGACAATTGCGAGGAATTTAGGTAGAGTTGAACATGTTCACTAATATCATTATAATGTGCAGTGTTGTATAGAATCATCAACCTGGATAACAAATATGATCTATACACTGCCTGTGTATAAATTATATTTTATCTCAAAGAATGTTTGAATTAAATTCAATGTCTGTGAATTGTTTGCCGTGATATTAAAGTCCTGAGTTGACTAATTTGAACTGCTCTTCACTGAATGCAGATATAGATATAGAAGAGACTGATATTATTGTAACTTTCGGGATGAACATTTAATGTTTAGTGATGTGTGACGCCGTGAAAAACTACACCACAACATTTTGGAAGACATAATCGTCGCCATTAAGCGACACTGAATATCAACGCCAGGATTCCAGTGTTGGAAGAACTGGACAACAAATGAACATGAGCGTGTAAATCATATAAACGTATATGTTGCTGACATCGATCTCACAAACATTTTGTTTAATAATTTATTGAATAATGTTAAATGAATATTATAATATTATAAACAAAACATAATTTGTTAAGACCATAACTCTGGGAAGCACCTTACAGTTGTCATATGTATGTAACAACTATTCCAATAATTTGTTTATACTAATGAGAAGAAATTTCAAATTGTGTAAACTATTATGGTCTTAAGTCTTGACTCGTATAATATGCATATTTTATAAAAAAAAAGCAACCGTTATATAATCCTTACATCCATCACAAACAATATTTTTTTGTGTTCTGCAGTCCAAGGATTTATACAGTGTCCACTGAATAATTATTTTATTTAATATGTGCTTTACCTCGTCTACAATGTTCATTTAGTCAATAATTAAAGTATTTTGGTCTTTCGTTTTAAAATTCCATGACATTTTTAATTCTTTGGTTTATGATTCTTACTTGTCATTGCGATGTCAATAATCCTTTTCTGTTTCTTATAGATCAGTGTAGCGTCTTTTTGTCTCAGGAGGTCGAACTTAAAGCGGTGGTACTCACGAGGTACATCACAATATATGCAGGTTGGCCCTGCCAACCTGCTCGTGGACGGCGTGGTAAAGAAATGATCTAGTCTCTATCGTGAGAAGGCCTCGAGACCCCGCAGTGGGAAATTGAAGTGTGGACTCTTTATTTTTATTTAGTGCGGGGGAAACCACTAACAATAAAATGAAAATTTTGTTACCTAATTATATAAATGTTTTTTTTTTTTTTTAAAAAAAAAAAGCTTTAAATATTTTTTTCGTTTCTCTATGCACATATACGCACTCCCGCTAATAATACTGTCTGTCCATTGTCTTACGTACAAACTATTTTCTTTTCTAGTTGTACCCGGTAAATGTTGTTGTGCTTCCTCCAGTGGTATAATCATGTTATTTTTATTTTACTTACATAATGATTATTATCATTGGTCTTAACGGATACGCTACATTGATTCTAAAAAAAAAAAAAGTTTGCCAGTGAAAGTAATCAAACTGAATAGTAATTTCTTTATTGTTCTATGAGTTCGTTTTTATTTTACAATAAAAACTTTATAATGTGCCTTATGTCATCAAGTAACTTTTAGCAAAAATAACAAATTCGTTTTCAGCCGTTTCAGGGATTACCCGGGGAAAAAATTGTTTTTAAATAAACGACGGACACTCGAATTTAACTTCTTTATATATATAAATATTCATTTAAAATTTTGTTATTAACAGGACCTGCAACTGCCGTATCAAGCATGCTTTTCTTCATTAACCAGAAAGTCACCATGGTCGGTAGTTGCGACACAAGCGCAGGCAAGCGTTATGGACAGCATCACCCTAACGGAAATTCAGCGCCTAGAGCGGGAAAAGAAAATGGAACAAGTAAGACTGCAACAGCAGATGATGCAGATTATAGCCCAACAACAAGCGGCGGTCCTAGCTAGGGAGCAGGTAAATTGAATTCTCAATTTTAGTAACAATAATATTGAGCTCTCTCAATGTTCCCACTAATGGGTTTGCTTCGTTTAAGATAGAACTTTGTGCGCTTACTACTGTCTTATATACTTAATCTATCCTAGTTTCATTATTTGGGAAAAAGGGGAAGAGGCGCTCAATATACTCCATGCATGAAATATCTCATGAAATAATTGTTTTAATTTTTATATCAATCTAATTTTTACTAAGCACCCCTCTTTTTAGGAAATGCAAGTCGGTTTCGGTTGGGTAACTAAGAAGGGAGCTCAAAATCTTACATCCAGGCAGACTTTCGCGGAAGTGCAGGTACCATTGGTTATATTGATATATGTTGTTATAATGGGTGATATATATGTTAACAGATGGATCGTGGAGATTGCTTAAGTATGTGCCACTACATCGCCTATCTGTGCCTGTGGCGCAGTGGCTAATAAAATTACTGAGGTAACATATTGTGTCTCAATGCAATGAGCGCATTACGGTGTTGTATTTATTAGCGTAAATAGCATTGTTATGAGCACGTTAATCGCATACCATCAAGTGAACGTGAAGTAAATTAAGAAATGCTTTAACATCTTATTTACTACGTACATAAACTTACCGCAAGCATATAGTATCCTATGTCAAAGAAGTATTTTAGATTTTGCCGAAAATTATTAATTATAATGCCGAATTTCATATATCATGATAAATATGTACTCATACATACATATATAGTAATTTATTGCCTCTGTATATATGGGGGCATTAAATTATGAGTAACTATTAATTTCCGATCCCTTTGGAATAATTTTTGTCCATTTCTCTGTAGACTGAGACACGTAAACAAGTATCGGAAGCTGCTGCCACAGCTGCAGCTGCAGCGTCACAGGTTTTGGAGAACACTGTTCCATCTTCCGCTTTAGCTGGCTCTAATACTCCCTGGGGTATACCTGGCAACTCCGGTGAGTAAAACTCCTGATAACCAAATAATTCTATTACTATATTTTATTGAGTAGTTTTTAAGTTTATTTTTGTGCGATGTTAGCTTAACTTAAGCATAGAGACCTATGACGGATATTACTGCGGAAATTGTAGGTAAGAAATTGCTATCCTGGATATCCAGATTTGGATGTCCCACTGATGTCGTGACTGGCCGCGAACGGCAATTCGAATCTTCACTTTTCCAATACCCTGGAAAAATTATAGGCTTCAAACATCGCCGCACAACCGCATATCATCCAGCGTGCGCAACGGTCTGTTGGAAAGATTCCACCGACAGCTCAAAGCCGCGATCATGTGTCATGCTGATTTTAATTGGGTAGACGCATTGCCTTTTGTATTATTAGGAATAAGAAGTTCTTTTAAGGAAGATTTGCAGAGTTCTTCTGCTGAATTAGTATATGGCGAGCCCTTACGGTTACCGGGAGAATTTTTCCAAGCGACCTCATTAGAATCAATTGACATATTTGACTTTATAACTCGGTTGCGTCAATTTACGGCTAAGCTGCAGCCGAAACCTGCTGCACGCCATAATAAAAACAAAGTTTTTGTGCATCGTGATTTGATCACCTCAACTCACGTATTTTTAGGAGACGAATCCGTTCGTGGTGCTTTCCAATCTCCATACTCTGGTCCTTATCAGGTCATTGAGAGAGGAGATAAGGTTTACAAAATTTTGAGCAAAGAGAAAATAGTGACAGTTTCGATAGACCGGCTCAAACCAGCCTACGTACATGCTGATTCACCTACGAGCATCAACGACCCAGTCCCTGTTTCTCCTAAAATCCTAGTTCCTATTACACCTAGTAAAGCTGAACCTGCATCTATAAGTACACAGTCACACACATATACTCCAGAACAAAAGCCTCTTCAGAATATCACATAGACGCGATCTGGACGAACAGTAATTTTCCTGATTGCTATCGACCGTAGTAACGGTCTAGGCGGGGAGTGACGTAGTAGCGCGCGAGTTCAAACTTTCGCGCGCAAACCGCACGCCGCCGCCGATCAACGGCGTGAGCCCGGCGCGTGCGTTGGATTAACGCGACACGGACTACCGCTGTTCCGATATATCTTTGTATAACGTCCTGTGTGTGTAAATAAGTTGTTGAGTGATTGTATACCGTGTTCTGTATTGATATTTGTAATATAGACCATTACACCTCACTACGGCCGCTACTATACATTAAACTACTGCATATTTATTATATTATTAGTGGTACACCCTGCCAAACAACAAACGGGGCTCTGACCACCCACCGATCAACCCGCATTGGGCAAGTGCGGTGGAGCCAAGACCCATTTTATCCCTCAATGAGGATAATTGAAGGAGGCCTATGCCCAGGTGTGGGCTTTATATGGTTGATACGATCGCATTATTATTGTATTATATCCATTTCTTATTTCAGTATTTGGATTCTGGGATACACTAAATTCGAAGAATGGTAAGACAGAAGAAAAACCACAAGAGCCCCAGAACTCGGAGTCGATTAAAAAGAACAAAAATAAAAAAATTATTCCCGCCATCACATTTAAGAAGGAAGAGCCGTCGCCATCTGATGAATTCGATTCATGGTGCACCAACATTCTATCAGGGTGGAGTTCCAAAATTGATGGTAAATAAAATAATACGTGAGGACGTTAGGGTGACAGAAAAAAAATAAAATAAAAAGATAAGAGAAAGGAAACACCGTCATTTACATCCTTTCAGCGTATTGTCGTCCACTGGCGGATATCGCCAACCTCAACCGTTTTCCAGCGAGGCCGATCCTATTTTCATGCATTCAATGATCCACAGGGATCTTCGACAGGTTGTCTGCCCGGCGGCAGGTGGACGTGCTCTTAAATATATAATGCAATATAGAGTCTTATATTTAACGAACCCCAAGGAGTACTCTTATCAATATGAATAACACAAATATTTATATACATCCAAAATGTTTTACACTTATTTAGTTTAAAGATTATTTATCTTAAAAAAAAAAACGTTTTCATTTCAGTGCCAACTTTTATCACCTTCCTCAAAGACCTCGAATCCCCGTACGAGGTGAAAGATTACGTGAAATTTTACTTGGGAGAGTCTAAAGACGTAAATGATTTTGCTCGCCAATTTTTGGAGAAAAGGTTAGCGTTCTTTTTTTTTATTCGTGTGTTAATTAATAGCCGGTGTTTATTTAGTTTATTAGCTCGCTGACCTAATGATTAGAGCGTACAGCCTTCATTCCGAGGGTCGCGGCGACGAATCTCGGCATGTACCAATGTCTTTAATATTCAAGTTATGTACATTTGTGAACTTTGGTAAGAACAGCGAAATACAAACGGTGAAGGGAAACATCGCGAGGAAATCTGCACATGAATTAGAATTTATTCTAAGGTGTGTGTGAAGGAAAGGAAGTCACCAATCCGCATTGGGCGCGCGTGGTGACTATGGCCCCATCGCCCTCATATTGAGGGTAGGCCAGTGTCCCAGCAGTGAGGATGTAAATTGGCAGTTATGGTGGTGGTGGTTTATTATTTAATGGACATAGTTTTATGATTTGTGATGAAATGGTTTTAGGTCTAAACTGATGCGCGTGGGAATGGTGACCCCATCGGATGACCTATGCTCACCAGCTGTCGCCGTAAATCCACGTCCGTGTACTTCTTTAGATCAAGAATTGAAGGTTTGTTTGCAATTATTTATTTAACATCAATATTCATTAAACTATGCCAATGTGCGATATCTGCAGCAATGTTTAAATGTTAGCATTAGTAACATAATGGTCCCTGATTAGACTTTAAGCTGATAAGGAGTTTTGTTTACGATGCTGTTTTTTATATATCTTCATATTGCAAATCTAATTTGCATGAATCCAATAGAAAAGTTGTGCTGGAGCATTATTTGTCAGTTATCGTATTTCTCTTAATTCTTATCATTTCTTTTCCAGAATAAAGGGAAGAAGGGTAAAAAGAAGAAAATGCAGAAGGTGGACTCCCGAATTCTTGGATTTTCCGTGACAGCTTCCGAAGATCGTATTAACATCGGCGACATAGATACAGCTTAAACACCCCGTCCGTCATTTGTGTTCATTGAAACTCTCCTTGTGATTATGTGAACGTTTGTCTATGTTAGTGTTCATAAAGGAAGTTGTAATGAATTTCGTAGTTATGCAACATATTAAAAGTGGGGCACCTGTAATTATAAAATGTTTGGGATCGTATATAGCGGGCACAAAAATTTAACATCGTAGCCTAATTATTAACAAGTTTCAAAAGTAAATCTATTATATTTTATTGCGTGTTTTTGCTATTATACATGTGCATTTTAATAATACGCCTGCTTAATATAAATCCCAAAATTTTATTTTTATACTGCATGCAACTAAAACGAAATTTTTACAATAAATTAACTGCCTCTATCACTTGTGTTACGGGGGGATATACTCAATAATCTATTTTTAGGAAAATTTAAAAAAAAAAATGTTTTAAATTGACCATTGCGTGCCGTTTAAATCAATTAACATTATTAAGGTTTATAGTTTGAGAAGACATGCGAGCATTAGAATTGAATATACGTATTACCAGAATGTTTCTAGTAAATAATTAAAACAAAATATAAATCATATCCGATACTTCTTTATTGTTAGATTTAGTGCAGACACTGTAATAGTAATACTGTCGTGAAAAGTACAACTTTCCATTTATTATCTTATCTTTTGCCTGTTCAAAAGTATTATAAGCATTTTTTGAAGTATATTTATTGTTCAGAATATTTTTTTTATTGTTTTTGACATTTTTCATTTAATTTTTATTTTAAACTACAGCGGAGTGCACTTTATCTGACATGAAGTTTTCAATAAATGTATTATACGTTTAACTTGCTGAGTAGTGTGTTTTTAAAAGCTTTGTGTAAATATTTTGATCATCCATTAAAATGTAAAAAAATTTATGACATTGTGGTAAGAGGTACATTCAATGTTGATGTGTTAACGTATTTTAACCCTAAACAATTCCCGTTAGCATTATATATTAACATACGAGTTTAAGTTCATTATTAATATTGAAATGGTCACAACAATCGGTCGGAGTGATAGTCACCAGTTCTTCGTCACATGGTGATCAAAGACCTGATAGCATGAAGAACAAACCTTAATCCTGTTGCGTCGAACAAGATCAATAAATGCTGACTGCCTTTTGATTTTTGTGTTTAGTGAGAAATGCGCTATATACACATCAGTCAATTCCTCAACAATATTCCGTGGCTAGAAACATTTTTCATTCATTACAAAAATCGGAAGAGCAGACATTTACACTATAGTTTACGCAATTTTTTACTTAATAATTTTACGACAAAAATCATTCATATTGTAATATGCATTCAGGTTCATAAATGTCAAGGTATATATTTACATTGCTATGAATTAATATTATTACGGTGTTATAGTTCAAGTAGTCAGGATTTGAGTACATACTTATTACCACAATTTTTCTAATCAACTTTATCGAACTTGAACAAAATATCTTAATCAACGAATACCTTTTCAATGTTAGTCTTGGTGCAGATGCTGTTATGACACATATTCACGTTAAGAGTACAATAATACGTCTATATTAATTTCTATCTTATCTTTTTCCTATACACTATATCTTAATAATATATCTTAGTAATCATTCGTGTTTATTTATTAGTTTTCCTATATCGTTTGAAATGACAACAGCATTTTGCACTTTCTCTAACATGGGTTCTTACAATAACTGTGTACTTTCATCATCATCATGAGGTTGTATAAATTTTGACCATCTAATTAATATTACAAGTTGGTGAGTGAAGTTGTGGTAACAATCATTGTACACAATGTTGCATTTGATGAATCTTTAACCTTTATCTATTATCGTATATAAATGTTATTGACGTATTGCACTTTAGCGATATAACTCGTATGTTATGCTTATCGGGAGTTCTGCAAACAGTACCTGTCGCTTCCTTTGGACGTGCATGTGGGGGGTGGTATGCTTAACGAATGAGCTAAAACCTCCCACTTCAAGCGTGAGCGTGGTCACGTTGGGTCGTGAATTGTTTAGGAAATTCATGATGCCTATTTAACTTAAGGAGAATAATTTCAGTGTTAGTAAGATGCATAGTCTATTGTTTAAATATTTTATGTAGGCATGTGTCCATTAATACTGATGTCTCGTTTATATTGGTGTTATGAATAAAGAAAATACATATTATCACCGTTGACTATTATCACACTCACCACACAATTTTAATACTTGACAAATTATATTTTAAATTTGAACAATTTATCTAGGCGTAATGTTATTTAAATGGATCGTATATTTAAATAATGCATTAATCGAATTTTAATGTCTATAACAAAACTTTCGTATAATTATAATGTGTAAATAGCCCGTATTTTTTAATTGATGACCTATTTTGAGCATCTAATGCCCGGGCCCTTCGTATATTTTAAGTTTAAGAGCTGTAGTAATAATTTTGTTATTAACTTTATGTATATATATTAACATATTTAATATCTTCTATGTAAAAAATTGTTTTCTAGCACACATTTTTGGATGAAATGGTTTTTAATGTATGCAATATTTCCTATTTTCTTTTGTAAAACTTTTGGGTGTTCTGCGCTCTACTCAATTCGTACAGCACACCATTTCCAAGTCGTGACAATTTAATCGTAATTTTGAACAATTGCTCTTAATAACATTTCACTTACCGGTTTTCAATGTTTTTTATTTGTGATCTTTGAAGATAAGTTTAATTTATTGAAATATTTGAAGCGTGTACAGCAATTAAATATTAATGATAATGAAATAACTTTTTAATTTAATCGTAAAATAACATTGTTTGTCCATTGACATGTAGTTGTACAGTTAAGAGTTTATTGTAAAAATGATTTGTTTTAAAATCGTTACTCTTAGAATGTTAGGAACGCCCCACTCCTGACTTAAATAAATAAATAAAAAAAATTGGTAAAATATTGTATCTTTAACGTTAACGGTTTGGATTATTCAGTAATAAATTATTAAATTGAAATTGCAAATCAAATCTCTTGTTTCGTTTTAATCGCTTAATTTCCTGTTGTATATGGTGCCACTATAATCCTCTTTAATTATTGATTTTACATCATAATTATATATTACGTTAATTAACGACATATTATAGCAATTTTTACGATTTGTAAAAATTAGTGTCTACTTAGAAAATGTGTAATGCATCCGCAACGGTCTTTGAGGAACGGATTTTATTAAAATCCATTCTTAGCTGGCCTTCAAAAGGCTGAAGTAATATGTCGACCAAATTTTGAATGTTTACGTCTAATAGCTTCGGGGAACCTGTGATAAATCAATGAATCTGGATATGTACTAACTGTTCACCGCCCGTTTTGCTGGACGTAACATCGCTGTATCCCTATTTTGAGAGAACATTTTGTAAAATTCGTTCTTAGCTGACCTATACACGGTAAAAGGAATATTCCTTCCAAATTTCCAGTCTATGATTCCAGAGATAACGTGATGAATTTCATATATATATATATATGTGTGTGTGTAGATAAACATAAATAAAAGAAAATAAGGAAAAATTAGACTACAAATAATCTTTACCTATTTGAAACTTTTAAATGTTTTTAACACAAGTATACTTATTTTCAAAAATATAAAATTGTTTATTTCAAACAACACCCTAACTGGTTGGACAGAGTTCGATGCATCTATTAATGGTATAAGGCTGATGCCATAAAACCTATAATTAAATTATTCTATTATTTAAAAAAAAAATCCATTAAGGTCGCTAATCTAAGAAAACCATACACTGGGAATATAAACATTGGTACTTATATTTTTTCTTGAAGATAATTTGTATTAACTACACATCTGTTTTTTTATGTACATAAATTTACAGTAAGACATCTACAGGTTAATACAATTTACTTATAGAAAAGGTTTCCGTTCGTACACAAAAACTGTAGTGACTTGAAAAAAGAAAACCAATGTCCCACTTTGGCTGTTTGTTCAAAAAAACGGGTTTATGGCCTCTAAGATAAGTTGAAAAACTAGCTACATACAAAGGACGATATTGTGTTTCCCAGTCTTTATCGGAAAATATCATTTACGTGGTGCAAATATTTAATATAAATTGATTTTTTTTAAACTTGTTGATATATAAATTTTATATCGACAAGTTTAAAAAAAATCGCTTAGTTAAGTAGCAAGGTGATAAGACGAAACTTGAGCAATATCTCTTATTATTTTATAACAAAGTACTAAGAGCGGCGACACGGACACCGGCGACGACGCCGTCTTCGTTTCTTGAAACACGGAAACCAACTTCGTTTTCTTCGTCGCTTACGCCTGCAACGGCTGCGGTCTCGAGCGAGTCTCTCTTTATACTTTTTTCCACGTTTATTAAGAAAACCTAGTGCAGCACTTCTCTTTAAGGTTTCTTCAGCTTTTGTAGTTATGACATTTGTTTTCCAAACATCACCAAATTTATATTGCAAATATTTAGTAACATCTTCAGCGGTAGCACCATTTCTATCGGCAATTTTGTGAAAAGCGCTCATTACTATCTTTGCTGTATTAATATTTTGTTCTTGGATATTTAATTGGGACATTTTCGTGTTTTAGTGATGATATTAACATAAGTACTTACAACAAATTTTGATTTATTTTGACATCAATCAGTAGGAAAAAGTTGCCTACGTGGCTAGTCACATATAATAAATCTTTAATTATTATTCGTTAAATTTCACTATTATAATCTGCCAGCAAATTTAAATTTTGGTTGATATCACTCGAAATACAGTAATATGGCAATATTTCAATTTTATTGTATGTAACATAAGTAGTAGTAAGAAGAATAAAATGAGGAGTCGTTTCAATTTCATAAACACTCTTTGAATGTAATCTTGACGCAATTGTTGCAAGAAGAAAAATAAATTGATAGGATTTCTAAATAAGAAATAGTTTGTTAATCAATGTCAATTAAATTTGATGTATTTAACCACACACTTCATACTTAGATTGATGTAAAAAAAATAATGTTTTCATTAGCACAACATTATTATACAACGGATTAAAATGGCTACTGAAGAAACTTCACAAGATGTGTCGCCTGTTGAAGAGGAGGCAGACCCTCCCGGAGGAATGATTATTCAATTCCTGAACGACATGGAGGAAGGTGCGACTTCCGCTGAGATTGTACGACACTTACGTTATAATTATGGGGAATTTAATAATGACGAACGCATGAATCGTGCTGTCGAAAAGATATTAGAGAAAGGAACAGCGTTAGGATTTCTACAGAGAAAAGGTTCCCACTACTTAAATTGGGAACCGCGTGAAACCTGTTGCAGGAAACAAATGCGACGAAGAAGCCGCAGCCGACGTAGAAAGATCTGCCGGCGTCCTCGCCGTCGCACGCGACGTTGCTGACAGTAATTCAAATACAACGGATGAAATTTAAATCTCCAAGTGCGTCTCTTGTAAAATCCAATCATTTTACTTTTACGAGCAAATATGTGATCAATTTGTAACTTCTGCCGTGGTTCTTATTGGTGTATAAATTTAATAAAATTGTTAAGTGCTTTGAAGTCCTTTATTTAGAGTAAGTTCCTAATACATTAAGTTTAGATCTGAATTTATTATACCGGTTTACATTGACCATTCAAATCTAACAATACTACAGACATCAAAAAAGAATTAACTAGAAATTGGATTTAAGCGCCAATTATCTTCTTCACGATGTATCCAGGTATGGCGAATAACAATAAGAGCAACATAAAAGTAAACACGATTCCTGCAATTCCCATGACTGCTTGCCATTTGTAATTCTGCCAGATGAAATAGCGAATCGATTTCAGAGGGTTCAGGAACCCCATGAACGATGCATCCGGTCGACTGAAATGATTTAATGAATTTTATATCTATAAAAAAATTATTTTCGATGTGAAAAAATACTTTAACCAGTTAATTCCATAGCCATATCTCTGAAGAAATTTAAAGAATGCATATGCAGCTATAAACTACGAAAACTACGATGACATCAAAGCTATAAAAACTTTACAGGTGGAAAATTTGTCTTTTTTTTATTAATAGTAGGTACGCCCTTATGATAGAACGTGGTAACAAAGCTTTATCATAAGGACCTTCTAAATTACTTTTTTAAAGAGACTTCTAAGGAAACTAAAAAACCTGTTCTCAGGATAAAAGGAAAATGCTAGTAATCCTGTCGATCAGTAATTGAGTACTATCCCAATTATTCAGATTAAAAGACTCACTTTGGTTTTTCTAAAGGATCTGGTTCATTACGTCCTAGACCGGCAGGAGCATTATCGGCCTCCTCGCGTGTTAGTAATTGTATTTCTGCCTCGACTTTCCCTGTTAACTCCATTTCGTCATTACCTCCTTTATTCGAAAAAGGCCACCAGCCCCTAACACGTTTCTGTTTAAATATATTAACCATTGGTACAGTGCCATCGTTTCGAAGCATGTCTAGAGTGCAATGCTTTGATGTTTTTGCCCCACGCGGGAATCTATTCAAGTCTAAGGTGATAGCCCCTGTAAATAACAAATCAAATATCGTTTAAATATACCTAACATGTTACATCAAATGTTAACTAAAAATGTTGAAATTGTACCCAAAAAATCATCCGCAGAGAAGTGATCAGAGTCCCACACTTGTAGTTCTAACCGGGCTGGAATTTTACATTCGGTTTCATCCCAAGCAAACACAGATTCCTTGCGATTAATAACTATGCGTTCTTCAGCTTCTAAATAATCAAACGGATATATGAAACGCCAGTTAAAGTTTCCTTCTCCTGTTAAGGATCGGTAATGAATATCAGTGTTTTGATAGTCGCCCGGACCTTTGAGCCATCTAAAATAATGTTAACGTGTTAATGCATATATATGTATATAATTTACTTTAATTATTATATCTAACCTACCCCTTCACATAAATATCAGACATCTTTTCTCCTGTAAAGAAAGCATCATCCTCTAACACAACGTCTGCGGTATTCCAAATTATAACTCTCAATTCGTAAGACTTGGGTCTACGCGGCGAAATATCTAGTGCAGGACCTGGTAGAGGCATGTCCATAGGAAACATCTCAACCCACATTTCCAAACGTCCTTGTTCAACTCCTTACATAAAACAAAATTTGATAAGTTATTTAAACTTATAAAATAATTACGAAATAGATTAAAAAATAATTAATTAGATTAACTGATTTGAAACGAAAAACTCTTACCAAGTTTGTTAGGATTGTATAAAGACCTAGTTTCAATATGTTCAGTAACTAAACGGGTCCCAATACGTGGCACTTCTTGCCAGCGGTGGAGGACCACTAGTGCCATTTGTTCTTCGGTTGTGTCGAGTGTAGGGAATACATCCTTGTCCTCCATAGGCATATTAAAAATAGTTCGCCCAACTTTAACCCGACCGTACTCATAAAGTGGAGGATCCAGTTTTCCGTCTTTGCACAACTTGGCTAAAATCTGTGTCGGCTTCATAGCGTCGCGCCACTTGTTGTACCCTTGTCTAAAATATATTAATAATTTTTAATAAAAATAGGGTAATTGGGTTAAATGATTGTTTTTATTAACAACTAAAACTAATTAGAAAATTTTAAAATATTTAGGTGACAATATGGCCGCCAATGGTGAAGCGTGCTCGCTGAAAAGTATTTCTTCTGAGTAAAAGTGTTTTTGTAGTTTGATAGCTAGCCAGAAGTGTCCAAAATAACTTTATTACAAACCACCCTCCAATGGTTCAGTGATCTGGTGAACCAGATGTCATTATATTAATAACTGTTATCAATTGAGTAGAGGACGCTATATTTTAGGAGTTAATAATTTAAATAAAAAATACAATCAAAAAGTTAAAAATAGCAACAAATACGCACTCTTCGTATTTCTTCGGTAATCCACATGTTGCTCTATGGCGGCTGTAAAATCGATTTTCAAGATCTATCTTCGTTTCTCCAATCAAATCATCAGAGCCAACTAAGTCCCAGTCCAGAACTTGTATCGTTAACATAGAATCTTGTGGAAAAGTAGCCTCAATCTCAAAACATTTCCCAAAAACTGGGTTCAGTTGCTTGGATACGTAATTTTCGTTATCAGTGATTGTCTTTGATCCTAAATGCAAACTGATGTAAGGATCGGCTTTCCCGTTCAAATCCATCGGATGTAAATCAGTTGCTTTCACTATGTAGACTCTTACTAATACATGGATTGGATCATTACTAGGTACACCTTGGAAGAACCCATAATTTGGATCAAATCCCATCACTGTATGATCATCTATATCTTTCGGCAAAGGCCACTTGTACACTTTTACGGCGCCCTAAAATAAATACATAATAATATACAAAATAGCTCTGAATGTTCCTAGAATAGTCTAATTTTTATCTCAAAAGATATTAAATAAACGCTCATTTTTCCTATCAGTAGTTTATAGATTTTCTCTTTTTAAGGCATTCTATGATGATTTTTGTTGCAATTGAGACAACATTGATTTTCATTACATATATGTTATAACATATATGTAATGAAAATCAATATCTGTATTTATAATTATATATCTGTATTTATAATTATATAAAGTATGTGATTATAAAATTACCTTAAAAATACCGATGATGCGATTGTCGTCTTCTACTTCGTCACCTGTATTTTTTCCTCGGTACAAGGCGAATGAATGTAACCACTCCTTGAATTCCTCATATTCCGGAACTGCTTCAAGCTCATGAGGATAAACCTTTAGTTAAGAAAATAAAAATTTATATAATATTTACAATAAGGGTTTTCAAAATAAAAATAACGCTATATAATTAATACTTTTTACAAAATGAACTTTGCTGACCTTTGTCAATGAAGAATTCGGAATTTCATTTTTTTTGGAATATGTTGGACTCATTTTTGATCTAGGCGAGTACATCGGACCCTGGCCATGTCGTTTACTCATGTTTTGTTTGTTTACTTGTGGCGAATTTACTTCTACGCGAATGAATTTATCGTCAGCGCTTGATGTATGGGGTGCTTGGAAATAATCTGCTCGATCTCTTTTCGCTTCTTTTTCTTCCTCTCTCATTGACTCTACAGAAGAGAAATATTTAGTCCACCAATCTTTACTTCCCTCGTCATTGTCCAGTATTGAATCAGTACTTGGTTTGCGCTTTTTACCCAAATCGCGTATATTTTTTTTGCGCAGTGGAGATTTAACGCCTGATCCATAGGAAAGGGCATTACGTGCGGTACGCACAAGAAGAGGACAACTCTCTCTTTCGTGTTCGATTGTGTAAACATCTTGAATTATGCGATTAGCTTTCAAGTCAACATTTTGTAATGGTATTAGAGATTTTTTCCTCTCTTCTATTTCTCTCTCTCGTTTACTCATTGGATTATAAATGTATTTGTGTATGGAGTTAATGGTATGAGTCCCCACTAGAGTAATTCTACCAAAACTGCGACTGTCAACAACGCGAATCGTTAGAGGGGGTCTATACAAATCTTGATCTGGAAGTTCTACGTCAACAAATTTTATAGGATTTGTAAAGTTTGGGTTACGTTTGGCATTTTGTATCACAGTAGAATATATAATGTTGCCGGCACATTCTATATCAACTCTTGGTTTATCTACTGACAAGAGATGGACGCGTTTCAAATCTCTTAAGCCCCAAAACAGTACTTCAATACGGTACTTTGAAAGCGTTGGGCGTATTCCTTTAGGAACTGGCAATATAGGGCCTTTATTAACTTTAATTGGTAGCTTTCCGCTAAATTCCTTTGGAGATGGAAGCTCTGGTAATATAGACGCATCATGGTTCGGTGGAATCTCGAGCAATTCAAAAGTTGCTAGTAGTTCGCCTGCACTTTCATCACCACGTGTAATTTCATACCATTCCAATGTTGGTGGAAATTGTGGCCTTTCATAATTGTCTTCAAAAGCTTTAACAGCAGGTCTTGCTACAGTACGTCCAATAAATTCCGACTTTCCTACTTTGTCTTGGTCGAATATCTCTATGATAATTGGTGGTGGATTGGCTTTAATCTGGGATATAGAACCATACAGTACAATATCATCAAAAACAAGTAATTCATCCCAAGTAGGACTCAAAGTTTCATCAATCACTTCAGTTGTACCAGTTTGATTCCCAATTATAACCTTTGCGAACGGGTCAGATAAACCGGAAGAGTCAGACCCGATTAAAGACCTCGCTTGATAAATATATGCTCGCATTTGGAATTTCTGTAATATAAACCATATATATATATATATATAGAATGTAATTCAATTAATTATTTTACTAAAATCATTAAAATTTAACTAACATGCTTCTCTGTATAATATATGGTATTGGGTGCATTTGTTCGCAGTATGTCCGCATTCCGTATTTCCCAACTCATTTCAAAGCCTTCAGGTAGGCCAGAAATATAATGTTTTTTGTCTTGCAAAACTCCCAGCCACAAATAAACGCGGATCATGGCGGGTACAGCCCATCCACCAGCCGCAGTTCCTTTGTTACCAGGCCACTGTCAAAACATACCATCATGAACATGACATGCTCGTAAAACTTGGTAAACAAAGAAACACGTTTCATTAATTTGCATTTACCTTTAAGTAAAATGTTTGCATTTTTCCACAGAATTTTCCGGCTTCCAGGCGGTTCACTGAAAATATTATATACCGTGCTGGTATTCTGCAATACGCTAAACGCTTCCTACTGCTAACCATCCATATGAATATATCAGGCATTGCTTGTTGTGCCTAAAATAAATAATATGATAGAAAAGAGGAATGAGAATAAACTGTGATCCGTATTATTTTGTAATACTCACGTCCTCGCAGAGATGCTTGAGTCTGTCCAAATAAGTAAATGCTGTGCCAATTCGATCTTTGATAGAATTTTTAGTAATTAGAGCTTTGAGATTTCGGGTGTTGTAACCAATTTGCTCCTATAAACCATTGTGTTATGTTATTATAGATATCACTAAAATATTAGGGGGACCGGAAAGTAATGTCGTTTTCTTACGCTAAATACAAACACATACATTTTTAACGAGTCTTTATTTTTAATCAATGATGTATTCCCCATCATTGTTAATAACCTTTTGCCATCTAGTGAGTAAATTTTCAATCCCTGATCGATAAAAAATAATTGGTTTTTCGGCAAAATATCTAGAGATGGCATTTTGGATATCATCCAAATTTGCAAATGTTTTGCCACTTAAAAAGTGTTGCAGCGCTCGGAATAAGTGGAAATCCGATGGTGCAACATCGGGCGAATATGGTGGATGAGGCAGCACCTCCCACCCCAATTCATTAATTTTTTCTAGAGTTCGCCTTGCGCAGTGCGGTCTTGCATTGTCATGTTGGAGAATGACGCCTTTTCGGTTGACAATCGCTGGCCACTTTTCAATTAAAGATTGATTGACTCGCTGCAATTGTTCGCTGTAGAGGTCTGCAGTAACAGTTTCTCCAGGTTTCAGTAATTCAAAATGAACAATGCCGCGAATACTCCACCAAACACACAAAAGCGCTTTTTTGGGGTGTAAACCTGGCTTAGCAGTACTCCGAGGGATTTCATTTGGAGAGAGCCACTGCCTTTTGCGTTTTGGGTTATCATACAGGACCCATTTCTCATCTCCTGTGATCAAGCGATCAAAAAACGCTTCTGTGTTGTGTCGTTGAAGCAATAAGTTGCATGTGATTGATCGGTTAGCCTTATTCTGTTCGGACAGATTATGCGGGACCCAAACACCTGCTCTGCTTACTTTTCCAATCTGCTTCAAATGTTCTTGGATGGTCGACCAAGGTTTGTTGAGACTGTTTGACAATTCCTCGATCGTCTGACACGGATTTGCTTCCACTTCCGCCCTTAACACGTCGTTGTCTAACGCTGATGGTCTTCCTGATCGATACGAGTCGGAAAGATCAAAATTACCCGATTTGAACTTGGAAAACCACCTTTGGCATTTACGAATGTCCAGTGCATTTGGATAAACATCGCAAATGTTTTTGGTAGCAACTGTTGCATTATTTCCCTTGCGAAACTCAAAGAGCATGCAATGCCGGATGTGTACCTCTTCTGGTATTTGGCTGGCCATTTTACCCAAAATTGCAAAAAAAAATTGTAATTCAATTGTCTATAAGTAAAGAAATCACTATAACCTCACAATGTCTTTGGTACGCCTCTGAACAAAACAATGAGCTGACAAATGACAATCAAGTATTGGCATGCGCAGAAACGACATTACTTTCCGGTCCCCCTAATATTAATAAAAATAAGTTGCAAAAATATATTTTATCCGACTTACTATTTCATGAACGCACATCTTGTGCCGTTCTTGATCAAGAGTGGTATTTCCGAATGCTTGAGAGTTGGCCATTTCGCGAACGTAGACCGCACAGGAGTTGCTTACGCATTCAAGTGTGGACTTCAATGCTGCTATGGTCGTGTTATCTACTCCACTGTCGCTCTCTACAGCTTCTTGGGCATAAGTCAGCCCTTCTTCCTATGAAAGCAATTTTCTTATTAAAATTTGTAATACTAAAATCCTTTTTCAATAATGGGCACATTAATGTTTTTCCATATTATATATGTAATACATGTGTAAATAACATATATGTGTGTTATATATATTACACATTATATGTTTTCATCTCTAATACTTTTTTATGACATACTGAAATAGATATGAGAAAAATAATTGCTTACAAATTTTTCGACTATGCTAGCGATCATGTTGGAGTTATACATGCGTTGACGGTAGTCTGGCCAGATGCTGCGCACATGCATGCATTGTTTCTGTTCCCAGTAAGGCAAGTAATAGTAGTTTTTGTCATTGGAAAGCGCTTTTGCCGAATGGGTAACACTTTGCCAATATCCAATATCAGGGTTTAAAGAATCTTAAAAAAAAAAGAACAATTATTTAATAAACACAAATCGTAACAGGATAACAAATTAATTAGATTCAATTAATGCTCATAACCCACCAAGATTTTCCAAATCCATAGTTCTTCTCACTGACTCGTTGGGGCCATCGAGTGAGTTTCCCGCGTTCCCGATGCTCAGTTCGAACTGTATTGGTTTATCAACAAGTCTCTTATCAATCATGTTTACATCAAAGATACACCCGAAAAGGAAAAACTCTGCGTTTTTCTCTAAAGAGATATCGGTAATTGGCATGGTAGGCTCTATTTCTACATCTGATAGAGGTGATTCAATGTTTTCCAATATTTCGGTGCGAATTGATATCAAAACCCTGAAAATTTCAGTTGTCAATTATTATTTGTAGTTAATAGCTAAAACTTTTTTATATATATTTATAAGAAGTTTACATGCCTTGCTCTGTAGGAAACGCCTTCACCCATACCGGTGTTTAAGTTTGAATATTGGTCTAAAATACTGTAATCTCGTGGGGAACCATATAGGTAAACGTAAGCTGGACCAAATGTGGGTAAGAAACCTAAAAAATCGGAAGTTAAATATTGAAACATTTTATAAATAAACAGTTTTGGTTTAATTTACGTTTCACAGTCTATGGTTATTAATTCAACAAGCTTTTAAATTAATTGATTTGTTGTGGGTTACCTTTGTCACCGTCATTTGAAATGGACTTCAGATCTATAAAGTGGGTGCCAATGATGTTAGGATGCACGGGATCATTGTCTTTAAGTTGAATCTTAATCCGCTGACAGAGAGGCGGAAACATTTCTGAGAACACTATTTGTTCATTCCATACTGGTGAGTAGGTGTTTTTCTTGACTGATGTACAGCCCTAAGGACGAGTTAAAAATTAGGAATAACTGGTTTTATGACATTTTGATGCTGTTGCTGAATTACTTGCTCAGTTCATTTGTATTAGCGGTTAAAAATGAATTATAGGCAACTTACAAAATTATATGTAAATATTTATAGGCGATATTATTTGTTGTCAAGTATCGATGTTTGATGTAATGCAATGTTTAACTTAACATCAATAAATTTAACAAAAATATCGCATTTATTACAGAAAAAAATGAATCATTGTATTAATGATATTTTTAAAGAAGTAAAGAAACTTGAGGAGTTTAAATTTTAAGTCTATTTTTACTTTCCGTATAAAATAGTAACGTTATAACATTTAATATGTCTTTGTAAACGTACAGTCATTCCGGCAAAAGACACTTCCACGTAGGGGTCCACGAGATCCTGGTTTTCGCCAGTGAATGCTCGTTTTACGTTGGCTATTAAAGAATAGTTCATCTTGGGTAGACCATCAGCCTTGTATATCTTGATGATAAATTTCGCGCGCTGTCGCTCTATCGGCACACCATCGGGTAGCAGTAGGTTTCTTAAAGAGTTAATCATATGAAAATGTTTAAACATTTCATATATTATATCTGTGATATTTGTAGGTGTAAAAACTATAGCACATTTATCAATGTAATAAAAAGCAAATATTGCTACAACTCATACATATTATATATAATGTAAAAAAAAAATTATTGCTTCAGCTACTGTTACCAAGGATCTTTTTTACTTAAATAGGGGTGAGAATAAACTGACATAAAATTATGAAATGTTTTTTCTAGTATTTTCTTAGAAGCTATAAAATCCAATGAGAGCCTAACGTTGCTACTAACTTGGTAATAGCATCAATTGGTAGTGAATCACAAAAAAGAGAGTAATGTTAAAATATTCTCTATTAAAAAAAAAAATAGATATTTGTGTCATTTTTATAGGAGTCTCTGTATTGTCTCATTGCATAAATTAATTAGAGAACAGCTAAAGGGTGAAATGGTGTACATGTTACACCGCATAGGCACTCACGCTTCTATATCGTCTTCATCTCTGTCGCTCTTTGGCGGTACTTTGACTGTGTCACCTTTCGCAATGACACTAATATCGCACTTAAGATACCCCTTGGCGCCTGCAGCAACGTCGTCTGGGTCCGTAAGCAAGGCCCATTTGTGGTAGAACTGACGGTCTAGTAACAAACATTATCATAATATTAACACATTCAAATCAGCCAAACCTAAATGCACCGCAATCTATCAGGCTTATGTGTATAACGAGCAACTGGTGTTAACTATATGATTAAAGTAATAATAAAGATATATAAATATATATATATATATATATATTTGTTGTATGGTGTATAATATGTACACTATTTGTAATTTAATTACTGATGTGTAGGAATTTTAAACTCTTTGAATAGTTTCTGTCGTTATGTTTGAATAAAACTGAACAGACCTTCACGATTGTGTGATGGCAAATAGAAAAGGAAATGAAAGAAGACCATTGAAGCGAAATTAATTTTAACACAATACATTTATGAATACACGACGGTGCAATACATAGGTATAAACGTACATCAATTATGTAACGTTTTTTAATTTCCACTCAAGAATTTAGATGATATGTCACATCATGCAAAATGAAAGACAGGAATTACTTTCTATTCGAAAACCTTACTTCCTTATCAATTTCATCGATATTGCGAAATAGGAATCATATAATTGTTTGGGAAATAGGATATAGTTGTACAAAACACTACAACACTATACACTAACAAACTTATATGATAATATATGAGAATATTTCGTTTTATATATTACAGAATTAAAAGTAGCAATGTATGTTCAGCAGTGGACCTCTATCGGCTGATGATGATGATGATGACGATGTAAGTATAATCTAAATTCGATAGTTTTAAATAAATTTAAATACTTTAAAAATTTATACAATAGATAATAATTCTATAGAGCAGTTTGTTAAATTTAATGTAATAGTATCTTAAGAAGGGGAGTAACGGTTCCCGTATAACAATTCACGGGATCCAATCTAACCTCAACTGCACGTGGTGTACCCTTCTAATCAACAAACGAAGCTCTAGCAACCACCAATCCACATTAAGCCAGTGTGGAGGGAAATGACTCAAATCCCCGCACACGAATCCTTAACCGTTGTGAGAATCATTGATAAGGATAAGACCTATGTCCGGCGGTGGACGTTTACCGGCTGATGATTATAATGACTAACCTAATAAATTAATCATATATTTTTTACAAGTCAAAATTAAATAGTCTATCTCTCGAAGGATAATATCCTTTTAAACTTGTAATATTTTCGGCAATTACGGTTACACGAACTCGTTTAAAAAAGTGATTCGTCGAGCTGCAAAATTGTGCTGGCTTTAGGTTTAAACATTAAATTTAACACGTTTCGTTTGTTCCTTTAAACTGAAATATAATGAAAATTCCATTTGTTGTTACGTTCATGAGGAAATTTAAATGAAAACAGTGATTAAATTTGCACATTAGACATAACACACAAGCAGTATTTCGCAGCGCAAGTACGCCGCGGTATGATTCGCCAGCGGAAATACGTTCTATGAACTAAAAAATGAAATTTTATTATTATTTTGGATATATCATTAATTAAATCTCGCTGAGCGTAATACTGATGCAGTGTGCATTCGTTTATTATAAAGAGAAAACAAACCATAAACCGAACAAACATCATGCTTTGAAATTAAGCTGATTCTATCGATATATGGACATAAATAAAAACATACAACGCTCATGACTAGATTTACATGTGATAATGAAAAATAATATTTAGTGTTGAATTTGTGATTAATTTGCCAAATATTTGTATAGTTGGAGCATATAGAAGTTTCTATTATAGATGTAAAATATTTGACACAAATTATAACACATTTGCAGTGTTATAACTTGTGTATTATATAGTGATTAGGAGGATCACTAACATAACGATCTCATTGACTTGAAATATAATTGATCTAGAAACATTATATATTGTTGATAGTAATATTAGGTTGATAACGATGTAAAGATGCAGATAGGATCTCTTGCTTATTTTTGGCATGAAGATTAAATTGAACGGCGCTTAAGAGTATGGAATTTCTTTGTAAATGGATAATAAAACATTACATTTTTAATGTCAAGGATAATAACAAAGCAATAATAGTTTAAAACAAAAGCTCATGAACAGCACATTACCAATTATAAGCTGAGCAAGCATATCATATTTAGATCATAGCACAGCAGATATTTCATTGCATATACATTTTTATGAAAGCATTAGAAATTTTGTTAGTAATGAAAACAAATTACAGGAAAATCTTATGAGACAGAAAGTATATTATGGAGTAAATAAAATATAGTAGTAGTACCATCATATAATACTATAATATGTAATTTCAGGAAACCGTCTCTGTCTCGCAGTAATAGATTATGATACATATACTATATTATATTGATTAGTTTTTACATACTGTACATATACTATATTTATTATTTAGGAGATAGTGTGGACAATTGCTAATAGCGGGGTGCTTTGTGAACAACTACGTCTAATGCTCTATTACTATTATATTCTCAAGCAGCAACATTTATACTTAGACATGGAGGCGGGAGTTCGCTGTCATTCGGCTGTCGCGTTCTGAAACGGCGTGAAGGTCACGATAAAAGGTGCAAGGATATATAGACACTTAAAAAATAGATAGACTGTATAATAATTTAACATATAAAAGGTATAGCATGCAGTTTGGTAAAGAGTAAGGTAGTAGCTTGTAAGAAGAACTAATAGTAATAGATACGGAAATTAAACAAATGTTTCTTTGTTTGTCGTCCGTTAAGTATTAAAATTGATAGTAGTGATATATTTTTTTTTTAATTTGCAAGTGCGTGAGAGAAGATAGATATTTAATATGAAAAAATCTGTAATTTTTTTATTTTTAACTATATCTTCTATCTACAACTTGATTTTGACACGATGTTCAATACCAAACCGGTAAAGAATAGTTTGACTCATTACTACCGGAGTACACCAATGCTATTATTATAATGACAAAAGAAAAAAAAATGCTCTACACTTTCGTAGCCCTGGAATCGAACCAGCGACTACGGTGTGCATTTTGTTCTATTATATTTATTTACTGGAGATAGGTCTCTGTTGCCGGAGACCGGCTGGGTAGGTATTCATCGTAGCTCCTATTTTTGTCGCCAAACAGTATTGTACAAATATTACCGCCTTCCGGTTTCAGTGGAGCTATAACTAGTGAAATTACTGGGGTTAGGAAATTTAATATACTGTCTCTAGGCGACGAGCATAACGCGGTGCTATGTATGTTATCCTAAAGCCACGTTACGAATGAAAAAATAATTATAATATCGAAACAACTGTAAAAAGTCGTGTCGTCATTCGTTTATCATTGCAAACCTGAAGGTCATCCCCTAAATATAAATGCATTTTTTTTCTTCAGCTGAAACAGTCTAATAGATTGTTATTATAGAATTTGTAACTCAGGTCTTGAAATTGCGTTTTCTTACAATTACAGACAGCTAAAGAGAGTTTTAGTTAGTTTATCCCAGACATTGCACATTGCAGTAATCACTGAGGTGATTACTGCAATGTGCAAACTTAAATTAGCTAATAAGTTTTTTTGTTACAAGAAAAATGTTACCAAGTAAATAAAATAAAGGTAAAGTACATAATGAATTAGGTTTAGTTTTCAATTATTTTCCTATTTCCTATAAATGTTTAACACTTCGTGTAATTTCATTGTAACAACTTCGGACGAAATTTACTGTTTCCGATTTAACGGAGTTTAAGTTTAACTAGGAAATAGCATCCGGCGAATAATATAAATAACAGTGTAAATAACATTGATTTTATCGTATAATAAATGTTTTTGATGCGTATTATGGCCTTCAGTGTAAATTTTGTATAATGTGTCAATAACAGGAATTTGATATTTGTGTATATTTCCATTGTAAAGGCATGTGTAACTGTTATACCGGAAGATTGAATTGAATACTGTTATATACATATATATAAAGTTCCAATGTTTAACTTTTCCATGATATTTAATAAATTTGTTGTAAATTTTCTATTTCGTTTATATTCCCTTTGTTACTACTATTTTTATGTATATTTTTTTAATTTTGCATTACTGCGTCTTATAACTTAGTCTTACCTTATCTGTACTGTAAATCTACAGTGATATTTACGTCGGGTAATGTTAAAGTTATATAGGTTCGGATTCCGGTTCGCGTTGCGACTTACCTGGCTGACTCCATACCGTGGCCACGTCGAGCTTGAAGTTGCCGAGCAGTTTGTCCGAGCGCAGTATGCTTCGCGAGTGTAGTACCTGTGAACAGGGATGTTGCACGTGTCACGCTAGCGAACTACCAGCCCCGGCCAGCTTACGCCGACACTTGTTACATTTGGCACCGCACATACGAAACGTATACGAGTAAATACCGGATGGAGCAATCGATAAAATAATTTCGCGGCATTGCGGCCCGTATTACGACTTAATGGTGTAATCCGACTAAGACGTTTTAATTATCTGAACAACTAAAATTTCTATTCTAATTCAACACGAATTTGTTGAACATTAATAATAAAAATTTTCTCCTAATATTCAGCCTTATATTTCCGCCCTTCTGTACGATCAAGCCGTCACGCATCCATTTGATAGTTTCCTTGTAGTTCATAGATATTTTACATTACTTTAACTATTCTTTAACCATATATTATTTTATAACTTAAAAGAAAACTACACGATTGAAACCCTGAAATGTTAATATATATATTAAAAAATATATATATTAAAAAAAAAACCTTTAAATATAATAAATAAAACCAATTTTCGCTTAACGATATTCATAACTATTATCCTACAACAGAAAACGGTATTTGCGATTGTGTTACAAACTTCGTAAAGTAAAATTCCATTTCATCGTCATCATCATCAGCCGATTGACGTCCACTGCTGGACATAGAACAATTAAAGTTCATTTAATATTAAAAAATAATCTCTTCATGCCCAATTTAATTTAGTAATCTGTGTTGGGTGAAAAGGTTTCTAAGCGATTTGATTAAAACAATGTAAACTTACGATAGTTGCACTTAGAAAACAGTTAAGTTTTATTCTATACGCCTAAGGTATATATCTTAAATTCCATGCCAATATTGTTGTATGGAATTTCAAGATACAATAACCTTATTATGTGTATACTGATGGACTGAACTAACTGAAATAAAGTAACAATCAAAAGTTCATCGTGCTACTTGATTACTACGATATCAATATATCCGTCCCCTTAAGCTTGAGTAATAACCGATACTATAAAATGAAAGTGTTAAAGCGAAAACATCCGCTAATTTTTTTTTTTATTAAATACTTGATATACTTATAAAATAATCTGTGTCTAAGATTATTCGTAGATTGTTGGGACACAACACCTGAAACTCGTATTTTGTGAATTCGCGGCACATTTATAGTTAATTTCACATATGCAGCTAATATAATAGAATTCAGAGAAACCATCAGATTCATTTTAATTAATTGTATGGATCAGTTTACAAAGTAAATAAAGTTATCTCGTTTTATAGGGAATACGGTAAGCTATGTGTAATAAGCCAGCGCCACACGCGCAAACATGTGGTCAGGATTCAGTTTAATATTTTATTGAAATATGTTCACGAATTCCACTGAAGCCGAAATTAAATGCATAACTAGCACATTCAATCAAAGAACATCTCATACAGATATACAGAAGGCTCTATAGAGTAGCACATATTAAATAATGATTTTATCGGCTTTCAAAACGGAACGGAATGTTCCGTTTTGTATTGGAAACGGCTGCATCATTTCAAAAGACCTTTCACTGGCATATATTAAAGCATATAATATAATATGCTTTAAAAAAAAAATGCTTAAATCCTTTGTGCTTTGTTCTTTTTTGCCTTTTGTTGCTTCAATTCTACGAAATCATGAGAGACGAAATCTCGTCACCTATAAAAAAGACAGCTATTGTTTGTATTGTTTTTGTTATTGTTTATTAAATGGATCTATAGTATCTATGCATAACATAATCTGCACCATAGATTTAGGTAAATATGTATATCTGCAAAAGTTTAATAAACAATGTAGCGACAATGTCCTCAGGGTATATACAAATGCCTCAATAAATTTTCGTTTACTTGCAAACACAAAAGTTAGCTGCCGTGAAAATCGCATAAATTTTACTGAGGCGGTAATTTTACGATATTTTTCGATGGCTTATACATATTTATATGTATATATATGATTCGTATACTCTCTTTGCAGACACACACGGAATAATTCATGATGTGTAGATGAATTAGGCTGTACGTTGCCGGAGTACAGATTGCAGGGTGAATAAGTCATCGGTCCACGTATATATTAAGACAGCTATTATAAATCAATCGATGGGTGGGTACTTCGGTATACTCGCGATCATCACGAAAATTATATATTTTGGTATAAATCTTCAGTCGAATAACAATAGTTAGTTTATTATGGTGTAAACACAAACGTTTAAAAAACCTTCCTTCCTTTTTTACCTTTTTCTTGATCGTTTGTTGATTTATTATCAATACGCCTACTAATTAATATCCCGTCCTCGTTCTTTTGATTAACACAAACCTTGGATGAAATGATTGGAGTTCGCTACAAAGTCACCCATTGTATCGTTTACTTAACAAAATAAATGTTAAGAATCCATAGACTGATCATATTTTAAAAACAATAAAGGCCCTTTGTGGGGAATTACCTTAAACTTCTTATTGCTGGAAGTATTTAAAGGTCACAGGTATTACAAAGTTTGCGTACTTACTTAGCGGCAGTAAACGTAATGGGCAGTGCGGTACTTCGCTTTGCTGCTGATCGCTTCGCTTAAAGACTACGACTTACCGATAGGGTGATGATTTTATCCAATATCATCAAAGGCGGCATATGGAAGTCGAACACGAAATACTGAGGACAAAAGAAAAATTCTTTTCATACATTCTAATTAATAATCCTCCGTTTGAATGCCACAACAACTTCAAGCAACTGTTCAAATAAACTTAAGTTTTGATATGCTGTAATATGCTTATTATGTTATAACATTCGTTTAAGCTTAGATGAAGTTATATATAATTTATTGTTTATTAGAAAGTTGTTTATATTATTATACATAACATATACAACTCTCTAATAGACATTGTATCTTTAGAAATTTTTCATATAAAATATAATGTATAATAGGATAATGATTATATTACATATTACAGGATATACGACCGATGAGTTTCCCTTTGCGAGACTTGTCGGCATAATATGCATCTTTGAGAATTGTTTAGTCACTTGCATAATTGTGATCGTAAAATCCTATTGTTGTTTAGTCAAAAGGAACTAAAGTCATTTTTCCTGAATTTATATCCTTAGTTTCCCTTTGATTTTGAAACCTATGTCAAATATTTATTTGATATAGTTACGATATAACTACACAATGAACGTTCATTAGGTATTAACAGCCTCGTTCGGACTGAAAGGTCATTCAATCGAAGCATTTTATTGGTCCTTTTAATGTTACAAAGAGAGATTATTTTCACTTTTCTAAAATCATATTGTAAAAGCCGATACATTGACTTTGTTCATTCTCTTAATTCATGACGGTAGTGGCAAGCCAGGCGGGCTCAGACTTACCTCATTGTAATAGGGACAATTGGTGCTCTCCTTCACACTTGTGTACTTCCGCATGTCACCAACTTGAACACAAACCACCGGGTCCATGTTCAGACCTGTTAGCTGACGGGCTTCGATAATAGTAATACATATTTGAAAATCTGTCGGTTTCAGAGCCGCAGGCCCTGTGGCGGGGATTCTAAAGGACCTACAATAAACATTTAGTATATATATAAAACATTTCCACTTATGTAGAGACATATCACGATATCTCTGAAGCAAAAAGAGACTTGAAATTTGGTAGAAATATTCCTTCTACCGAATATAGGACAGCTAACAACAGCCTCTTCGAAATTCCTTTCCCAAAAGGAGTTGTGTGCCTGAGACAGGGGACCAGCAAGTTATGTTATACATGAGATTCTAATAATGATGGTAACTAAAAATTTGTACCTACGGGTTTAATCACTTATCACCATTACTTTTATTAACACCACTTAATGTATCTTTACGTCAATTTGGGATCATGCCTTCATTAGTTAACTGATCCGGATAATGTTCAGTTATAAAATGGACGATAGAAACTTACTTTTTCTTTTGCATTTCATCTCGCGCAATTGCTTCGCTTCCCGTTTCTTCAGATGATACGGACGCCTGACCGATAACCGGATCTGGAGCATTCGATGGCCCCGGCATGTTTCGCAGCTCCATATGTTCATCGCCACTAATACTACCGCGATTGCGACCAAACCGCATAATTGATTTCACATTTCTGAACGTGGGTAGGCGCCTACGCCCTGTGCCGGTGGGCATCTTGTCTTCGTGTGAAAAGCCCCGTCTACAAATAGATTCATTATTATACCTGATTTAGGCTAATGTTCTTAAAATTAGTTATAAATTATCTTTATGTTAGATATAAATAACGACGATTGCTAAAGTGAAAGTTAAATAAAAGTTGTAATATACATTTTCTAAAAGTTTTCATTCGGCAATTTTTCAGCCATTCTTTAGTACTATTTATAAATAACACTTAAGATATTGAAGAGAGGTGGTCTCTGCCTACCCCACTGGGAAGAAAGCGAGATGTATATGTATATATTTGTATGTAATATATTGTTTATCCGTTATATTTATGTCTTACGTCAACACGCTGTATATATTATTACCTACGAGTATGTATAAGCTAGCAAATTTCGCTCATTTTGCTTGTAATTAATTTGTGCGTGTGTAACAAACATTATTTCTTTTACGCCTGTGAATTTTTTCCGCTTACTTTCATTAAAATTTAATATAGTATAACATTTAAAAAGAATATAATGATATGTATGAAAGGTTTTCGCCATTCATAGAAGATAACAAGCGTTTGCGATTGTTATGCAAAGGGAATATGTATAAAATAGTGCAGAGATTTTTATTACAAACTAGTGTTTTTTGCATTTATATTAATAAAGCACACTAAATAATATATATATTCATAATTAAATAATTTTTAATAATTAAACGTACTTGAAAATGTGTTGTCCTGTCTTCAGTTTCTGAGCTCGCAACTCATCTTTACTATCTTCCGGCTCTATATCGATTACGGCATCTTGTCTCTTTAGAGTTTGTTCAAACCTGGCAATATTACGCCCAATCTCTTTCAATTCCTGGTTATCATCTATTCCTGATCGATCTACTGAACTTAGAGAAGAGCCTCGAGCAGAGCCATGTACCATTGCATGTGTAGATCTATGTAGCACTGAACCAACAGAGCTTTGGCGCGAGACTCGACCACCAGACGCATCAGAGCCTCGTCTTGCCTTATGCAAAGTTGGGTAATCAGTGCAGGCTTTGGAGGTCGAAGGTTTCTCGCGATCATAAGTTGAGTCCGCAAGCATCATCTTTGATTTTATTATCGGTCGAATATAGAAGACTTCCATCTCCACATAAGCCTGTGAACGATGACGTTTATTATATGACAAGAAGTGACTAATAATTATTGTATTTATAAAAGATACTAATAAAGAATAGTAATATAAATAAACAATAACTAATCAACGGAGACGGTGATGGCTCAAATCGAAATGTCCGCACATTTGCACGATGCGACTTATAATAGTGTAACCTACACCGTTCCCTATGGAACTTGAACTTCCGGTAAAAGAAAACACGGTGATTAAACTGACAATTTCCAAAATTCAACAGTTAAAATGGACATTTGATATCTACCAACCCGACAGACTCTTTATATGAAAAGCGGCATGCCTCAGCTATTAACACGGTATTATTACGTCCCTGCTTTCTTTAGTAATATAGTTTTATTTAATGTCTTTTGGAAATTATACAAAATGAGAAATTCACAAGACACCATGATTATTTGAACGAAAAGGTATATCTACAATAAATCATCGACAAAGTTTGGGAGCAACTGATTTAAACGTATTATACAATAATGAATAATGGTCGATTTTCCTATTCTTCAACCGGAAATACAAAACTGAACATTGTATTAATCAAAACACGTTGATTTTCTTTTAAGTTTAAATACGATTAATTGTGGTACAAATGGATTTTTTATCGGAGTAAAGGCCGCATTTAGATTTTCTGTTACTACGCCGGTTTATTGGATGATATGTGGCTTATAGGGGTACAATTCAGGTGTTGACACATACCTAAATAACGATAACAAATTACAGTACTAATATATAGTCATACCTCAATAGAAAACATCTAAAATGTTGCAGGGGAATTTAATAAAATCACAAACAAACTCTCCCGTATAAAAATGTTTTTTTATACCCTTTGTATATCACAATGTAATGAAAATAGCTTTGTACGTAGTCAGAGACGACCTACGAGTACCTTGATATATTACTATGTATTAATTTAGAAATATAGGTAATAAGAGACTAGGTTACACTTTTATATTTTGTCGAGTATGTACATAAAGTAATTCCATTAAAAAATAATATGGGCTTGGTAAAAAATGTCCATAAACTTGTGGAAAAAAATAACTACTCGCTACTACAAATGAAATGCTACTTAATTATAATGAATTATTTAAGAAACTCATTAAAATTATATCGCTGGATTAATTGGCTGTGGCTGTGCACTGGTTGAATATTATCGTCGAAACACACACGATGTAAACGTGACATTTCGTATTCTGGTTAATTTCTGATGGTAAACTCAGATAGAGAAAGAGAGCGGATGATTATTTTATTCATTGAAGTAGAATAGAACGAAAACGAGACAAATGTGAAATAAAGTACCATAGGTTTCAACGTTTCTCTCTCCCTTTTCCGTATATTCAGGGTGTAGAACATAGCATAGAGACCAGTCTACGAAGCATAGACACAAAGAGAAGATGACGTTTTAACTCATTCTCTTGTAGTCTGAACCCTATATATATAAATAATATAATCTAATTTTCATCGTCCTAACAGAAGTTTCACCGCAAAAATTGTTTTGAATTCTTGATAAATGTTAAGTAGGAAACACCTCTATCAAATTGTTGAACAATTAGATAGCTTAAGTAAAATCAGAGAAGCTTAAGCTATGTGTGAAGCAAACATTTATTGTCCGATGTGCGTGTTTTGCGTTCGCAGTACCACATTCAGCCCTTAGTAATAATAAATGATGTGGCACAAGCGCTATCCTAAACATAATCCGGCTTCTAATTTATGGATATATTTGTATGAAATATTGAAACGAGGTAAAAGGTTTACTTAGCCGAGTATTGTATCGGAGGAAGGAAATAAATTCATGTCTGATGAAATGTTCATAATGGTAATAACAATAATAAAAGTATCAATCTCGTTATAATTACTATGTAGAATGAAATATATTAGATGTTTCGTTATTTTATTTTTATTTAAAGAAACGAAGAGATGAGCGGAACATTCGCTTGATGTTGATAGTTAGGATACATTGCCTACATTTTACTTGTCGCCTTGAGACGTAAAGTGAAGAGTAACCTAGCCAGTATATAGTTATCAGTATGTCTATATTAATGATATAACAATAATTCAATTCCTCATCACAGTTATCGGAGTCGTCATTAAACACTAAACAACATTATTATGGTAATTTAATTTAAATGAAAACTTAAAGATTCAGCTTGGTCAAGTTAAATCAATGATCTATTGTGAAAAGTGCAAGTCTTTCGTAGACGGACAATAGCGACTTTCATATAATAGATTAATACAAAAAAAGCCCGGTTTTCGTTCATGTAATACATGTTATGAATCGTTAAAAAAATTGTATTTATAATATTAGTTTCATCATCATCAGCTGATAGGCGCTCACAACTCATCATAGATTTCCCCGAAGATGAAACGATCGGCGCTGTACTGCCCACATCCAATAGTTTCCTGCGACCTTCATCACATCGCTGTCCAAGCTTGCACAGCCCTGCCTATTGCCATTTAAGCCAAACAATCCTTTATACTATAACGGCGATATTTACTTATCAATATTAAAATCTATTTGTTTGATACAACAATTATTTAAAACTGAATCAGTTCCACCATTTAGCATTTAAAGGGCGCGGAACAAAGTAAACGTTCTCTGATTCATATTGTAAAACATGGATGAAGCAGAATCATTTATGAGATAAAAATAGGTCAGTAGGCTAGTGAATTGAGCCTGTTACCTTTAATATTTAACACCTAGCTCCTACCGCACACGGTTACTAGGTAATTTACGTCGCGAGTTATTCGAAACAACCCTTACCGTTTCAGTTAGGCTGCTAATTAATATTAAGCAAGAACTTTTTATTATGTTTTATAATGATTCACTTTTAAATATCTTAACAAACGAAATGATACAACAAAAAAGTAAACGGTACGGTTTTTTTATGTTATCATGCCTTTTTCTCAGTAGGGGTAGGCAGAGGTGAATAAACACCCACTTTTCGCCAGATGTGGTCATGTAACCTCGGGGGACCAGCAGAGGAAGTTCGCTGCCTCTATGCGGAAGTAATACGATCCGTAGCCTTATATGGCGCGCCAGTATAGGCTAAAAGGCAAGCCATCCGATGCTGTAGAACTAAAATCTACAGCGTTCAGCGAAGAATGGCTATAAGGATCGTACGAGGATACCATATAATATCCTTCGAGGCGGCGACAGTCTTGGCTCGATTTCCACCTATGGATATTCTGGCGGATACAGATGCGAGGGTGTAAGACCGCATCCGCGCCATCCGCCAGTGCGGTGGGAGCGAGCCAGATGAAGTACTCAAGACGGCTCGACGGCAGGAGCGGCGCAGGGCTTTTGCAGCGTGGCGCGATAAGCTCTCTGAGGAGAGGTATGCGCGCAAACGCGTTGTGGGGGCGATCTTGCCGGTCTTCAATGCCTGAAAGCAACGACGCGTAGGAAGTCTCACCGCGGAGTGGCAGATCCTAGTAAAGCGGATCAGACGAAACCTCTCCTTGCCAGCAATCGTGTCGGCGATGCTGGGAGGAGATTTTGCATGGAGGGCCGTAGCCTCTTTTTACGAAACTGTAATGGTACAAAAGGAAGCTGCCGAGCAGGATAGAGAGAGGACAGATCCCGCTCGGAGAAGAAACCGTCGTGGCGCAACCGTGCGTCAACACGTAGCACCGGTGAATGGTGCTCCCCTACCAAATTAGGGCCTTTGGGGTTGTTGGCGATCAGGATGTTCTCATCGCCTTCTAAACGACTTTGAGGAGGACAATGGCTGGACGTGGAATCCGGTCATTGAAGTAATACCCACGAGGTTGGTAGGGTCTGTATAAGCAAATCCCGGGACAAGCTATCCCAGCATAGCGTTAGCGAGGCCACGGTTGTGTTCCGAACGGAGATCCCGCCAAACGCCGAAGATGACCACCGAGGGGGTTTTAGTGGGTAAAATCTCCACATAACTCAGACTTCCCCCCAGAAGGCAGAGTATCTTTTCGAAGATTTCCTCCCCAAAAAAAAAAAGGCCCTATGTTGGAGGCGAGCCTGTTGCCACTTTAGTGGGGCCACCACACACACATACACACAAAGATGATTTCAGTGTTGGGGTTTCCTCACGATGTTTTCCTTCACCGTTTGTATCTCGCTGTTGTAACTAAAGTTCACAAATGTACATAACTTAAATATTAAGTCATCGGTACATGCCGAGATTCAAACCCGCGACCTTCGGAATGAAAGCCGCACGCTCTAACCGTTAGGCCAGCGAGCTACGCTAAATTTTACTGTGTTATCGATATTTAGAAAATATCATCACTATATTATGCTTTATTTGAAATAAACCGTTTGAAGTATTGTGGGCGACTGAGAAAACTACCTCATCACAAAAAATTATAAATTTACTATTGTTAAATGGTATTTATAGTCATGCCTTGGTCATCATCATCATTTCAATCGATGAACATCCACTGCTGGCCATAGGTCTCTTGTAATGTGATCCACAAATCTGGTCAATTTATTTGAAAACGCAATAAGATGTCTCGGAAATTATGATCTTCTCTTATTGTCTATCTTGTTACTCAAAAACCTTTATTACATGTTTAAATCTTAGGTTAATTAGGTAGCTAGTCGGATACTAGAACTGTAATGGTCGGTCACATCTGACGTCGGGTCGAAATTTATAATAGCGGACCCGTTATAAAGTCGAGAAAGAGACTTGGCACATAAAGCGCAGAAAGACCTCTGATCGCACACTGATAAGATAACCAACTATGCTAACAATGATCTAGTTCTAAAATAAATGAATATATAAAAAGAATCTAGTACTTCTTCGTTTAGTAGGATATCTATAACATTACTAAGTACCCTTTCTAAGTATATATATTGTAATAAACTTAAATTCATTGCTATTTTATAAGGGTTCTATAATACATTCATTGTTACAATGTAGCTTTTGTCTGTCTATGTAGGACTTCTGCATTATTCCAGCGGTTATTAATTTCATACGAACTATTGGAATGGATAAGGAATTTGAAATTGGATTGAACATTTCACGAACAGTGAATTCCGCATGAAAATTGGAATTTGAGATTGAAGATTTATGAAGAAATACCTTTGTTATATTGACTTTATAACCCACGTATGTTTATAAATACAAAATCATTTCAAAGACATTAAAATATAATGGAAACGGAAATATTATCATCTTGTTTAAGCACGAATCAATAATTGTATGTAGGCTTAAAAGTAACAATTATTCGTTTAAATTATCAGTTATTAAAACTAACTACGTAACCTTTTTATTTTGCCATAATATTGTTTCCACAATTAAATTATTATAAAACCTGATAACCTTAGTTTCATTATCTTCTTGTATTTTTTTTTTAAATTATCGCGCCTTTTTTCAGGCAAAGGTGAATAAACACCCACTTTCCGCCAGATGTGGTCAGATTAGGTCTCAGCAGGGAGCGAGCCACCACTTTATTGGGGCCACCACACACACACAAAGATGATTTCAGTGTGCGGCTTTCCTCACGATGTTTCCCTTCACCGTTTGTATCTCGCTGTTGTAATTAAAGTTCACAAATCTACATAACTTAAATATTAAGTCATCGGTACATGCCGAGATTCGAACCCGCGGCCTTCGGAACGAAAGCCGCACGCTCTAACCATTACGCCAGCGAGCTACTTCTTCTTGTAGATTGATAAATATAACCCAGTATTGTGTACCGAATACAAAAAAGGAAATGTTGTAATGGTTGAGAATCTGAATTATTAATGTATATTATTCCGAAACATTCATTTGCTTAAACCTTAACGGTACGTTGATTAAAATTTCGCGTATAGGAAGCTCTGCTGTCGCAGAATATAACGCTCCAGTGTTTTCATTTTGGATCAGTAACCATACAGTAACCTCGCCCCACCGAAAACTTTTTCATATTATCAACAAAATCGAAACCAGATCGATACATAGTTATCATATGTCAATTATGATAGTTAAAAGAACGTATTCATATATGTATAAAAGCAAAAAATACTACTTTACTCACCTTCCATTGAAGCTTAGGTACATTACTAATAATGATTTAGTTCGAATATCGCATGTCCACGAAAGCTGTTGTTATTAAAACCTGTAGGTTTCCTAAAGACGTTTTACTATCGTAAGCTCTGTGAAGAGTGGATTCTTAACTTTACGAGGCGCGTATACTATATGTAATTGCCATACAAACTGAACTATTTGCCGTAGATCCTTTGTTATTTTTATACATAATATATATGATAAACTCACATACATTATGTATATAAAAAACTGAAGTAGAGTATATAAAATGCCGTAGACACGACCGGAAAGAGCTTATTTTTCGTATTTATCACCTGCTACCCGGCGTACAGTGTAAGATAAATAGAAGACGAAATCACATACAATATTATCTATTTAACATTTCTGTATTGATTTAAACACTTGCTCAGCATTATTATAAAAATCACAGCTCTTTTTATTTCATCATCATCATTCGGTGCTCTCTTCAAACTGAAATTTGGCGATCAGATTGCGAAAATCAAATAGATCCTCAGCTTTTCTTTTTAACGGATTAGCTTTCTTTTCATTTGTTATCAACATGATAAATTACATATTATACCATTAATAATAATCCTTATACTTACATATACAATACAAATTTATCAACAAAAAGACAGTTCGTTATATTTATTGGAATAAATACGAATAATTGAATGTATGACATCCGCAGTGAATTGCTGAACTCAATTTAAAATTGAAATCAGTGAAAAGGATTGATTGTGGGTAAGTTACAATTTGCTTTATCTGTAACACTATCGTGGTCATGTTATTTTGTTGATATCGATCCATTTTATTATACGATATAATATCTTAAGTAAAACATCTGTTAAATTTTAAAATCATTACTATCTGTATGCCGGTAACTATATTTTTAATTTGAAGTGAACAAAATAGTAAAATCATTTAACAACTAGAATGAAAGAAAAGTACTCTTATATATTCCATACCAGTGTGTATATACTATACAAACGTATAAAATATATAGTTTCAGATACTTAACTTCTGTACAAGATTACTTGTAAGTATTGTTAAGTTACTGTATATAATAAATAAACACTAACGGCGCCATTTTAATGTAATGTGAGATATATACGAGAACTTATATTTATATTTCTCTTGACTAACACGTGGCCTAATCGCAATAAATGTTGTATGACAATGAAATTGAAGATACACTTATTATTTATGTCGCACATTATATCAAATACAACGAACGTTTCTTGGTTTTTGCAAAGGAAATGCATTATTTTCTAGACTTTCTTCCCGCTTACTGTTTCCTTTTTATCGGCCACATAACTGCTTTGTATCATTCAAATCCAGACTAAAGGAGCAGTCTTTGGTAACAATGGTAATCCGATTTGGTCTGTATGTTTTCATAAACCTTATGCAGTTTAAGTGAAAAAATATATGAAGAGTAACAATGTCGATGAATAACATACACAACAATAACAGCTTGACTGGTCAAGTGGGTCGGTGAATGTTACATACGGTATTACGATAAAATATATAAAGTTTGGGAACAAGGCCATTTCCTTATATTATTTTTATTCACCGGAAACGATAAGATTAGTAGGAGATCGAATCTAATTATTTTTCTGACGTGCACAAACCGATTCATTATGTAACAGCTATTACGGCTTTCAAATATCAACAGCGAATCGCAATTGCTTTAGCAAACTTTACAATGAAACAACTGTATCCGAAAAAAAAAAGAGTTTTAAATTTAACCCTTCAATTTTAACCTCTCTCCTTTCTGGTTTTAAAAGGTTCCGATTTTTAAAAAAAAAAGCCAGTGTTTGTTACTTTTTCTCTCATGACAGCACTACGAGTCTCGACAGCTTTCATAACTAAATGCTACATACAAAAATTGAGCTTTTATATTTTGACATGCGTGCATGCGTGCGAGTGACGGCTCTGAACTACAGTGTAAACGTTGGTTCAAATCTCATTTTTTTTCTGAAATGTAGTAAATGGATAGTAGATGATCCCTTTCAGCTGGATTTCCCACTTCTAACAGATTCTGAAGTTTTAATGAGTTTTGTGGCAATAGGGATCAGCACGAGAAAGGTTTTATTTGATAAAATTTTTTAGTTCTGACTTCCGGATGGGACGTATGATTAAGTCTAATTTTCGAGTGTAATTATAAACAGTAACGCGTGTCCTTGTGGTAAAAACTCAATTGTAAAATATGTTTTATTTTCTGAGTAGCAAATACTTTGCCATAATAATGCATTTCACCATATTGCACGAGGGGAGCCAATGTTGTTAATATTCTGCGAAACTTATATAACACTTATCATAACTTACTAAGCCAACACGATTACTTAAGTAAGCCAATAAATCAGAACGTGATCTTGCATGCACGCATTTAATAATCCTACATAGTATGTTTCAATAATATTTCGCATTACCCTAGACTTTAGTGAAAGACTAGATCAGTACTGAGCTTATTCAACAAATCTGTTCTAATATTGTTGTGTTAGCTTAACAACCGTAAGTAGATAAATTATATTATAATTATAACTCATGCTAAAACCATAATTTTCTGACAAACAAACAATTGGTACTTGCATCATTTCAATTAGCTTTATTATGGTCTAAGCTGTTTTTTCTCATCTATAGATTGAAGTGAAATAATTTTTAATCATTGCGCTATTAATACGATAACTCTCTTATAAATATTCTATGAGACTCTGTTTGAGTTGAAATTATGCAGAGCTTAAACACTTGAGTATTCATGAAAACATTGGATATTTTTAAAAAGAAAGAAATTATTAATACCCTCTAACGACTTGTGTAAGGGTGGCATTAAGTCGACGTTAACTATTTAAAAAAAAAATTAAGAATTGTTTCTGCTACCATTAAATTAATTTCTCGCGCCCATTGCTATAAATTGGAGAAACTAGTTCAGCTCAGAACGAACTATATAACAAAAGACCTTAAAAATAAAGACTGAAATCTTGCTTTTGTAAGACACATCTGGCGTCGGATGCTAAAGGCTTAAGGGGTAGAAATAATTCTCGTATTTTCTTTTGTGCACGAAATATGTCTTGAAACAGCTTACTGAAAATTCTTTGTTCATGTTTACGGAAGCTTTATCAGAGCTCGTAACGGTAGAAGTAATTAAATACCAGAGATCCTTTCTATATCTCTCCTCCTTCTTCATGTCTTGTTTTGCGAATGATGTTTTTAAATGAGATAAAGCGGAAGGTTTTACTATGAATATAATCGATTTCTTAACTATAATATAACGTATACAAGTAAAGATTGTGAAATCTCATCAGTTGCGTTGGCTTGGGTGCAAATCCATAATAATCAATTTGCTAATATGACTCTCCCGTCGCCGTGTTACCACGATCGGCAAAATTGTGGTAATTACTTCAAAGATTGTGGAGTTGGAAAATAAAATATTGACTCGTTACTTATACAAACCTTCGTAACAAGTATAACATGTACTTTTGGAAAGGAAAACTCGTTTAAAAGTTTACGGGAAGATAAGAGGTAAACAAAAAGTGATATTGTTTATATAGAATTGACATGTATTTATAATGTTATTTGCTATTAATAAATTTTACTTCTAAATCATATTTCCCCTGATGTTACGTCAGCTCATAAAATGGTGTAGAATAGTAGAGTAGTTAGTAACTGAGGATAGCATACATTGCACCACATCGTGCTTTTTGTGCCTTAGCTCAGAATATATGAAGTATCTATAGTTATTAACGAAACGTGTAGAAAAGGTCGCAGTTTTGAATATTTTCAAAAATAACAACGCTTTTCAAAATGGGATAGAATAATGTTTGCACACTACTGTTTGTTGGCTGCGGTGGTACCTACCTACAGAGTATTCGGCAATAGAGTCCTACTAACATTATAATATATTTTTGCATATTGAACTATAAATCATATCGCGAATGAGTTCTTGGATAACAACAGAACATATACTTGCTTAAGTTAATTTCGTTGTGTCCATAAATTCGATGGTACAACTCATTTTCCTTATAAACTTAACTAACATCTGTAACGTTAACAAAGTGCTTTAATGAGACTAAGAATTCAATTTACAGAAACAACAAATTTATTACAGCAGAATAAGTTCATAAATAATGAGAAAAAACTTAAATATGGTTCACAATTTACTTCCAACTTCTCATTCATTGAGACATCATAACTTAAAACTTTTAGTTTAAAGAAAGTTTACATTTAAAGAGTTCACTGAAAGTTTAAATTAACTTAACCATGAATAACGATAGTTATAAGATTGTAACTATTTGTTATAACTATGATTACATATACTGTTGATAATCTATTGTAAACTTTTTTTGATATTTGGACGCTTTGAGTCGTAACTTAGTAAAAATTCGTATAAAATCAGCTCATCTGCTGGTAAGTGATACTCGATGGCAAAATGTGGCGGTGGATGAAGTTATTTCCAAATCACCATATTAAACGCTATCTTCTTTCAACAAATTAACCAGCCTATTTTTATAAATTACTAATAATAACTAATGAAAGCACTAGAGCGTCTTTTAAGTAGGAAGTTAAACAGGAATTAGTAAGTAAAGTTTGCATTACGACTGATGGTTCGGTACGAACCACTTTAGACCAGTGGATAGTCTCCAGTAATCACCACTTGAAATCTTTTAGAGATTCATTAGGCGTTAAACTTAATTTATAAAAAGCGACCGATGTCAAGATATGTCTAGATTTAGCATCTGGACTTGTTCATTAAAATATATTTATACTAACTAAATATCATCATGAGGTAATTTAAGTTAAACGTATCCATGAATGTAAAATCGAAACATTAATATCGTTTATTAAGTGACTCAGGAAAGGCTGATGATTTAATTATTCAGCAAATTGGTTAATTTATGACCGACTGTTAGTTAGACTGGAAACTGATCGATCACCATTATTAACGAGGTCGTATATTGTGAATTAACTCCCCGGAATCTCCAATGTAACTGCTTAATAATATAATTTATATATTTTAATATATTTCGTATTCGTTTCTACCTACCCCACTTGGACCGAGTCGTGGTATACATGTATGTATGTATTAATATATTTTTATAATCAGTAGTGAACTGAAATTATTTTTCCGTGTGATATTTATTCTATATATATTTGTCTTTAATTTCAACCCTCTACTCCCTCGTGCCGCGAGCTTATTGACCTCCCCTCGTAACATGCTTTGCTCGACAGAATTAAACTGCATGTTAGACCATGTGCAAGTATAATATTATTGAGTATCTCTAAAGAGGTTATAGTGAAAGTTTATAGAAATGTTTATTACTATTTAATAGGACATTTTCTCGTTTGAAGTTAGGGATTACACTGTATATCACTGGTGGTAGGTCTGTGTAATCGAAGACTGTTTAGGTAGGTACCACTCAACCGCCTGGTCCCTAGGATTGAGAAAGTAGTGGGTGCTCTGCATACACTGCTGCTGGAGGCCCCCGCGAAGGAGTCCGCTGCCTCTATGCAGGCGTCGTGCGATCATTGACTCCCTTTAGTGCTCCGATTTGGTCAGATCGGTTGTCGGGCAGTCGACGTTGCCGGGCTAAAGATAACAGCCCGCAGCGAAAGATAGCCATTCGTATCGCACGTGGATATCGAACGATATCTTTTGAGGCGGCCACTGTCCTGGCCCGGTTCCCACCTCTGGACATTATGGCGGAAATGGAAGCACGGATTTATACGCGTCTGCGTTCTCGTCGAGAAAAAGCCGAACCCCTGGATGTGGTGGAAGTGCACAGGCATGAGCGCCGTCGGGCTTTGGAGGTATGAAGAGAGAGGCTTGCAGAGCCGCGGAATTCACGGCAATGTTATAGTAAGCCCTTTTCTGCCAAACCTCAATGCCTGGCTTAGACCGGGTGGAGTGGCGCATGACACGTTCAGGCTGACTCAGGTACTCATAGTACTCTACGTGGTAGTTTGAACGGCAAATTCTGATCCATAAGATCGGACATGACCTTTCTTTGCCAGTTGCGATATCAACTGCTCTGTCAAAGAAAAATGGGTAGATAGTGTTAGTTTCCTTCTATGAAACCGTCATGATGCAGGAGGAGTCCGCCAAGATAATTTGCGAGAGGCGCGACTCTGTCCATAGACGAGGACCTCGGAGCAATGGCAACGGACGCTCCAACCCGTCAGCCCTGTAGTCCCGGGCCATTAAGACTAAAGTATTCACTGCCTGTCGTACAAGGCAACTAAAAGGGTCCTCGGTTTTGTGGGCTTTGAGGGTGGGAGCTCTCGGAGCTTAGGAGCGAGCTTTAGGAGGACGGCAAATACATTGTGGTCTTGTATTTGTGTTAAGGAGTGCTTAGCCCTTCCGTGGAATGTTTTAGCTAGTGGGCAGGGGGGCACCGGTGCGATCCGTAAGAGATCCCGGAGCCTCTCCTAATGCACTGAGGGAGACCGCCCACGGGGTTTTAGTGGGTAGAAGCCCCACATAACTTTGTCATCCCCCCAGAAGCAAGGTATTTTTTAAGATTTCCCCCGCGAAAATAAAAAAAGGTACTACTGCAGCTCCTATTTCTACCACCAAACAGTACTTTGTTCCAGCTTGAAAGGAGTTGTAGCTAGTGAAATTACTGAGGTAATGAGACTATCTACGTTTTTTTTTGGTTTTGGGGGAGAAATCTTCGAAAAAATACTCAGCCTTCTGGGGGAAGTCAGAGTTATGTGGATATTTTTACCCACTACCTACTTTTTACACTGACTACCTTCGGTAGTCATCTTCGGCGTTTGGCGAGGCCACGAGATCTCCGTTCGGAACACAACAGCGGCCTCGCTAACGGTATGCTGGGATAGCCCGTCCCAGGGTCTGCTTTACGTAGACCCTACCAGCCTCGTGAGTATTACTTCAATGACCGGAAACTACGTCCCCAGCCATTGTCCTCCTCAGGGAAGACTATCTACCTAACCTGTCTCAACACGATGAGCGCAATTTGGTGCAGCGGTTACCATCTTAATTAGCGCCACGTTGTTATGGGCGGGCGTATCACTCAGCATATCACTCTTGATCGTTTCGTCGCTTCAATAAATAAAAAAAAATGTACTGCAATAAAGCAGTCTTGATAAATTAATATATTGTATGCGCTCCTAAAAAATTATTATTTTTACAGACCCTTCTCTTGAGCTGTTATTAATTGAGATGGTGAGGTTCAAAACTTCCTGTAGTGATATATTTTTTTAAATATAAAGCATAAGTTTATGATTTCCAATTATTGTATTGTAAACAGTTTATACAATACAAATAAACGCGAAGGAAATTTGGCTCACGTTCTGTAATAACAGCAATATAAACTTATTTATCTATTACTATTACGCCGTTCTGGCGACGTTATTGTTTGAAAAGGGACAAATATTTCCTCACTTCTTTTAGGCTCAAATTTACCCTAAGTAATAAAGGTTATGATAGCATATTTACTATCAATTCTATTGAATTCAACATAACTTAAAGCTGAGTAGTGTATTTTTTCTTTCGCTGGTTAGTTTAGACTCGTACCGGACGCGGGTCAAAATAACTGTAGGCTACTTAATGAAATGTTGATATCCATAGAAAAACAAGAGTTAATGACCTAGCCTTATGTGTTGTAGAAGTGAAGTATGTAGTGGATAGACAGTTCTCAGAATCAATGAACGTTAAGGGTTTAAAGAGCTGAATCGCTGATATCTACTGGAATGCATTAAGAGAGATTAATTTCGAACAGAGATCATTCGATCGAAATGATAACGATGAGTTGTTCGTAGCAAAAACGAAACCGCATTGTCGGCTCATTACACTTGGTTGAGCACATGAGAATATCTTTAGACTTCGTTCTCTTTAGCTTCGCAAAGCTTGATGAGCTGAAATGGAAACAGTAATGACGCTGTGAGGTCTCGTTCTCCTTATCCTCTTGTTGTTGAGCCGAAGATGCAGTGACGATATAAAAATCGATATAATGCTGGAATCAAATATCTGATCAGCCGCAACAATCTTTTTGGATGCTTGTGCTATCAAACGTATGCTTTTTGTATCGTTGTCTCTAGGTGCTGAACTCGGAATTCTGTTATAAAGATTTGAATAAGAGAATAAGTTACAAGTTTTAATATATTGAAGCGCGGGGAAACATTTTTTCTTATTTCCATCAAATACGTGATAAAGTTGTAACCGGAACAAGATTTAAGTAAAATTTATAGTAACACTTCTAACAAACAAATATACTCTAAATCATGTACGTGATTATTGAATCTTGTACATATTTAATTAGAATAATCTACAAAGGAAGTTATGCCTACATACGTGATTCATAAAGAGTATGCGGGCAAATTGTTAAAACTTCAACTATTTGTTTTGTATACGTTGGTATATGTTTTTATAGTTAAAATAATCAAAATTATAGTACTGTTTAAGGAGGAAAACAAAGCTGTAGTAAGCGAGTATAATACTTCATTATGTCACGTTTTTTAAGTCTATTTTATTAGAAAAAAAATTGTTGAATTCACTATTATGTAATCCTGAAATCGACCATTACTATTACCATATCAACTTATGAACAATATTGACAATTTTCAACAAGTTAGAGAGTCTCTTGCTACATATTGCAATTGACATTTGCAATTGTAATTGATTATTTATCTTACATTGCAACAGATCGTAGAAAAGTATTTTATAAATTAACTAATTTGTTCTATACTGAGCTTACTTGTTTTTTTAACCCTCCTATCTAGCTTGCTCTATCAGATTGTACATATAAAAGCCAGAGTATTCTAGTCGAACATTTTCACCAACTTCATTCTCAATGTTATTTAATATGAAGTTAGTTAAATAAACGGTTGCCATTATGTTTTGTATAATATGTGATTATTTAACACTCGGACCGAATGAGTTTTAGCATTAATAATTAAAATAAGGTATAGTATAAGTACAAAACAATATACTTAAAATCTTTCTTTACGTTTCCTCGCAACGTGAATTTAATTTCTATGTTTAGCATACTTAAAAACAATTTAAGAAGCGACGCGTACATTTCATGAAAGGAACTTCAGCAAGATGAAGACAAAAGGAATAAATCAACAAGTGGAAAAATAAAGTTACTTTTTATAGATACTTAAATATTTAAATGAAGTACGCTTATTCATTTTCTAGCTAAACTTTCTTAAGTAGAACATTTAAAATTTAAGCGGATGGTCAATGTGAAAAATTCGAAAGTATTTAAAAAAAACATATTTCATGTATCGAATAGTAAAGGTAAATGTATACATCGAAAATCATATTTCTTGTGCGGGCCTTTGCTATAAAAACAAGCGTTGCTAGAGTAATTGAATTAAGTCAATAAAGTTTTACAGGCAAAAGGTTTGTTTCACATTTTTCAATGATACGGGATATCGTTGCTATCAATATCCGTGAGTTCCGCTTGTTCAGACGAATGAAAACACACAAAGACTGCTTCGTTTATTATTCCAATATAATATTCGTGGAATTCGGATGCAATATTAAAGGCACTTAATAATAACAAAAGAACTCACGGCTCGAAATGAAATTTATTGCGTTCCGGATTAAAAAGCGCTGTAGCTAATGTAATTACTGGCGTAACAAGACTCAATATATTACGTTTCTGATGACGAGCATAATGTAGTGCATTATATATCATCCTAACTAGCGCCATGTTATGACCTGGGGTATTCCTTATCATTAGGTGAACGTTCTGCTCGTTCCGTCGCTTAACTGAATTAAGAAAAAAAAAAATAATACATATATACAACATCCAGAACGCATTTACAAGTATCTATCTAAAATACAGACAACAAAAATCCTTGCAATACCTGAAGGCATCGGGAAGTTTTATATTCAATGAAACGACAAGACTCGCAGGAAGTTCACCTGATGCTATTATGGATGGTATACACAGCACCATACTGCGCACGTCGCCTTGTGACATTAGATTAGATTGGTCTTATTACCCCAGTAATATCACTAGCTACAACTTCTATCAAATCATAATAATAAAATAGGGGCTGCGGTGATACCTACTAAGATAGTCTCCAGCAACAAAGAATTACCACCAGCATATATATTATAATACATAATTCACGTGTATAAAATCCTCTTTGGATATCAAATACTAACTTAGACCTAACTTGTGTCTTGTATTGCTAATAATCTGTTAATAGACCTAAGTTGTCTATATTTAAATAAATAAATAAAACTTTCATAATATTGGGCTAATTTTTACTGACTGTTTTAAAGTTTATTAAACTTCACGGAAACTTGTAAGCTACTTTTATTGTAGCTCGCTGGCCTAATGGTTAGAGCGTGCGGCTTTCATTCCGAAGGTCGCGGGTTCGAACCTCGGCATGTACCGATGACTTAATATTTAAGTTATGTACATTTTGTGGACTTTAGTTACAACAGCGAGATACAAACGGTGAAGGAAAACATCGTGAAGAAACCTGCAACATGACTTAGAATTTATTCTAAGGTATGTGTGAAGTCACCAATTCGCATTGGGCCAGCGTGGTGACTATGGCCCAATCGCCCTCATATTGAGGGTAGGCCTGCGCCCCAGCAGTGGGGACGTAAATGGGCTGTTATTATTATATTATATACTTTTATTGTAAAGGTAGATATTAAAGTGTCATGAATTTATTCATGGATACAGTTAGCAAAAAAAAAATCATAACATTTTCAAAATAAAGTATAGCAGTGGACAAGAATTTGTATTTAAAATCAGCAAAAAGGTTATTTTGCGTAACACGCGGAAAATTGATTTTCAAGATCTGTTACAGCAGCAATCTCAACTAAATGATTGTTATCAAATCGTATTCTGTATATTTGATGTACCATATTAAAATGTTATTTGAAATTAATTAAATAATAGAGGCGTGTTGATCTCCACACTGATGTATGGTAGTGAATGTTGGGTATGCCAGGAGAAATATGAAAGTAGGATTAATGCTGTAGTGAAGAGAAGCCTGAGAAGTATAACTGGAGTGAAACTGATAGACAAAGTGAGGAACAGTGTGATAAGGGAGCGGTGCGGCGTGGTTGAGGTTGTAGTGACGAAGATAGAGAAAGGGATGCTTAGATGGTTCGGCCATGTTGAAAGAAGATTAACAAAAGAGGAATACTAAGTAAAATCGGTGCAGGTCGACCTAGGCGGACATATTCCGATCAAATCGAAGATGTCCTAAAGAAAGGCCCGATCAAGAATACTCGCAACTGAGGAGCATGCATGAAGACGCTCATGAAAGTGGAGGAATCGGGAGAGGTATGCCAGGATCCTAGCAAGTGGAGAGAGGTGGACACTGCCTACCCCTACCCCTACTCTGCCCCACTGGCAACGAGGCGTGATATATATATGCATGTATCTATGCTATGTGAAACATCATCATCATTTCAGTCTGTTGTTGAGCACTGCTAGACATAAAATTCTCTAATCGATTGCCAAGACGTTCGATATAGAAAACTAATGTCATAGAGAAAATAAGCAGTGATTAATTGTGTTCCTACCACAAAGTAATTGCATTGTTTTCCTGTAAAATGTAACCTATTTTCTTGCCTTACTTTCTCCTGCAGTAATAGTGTTAATTAAACGTCGTCTGCGCGGAATTTATGGAGAAGAATGTTTAAGTATTGAATTATTTAGATATATTATTAGACACATAAAAATAAAATTATAATATCACACTACGATATATATCGCCATTATATAACATCATTAAGTTTAAATTTTCATTTTAAACAAAAATGATATATGTGTTTAAAGCGGGTCTAAACTTTTTAAATAAACTGAACACAATGTTTGCTCTACCTGCTGCGACTACGTAGTGTAAATAAGTAATATATATATGTATGCTGTCATCTTGTGCCTTAATCTAGATAGACAAACTAATTATATTAGTATTATTTTACTAATTATCATATATATACTTATTATAGGTATCACAGTATTACAGTGCGAAGTTAAAGAGGCACGTTTATTATATTTAAAGTAAATAAACAGATAAATAAAACAATACCGTTAATGGTGATGAAATAGATTACAGACATGGAGTTATTTATTTAGGTTTTCGTTTAGTCGATTTTCTCTTTATCTGTTTCTACGAATGGATATTGAAAAGTAATCCCGAGGCGATGCTTAGTTAACCCCCTGTCTTTTACATTCCAATTATATTATACTAATCTTGACCAAATTAAAAAAAAGGAATCATTGTAACAACGTCAATAAACACTATGATTTTTATCACAAAAACTATCATGGTGCATCATTTTGTATTGGGGCAGTAATTTGAACTGTGAAACAAACTTGTTCGTCTGAAGTTGCTTTGATATATTGATAGCCGAAAAATAATAAATATCATAACATCATTTTATCGATCAAGCTTATAGCAAACGGGAAGACAGTTTAATACTTAGCTTACAAACTTAACTTGTTTCATTATCGTAATTATTTTAAACTGAAATTATATAGTTGAGGTGGTAGGCGTGTAGTTTGGAGTAAAACCTTGAACTACAAAACAGTTTAACTGCTACACTGCGTAACTATCAGGTTACGTATTCCTTATTATATATTTTTTACAGCTTAATTGTTACAGTTAGCAATTAAAAAATTAAGGTAATGAACCTTCAAAGCTGATATAATTTCTTTAAAATATATTTGGAAACCTCCAGAAAGTAAAAACATCGACAGAAATTGATGAAACTACTATATCTTTGGTATTTGTATTAATCACTGTTTAATAGGAAACATGAATGTTCATGGTCCATAAAAATTAAATGTAAAATGTGCACATTACCACAGAAATACGATATTTGTTAAATTATTATACGAAATTACATGATTTTATGGCACACTGGGTTTTGATGAAAATCTCGAAATATTTTTTTAGGTCTTATCAAAATAACGCGCGCTTTTCTTACTTAATGGTAAAGTTTATTAAAGCTCTGTTTATCTTTTACAGGGTAACATGATATTAAGTAACAATGAGGGAAGAGATGTCGAGAAGTGCTTGCCCAAAATGATCTGACGCACTTTCAAGATGTTCAAGATGTATGACTTCAGCACAGGTCTTTGAATCCATACGAATATGTACTGGTGGCAGCTCTCTTGCCGGAGACCAGCTAGGTAGGTACCACCACAGTGTCTCTTTCAGCCGCCAAACAGCAGTATGCAAACATTGCTGTGTTTCAGTTTGAATGGCACTGTAACTGATGAAATTACTGAGGTAACGAAACTCAACATCTTATGTCTCATGCGACGAGTGTGGTGCGGTGTATATCGTCTTATCTAACGCGGGCAGGTGTATATCATTAGGTAATTATCCCGTTCATCTCATCGTTTTACTTAATTTAAAAAAAAAACTAAGTTTAGAACACAATACAAGTAACTGTACTTGAATAACACAAATTTCCAAAATTAATAATCAATCACTTTAGTTAATACTTATTATTAAAACTAGTATTATAACTTAATCCAATTTTAAATTGTTGAAGCTTTTATCTAGTAGTAAACGTCTATAAGCTGATATAACATCGTAATACTATAAAGGGGTCGACGTAAGCGAAGCAGCCTCGTTTGCGATAAACTACTTAGGTACGGTAATAAGCTACCTTGATACTATGACAGCGCCTATTTCAGTCAACTTACAGCAATTTGTTACTTCCACTACATCCGGTGTGCAATGAGGATGCTGCAACTTAAGCGTATAATCGGTAAATGTGTACTTACCGGGACAACGCGATTACGGTTATCGAGCAGAGTGTCAATGATGCCAATGTAACCGTCTTCCACAACTTTGTTCAGTCCAAGGCGGTAGACACCCATCATACGAGATGGTGTCCATTTTCCACGCACCATGTACTCCAATGTCAACACCTCCCCCGGCAGTATGGGATTTTTAACCGGCCAATGAAAGCGCTGAAAATAATATGAAGTGTCAGATCGGTATGATTAATTTATTCTTCATTCATTCACTCATTCTATATATGCTTTCTTCCTTATATTTTACCTTAAGTTTTACTTTCTCTTATCGGAAATTTCGACTTTGAAAAGTTATTGTAAATTTAATGGAATACTATTAATTTCAATTGTAAGGTAAATTCAGGTAGGGCAGCAAAATATTACACAATAATGATTATCATTGATAGCTGTTGATTGTTTCAACATTAGTTTAGTAGATTTCATTAATTTACAGTGTTTTAATGCAAAAAAAAAATTGTAGTCAGAAAGGCGTCATTATCTATTACCGAGTTATGATTTCTATTACCGCGGTATGATAATTCTTATTAAAGAGTATAGAAAAAGAAATAAGTACTGAAATATTTTTTTTTCATTACATTTCATTAAAATAAAAACAGCTTTTTCTACAAATCTTCATCCCAATGACTATATCTGATTAATTCGTAATAACTGAACTTTGTGAGTTATTATTCTGATCTTCTCAATCATCGGTAGTAGACCCAAGAATGCAGTTCGCTGTAGCACGTAGGTGGGCAGGATCGACCGGTGAAACACTACCCTCTCACAGAAAATCAGCGTGAAGTGGGGGCCTCCTAGAGGCCACCGCGTTTCGACTGGTGAGTGACAGTCCCGGCGTCCTTATCCCTCTACCTCGTGGGCCAAATAGCAACTGACACTTTAATTATACTACACGTACCGCAACAGATTTTCTAGGGACTGTTGCGTTGCGTGTGAAAATGAGTATCAGTTGGCCCCTTCCTGTCTTTTTATTCCCTGTCCCACAATTCCTCACCCTCTGTGACCTTTCTCCTTCTCTTTCCCTCCCCACCCCTTATGCTCTTATTGTGATGGCCACGAGTGATACAAATAAAATACCCCAGGAGGGTACCAGTCTCTTAGAGACTGGAGAATCCCTCTCTGAGCGAGAGCGAGAGATGCTATCCTCTCGCTCTCGCTCAGGCTGCCCATCGTATCCTGGGAGGCACATCGAGAGGAGAAGTGGGTGCGCTTCGATTGTGAGGATCACATTCGCGTCTATGCGTGCCTTTACAGGTCTCATAGCGGAAATTCGGAAATTGGCCGGCTCTTCGAGCACATGCAGGTGTCCAATGACAGAATACTTGAGCAGATTCCTACCGCAGAAATTGTGGTTTTGGGCGACTTTAATGCCCACCACTCTGACTGGCTTGGGCCAACACGTACTGACCGGGAAGGTCTGCTCACGATTTTGCCATTGCCAATGGTCTGACGCGGTTGGTGACTTCTCCCACACGTGTGCCGGATGTGGAAGAGCATTCGCCTTCCTTATTGGACCTTCTGCTGACCTCTCGCCCCGAACCCATTCGGGTATGGGTCGATGCTCCTTGCGGGTCATCGGACCATTGCCTAATTCGGAGCGTGGTGCCTCTCACCGTCTCGTCGCAACCACTTCCATCTGGTAGACGACGTGTTTGGCACTACAGGTCAGCAGACTGGGACGGGATGCGCTCTTTCTTTGCATCCTACCCATGGGGGCAGATTTGCTTCGAGTCAGAGGATCCTAGCACCTACGCTGATTCGGTTGCCGGCGTCATGCTGCAGAGTATGGAATTGTTTGTTCCTAGCTCAGCGGTGCCCGTCGGTGGCAGATCTCGGCCCTGGTTTGGTGGGTTCTGCCGTGACGCACATCGTCGCAAGCGGGAATGCTACCAAGCTTGGGCTAGGGCAAAGGCCGCTAAGGAAGTAACTCTGACTCACTCAAGAAGAAGTACAACTCTGCTTCCAGGTTCTTTAAGAAGCAAATTGCATTGGCAAAGTCGAATTACGTTGGCAGAATTGGCGAGAGACTAGCACGGCTGCCATCTGGCTCTCGTGCGTTCTGGTCTCTCACCAAGGCTGTCCAGGGTAATTTCTGTCGGTCGACACTTCCGCCTTTGCGCGGGGAGGATGGTTCATTGGCCTAATCCGCAAGGGAGAAAGCCGATCTTCTTGGCTCAATCTTTGCGGAAAACTCGACTCTTGACGACAGGGGGAACACTCCTCCTACCATCCCGAGGTGTGAAACCACAATGGCGGACGTCCGCTTCACACAGTGTGCTGTGCGGAAAGCACTATTCTCCCTGGATGTCAACAAGTCGTGTGGGCCCGATGGAGTATCTCCTATTGTGCTGAAGGTGTGTGCTCCAGAGCTGGCACCGGTTTTAACGCGCTTATTTAGACACTCTTATGTCCTCGGTGTTGTCCCACATTCATGAAAGACGGCTCTAGTACACCCGATCCCTAAAAAAGGCGACCGCTCAGATCCGTCCAATTACAGGCCTATCGCTATCACCTCCTTACTCTCCAAAATTATGGAATCCATTATCAACCGCCAGCTCATGGGCTATCTGGAAGAGCACCAGCTGATCAGCGACTGCCAATATGGCTTCCGCAAAGGCCGATCAGCTGGTGATCTTCTGGCTTTACTAACTCACCGTTGGGCGCAGGCGTTCGAAAGTAGGGGTGAGGCACTAGGCGTTAGTTTGGACATAGCGAAAGCCTTCGATCGGGTTTGGCATAAAGCCTTACTATCGAAGCTTCCTTCCTATGGGTTTCCTGAGAGACTTTGCAGGTGGTTTCCTTGCGGAACGGAGAGTTAAAGTCGTCGTAGACGGCTCATGCTCGGACCCCCGAACCGTAAATGCTGGTGTTCCCCAAGGCTGCGTGTTATCCCCAACATTGTTTATTCTGCATATCAATGATTTGTTGCATACCAGTGGCATTCATTACTATGCGGATGACAGTACCGTGGGTGCACTGTATTTCGGCCGCAGCAATATCTCTCGGGATCACGTCGATGAGTGTTGGAACAAACTTGTGTCTGAAATCGAATCATCCCTTGTGAAGATTTCCGATTGGGGGGAACTAAATCTAGTCCAGTTTAACCTTTCTAAGACTCAAGTTTGCGCGTTCACCGCAAAAAAAGCCCCCTTTGTCGCATCGCCACTCTTCGGAAACACTCACCTTTGTGCCAAGCCAAACATTGGCATTCTGGACGTCGACATTTCGAGTGTTGTCCAGTTTAGCGGTCATTTGGACAGCAAGGCTAAAATGGCTTCCAAAAAACTCGGAGTACTCAACAGGGCCAAACAGTACTTCAAGCCGGCTCACCGCCTTAAACTGTATAAGGCGCAGGTGCGGCCTCACGTGGAGTATTGTTGCCACCTTTGGGCCGGGGCTCCGGGTTATCAGCAATCTCCATTTGACCGAATCCAAAATTGGGCATCTCGGATTGTCGACGATCCTGAACTTGCCGATCGGCTAGATCCTTTGGCACTGCGTAGGGATCTATCTTCCCTATGTATATATATCCTTTACAGAACTTACAATGGGGAGTGTTCCGAGGAGTTGTTCAATTTAATAGAGGCCGCTGATTTTCGCAACCGATCGTCTCGCCGGAACTATCATCCGCACCATCTGGATGGTTGGCGTTCCACTACAATGCGTTTTAAAAACAGTTTTCTGCCACGCACAGTAAATCTTTGGAATTCGTTGCCATCAGCGGTCTTTCCCAACAACGGCGACATTGGGTTATTCAAGAAAAGAGCATATTCTTATCTGAAGGGTAGGGCAACGCACTGGCATCGCTGGTGACCGTGGGCGGCGGTGAATCACTTACCATCAGGTGACCCGTCTTGTTCGTTTGCCTCTTAGATGAAATAAAAAAAAAAAAAACATCAGGCTGATGGCTATCCCATGGTCTGTCAGATCGAAAATTCTGATAGTATTACTGCTAGGTAATAGATTTTAAATGAAAACTCTAATCACCGAGCTATAGGTCCCCATATAATCTTTTACCGAAGTATAGAGCAGTAATTTTATTCAGTATTTCATTTTGTAGATTATAATTGCCACCCATAAAACTTAAATAATATACTATGTTTTGTTATATCGGTTTTATAGTCCGGATTATTACATATACATACAACGTGTTCTATTGAGGTTGCCTTACAGACAGTCTGTTCGAAGCCCATTACCGCATCCCTCTAACCTGTAATCTTAATTGAATGTGCATATTCAATTAAGATTAGATGTTAGACCTTGCACTAATATCCCTTTGCGCATATAGTAAAGGAGATTACTGTCAATAATAAAAAAATCAATATTTTGTTTAGAAAATGTTAGCATTTGTTTGTGGATAGTTTTCCTAAAGTATCCTATTTTAGAATCTTGGATAGTTGTAGGAAATTTTCAAAAAACTTGCCATTAAACTTGTCAGTACTTTTTTTACACCACGATGAGTTAAAGCGGACTGAAAGTTGAAATCATGCGAAAATTTTGAGAAATCTTTTTTTCAAGAATTAATTTTGATGATTTTTTATGTAAAAACTGAAAGTATTCTGCGATTTTTAAGAATTGCGATAGATAGGATACTTAGGTTGCTGTTACAAACAAAACATCAGATCACAATAGTAACAAATACCATTATGAGTGTTGATTTTCAAAAACTTTCAAATATTTTTTTGTAATTTAAAAAAAAATCGAGATATTTTTTTTTCTCTATTTTTTCTAGAGCAATCATGAGCCGGTCCACTCTGTGGTGCATTTTTATCGTTGAATTTTGGGACACGTTGTATATATATGATATTTTTGTCATACAGTACAAAAATAATAATTCAACTACTAAAGTTTTTATAAAATAATAATGTGTTTCACTCAACTATGCATACAGCGGAAATAGACTTTTAGCTATCGGCATAAACGAGCTTTGAGAGAGAGTTTTACATTTACTCATATGACAGTCAATTAGAATATAACAAACAAAAGATCTGGACCTGAGCATCTAAGACCGGTGGTTTTATTTCTTTATTATAATAAGTTTTCCTATAGTACTTACGCAAAAAATCAAATGACATTAGAAGAACGATAGAACATATAAAAATATTGCCTATTGAGATATATATTTATTTCGGAAATTATATATTAAAAGCGCGAAAGCACCGAGCTGATTTACTTCAGGTTTGTATGGTGGCGGGTTGCCGCTGTGCTATCGCCGCTTAACCAATTGCTTTGATGCGTTTTGTCTACTATTATGTTAACTAACACCCGTTAATTACCTAAAAGATAACACAAGTCAACATATTTCCGAATCCAATATTATACTACAATTTTAGTTTTCGGCCGTGTAATTTATGCCGTTATTGTATACCGCGATAATATCGGCCTTTACCTTAACAGTAAATTAATAATATCCATTAAATGTAGTGGGACACGTGTAAAAGTACAATGGAGGTAACTCTATTATTATAAAGCATTGTATAGTTCTACACATAATAGGACGAAGCATAATCTCTTTGAGCTACGCTCGAGCATGTCACCTATTTGTAGGCAGAATTTACTAATATTCGACTAAACCTTTAGCGTAAAGGCAGCAAACCGGAAAATTAATTAACTATGAACATTGCTATCGTTAGAAGGAATCACTTTGTATGAAGCAAGCGCCATTCATGTCTGTTTCCAATTAATCATATCCTAGGATTCAAAATTTCTGCATACTTGCCCATATTCGTATCACTATTATATTAAACAAATGTATAGATTTTCTACGGGCCTCATAAGAAAGCTTAGGGTCACACTGGCGATAGAGAGGGCAATTCTTAGAGTGTCTCTGCGTGATCAAACCAGAGATGAAGAGATACACAGTATAACCAGGGTCAGCGACATAGTCCTACGAATCGCGAGGGTGAAGTGGCAATGTGCGGGGCACATACCGCGTAGGACTGATGGACGTTAGGATCTTAGAGTGCTGGAAACCCTGCACCGGAAAATTTAGCGTTGGCAGTCCTCTCATTGGGTAGACAGACAACATGAAAAGAAGTGCTGGGAGCCTCTCGGTTGGTACAGTGCAAGCCCGTGCTTTGTGGAACAAATTACAAGAGATCTATGTCCTGCGCTCTATCGGTTGAAATGCTGATAATAAATTTTGCCAAAGAGAATGTTATTACGTATATTCAATGTTATATTTTTATGATTACTGATAACATTTCATAAATAAAAAAGTGATCTCATAGAAGTAAAATAGCTTGCGGGTTCCCGTGTCACAAGGAACATAATCCAGCTGACATAACTTTTATATAGGCGTATAACAGTACAGATTGTCATTCAAATATAACTTTTACATTCAATTTAGGAAAGCAATAAACAAATTTGTCCTTTGAGAGGACACATTTTCACTTCATGTTGAATGGGCAACGTTTTATATGATAGGTAACTAAAAATGCTATCAGGTTTGGACTTACATAAGTACCATGTAGCAACTATGGCAGTCCATTGGCAAAGCCTTTGTATATACGCTTTCATTTAGGATATTTGAAGAACATTTTGCTAAAAGTGACTCCAAAATTCAATTGTGTTTTAGTGTTATTCCTTAACTGCTGACCTTCGTATCGTCGTTGAGATATTTTCACGAGATTTTTATACTCACGAAAATAATGTGACGATAAACAGAAATAATAAAAAAAGTACTCTGTTTCAAAGAAATTTTTTCGCCGGTGCCGTAAGAGTATTTTTGTATTTCCCATAACAAAGGTAGAAAACGTTTTTTTTACAGTTTTACGAGTCTATCTTTGCGTTCCTACCTTTCTGACTTTGGGACTATCAGTAACAAAAAAAATAATCGTACAATTTTTTACCCAAATTAACAGCTTCTATATTGTCTTACCTGTCTTCTAACCTCTAGGGTACTATTACTCTATTTAAAGTACGAATTGAGAACTTTCCATTTCATTTATGATGTTATGTGTATATATATATATATTACAAATAAGGTATCATTTGTAATCTTTTTAATTTGTCAAAAAACATAACAACAATACATGATTCCATTTTCAAAAGTAATATTTGTTTGGTTGTAGTTCTATTGTAGCTTTTGTAGTTAATTTTAAACTTCACCGCTAATTTAAAGTTGCTGAAGTATGATTGCCTGGCAAGATTTAACTGCTAAACTTTTAATATTGTTTCATAAGAACGTGATATCAATAAGTTATTATGAAAAGTGTAAAGGAATTTTCTCCATTCTGTTCGGATATTGGCGATAGTTAATATCCTGCTTCTAATACTTTTTAAACTTGAAAGAATTATCGAAAAATAATGTTAATTGTTTATGTCATATACAATATTTTTATAGCAATTTTAAAAACTATTTATACAAGAAGAAATTTATGTATGAAATCGCATATCTATCTAATTACCCGACGGATGGCTAATATTGATCATTAATATATGTATTTCCATAGATAAAGTTATAATATTCTTTAGTAGTAACTTACTAGTAAAAAACAAAATTATTTGGAAGTAAGTTTGTAAATTATTGCAAAAATATATGTAAGATAGTGAATAATAGAAATAAGCTAAAGTAAATGTCACTTTATGCATATGTGGACAATGATATTCTGTGTATTTTGTGAATACTATATTATTAGATAGCATAAAAAAAAAAAAAAATTAAACAAAAAAAAAAAAAACGGTATGTTAGAATAAATTTATATAGCCCTATAATAGTGTAGATGTGAAAATGTTGTAAATAAAAGGATAATGTAAAGCCGTGAATATCAGGTATAACTTGATATAAAAAAAAGTGTAACTATCTAGATGTTTAAGCTTTAAACTGTTTAATCGTTTATGTACACCTTATACTAGTAACAGCCATGACCGTAAGAAAAAAAAAAAAATAAATAAATAAAAAAAAAAAAAGTATGTTCGAATAAATTTATATAGCCTATAGCAGTGTAGATGTTAAGTATTGTGTGAAAATATTGTAAATAAGAGGATAATGTCAAGCCCTAAGCTAGACTAATAATAGCCATGACAGTAAAAAAAAAAAAAAAAAAGAAAAATAAACGGTATGTTACAATAAATTTATATAGCCTATAGCAGTGTAGATGTTCAATGTTGTGTGAAAATGTTGTAAATAAGAGGATAATGTCAAGCCCTGAATAATAATATCAGGGATAACTTTATATAAAAAAAAGTAAGTATCTACATGTTTTAGCTTTTAACTGTACTATATTCTTGATGTAGATCGGGCTGCAAGCCACAGCGGCTCTTACAGCTCATCTGACACTGGGCTCGTGGACCCGGATCCACGGCCTGAGGTTTTAGAAACTAAAAAGTGCTACGCGGGATGTAGCTATCTGGCGGATGATGCTGTATATTGTGTGTGTCTGGTTCTTGTTGTGCTTTATCTGGCGATTCTACTCGGTCGTCGAGGCCGGGCGCGGGCCCGTTCCCCGACTACCTTCGCCTGTATCGGAATCTCTGGGCGGCGAGGACCGCCCACGGTCGCGGTTGTACTTAGTGTACGCGGTGTGTGAGTAGCTGCGGCGCCGCGTTCTGAAGCGAGGGCGGCGTGATGCTGATATTCGGAGCGTGTTGGTAGAGTCCGAAGTGTGTGTGGTGACGTCGGTGCTGTCGGTGACTGTGGGCGTGTGTGTGGTTTGCAGGACCCCTTGGGATATCGGAATAAGCGCGTGCCGCGGTCTGCGCTTTTTCGTCCTGGGATTCGGAGGTAGCGCGTAGTTGGCCGCGCTGGCCACCAGAGGGTTGGGATGAGTTGCCGCCTTGGCGAAGTAGGTCACGGAGCACTCTCTAAAGTGCTCCTTGATCGTTGGGAGTTTAAGGTCGCTGTGGATGTCCACATTGCGCTGGTACCATTCGGCACCAGTCGCGGTGCGGGTGAAACGGTTCTGGAGAGTCTGCAGAGGTTTGAGACGGTCTTCGGACGAATGGGCGAAGACAACGCTTGCGTAAGACATTATAGGTCTTACGCATACCTTGTAAAGGTGAAGCTTGTGTCTGAGAGAGAGCTTGCTCTTCTTACACAGCAAGGGTTATAGCTTGCCCAGTACTTGGGCCGCTTTCTTTCTCGCCTCGCGGATGTGGGCGACGAAATTGAGTCTGGTGTCGAGTGTGACACCGAGGTATTTGACCGAGCTTCTCCATGGGATTGGCTGGCCGAAGAGGGAGAGCTGGCCGAGTTTTTTCGCCTTTTTGAGAAGGGTTGATGACCTACGGTGGGTGAAGTGAATGGCTTCACTTTTCTCCGGGTTTACATCATTTCGCCACGTCCGGAACCACTCGCCTAGGCGGGTGGTCGCGTTCTGTAGGCGCTTCGTTATAATACCCGGAGCTCTGCCGGAGTGATAAAGAGCGGTGTCGTCAGCGAAAAGGGCCATCTTGACGAAGGGGTCTCTCGGTATGTCGCTCGTGTAGAGCGAGAAGAGTAGCGGGGAGAGGCAAGAGCCTTGAGGGACGCCGGCTTTAATCGGCCGGGGCGAGGAGAGAGCGTACTCGACGCGAAAGCGGAAGGAGCGATTCGAGAGGTAGTCTCGAATGACGGTGACTAGACGGTCTGGCACTTTGTGAGTGTAAAGCTTGTATATCAAGCCTTCGTGCCAGACTTTGTCGAACGCCTTGGCGACGTCGAATAGGACGGCGCAGGTGTCGATCACTCGTTTGTGCTCGAGACCGACCAGAATGTGCTCGGTCAGTCGGTGCACTTGATGAACGCAAGAGTGGTTGCTCCTGAATCCGAACTGTTCGTCGGGGAGGAGGTTGTTCTCTGCGGTGAAATGGCGCAGACGCTCTAGAATGATGCGCTCGTAAAGTTTGCCCAAGGTGTTCAGTAGGCTGATCGGACGGTAGCTGTTGGGTAGGTTCCTCGGCTTTCCGGGCTTCGGAATACCTATCACTACGGCCTCTTTCCAGGCGTCTGGGAAGGAGCAGTCGGCTAGCAGGGCGTTGAATATGGCCACTAGCAGACCGACGATCGGGGGCGGGAGACTTTTCACAACTCTGTTGGAGATGTTGTCGGATCCCGGGGCTGATCTGGTTTTCAGCCTCTTTATGATGTCAACGACCTCACCGGGAGAAACCGGTTTTAGAGGGGGACCTTCTGGTGGGAGGGCTGCCCTGCGACGCACCTCGTCCTCGACCAACTTGAGGTGATCGGGGTCCACTGGTGCGGTAGAGGGAGTGCACTGGCTCTCTAGACTGTCGGCGAGACAATCTGCTTTTTCGGCATCCTCCAACGCAAGGGAGGAACCATCGCTCATTACGAGGGCTTTTAACTGTTTACTGTGTGTCTACACCTTATACTAGTAACAGCAATGACCGTAAAAAAAAAAAAAAAAAAAATATGTTCGAATAAATTTATATAGCCTATAGCAGTGTAGATGTTCAGTATTGTAAATAAGTGGATAATGTCAAGCCCTAAGCTAGACTAGTAATAGCCATGACAGTAAAAAAAAAAAAAAAGAAGTATGTTCGAATAAATTTATATAGCCTATAGCAGTGTAGATGTTCAGTATTGTGTGAAAATATTGTAAATAAGAGGATAATGTGAAGCCCTAAGCTAGACTAGTAATAGCCATGACAGTAAAAAAAAATAAAAAAAAAAAAATAATAAAAAAAAGTATGTTCGAATAAATTTATATAGCCTATAGCAGTGTAGATGTTCAGTATTGTGTGAAAATATTGTAAATAAGAGGATAATGTCAAGCCCTAAGCTAGACTAGTAATAGCCATGACAGTAAAAAAAAATAAAAAAAAAAAAATAATAAAAAAAAGTATGTTCGAATAAATTTATATAGCCTATAGCAGTGTAGATGTTCAGTATTGTGTGAAAATATTGTAAATAAGAGGATAATGTGAAGCCCTAAGCTAAACTAGTAATAGCCATGACAGTAAAAAAAATTAAAAAAAAAAATAATAAAAAAAAGTATGTTCGAATAAATTTATATAGCCTATAGCAGTGTAGATGTTCAGTATTGTGTGAAAATATTGTAAATAAGAGGATAATGTGAAGCCCTAAGCTAAACTAGTAATAGCCATGACAGTAAAAAAAAAAAAAAAAAATAATAAAAAAAAGTATGTTCGAATAAATTTATATAGCCTATGCAGTGTAGATGTTCAGTATTGTGTGAAAATATTGTAAATAAGAGGATAATGTCAAGCCCTAAGCTAGACTAGTAATAGCCATGACAGTAAAAAAAAAAAAAAAAAAATTATGTTCGAATAAATTTATATAGCCTATAGCAGTGTAGATGTTCAGTATTGTGTGAAAATATTGTAAATAAGAGGATAATGTCAAGCCCTAAGCTAGACTAGTAATAGCCATGACAGTAAAAAAAAAAAAAAAAAAAAATTATGTTCGAATAAATTTATATAGCCTATAGCAGTGTAGATGTTCAGTATTGTGTGAAAATATTGTAAATAAGAGGATAATGTCAAGCCCTAAGCTAGACTAGTAATAGCCATGACAGAAAAAAAAAAAAAAAAAAATAAAAAAAAAAAAAAGGATGTTCGAATAAATTTATATAGCCTATAGCAGTGTAGATGTTCAGTATTGTGTGAAAATATTGTAAATAAGAGGATAATGTCAAGCCCTAAGCTAGACTAGTAATAGCCATGACAGTAAAAAAAAAAAAAAAAAAAAATTATGTTCGAATAAATTTATATAGCCTATAGCAGTGTAGATGTTCAGTATTGTGTGAAAATTTTGTTAATAAGAGGATAATGTGAAGCCTTAAGCTAGACTAGTAATAGCCATGACAGTAAAAAAAAAAAAAAATAAAAAAAAAAAAAAAAAAAAAGGATGTTCGAATAAATTTATATAGCCTATAGCAGTGTAGATGTTCAGTATTGTGTGAAAATATTGTAAATAAGAGGATAATGTCAAGCCCTAAGCTAGACTAGTAATAGCCATGACAGTAAAAAAAAAAAAAAGTATGTTCGAATAAATTTATATAGCTTATAGCAGTGTAGATGTTCAGTATTGTGTGAAAATATTGTAAATAAGAGGATAATGTCAAGCCCTAAGCTAGACTAGTAATAGCCATGACAGTAAAAAAAAAAAAAGTATGTTCGAATAAATTTATATAGCTTATAGCAGTGTAGATGTTCAGTATTGTGTGAAAATATTGTAAATAAGAGGATAATGTCAAGCCCTAAGCTAGACTAGTAATAGGCATGAAAGTAAAAAAAAAAAAAAAAAAAGTATGTTCGAATAATACATTTGTAATACATAAATACCATTCATTAATTTACTTTAAGTTAATTAGTACAAGTCTTGGAAAATATAATTTCGCACTTCGAAAGTAAGCTACAAAAAGATATATATAAATGTATTATGCATTAGGCAGGACAACTTGTGCCGAGTTTCGCTGGTACTATGTTCAAAGATAGCTAAGTTGGAAAAGTATCCTTACAAATAAGGATTCAGTCCTCGTGTAATTAATTAGGAGTTACGAGGGTACAGCACGATCTCGTCACCGCCGCCCGTGCAACAGCTTTGCCCCTTTAGTCATTTCTTGTTGTTAATTAAAGTGGAGAGGGAAGATTTCATATTAATGTAACAATTTGTAAAACATTCACTCAGCAGAATTCAGGAAACTGGTATTCAACAAATCATAAACACGTTATAGAACTGACACTTTAACAATGCTTGTAACACGTCAGATAAGGCTGATGGTCATTGAGAATGTTTCGAAACGTCAAAGTTGTAATAGTATAAGGATAATTGAAATGGTGGTGGAAATTCACGCAAATTCGAGTTTGAATATTAACTGCATAAATATTCATGGATATCTGCTTTGTTACAAACCCGAAACTAATCCCATTTCTAACTGTATAAGACGGATGAAGCAGCTGACATTAAATCTATAACCATGTTCCCTTTCTGACTTTAACTGCATTTGCAGAACATCAAAGTTATCATCTCTGATACAAGTCTTGGAGCAGTATCAGTTTCAAAGACATTTGTAATTTATATCAAATATTCATGATATAACTGAAAATCAAATAAGCATCGACTCGAAAACTCGACACTATATGTTGGCTACAATACAAGTCTTTATTAGCTACTGCAATGCCTAATTCAATAACTGTTACGGGAAACTACATTTAATTAAATTTTATTACGTCAGGTACTAAGTGATACTATTGTTAAACGAATGTTCTGTTTCTTATATTACTTATAATAGGTACAACAATAAAGTATTAGTCATATATCAAATCGTAAATCTAAGTAACTTAAGTAATGAAGAAACAAAGCATTCGTAAATCTGTTTCAGAATTATTAAAAAAGTTGTAGTACATACAGTTACCTGATTAACATAGATGAGCTCCCCGACGCCTGATAAAATTGATGAATGCTTGGGGATTCCTGAAATAAAAAAAAAATATTGAAAACCTTTGAAAATATTACGCAAAACCTAAAGAAAAAAAACGCTAAATAAATTTCACTAAAAGTTAACACTCAAATTTAATAATGATAAGGATAAGTGTGATGATGCCAAAGGTGGTTAAGGGTTGTTTCCTAAATAGCCTAAGTCATGTTAGCTCCGGTTTTATGCAGTCCTATGTGCTAATCGTGTGGAGAAGATGATGGACCGATCCACACAGATTTGAGCTTCCTGTCTCTAACGTTGACTATCAATCCCCTTGTGAAAAAAAAATCCCAATAGTGGCAACATTAATACAGTTATGTCCTATACGGTGTCCGCCGGAACAACTCAATGATTTTGTGGTGGCAGAGTAAAAATTCTATACTATCACCATCACAAACATCACCAAATTTAATAAGACTAGGGGGTTCTGTACCATAGTGGAATCAAGTGAAACAGATCATTAGAGTCATAGGTTCTAAACATAAAAAAAACCTAGGTTATAATCTGATACACAACTTCTGTTTCAGGTTACACATAGAGGGTTATCATCATCATCATTAGGTGCCCGCTTCAAACTGAAGTTTGGCGATCAGATTGAGAACCAGCTCGATCCTAAGCTATTCTTTTTAATTGATATTTAAACCTGGTCCACTATGTCAAACCATTTCTTCCCCTGTGTACCAAGCGCACCTTTTGCAACTTTATAACCATTATATTTTTTTTTATTTTTCTACTATCACGCCTTTTTCCCAGTAGGGATAGGCAGAGGTGAATAAGCACCCACTTTTCGACAGATGTGGTCAGTTTAGGTCCCATGTAACAAGGGGCGAGCCTGTTGCCACTTTACTGGGACCACCACACGCACACAAAGATGATGTCAGTGTGCGAGTTTCCTCAGGATGTTTTACTTCACCGTTTGTATCTCGCTGTTGTAACTAAAGTTCACAAATGTACATAACTTAAACATCAAGTCATCGGTACATGCCGAGATTCGAACCCGCGACCTTCGGAATGAAAGCCGCACGCTCTAACCGTTAGGCCAGCGAGCTACTGTAAAAAAGTAAGTGAAAATAGACGCTTTTCACACTTACACTTTATAAAGTGTAAGTTCGCAATTCTATTTTTGTTGTGAATATATAAAAACATAAATATCACACTATTTTTTCGCCCTTCAATATTGAGAATATCGAATAGGTCACCTGATAAAATAAACTAGACTTAAAAGGGTGCCACGATTAAAATCTTATCGTAGTGTAAAAATGTTCTCGATTATTATTTTTTTAACTTAACATTGATCATTTTACCGTTTGTGGTACTTATGATGGTAAGTTAATCATTAAACCTTATAGTGGCTCCTTTCTTAAATATTACTTATATATTTACTAAACAGGGAAGAAGAGGAAAAATATGTGCAATATATTTATCCTCTTATTCTAAATTTTCATATTATAATACAGTTATTTATATACATAATAATAGCATTACGAATGAAAAAATTTAGTTATGCTCAAAATTTGATTATTTTTAAATTGGTAATTAGAGTTGGAGATAAATATATTAACATAATATTGGAGAGGGTAACACGGGAAATTTTCGAAATTTCGTGGATGAAGAACTTTATTTTGCTTATAAATTATCCTTTCGACGTTTTCATGTTTGGAAGAAAATATAAAAAATAACCTATTCTATCGCATCTTACATCTTCGTCCCAAAACCTTTAGGGTTATAATAAAAAGTTGTGATTGAATAAAAATAAAATCTAGGGTAGTTTTTGGGGTTAGAGCCTTTATTAGTTATAAAGCTCTCTAATACTACGTTTTAAAGTTTTACAATATCGGTTCATATGTATGGTTTTTAAAGAGATTTTATTTCGTGTTATGTTAAATTAGTTACTATTCATATACTAGTGCAATGATACTTTTGTATGAATAATTTTATTTCAATATCTACTTATAGAATTTTTTTTTTCGAGTTAATCTCTAGACGTACCTATTTTACGAAGCAAGTATACAATTTCAAGTCAATTTAACGTTACATTGTAAAATTGATTGAAATAAGAGCTAGAAGGCTACCGGTAATATTAAAACCATGGAGATGAATTGGATCTACTTCAATCATCTTCTAGTATAATAGAACCTCAAACTGAACAAGTACGGTGGAAACCAAGCTTTCATAATGATTGATGATTTTATTTTGTTCTTTAATAACTACTTCATTGTTTTCTCTGTAATCCAAACTTGTGCAATAGATTAGAATTTACAAGATCAGATAAACACAAAGCAAAGGACTTTGACATGATAAATAGAATGTTGTTTCAAATAGGAGTCAATCCATGTTGCGGTCTGAGTCCATTTCAATAGTCAATAAGACGGATTGAATTTCTGGTTGCCTCCTCACTGTTACAGCATAACAATACTACTTCAATACTATTATGCAACACAATAGAATTTAACAATAAGTATCGAGACTAGCAACATTATATGAGTAGATTGTATGATTAGATTTGAGGTAATATTTGTTACGTTAATTCACTGGCTTGTGATCAATAATATCATATCTTGATCAGAACTTACATTCATTTAAAATCGATAAAGTATGTCGATGAGATCAATAAATCTATCGATATTTTATGCCACCTAAACGTATATAAATAAATATTTTAAGAAAGGGTTTTCAATTATTTGATTTTCATATATCCTCGTTCAAATTTTGAAAGGACATACTGGTGTGGGATGTTATATAAATATTTTATTTAATTAATCGATATTAGAATATAAAAAATCGATTATTTCTTTATTATTTTACCTTTATATGGATTTATTAAAACGAATTAAGTGCTCTCGATGTTATCCGCCACCTTAGATGAAACAGAGATTAAACTAATAAGATATAATTATTAATATGTATCTAACGTCCGATTAATAAAAAACGTGTAAATTAAAAAAAACATCTACCCAGGTCTAGGAAGTATATGTACAAAGCCTTTATTAAACAAAGCTAGTAACCGGAAATAAAGCCCGCGACTTAACATTTTCCCTGAAAGTTGATTTCAACGAATTGATTTTTCTTTCTGTTTCCGAACGAAAATCATATGGGTCCATATTTACTTGCACAAGTTTATACATATAAAACAAATTTATATGTGTAATGAATATATGCATACTAGCACAATAATGAGTATACACATAATGAAAATGAGTTTTCTTTGTTCGCTAATCACGTGAAAACCAGTGAATCTATCGACATGGCTACCATGACCACGATGGCCATTCGTCAGCCTTCTTACTTTTTGAATTTCATCGATCATTCATCATTTTATTCCTAATTAACTTTAATAAACATTTCCGTTTCGTATTGTTTATGCGGTTGCTATAGTAACTGTTGCTATAGAATTACATTTGCGGTTGCAATTGCACTCATAGAATATTTAAGACATATTTCATATCTAATTTCATTTTACGGCCAACAAAGCAGGCGGGAGGAATCTAGTATTTAACATATATAATATATACATGTTTATGTTCTGGTGCGGTGAAATGGCATAAAGCGTATAAAAATATTATATATACGCTTTAAAAATCAGTCAATCATCAGCCAATAGACGTCCACTGTTGGGCATAGGCCTGCCCCAAAGATCTCCAGATCGATTGCGCCCGCGCACAGTCAGCATGACGTCCGGTACCGGCGTGCATTCGAAGCCGTTTGTGAGGGATTTATATGGGAGGATTTGAGCCATTTCCCACCATGCTGGCTCAATGCGGATTGGAAGGAGCCAGAGCCTCTTTGACTAGCAAGGTGCACCACGAACAGGTGATCACGGGACCCAAGCCAACCTCACCTGCTTGTGCGAATCTTTGAGGGTGGCCTACGTCCAGCTGTAGAGGTCTATCGGCTGATGATGCAAGATTATTAAATTATTCTCCCGACTCACAGGCAGAAACTAGTGTGCCCTAAAAGCATTCCACACATGCTTCTTATATATATTAGCACTTAAATAATTCTGTCATCAATTCAGAGAAATATTATTTAGATATTTTTTTAATAAATATTGCTTATTCTTTTTTTTTCATTACCATCTTCCTTAATAGGGGTAATGGTTGTTTATCGTTCTGTTTTTTTTCTCGGAAGTTCTTATCTTCACAACAGGGCTGTGCTAACGTTCGTGACTGGATTTTCATAATACAAAGTACATTTTGACACAGTTTATTTACCAACTTCTAAAAAAAGAGTGTCGTTATCTGTTTAACATTATATATATTGATTTTTATATACTTGTTACAACAGAGCTCTTGAGACTGTTCTTAAAACATTAAAAGCAAATTATTGCGTTATATTTACTTTCTTCTCTATTACTTTTATCTGAGAATAATTTTGTAAATTATTGCTATACAAAAATAAATTATTAATGTTAAGAAGCTTTAGCCAGATTTCCGTAATATTGTTTTAAGTGAAATTGAAAAAATTATGCGGAAAAGGAAATCACGAGGGAGAATAAAAAAATGTATTCCAACTACACTATGCTGTGTATGGGATAAGAAAGGGGGAGGTACGTAATGATTTAGCAATTATAATTTCGCCATTAACACGAACCAGGTAGTAATTATTTGCAGAAAGCTAACCGCATTAACATATATGTGAATAGTAATAAGATTTGGTTTGAAAGACGCCTGATACGTTTTTAAATTTATATGAATAAAAGAAATCTAAGTCAAACATATTACCCAATGGGGGTAGCTACGTCTTCCGAAGTGCCATTGTTAACAGGCACATTTAGATCCTTTACATTTTGATTGATTAAATGAATTGGAAGATAGATACATATTTCATGTATCTATATGTATGTTACTTTACAATGTGAGTCAAGTCGTTTGTCACTTTAATAAATAGAAGTTTGTAAGCTGGTAACACATATATATCAGAAGACCAAGAGTTACACCGTCGTTAATTCTGACAGGGACGCGTGAGAAATCTGAAACTGAACAGGTACTATAACATAGAACAGAGCAGCATGTAAACTCGACCATGTAAGTCTACACTGAAATATGCCCGCTAGTAAGTTATTTCTTTTTTTACAAACTAACCCAGAACTATTTGTTTCATTTTATTCAATAACTTCAACCCTTGAATGCTAACGTCCTCGCTGTATTTTGTTTTTTTTTTATATATATTATCACGCCTTTTTCCCAGTAAGAGTAGGCAGAGGCGAATAAACACCCACTTTTCGCCAGATGTAGTCAGTTTAGGTCCCATGTAACAGGGGCGAGCCTGTTGCCACTTTATTGGGGCCACCACACACACACAAAGATGATTTCAGTGTGCGGGTTTCCTCACGATGTTTTCCTTCACCGTTTGTATCTCGCTGTTGTAACTAAAGCTCACAAATGTACATAACTTAAATATTAAGTCATTGGTACATGCCGAGATCCGAACCCGCGAACTTCGGAATGAAAGCCGCACGCTCTAACCATTAGGCCAGCGAGCTAAATGTATGCTAATGCTAATGCATTTTGTAGCATGTGAAAACAACGCCTAATGTACGCATTGATTAAGAACCGCGTTTTTTTTTAATTTACTCTATTATATTAATCTAATCAAGCTCTATTATCCGTATATATAAATATTAATAAAATCTATTAATAATCCGTGAAAATCATTGCAACTACCGATAATTAGGAAGGAAACTGTTACCAAGACTTAATCCCGTCAGCTCCATTACATCGATCCCGTTAGATAGAGAGATTAGGAACCATTTGCATGACATATAAGCGAACAATAAGCCCTACCCACGTCACTTAGTTATAGTGTTTGACCATATACAGAAGCGAGTACATAATAGGATTACTAAATGACTAAAGCTCCGAATATAGCGTTGCAGACGCTGAAGCTGAAATTTACTAAAATAAATTTTACCTCAACGTACATCCATTATTGAATTTAATTAAAGCGAAGCCGTGATAGAACAATTTGTGAGGTACAAGCTAAAATGTATTGTTTCGATCTACACGGAAATAGAGTTTCCAACGAGTGAAAAAGTCGGAAGGAAACTGACATGTTCCATAAACAACGGCTTTCATGAACAAGTAGCATAAACCGCAGCGTACTGGGTCTGTGGTCTCGACTCTCTTTTTGTTAGAGGAAAGTCCCAGCAGTGGGAACAATAATAACGGCTGCTTTATAATAGAAACTAATTTTTTTTTTACCATATTTTCATACGACGTTTTAGATCGTATTTACTATTAGTTTAAATTTTTTTTTGTAGCTCGCTGGCCTAATGGTTAGAGCGTGCGGCTTTCATTCCGAAGGTCGCGGGTTCAAACCTCGGCATGTACCAATGACTTAATATTTAAGTTATGTACATTTGTGAGCTTTAGTTACAACAGCGAGATACAAAAACGGTGAAGGAAAACATCGTGAGGAAACCCGCACACTGATATCATCTTTGTGTGTGTGTGTGTGGTGGTCCCAATAAAGTGGCAACAGGCTCGCCCCATGTTACGTGGGACCTAATCTGACCACATCTGGCGAAATGTGGGTGGTTGCTCTGCCTACCCCTACTGGGAAAAAGGAGTGACTATAAAAAAAAAAAATTTTTTTTTTAATACTTATATTCATTCAAAGTATTTTTTAAACTATATATGTAATATTAAATTTACTATAGAATTCTTACTATAGAAAAAAGACGGACTACCTCCTGATAAAGTTAAAGTTATCTACGTTTTTTGTATATAGAGTTTTTTTTTTTTTTTTTTTTTTTTTTTTTTTTTTTTTTTTTTTTTTTTTTTTTTTTTTTTTTTTTTTTTTTTTTTTGTAATATTTTCATGCCTTTTAACAGTAGGGGTAGGCAGAGGTGAATAAACACCCACATCTCGCCAGGTGTGGTCAGATTAGGTCCCATGTAACAGGGGCGAGCCTGTTGCCACTTTATTGGGGCCATCACACACACAAAGATGATATCAGTGTGCGGGTTTCCTCACGATGTTTTCCTTTACCGTTTGAATCTCGCTGTTGTAACTAAAGTTCAAAAATGTACATAACTTAATTATTAAGTCATCGGTACATGCCGAGATTCGAACCCGCGACCTTCGGAATGAAAGCCGCACGCCCTAACCGTTAGGCCAGCGAGCTCTCTACGTTTACATTCCGAATATTATTTGTTATTAATGATTACCTGTCTCCCGTATAAAACTATAAAGGATTTAATTTGTAGGATCTATGAATTTGTAAACTTTTGATTACTATGTTATATTTTTATATAAATAACTTAGTAAAATCGTGAACATTCTAATAGATTACATAATTTTAAGTTATATTTTTTTTAACCCGAACGTTTGTCAAATATGAGACGGTACACCTTGTACCCGCGCCCTCGTTATATAAAGAAGCCTTTGTTAAGTTGAAAAGTGTTCGACAATAAACTTGCTGCTTTGTCTTTTTGATTGTTTAGTTTTTTTAGCAATGTTTTCGTAAGAAATAATGTTTTTTTAAAGTTCCGTCTTAAGTTTCAATGAGAGCTCAAAGGAAAAGCTTAAAAAGGAGAGCAAATAGCCTTTCGTAACTTTATCACTAGAGGTGAAACGGTAAATTTTTTATAGTGCCTCATTGATTAAAAACTTTGCCTAAATAGTAACAAGTGGTTGTTTAAATAAAAACCAAGCAAGTGCCGAAATTCATCTTCTATTTTATTTGTCTTCTCTGTTGTTCATCTTCATCGCTTACTTCTTTTTTGTACAAGTTATTTCAAGTCCTAAAGGTTATTTTTCCTAACAATGTATTACAATATTAAAATGCTGCTTTCATTCAATCTTCCACGATAACAAAACATAATATTTGACATAAAACATAACTCTATAGTACTGAGTTCAGTACCACGCAAATATACAATTTTTATATATAAACCGAAATTAAATAATTTGTATCTGCGAAGATTTCTGTTTAATAGTAAAAATCATATATTTGCGTAAACGCCAACGTACAACAAAGATGTAGAAAAAAAAATCGTTAAAAAAATAATTCTCTATAAACTCGCAACAGCTTTTAGTTTGTTGCTTGTTGCGCTTGCTTTCTGTAATCTTATCAAAAAAGTCTATAAATATTTTGAAGCAAGTATCAAAAAAATAGATACTAAATAGTTTTAAATCTAGAACAATTTGCATTTTGTGTTTAAGGCTTTCATCTGCCTTCGAAAGTTTTAATTTTTGTTTAAAGTAATATCGATTCTGAAGTAAAAATTAACAAATCGATATATCCTGTTATTTTATTTTATTCATTAAAATTATATAAACTCATCATATTTACGCAAAATCAGCATGTTGCTGATATCTAGTAAATAATATTTATTCGTCTTTACATTTGTTGACGAAAAAAAAAAACATTAAACAGACTGCGTCAAAATAATTATTTTTATTCAAACCAAAAGATTTGCTAAGTATTAAAAAATAAAAAAAAATATATAAAAAATTAAACATTAATGTATGAATATACTTAATACTAATAAAAAATAACTACAAAAAAAAAACCAAAAAGACATGACTAAAAATAATACTCCATGTTTTATATTGTACAACAATAACTTTTTTGAAGCAAACAATTTCAATATTTTTTAAAATATTTATTTAATCCATTCTTTTAAACAAAACCTTTGTTCTTTTTTTTTATTAAATAAAAATAAAACAAAAAATGTTTTACTAATAAAAAAAATAATATTTAGTTAACTACTTCAACTATTAATAGTTAAAAAAAAATGAAAATCTGAATTTGATTGTAACTTGATTTTCACTCTGAAATATCTTTTTAAATTTATGAAATTGTATTTTTTCTAAAGGTAATGCTTCAAACTTTCAAAATTAATAAAATAGTTAAAAAAAATACTTTAAAAAAAATATTCTACTTTAATTTAAATAAAAAAATAAAATAAACGCTTGGCTTTCTAAAACTTACCTCGAAACTCCAGCCGCACAAACTTATCGCTTCTGGATTTGAGCACTTTAAAACGATGTATTTTAACTATGAGAGCCATTTTTAATGTTAACCAGCCCCCACAGATTAAAATTGAGAAAATTTATGACTTTTTCTCAATTGCAATGCTACAGAACATAGTAGCGCACAGGTGATTTAACAGCACCCGAATAAGTTTCTACTGAATTGTTTAGTACAGTGAAGTTGTCCGAAAGGGACTGAGCCTGGCTGCCGCTGTGGAGACGTGCGTCTCCGGCGCGAGTTGGGGCTGGTGTGGCGTAGGGCGGGCGGACGTTCTGCACGCACCCCGCCGCCCGAGCGCCGCCCAGGCTCAGCTCCCGCACGGTTGCGCAATTACTAACATCTTTGTTCAAGGGATGATAAAGGATCTCCGAAAACCACCTAATCATATTATCACCTTACAATAACAAATTGTTTACTTTAATCCAACGCATAACCATATAATTACGTTTACATAAAAAAAAAATATTCTATATTCTAACTTTCGCAAAAAAATAATCATATTCATACACATTTACTTGTCAAATATTGGATAAATAACAAATAAGGCAAATTTGAAAAGTCATAAGTAGTCTAAAATACACTGAAAATTTTACAAACTAGAACGATCGAGATCGAGCATCCAATTTGTTTGAATAAAAAAATTGTTGACCTACATTTAAGAAATAAAATTTGTGGATGAAAATATTCATTTAGTTAGCGTGATTTTTAAACAATTCCGATGATTAAATTAAGTTACAGGTATTTCAAAGAAGTATATTAATTTTTATAACATATCAATATTTCCCAATTTATTAATTACAATGGCAACATAATTAATAATGTATAAATCATAACAAATACTTTACAGTAAAATCTCGTTGCTTCGAGTTTACGTATATACAAATTAATGCAATTTTCATTATAAATATAAGTTGCCTTTTTGCTCGCGATGCGGAAAGGTGATCACTCTAAAATCTATTTACCAATGTAGATTTTATAGCGATTCTCATAATTTCAATATACTGTAATATACTTGTTGATACAAACAAAGACATACTATATCATCACATATTTTTTTATTTATTATATGATATTAAAAAAAAAATAGTATGCTGTTCTCAATTGCAATGTATACGAGTTCTAAACTTGAAAGAGGATGTCCGTCTATGAGGGTCTATGGCCTATGGTTAGAATGTATAGCAATAAAGTTAATAATTAAAAACTAAAACCAATTTTGTAGGAACAAAGTATGATCATTAAATTTTTATTAATTTTTTAAAATGCATTAAAAGGTTAATGGATTACGGTGAACATGAGTGCTTTGAACGTTTATGTTAAGCTCTTTTTTCCATTATAATTTCCTTTCCGAGTTAATCCGATATGAGTGTTTCGGTTTTAAATTGACCCGTAAGCCTCCCGGCGCATGTAAAACCATGCAGCGATATCCGCTTGCTTGCACAAATAAACACAATTTCGTAATGGTACATCCGTTCCCACAATGCATAAAAATTCTGGATTAAACGAGATAGACGCGTTTCCCATTCTGTAAGTGAATGTTTGTTCAAATTTATCAATGCGATTTAGAATTGAAAGCAAAGTAAAAAAAAAGTGTAATTACATTGTTTTTATTATGCCGATTCTAAATAATACGAGTCGAGGTAACTTCGAGTTAAAAAAATTCAGTTACTTATGAAAGGGCTAGAAAACAATGGAAAGAACTGTGTCAGAATGGGAAATTGGAAATGAGAGTTCGTAAAACTCTTACACTACTTTCTGTGATCAGATCAACAGAAGACTACAGAGAGAAAGAAACAAAATGTATCCCGAAACTCGGACCTTCAAGAAGAGCTTATACTGAACACCTCGCGACCAAATCAAAGAACCGGTTTCTTTCTTTGGAGGTTGTTTATATGAATTTTCATCACAAATTGCTACGTTATATTATAGAAAGTTAGAGAACAATGTTCACAAAAACTAATACCTTAGTGTCTAATATATTTAATATTATATAATCTTCAAAGAGTATTCAAATTTATTGGGAAAGTATGAAAAAAGGTTGCGTCTTTTTGAAACATTGGTCTCTTTACACTCTTTTTATCGTCGGTTAGTTTATTTGATCTAAGATCATAACATGTATTTTTTATATGATAAAGCTTTTTTAATGTAATCTCTATATCATAAACTATACTTTTCACTATCGTTATCTATAAATATAATATGCCTTACAACAATTATTACACGTTTCAGTAAATGTTTAAATTGGCTTGTTTATTCAGGAATGAAAATACTTGCAGAACTGTGTAGCAGAGTGTAAAATTTTACAAGTCGTCGCTACTCCTGAGGGAAATATTCAAGTAATAACACCATAATCTTGAAGATGTAAAACTTTATATCTACATTTTATTGGATTTGGATCAGTGGATAATTTTAATTAATCTGCTTGTTAGTAGTTTCAATTTTATTTAATATTCATTGCTACTGTTTATTTATCTGGGCTATATAGTATTCAAACGTAATATTTAGAATATTTACTCGTTCATGGAAAAGGATTAGGTGTCTACTAATTTAATAACCTTCTCCTCCGTGATATATATTACTACTAGAGTTGCTGTTTGTCTTTAAATGACTCTACTATCAGTATCGGTGTCGCCCAGCTATCTCCACACCACTGTGTTGTTTGTAACATTCGCTGGTATCAATATTTATTTATAAACAGTTCTTTTATAAATCGCGGAAGATAAGGAGGGCGGTGAACCGCAATACCGACATTCCTCTCTCTCCGCGAATCCACCACGGGTGCGAAAAGTAGATTAAGTCTGCCGTTGCAGCCCACCGGCATACATCCAGGGTAAGCTCTTAGAGTTCACATGGCGCAGCACACCTCGGGCCGGTCGGTTAGGTACCTCTTATTTTCACCGTGGGTGACTAAGCCCCACCGCGATGATACGGCGAGAACTTATTCGAGGGGTTCTGACTATAGCATCCGTCATTTCTGAACACGTTAACCTTTGATTAGTGTCAAAAATGCCGTTGAAATACTTCACAACCAGACGACCATTACATCGATTTTAGCTTATTACCAGTTTTTATTAATCTAACAAAGGATTATGACTTTTTAATGAATTAGGGCCAATTATTTTACACTCCTTTATGTTTTACACTAATTGCCTCTATTGATTTCAGTAAAATTTTAAGCTGCTTTCGCGTTTATTCCACTCCATCCTATTAATCAGCTCTTGAAATAATAAACTTGATAACATTTTCTTCACTAGAAAGTAAAATATTTTCACAATTTATGCCAAAATCCAATAATAATATAAATATTCAAGTAAATTAGTTCATTACAACTTGGCAGTACTATTTGATATCACCGTGGTGGGAAGCCTCTCTTGCCGGAGTTCGTCTGGGTATGTACAACCGCAGCGCCTATTTCTACCGCCAAAGAGTAGTGTGGAAACATTACTGTGTTCCGGTTTGAAGGACGCTGTAGCAAGTTTAATAACTGGAATAACGAGACTTACCTTCTCTATGATATAGAGAGAATCTTATGCATCATGCGAGAAGCGCAATGTGATGCACTATATATTAAACTTAATATAAGTTACAATATATTTTAATAAATACCAGGATATCGAAAAAGTGGTCCACCTAGTTGTATATATATTTTTCTCCTGTATATCTAGTCTTGTATTACTTGTTTATAATTTTTATCATAAACTACGACATTTGGTTGATCGTAAACGGTTGATGATAAATATATTTCACACCATCTTATATTTATGATGGGGTAGATAAAAATCTTTCTTAAGAAAAACAGCCTTTTTGTATCGCGGGGAAAATTTTCTTAAAAGATACCTTGCTTCTGGGGAGAAGAGAAGGTTATGTGGGGGCTTCTGCCCACTAAAACCCCATCGATGGTCTCCCTCAGTGCATTAGGAGAGGCTCTGGGATCTCTTACGGAACGCACCGGTGCCCGTCTGCACTCTGACTAAAACATCCCACGGAAGGGCACAATTTTCCTCAGCTCCCACGCTGTGTTACGGCATATACAAAAGCATCATGTATTTGCCGTACTTCTAAGGCTCGCTTATTGAGCTCTGAGGACCCCCACCTTCAAAACCAATGAACCCGAGGACCCTTTTAGTTGTCTCGTACGACAGGCGGGGATACCTTAGTCCTATTCTCAATAGCCCGATATCACTGGGCTGATGAATAAGTGCCTACACTTGCACAACGTATTATACGCACAGGTGTATAATGATTGTCATAATGAGTACGCTTTCGTTCCTCATAGATAATAATATATTATAAGAAAATGAAATACGCCATGAGCATACGAACAAATAAGCCGTATAAGTGGCTTATATGTTCTTACTTGTACAATAGCTGCTATCTCAGGAGTTCTAGCTCAATTTCATTCACTCAATAATGACTTTCGTCTTACTTCGCTAAAAAGGAAGTTTTCTCATTTTTATAGCCTTTTACTACGTTATGTAATTTTTTTTCTTTATTGTTTTTTGCAACACATATCTAGTATTATTACGCTAGTGATACCTGATCGCAAACACATACATTTTTACATAATAAAGTTTGTTGATGAATCTGTACTCCAACTTGTGTATTTAATTAAAACAATCGACAATTGTTCCACAATTCACATGTTTCATATTTTCTTGAATATTTAAGTTTTATTTATAGAAAATACCATTACTTCCTTTTTAAATAGTAAAAACATTAAAATCTCTTTGAGATACTATAATCGTATAGAATTCTTAAAAGCTTCCCTAATAAGCGTTAACAGCTGAATCTTTACTTATAGGGATAAAAGCTGTCCAGAGGTTTATATATATATTCCATATTCTAATTGCATTAAATAATTATAACTTTTAACACCCGCATCCAATGGTTGCCAGCGACCTTGACCAGGTCGTCGGTCCACCTTGTGGGGGGTCTGCCCACGACCCTTGTGGCCCAGGACCGGTCTGAGTGGAAATCTTTGGGGGAGGCCATTGTCTAGTAGTGGACGTCTTCCGGCTGATTGGATTGGATTGGATTGAACTTTTAACATTTTACTATGAGAAAATGTTAGAGATTAATATTAAGTGCTTATAACAATAGTAACAAGTGTGATTCCGTTTCGTAATTAAAATGAGAAAATGGTAACAGCAGCAACGTTATACTTCTATTTATTTAGTCATAACAAGTATTATAATATATAAATTAGATTATATGACTTTCACTTGCACAAGATAAGCTCTGGATCATAATAACATAATAGCTAATAATACAAATATATGAAATGTTTAAAAATATCATAAGTTTAACGACATGTCCTCTATCGTTGTATCTGCGATAAAAGAAATAGAACTACCCTTTAAAAAACGACGCTTTAAATTGGATACTGAAATATTTTATAATATCTTGCTATTATGTTAATATCTGCTTCTAGTTATAAAGTTTAACGCAACAAGAAAAATTTATTTTTTGTCTATGTCCACTCAGGGGAGTGCCTGCCAATTAATGATAGCTGTCAAGTATTTCACTACTCTCCTACGCCCCTTGCTAACATTATTTAAATGTTCCACTCTTTAATACCTCCTGTAATTTTTCATTGTTTATTAAAGATTGAAGTGAAACTGCTTTTTTTTATAAAATATTTTACTTCCATTACATCCTTACGATAAATCCTTTATTCGTTCATATGAGAAAATATCAGAAATCCAATGTGCGAAGGGGAGAAACATTTTTAATATCTTAAAAGTATTTAATAATAACATTTAACAAACACGTGTACTTTAATATTTTTAATACGTTCAGTGTACTATGTTCAAAAGGATCTCCTACGAGGTTTTCAACTGGTGCGACAATAAATCCGTGTTCCTCCTTTCATGCGAGGGGCTGTAATTTCTTTATTTGTTCGAGTCTACAATGGATAAACACACACATGTTTCCTGCTTTCAGTTGGATTCAACACTTAAGTAATAAAATTGAAGACGGTTTAGGTTCCAAACGCTCTACTATTAAGAGGAGTGGTTATCAAATCTAATAGGTCTCCTACTGTATATGAGTACAGAACAAAATGAAAAATGAGACGGAAAGATCAACAATTATTGTTTATTTTAACAGTAAATATCTTAGAAGATCAATTAACCGATAACAAAACAAAAAGCTTTAATTCTCAAAGTTCCTTCAATTATTTAGTAAGGGTTGAAAAATATTTTTGTAATTTAAATTATTCAATCTCAAGCAGCATGTGCAGACATCACTGTAACCAGTATAAACACTTTGTCTGATATATACGAGCGCTATATTGTGTTGTGAAAACGTTTTAACAAGCAACCCATTATTATAGACAGGTGTATCGTTTAGCTTGAATAAAAAACTTAGCGGTAAAAAGTTATTTAATTGCACAGCAAATGAAGAAGGAACACACCTGGTGTAAAAGTTTAATACTTTGATGTTAGCCATTTCCCAAGTGTCAAGTTGATTACTAGTCTATACAAAAGAAAAATTCTAATCCATTTATATAAATGATATAATTAGCGTCTCCTTTTTCTGCTAACTACGAAATACTAATGAACGTGAAACTGTTGAATAGATATTTGAGACAACTAGGCGGTAGTAAGATTCTTAACGCAGTGTATTGCTACATAATATGTTTCATATAAGGAGCCTTAATGCTGAGAGACGCATTCTTAAAACACTTTGAAAAAAAAATACGTATACATAACTTATGTCAATATTTGTTATAAGTTGACATTTAAACAACAGTTTCATAACTTAATACACTTTATATATTCACCGCCGTCTATGTGACATATTCACAACTTTCTTAAACAATGATTGACATGGATATAGGTAACTTGGTAAACTGTCAAAAAGTACCGCAAGTAATAGATAGTATAAAATAATAAGAACCTAAAATAATAGATACGCGTACATTATTTGCAGCTTGTGATGTTTTAATATTTCAATTACACTTCAAACAGAAGGGTTAGATGTCAATTTATTTTCCCATGACAATTTGTGAAATAAGTGGAAAATGTAACAGGCGTCACAACAGCGGGTAACTTTTCCACTTCGGGCAAGACGCCCGCTTATTTTCGAAGTTCACAACTAAGCTTCAGATATAAAGAAGTAGACAAGAAGTATATTATTGTAATAGTTTTCTCCAAAGAGGCATTTCAAATATAAAGCTGCACCTATGTCTTTACAAATACTTTATTAAATTCTCTCGGACACTTTCATTACTCATTCTTAATACACTGCTATCTCAATACGATTCTCCGACGACGCCACTCGTTCTCTTTCTTTTGACACTCGACCCCCACGTCTACCGTAGTCATTTAAAACTTTTAAGGCAATATAAAAATTATTTAAAACTGTCGGATACACCTACAATAAAATTGATAGAGTATTACAAACATAAAACCTGTATAAAGTCCTCTAAAAGATTAAACGACGCATAGGTTATAAGTTCTTAAAAAAAAAAAAAATATGTGCAACATAATGAAAAAATCGTCTCTTCATAAGATACATTTCGCCTTAATCATAGATCCAGTTAAAGTTCGGATAGTGTTAGTAATAAGAGCCAGTTTCGCTGGCTTCCTACTTGTTCAACGTCAATCGTACGCAGCTCGTGTCAAACTTGTCCCCTCCATGACTCTGGTGCTGCGTCATTGGGCGCGATGACGCATCGCAAGCGCATCACATGCTCTGTGAAACGAAAAACAATCTCACTTCTTCATACATCGCCGCTTCTTTGGCATCACACAGCCAATCCACCCTAATTAACGCGCCTTGTATAAAATATTATTAGTCACCAACTCGTAACCGCGACGTGTGATATGTAGGCAGTGGAATAATGGTAGGCGGCATACGGTCCGGACTTAGTTTCAAGAGATCATCTTTCAATTCAGTAGTGTCTCGTTGTTCATAGTTGATCGTAGTGTTATCCGGTGCATAAGCAACACATGACAAGCGCAATGCACCACACAATACGGCATCAGGTACTTAAGATTTTCGTTTCATTGTCCTCAGTGCTTGTTTTTATGCTGTGCGAATAAACATTTAATGCAAAGCGATCCATGACAAACCAACGTTTAGATCAAATGTTAAACCAATACGTTTTGTGGTACTTTCTCATAAACATAACATGTTATACACTTTCCGTTTTTATTTATACTTTGTATTAGTATGACATAAACATAAAATCTCCTTGCTGCTAAATTTTCTTTTTTAAAATATAATGAAAGGGTGCGTGGTATAAATTTAAATAAGTGTTATGTTTATAGCCCACAAACATTGCGAGTCGCGGATTAGGTTCGTTTTTATTTCTCACATTCCTAGTTTTTCTTATCAACGAATATGATAAGGAGGTAACGCAAAACAGTCGTAAAAGAGACCTCGTAATGCTCTCTAAAAGGTTAGCGAAACACGCCGGAATATGTTTGTTTTATATACAAACACGCATAACGCTAGAGAGAGAATACCACCCGCTGTGCGTACTAAAGTTATTCGCTAAAGCCATATAAGAAATATCTAAAAATAGTTGATTCGTTTGTGTCGTTTTTACATATTTTGGAAATGCCACGTCACAGCCGCGGTGGTCCAAACGTCTGGAGTGGGTTCATAATCACTTTCCTGATTTAACAGTATCTTCTGCAGGTTATAACAAAGGACAACGAGTACGAGTACGGGAGTCTTTGTTCCATCAATTATCGCTTACTTCGCACGTTTAATGCGATATGCAAACATTCTTTATCTGTCTGCATACTTATATTAATAATGTGCATAGTAATAAATATTAAACCATCGTGCATTTCTATGTATGGAAAATTTTATGCTGATTGAGCATTCTCAAAAGAGGTGTAATATCCACAGTTCGATATTATATTGCTGATTGAGCATTCTCAAAAGAGGTGTAACATACGCAGTTCGATATTATATTGCAAAAGAAGTATGTGTTCAATATTAAATTTATAAATATTCTTAGTCACTTATAAATGTCTCGATTAGTAAACGACTAAACGTAGTAATATTTTATCTATTCATACTATCACCATGTAATGGTAATGTATACTAAGTTATCAGATAGCAGCGTATGTTTTGTTAGTATTCTCAACCACCGGAGTGTACTTGAGCAAAGTGAATGTGCGCTTTTATGTTTGTATGCTTTACCACAAAAAACTGTATAGTCTCTTAACATCAGGTGAAACTGTCGTTACGTATTAACATTTAAAGAACTTTCTTATGAACTGAGATAGTGTCTTTGAGAGAAAAAATATTGGTAATGAGAATAAGTCATATGTAAATCATTCAATTATTGTAAAGAAATTGATAACTGATATTACAAAGCGCTCTCCATTTATCGCATGATACTTGAACATCGCCTTTATAACAACATATATAAATAACTACTTTATATTTAAATGAATACTTTTATTTAGTTACAATACAAAGGCGTTGAAATATACATTCGACAACGCTTTACTATGTTATACAAAAAAATATTAAAAGTAATACTTTTAGACTTGAGTCAAATCTGAACATACATTTAAAAAATCTTTCTTCTTTGTCAATACATACATTGTAATAAATTGTCTTGATTATTACTTAAGAATATTAAATAAACACTATAGCTTCGTAATGTATCTATAAATAATAATACTATTTGATTATATATTCCAAGATTTGAACATAACAAATTTGAACTGTGTAAATGAAACATATATGTCACTTACACAATTAAACTGATTTCGCCATTACAATCTAATAATAGACAAAAGTGAGTTTCCGATTATTAATAAGCAAATTTCTCAAAACCTGGCCAAAGCGATCCATGACGAGCTGCGGCAAAACTGTATGAGTTGAAATCTAAAAATAGCATTTCCTAAATAATGATGCACAGAAAATTTGGATGAAGTCAATGAAAGACTCAAACGGCCAATTGGATATATCTTCATATTTTAACTATAAAGTTATATACCGTTTATCGACTATTGATCTCCAGAATAAGATTCTAAATGAATCACAAAGGATTCCTTAGATCTCTGTAATGTAGTCGACTCGAATGTGAATGCAAGTTGAAACAGACGATCGCTAGTTGCTCATATAAACCTATTTCATATATAACTGTAAGATCAATGCATGTAGTATGACATTAAATTCCATAATACAAGGGTCTAGATAACACATACGGTACTATGTGCCCATTTACGATATAGTTACTTTATTACAATCATTAAATTTTTCAACATGACAACAAAAATCCAACAATTATTATCAAATCGTTGTTACGTTAAGCAAATCACTCGAGATAACCTTTAGTGACATAAGTGTCAATGCTTTATTACATTTGTTGTTCGTTACAGTATTAACAGTGTCGTAATATGTGTGTGTGATGTACAGGTGTTTTTACACTCAATACATTGTGAAACATTTAAAAATAAATTCGTACATCAAACATAGTTGCCGCTAGAAAGAGACAGATACATATTACAGCAGCGATAAACAGATTTAAATATTTATTAATACTGAAATATACAAATATTATTCGCCACGTTAATACTAAAAAATATTATACAAATTTTTAATACTTATGTTCAAATTAATTTCATACGTTGCATTATATATTAAGGTTCCATTTATACGGATTCTTCCTTTAGTCATACAATTTCCTGCTACCAAAGGATATAAGCTTCTTAAGTGAATATTGCCTGTGGCGCGGTTATTACGAGTCTACCTAGCTAACTACCACTTTCATACTGGGAATCTGACAAGTACTGTTCCGTGAACATTGAGCTAAAATATTCTAAGCGAGCACGATTTATCATCTACATCATTATTATCACTTAACACCGTGTGAAAATGTGATCAGGTATTACCCTGTTGTAAATGAAAAAACTTAATATAGATTAATAGTAATTTGATGTTGTTGATATATATTTTATACTATTGAAAGTTACTTTAATCAAATTTAATAAGTTCATATGCGTCAGAATCTCTTTTCGGATATTTTCACCATGATAGAAACTCACGAAACAAATTATTATAAAACATTGAAAAGGTTAATGTGTTATTCAATAACGTAATATCATACAACAATGGTAAAACGGTTAAATTGTAAAAATCGATGAATCGTTATACACTGTTATTTTCTATTCACACGTGTGGGAAGTCATCAATCCATTACTATGTGTACATTGAACGGAACGAACGGCTACACAATTACCGACAGACGAGGTACAATGAAAATTCAAACATCATACAATCGACAACTTATTTCCCAAGGTGACATTCGCAATAACGTATAATATTCATCATCCCAACCAGCGCCACATTATGAACAAGCGCATCATTACCATGAGATGAAAATCAATACGTCCATGATGGAAATACCATAGAAATAATGAAACATAATATACATACAATACAACATAATGTTACATTTAAGTTTGTTGTTAACGTTCACCTTTTTCATAACATATTTCACCGTAAGTTCAGATTCAAATCAGGATTATGCTGAGAATACAGTTATAATAAAATTAAAAAGAAAGGAACAAACAGATGCTCTAAACAGCTGTCTAAGCCAGGTTTTGCTATAAAATATCTTTAGAGATACTTTCTTTTGCGTGGTTTATCTTAAAGAAAATTATAAACGGTATAAAATAATCAATACATATCTAACCATAAGAATGGCTTAGAGGAATTTCTTGCAAGGCTTTTTCTTTTGTATATCGGTTGCATAAAGATATTATACTTCAAAGAAGTCTCAATCTCATTCTATATTGAAATTACTCATCTTTAATCAGAAGCACTACGATCTTAAGCCACAATCCCAACGCATAATAATGTGGATCCTTATACCAGCTCTTTATTTTTCAGTTGGACCAAGACGGCTACGTCGTGTTGGAAGACTTCTTGAAGCCCGCCGAATGTGACGAACTTGTTTCAGCTGGTCTCGACTTCACGAAACAAGTAGCAGAGGCGAACCCTAAACCAATTTTCTCTGCTCTCGATGGAGATAATTTGGTATAATTGTCATCAGCAACTTCTTTATTATAATATTAATATTAGTACCTAAATTCTCTTTATCCTTAAGCGAAATATAGACAAGTTTTTAATAATCAAATTTAATTATGTAATTATTCCATTTACAGCAATACAGGGACGAGTACTTCATGGAAAGTAATGATAAAATAAGTTATTTCTTTGAAGCGGACGCCGTCGGCCCCGACAGTGCGCTGAAAGTTGACCCAAGCATTTCATTAAACAAGGTAAATAAGGCCTTTGATGCAATACTTCCCGGTAATTTTACACTGCAATGAAAACTGCGTCCAAAGAACTTCTACGATTTCGCGCAACCAAAGAGCCGGAAAAAGACTTTTTATTAAGTTCAAACTTAATTAGTTCACCCAGTAAAGTTTAATGCGGGGCGGAATGTTTGACGGAGACTCGATTTATAATTCATTTTATAGTTATATAATAACAGATGAATGATTAAAATATTGCTAAAAATATGAAAAAGTTATTGACATTCTTTAAATTTAGCTTATTACATGAAAAAAAAACCTTTTTTCAGGTCGGCCACGCGTTACACCTTCTGCAACCAATTTTCAGGTGCTACACGTATAGCGATAGAGTGAAACGCGTATGTAAGGAACTTAATTTTGTAGAGCCTTCCATTGTACAGAGCATGTACATTTACAAGAATCCAGGTATTGGAGGGGAAGGTAATATTTTTGTCGCCTCTTAACAACTATAGCAATAGTATTATGTAATAAAATCAATGGGACATAAATGTAGTCAACTGCATTTTTTTAACATATGCTCTATTTTAGCAGAAAAATAACTATACCTAAATTGGTTTAAAGGTCCTTAAAATTTCCTTAGTAATGTGACAAATTACTATAAGATTGTATTAAAAACACTGTGCTATGAAATAATAACGATATCGATAATATTTTGTCGTTTTTAATCGCCGATGGAATATTCTCAAATAAATATATTATAAGCAAATAGGAATAAGGTAGGAAATTATATTAGCTCTTTCTGAACTGTACATCAACGCATTAATAAAAGTTAAGATGAAATGAAATATATAAAACTACATAAAACTAGTAAGTTACAACTGCGAAACTTTACTTCCGTATTGATCCGAGCAAACTACAACAGAAAATGTTTAAACAACAATAAGCAAAGTAATACCGGTTCATGGTATTCACTGTAGCTAGTTTTATAAATATGTACTTCATTAAAAATCTTGAAGTAATATCAAAAATTTTATATACCATACATTTTTTTTCATCGCAGTAAAAAGAAAAGATTTAACTTCGTATATGTTAGCAATGAGTATTAAAGTTTTATCAATATCATTGTAGGATTTAGTTACATAGTTTAGTGCTTTCCAGATATACTCACTTCAAGAAGGTGAATAGGTTTAAGTTCTACATTATACACAGTAAATTGTGCTGGTTATAAAAGCTATGTAAATTAACGACACGATTTTACAAACTTAGATCTTGTTACTTAATATATGAATGAAATGGTTTACTATTATTTCTTATTCTCTTCATACACAAAAGTTTCATAACCTCAACAAAAGGTAGAGTTCAAATTCTTATACATCATAATTTCACATATGTAATTCAAAGATTACGGCGATATATATTTATTTTATTGCATTATTCTAACATTCGTTTTACGTATTATATTATTCTTTATATTTTCAGTAATACCACATCAAGACATTACTTACTTACACACAGAACCAATCCCCCCGATTGGCTTTTGGATTGCACTCCAAGATGCTACTATATCTAACGGGTGTCTTTGGATCGCGCCCGGCTCGCATAAGTCCGGTGTTCATCGTCGTCTTATACGGAACCCTGACAAAGACTCAAAACAGACTTTGATATACGACAGATCGGAGCCAGTATACCCGCAGTCCAGCTTCACAGCCGTACCAGTCCGTAGAGGTACTAAACAACTTCGATATTCCTCAATATTGTTTATATATTTCTTATATACATTTAGATCTGTCGTAAACGTAAATAGCAATCCTTTTAACTGCGGATTTCTTTTCTTTTAAGGTACCTGCATCTTATTGCATGGGAACGTTGTTCATAAGAGTGCTCAAAACAAGTCTGACAACAGCCGTCATGCATATACATTTCATGTTATTGAAAAGCATGAGAACACGTACTCGCCCCAAAACTGGTTACAAGAGGGTCCGAACGCTCCCTTCTTAAACGTCTATACTACGCCTCAAATCGTTTAATTGATGTAGCTCAAACTATATTAGAACACATATACTATAAAATATTATTGGAACATATTATATGTCAATGAACGTGAAACGAGATCTCTTAACGCTGATTATATGATAAAAGGAATGATAGTTTTAAATTATGCATTCCAATCGGGCAATTCTAGAAAAACTTTACAAATATAGTAAAGTTGAACCTTTGAACATATTCACATTATCTGAGTATCTAATTACATATTATAGTTTATTACTTCATTACCACTCTTATTGAGATTGATTATAATTATGCAAATTAAACGGCCATTTTGAAGAAAATGTTTATAATATATTTTAAATACTTAAATTTAAGGCTTTTTTATTTTACCTTCAGTACTATAACCGTTACTTATTTGCATGTTTTTTTTTACTCCCATAGTATATATTACAATCAGTAAATACATATTAAGACACAATCACCAGCAATAAAGTACACGAAAAAGGAGAGATATTCATCTCTCACAATATCATAGTAGTAAATTAATAAAAAAAATTGTGTATAAATATTTATGTATGTTTTATGTATAAACAAGAGGAATACATATAAATGTATTTCTCAAAATACTGAAGATACATTTAATCAAGCCAAAATGTTCACTGGTTATGGCGTCTTTTAAACCAAAACATGTTAACATCAGCACACTACTGCCTGGAGGCAACTTAATATTAGGCATCATTATAACATTGTGTATAGGTGTACATACACCCGTACAATTCACATGATCCAAGCTCACCTCGTCTGCTCGTGGTGCACCCTGCTAATCAACAAATGAGGCTCTGGCTCCCATTTAACACGCATCGGACCGGCTTGATAACCCATGCCCAAATCCCCCATATGAATCCGTACCCGGCCGATGTGGAAATCTTTGAGGGACGCCTATGTCCAGCAGTGAACGTCTATAATGATAACATTGTGTTGGTACATACATATATGATGATAAAATTTAAATGACTAAATAATAACGTATATTAAATTACTATATTTGATATTTCTCTGAATTGCCTTTCTTCATACCAGACGGCTTAAAATTGCTTCACGGAACGTCTGTACTACAAAGCATTATAAATCAGATGCGACATTCGCTCATCAAAGGCAAAGACTTCGCTTCTGAGACATGCAAGGTTGTGTACTTGGCAAGGTTGTGAGCGCATTATAACATATTTTTAGCTCCCTCGCTTCGTCTCAGGTATTAACTTCAAAGTCAGTACTTCGCGAATATCACGTGGGCGACTATTGTATACACCACGATGTGTTTGTCGAGAACGTTGAAAAGAAATATTTATTTCAACATTCTGTGTATTTTCCAGAAATAGGAATAGGGCGTAAATGTTCAGAAAATATAAATTTATCAATCAAACAACTATTTTAATATTTGTTTGTTTGTACATACATTTTTATAACAGTACCTAAATGGTAGTTTTCTTGGTGATTTTACCACACATCTCACTCTACATATCGCTACTACGCTTTTATATTTGTAACGAAAAATTCATATTTTTAAGTTAATATAACATGTACAGCAACATGTTAAGTATATTTGTTAAGAGACAAAATGGACAAACTCTTCACCCATCCCTTTCCCTCCATATTAAGTGACACTAAGACCTAAGTGGTTAAAGAACGGTTGCTCCGAATACTCTGATTCTGGTATATTGACAGTCCAACAAAGAGATACTATCACGAAGACAAATTTAGAATATGAGAATGATAGCGACAGATTACAATATGAGATAGATTTTTACGAAGCCGTCTGTCCAGGTAGAAAAAACCTTACCACCCTCCAAATTCTCCGTGTTACAAGGGAAGCCGTTGTATCACGGAACTAGTTAAATGTATTATGGATAAATTAGAACAGTTTATATACTAATCTATATATCAAATCGGTTTACACACGTGAAGCATTCGGAACCAGTCTATTGTATTAATTATCCCGACGTTAGATCACGATGCGTGCTATTGTTCTTAATCATAATGCGTGTAAAATTATATTACCAATATTGATTAGGCCGCTGCAACACGAGTTTCGGATTAATTAATGGCTAATATATACCGGAGAGCATTATGGTTTACTGTGAACAGGATTAATTATAGATTTCTCACTTCGATAGCGAATTAATCACAGCAGCATAGACCAATGTGGTCTTGGCTCACCACAACAATAGCTAAATGTGAGCGGATATTACTAGTCAACAGAAATTATTGTATGTACACTAATAGTAGTGCATATCAGTCTCTTCACTATCTTTTCTATCACCGAAAACACATGCAAAATGGGAATCGAACTCACACATCTTCAAGACTTAAAGCATATTTTAATACATATTGATATGATAACAAGCACACATATAATGACCTCCAGACATATTATATATCGCTTGTACAAAAACTCAACCTTTCATAACGTATTATAATTATGTTGCTACTTTAACGTAGCTTTTACTAAGTATAAACTATTTTTGTTAAATAGAATTTTTGTTTTCATCATCTCACCGATGGACGTCGACTGCTGGACTCGAGTCTCTTGTAATGTATTCCACAGAACAATATCTTGCGGTGTATTCATATTTAACCAAGAATAGGCGATGACAGATCAGATCAAAAATTCCATACGTTTCGGAGTGGTGCGGCGTTATTCCCCATTGAGCTTGAGGTCACGTGGAAATAAAACATTGTTAGGAAAATGTCACCTTGTGGACAACAGCGCTTGTGAACATGTGATATCCGCCAACCCGCATTTGGCCAGAGTGGTGAGTAATTGGCTTTGGCTGTCTAATCACACAAGACCGCGTCTCCACGCCAATTTGCACCTCTTTGAAATTGCACAACCTCGATATTCTAATTTCCTTCTAGAGAATACCTTACAATGTGTTACTCTTTATACCAACTTCTACCTTAACGATATTCTTTAAGAAAAAGATATTATTTCAATCATTGCTCTTGTCATGATTAACAAAAGACAAAATTATAATTTTGTCACATCGACCCATAATATCTTGGTGAAATAGTAAATCTACTAAGAGGTTACCCCACACCTTAACAGGGTAGTATGTGATTAAGTTGCAGAAAAAGAAATACGTCATGTATGACTTTAATGATCACCTATATTAAAAATTCAATAAAACAATACACGTAAATAAATCTCCATTGAATCGGTGGACCAGCTCGATGCTCAGATGCCATCTGCTCTGCTTAAACTGGACTTTCGTCTTGAGATATCGAGGTATTTACGAGGTGAGGATGTGGCGGAGTTTCCCAAACGCTGCTCAGCCGAGCCGAATGCGTCTATCTCTTTGTTTTTTTTTATTTATTTATTTGATTTAGCAACGCTTGTATACACTAATACTTTAACAATATACATGCGACTCTACAAAATCATATGTAATAAGGCAATTACAGGTAAATACATCTTGCATTAATATAATCTATTACTAGCAATTATTATATTATAGTAACGACTATATGAGAAAGTCATTCCAACTAGGAACTGTTTAAAATAAATCTTTAATTATTCGGCGGAGCTTGTTGGGCGAATCGTTGTGGATGTCCAGGGAATCGCTATACTCGTTGAGCAACTTGCATAGTCTGGAAATAGGAGAGTTTAATTCGAAAATTTTTCTACGAAAGGATGGCTGGAACGGAGTTATTTTGTACCTAGAATATCTAACAGGGACGCGTAATTGAAATTTTTCTAACAATGGAGAACAATCTAGTTTATTATTAAAGATTTTAGATACCAACAATAAGTCATTTAATTCACTGCGATCAACTAAAGAGATCATTTTAAAATGTGAGTTGGTTTTTGTGTGATGGGATTTCTCGTTTAGGAATATGGCGAGAGAATTTTAGAAGTATAACGAATTTTTTTTGCATCCGTTCCAGTCTTAATGTATGGGTAGCATAGTGTGGCCTCCAAACAACTGAGCAGTACTCCAAAATATTGCGCACTATGCTGTTATTGTATACAATAATTTTTGAATCACAACGAAAACCTTTTTAATTACGAGTTATGAACCCGAGCATTTTTGAGGCTCGTTTCGTAAGGTTTTCCAGGTGAGGCACAAAAGTCAACCTATTATCAAAGATAATCCCTAGATCTCTAATTACTTCCAATTCTTGGAGGATATTTTCTTTTATGTTGTACTTGTAAGTGACTTTTCCTAGCATATCTAACAACGAAATATTTATTACAATTGAGGACCATGCCGTTGCTATCACACCATTCAACCGGGGAAGTTTTGTTGAAGTTACCTCCGCCAAGTTCTACAACCTTTCCGAAGTAGAAGTGGTCTTTTACTTCTTCAATCACCGCATTCTCGACGGTTACTGAACTAGGGATGATTAAGTCAAAGGACATGAGTTTATTCTTATCCTAATTCAATTGCAGTGCCACGCATCGGGAAGCGGCATTGAGATCATTAAGCATCCGGCTGAGATCCTCCAACGATTCTGCAATTAAAACCATGTCATCGGCAAACAGCACAAGAGGCATGTGTGGGTGGCAGTTCGTGTGCAGCGTAAAGTTTGCTATATTTCTCTACTTCGGCGAATATTTCCGGCTAAGAGGCAACGATACGTCCGTCGTCTGAATTGAACCTCAGCAGATGGGCACTTTCGAATGGCCGTGCAAAGATCTTGAGGGCCCTTGTTACGCTCTATCGCATCTTCAATTCGTTTAGTATTGATTGATTCATAAAATCCGGAACGAGAAAATTCCACGGAGAACCAAAGTTGTCGACATAGCTCTCAAAATCTGCAAGCTGAAATGGCAGTGGGCCGGCTATGTCAGTTGTGTCAGTGACGACCGATGGAAGAGAAGTTTTGGAGTAGAGAATGCGTATAGGTTACAGAAGTGTAGGACGCAGTCTCTCCAGATGGATCGAGAACATCATCAGGGCGATCGGAAGTAGATAGATGCGAGATTTTAAGATCGCTTTTAGAGGAATACATTGGAGAAGGCCTACATGAAGAAGTGGATAAACAAAGGCTGATAATGATGATAACAATGAAATGTCCATTGACTTAAACCTCGTGATAATCGGTTATTGTTTCTTTTGTTGTTATTATAAAATAGATATTGGTTATATAATTGAATCAGAAAATAATATCTCCACAGAAATGCATTAAGCAAGCAATTGATTTTACCAGTTTTAGATGCTATGTTTTTTAAATGTTTTGGTCTTTATATAGGATGTTCTGTCTCCATTACCTGAAGATAAATCAAGTTTCACAATTGCCATATTCGTATGTTTATTTGTACTTGCTTAAATTCAGGTGCCCGTTTTGCTAGTCGTTAAAAAAATTTAGACTTGAAATTTGTCTGAAAAATTCCTTGAGAGCAACCACAACCACAAATGACTTTCTATAGCAACCGTTATTATAGAAACACGTTACATTTATAAATTTTAATTATAATTAAAATGATAAAGGATGTATGAAATTTAAAACAAAATTGCTTTTAACCATCTATCATTCCGCATCGAATGATCATGTTTCCATGTTCGATACGTTCACTAGTTTTTACGTGATTGGCGAACAAAGGAAACTCATTTTCATTTGTATTTAAATATAATTAAATTTTTTAATTAATTAATTTTTTGGCAGTCGGTTGTGTGTTTACTTTCTCCATGAGTAAAAATTAAAATATCTAGTCTAAAGTTAATAATTTAGGTTGAGTGTAGACTACGTCTTTTAGTGATAAACTATATGTTGACTTAAGTGTTAAGTGAATATAGTGTAAGACTTAAACAGAAATTAAACTAATATAACTATTTTCAACCATAGTGAGGGTAAGCAGCACTCAAGAGATCACAAAGCATTCTCGTTGTTAGGTTGTGCGCATAGCGTTGAAATTGGCTTACGCTGTCACGAGGCTCGCTCGCCTCTTTGTTCGCTAAATCATAAGTTCATCGGTTAGAATCACGGACACTTTTTTACCATTCTTAACAAAATGAAGTGGGCTGGTTGTATGAAGCCGACCAAAGACCCGAATGTCTTCAAATATTCTTCAGGAGAATGTAAAAAATATTTTCCACTTTGTGTATCAATGTATCTACTATGACCGCTGAACGAAAGAAGCTCTGGATATGCCCTTCATGCTGCGCAGCTCAGAAAAGGGGTGGTGACAACAGCCATACTCCTGTCAGAGATTGCACCAAAAATATTACAAGTAGGAAAAAAGCGGACCTTTCCACAGTAGGTGATCTGTGCAATCTATAGATTACCAATGTACCAACTATATTACCACTAGGAAGAAGGCCAATGTAATTGTCAATGAATTTAACCAGCTCATGGAGTAACTACGCTCACTTACGTTTGAGATCGCATCAGTTAAAAGTAAGCTTGAGGAGGTAACTCAGTCGCTCTCTTACAACAATGAAAGATTAGAGGAGATTATCCTTAAGTGTGCCACCACTGAAGAACGGTTTAAATAGAAAAACGAGATATATGAATGTGGGGTCTTACAGGCAACTGTGTTACAGCTGCAAAAAGAACTAAAATATCAAACACAACTTAATATGAGAAATTAAATTGAAATAATCGGAATCCCAGAGGACCCCTCTGAAAACCTAAATCACATAGTTCTAGTGGCGGCTAAAAAAGTGGGTGTGGAATTAGAAGATACGGATTTAGACCGGGTAAATCGTGTCGGTCCACGAAGACCCGTTCCTAAAACAACCTTGCCTGAAGATGGTCATAGAATGCCTCGCCCGGTGTTGGTTCGTCTACTCAGACGTTACAAACGATCAATTCCTTAAAGCTGCAAAGTTGAGAAAAAAGCTAAGTAGCTCGGACTTAAGAGTAGGTGGCACGTCAAGGAAAGTATACCTTAACGAGAGATTAACTAAAGAGAATAGAGCGTTGTTTCACGAAACCCGAATCAGATCCAAACAACACCGCTATGCCTTCTGTTGATATACAAATGGTGTTATTTATGTTCGGCAACGGGAAGGAAAGGGAGCCGTTCCAATATTATCAGATGTCCTCATCTGGGTTCTTTATTTCCTCCGACTCAAACTGCTTCAAGTTCATGTGGCTTTAGGTTATCTCAACAAGATCAAAATGCATAATAATGTTTCACAAATAATCATTAGTTCGCACACCATACTTTATAGTAGCATAGCTTTTCAGCCTTTGTTTGGAGTAAAATCTCTACTCATTGAAACCTTATTTATTACTTTTATTTAGTTTTTAACATCTAAGCACATATAAACTTGTATATTTTTATGACTCATTTCTCTCATATAACTCAAATATAATTTTTAAGTACCTTTCACATGTATACAAAAAGTAAACTATTTTTATAAACAACTCTGTTTACATACTGATGCCATATTTTGCTTTAACAAGAAAAATTCACTCGAGGACTGCCGGTAATGTTAATTATCTTAATTGAACGAGTTTTATCATACTGTTTCTCAATAATAAAGTTTGTAGCGAAACTAACTGAATAGGGTTGTGGTCACTGTGCTCAAGTAAAATAGATTTAGATAAAAACAATTATCTACTATTGCCTAAATTAAAAACTGGGTATAAAGAGTATGATCTTAAATCTTGTAAAAATAACCCAAAAAGACTAGATATTCATCAAATATATTTGTGCATTAAAAACCAACAACGAAAAACCAACTGAATTATTAAAGCTAGCGGGTAATGAGACTGACACAACAATCAATCAACATGACTAATAAATATTTTTCTACAATTGGACAAAACTTGGAAGGCAACCTACTGCTAAAAATGAATACAAGTGAAGCAGATCTTGCTAATGATTTTAAAAGAATTAATCCGCTAGTAGACTCTTTTTTTATTTGTCCAACTGACGTTAAAGGGGTTGAAAGCATGATAATGTCTTTACAAAGTAACAAGGCTCCCGGAATCGATGGCATAGGAAACGATCTAATAAAAAGTATTAAACATGAAATAATTCAACCGTTAACATACATTTTTAATCTCAGTCTTGCAAACGGAGTATTCCCTAAGAAATGGAAAATTGCAATAGGTTCCCTTATATACAAAAGTGGGTCTAAAATTTCTGTCAACAATTACGGGCCAATTTGTCTTTTAGTAACTTTTTATAAACTACTGGAAAAAATTGTTAATAAGCGCTTGGTGTTTTTTATAATATAGAATCCCATTGCACCCTTTTCCCAAAACAATTTGGATTTCGCAAAACCAAAAATACTGAGCAAGCTGTTAACCTACTTACTTCTACAGCGGTGTCGTGTCTAGACAATAAAGAGTGTTGTATTGGCATATTTTTAGATTTAGTGAAGGCATTCGATACCGTTTTTGTTCCTTTCTTTCTAGCTAAATTGGATAGCAATGGTGCACGTGGCATAGCCCGAAACTGGTTTAAGAGTTATTTGACAGATCGGAAACAATGTGTTAAAATAGAACAGGTTATTCGTAGATAAGAAACTATCGACTTTGGGGTTCCTCAGGGCAGTATAATCGGGTCCACCCTTTTTTTACTTTATATCAATGACATACGTGATATCCCGTTAATATTATAGATACCGACAAATTGCGTTACGCTGACAGTATTGCAGTGATTTTCCACGGACCAACTTGGTCTTTAGTATACTCCTCAGCTGAACAAGGTATGACCATAATTGATCACTGGGCTTTAACGAAGTCTTCTTACTATAAACACAAAAAAATAATGTGTATTTGTTTCCATGAAACTGCCGCCTCTTTCCCAGATACTAAATTAAAAATCAAAATCCATGAAGAAATATGCAACGCTCGTTCGACGCCATGTCCGTGTGAAACTGTAACACGAGTCAAAGTTGTACTATACCTAGGAGTAGAAATTGACAAAAATCTCTCCTTCATATTTCATATCGCATCACTTTCGGCTACACTGAGGAAGACGGTTAATGCCATGAGAAGCCTGGCCAATTGCTTGCGTAGATACTCGAACAGTGTACTACCCTTGTGCGAATCATTACTAGGTTACTGCATTACGTATTGGGGTAGTGCCGCTACGTCGAATCTAATACAAGCAGAAAGAGCTCAGTGCTCAGTTCTGAAAGCTATGCTCTAGAAGCCATACAGATATTCCACGAATTCGCTCTACCAGGAAGCTGATATCCTAAGTGTACGAAAACTTTTAATATTTAAAACAGCCTTAACAATTCTTAAATCAATGCCATTGCTTTAAAGACACAAAAAATTAAAAAGTCTTCGACTCATACGTCTAGTTACAACATTGGTTAACTCGCGGTTTACACAGCGTTACGGGGAGTACATGAAAATCCATATTTATAATCTCATTGAAACACGGTGAAATTCGTGAGAGCTCGGCAAAGGAATTTAAGCATATAATATTTAAATGGCTAACTTCACAAACTTATGATACAACAGAAAAACTTTTAAATGTTGATATTTAGTGTGTATACTATTATATATGTACTGTATGTAGTGTACTACCTATCATTAATACTAAATTTATATAATTATATTGTATATAACATATATAAATAAATATGTATGTTGTCCAACCCTGCAGACTAGTGAGGTGACAGTCTCTGTCAAATAAAAATGTTACAGGAAGTTTTGTGTTCTGGGTTTCCCCGACACAGGCTCCTAGTGAGGAACAAAACCAGCAGAAAGTACATAGTTTTGCTAATTAGTTATTACTACATAGAAACATTTTTGTATTTCTGTAAAATTTGCTGTAATAAATAAATAAAATTAAAAAAATTCATACACTTATTTCTTGTTACCTTTCTTAATGCCTTCATTATTTTTTGTATGCTATAGTTTTCAGAAAATGTTTTCCTGAATAATTAATTAGAAATACTTATTTATTATAGTATTTAAATAACGAAAAGCTTCCTTTTAAAATTAATCATATACGTTTGTTATAATAATAAATAAAACAAAGAGCGGACTAAAATGTAGAGGTCGTAGTTGAACGTTGTTTTAGATATGGTTTGATATGACGGCCGTTCACACTTTCGGAGGAAATGCAGTATCAGTTGGCTTACAGTCGTTGCCTGCACATCCGACCGACAATGCGTGCCATCAGCGGTATCCTCTTGCTGTTCACCGTCACTTGCCTCCTTTGTAAGTATATGCTTTGCTTAGAATTTAATACATCAAATACTTTTAAGCAACGCCATTCGATTGAAAACGTATGAAATATTTATAATCGTTAATCGCGTATCAATCAGTAGTTCAAATTTAATTTTATTATTAAAAAAAAAAAAATACTTGTGTTTTTTCAATTCAGAGTTTTTTAACGCGTACAATGCTTGCGATAATATATTTTTTTTTTATTATAAAATAATGCAAATAAAACTACTTAAAATATTTCTTAAGAGAATTTTGTGATTTTCATATCATTAAATATATTGTTTTTTTAAATAATTTTATTTCTTAACAACTATTGTTTATAATTGATTTTTTTTTATTTATATTCTTTACCAGAACTTTAATTATTTTAATATAATTGTTGCTAATATTTTAGTTTCATTTAGTTTGAATTTTATTCACATTCTGAAATCTAAACTATAGCGAGTGTTGTAAGCATTATGATAACATAATGTTGATTTTTTAAAAAAAAAAAAATATTTTCTAACGTTATTAATAAAATATTTGTACACTACTTTTAAAATAGTAACTCTGCATTAGTAATATAATTTATTTTTTATACTATATAAATCGTATGTATTAAGGAGGTAATTTAAAATACCTTGTGTAAATAACTCAATATAAGTCAACATTTATATAGTTACATTTTAAATAAATTAATATTCATTACAGTAATAATAGCTCGTAATTATGATTTACAATGCACCTACCTGAGTAAGCAGTTCGTTATCACCGACCTTGGCACTCTTAACAAGAAACTCCTTTCTGCCAACTTAACCATAATGTGTAATAAGTAATGGTTAAAAGTTTACAGTAAATAAGATATGTAACATTGTTAATTGTCTTTATAAAAATCTTATTTTGATTATGTTTAAACACTGCGAAGTAAAACGTTATTATATCATCCATTTTAGATTTACACTTCATTCTGAATACTACGACGTACAGACAAATCAACATATTTTTATCTACTTCAATTCATTGATATATTTGTAGTTATGCCGTGCGTTTGTTATTAAAAAAAAATGCATTACATAACCAATTCACAGTGTTAAGAAAATTAAAAATCGTTCGACTATTTGTTACTTAATGCTGTGTGGAAAAAATGTCGACATGGAGATGTTTACGGGTTCGGCTATTTCCAGCTGTGGACATATCCATAGTAATATTCTTATTAAAATTGTATGTGCCATAGTAAGACTACACAGTGCGAATTACACAGTGATGATAACACTCGTATCATCTACTTTAGTTAGAATATTACTAAACGTAACAGTAATAACTACGGTTTATATATTGTAATCAATTTTTAACTATTTGTTTCATCACAAAACAGAATATCAAATAAATATCATGTGCAACATGTCTGTTTAAATCATTAATAATTTCGAGGCGGACGTTTTCGTTGATAATAACTTCCTAAAGCAAATACTATCAACGCCTCTATTATTTCCTTTGTCACAATGTTAGCAAACGCTAAGGTTTTATAATCATTGATAGTTCTATAAACAATGTTGTGTGTATTCATGTTGTTAATACTATTGCAAGATTGGGGATTACGTTACGTATATTTTCAGGGCATATAATTGACGGATGTGAACCTGGTCAGATGCAAAATGGATGCAAAATATATGGGGCAGTATGCAATTGCGGATACGGTTGTAAATCCGAATACATGTATAGGACAAGGAGGGCTTGTTTGAACGCATTAAGAGGTACAACAAACACTTTTAAAGTCCCCTAATCACGAGCACGGTACATTATCTAAGTTAAAAGCGTCTACATCAAGGGTCTTAAATGTAAAATCTCTTGTTATCACCATCGTAGCTCACGTTATGAAACGTTGCCTGTAGTGACTACGTGTAATGAAAAAATATGTTCGCATACTAATATTAAAACTTACTAATTGCCAACAGCTAGAATGAAGTATTTTCTTTAAGATTCCTATTATGTGGGAAGTTAATTAAATTACGAGAGAAATTATCAGATAGAGAAATAGTATTCGTTTCTTAAATAATGAACCTTTTTAATGTTAGTGGTAGTAAGATACGAGGATCTGTCACATGTCTATGAAAGCTGTTCTCAGATGTCGGTTCCCTCACGATTTATTCTCTCACCGGAAGCTGAGGCTCAGTGGGCATTCAACCCGCACCTTTCCGGAACATGTACAGCGTATGACCGTCTACAAACAACAAAGAAAATATAATAGTTTACGAACTAGGCTATTATATTTTCTTTGTTTATTCGCGAAACAAAAAAGAACGAGACTTTCTGACGATGGTAGGTGGTACCATCCCTTAACAACGTGGCTGTTCGTATTAATGTTAAATCATTTATTCTAAATATCCTTGTATCAATTTGTATTTCAGATTGCTCTGTAATATTTATGAAAAAAAAAAAACATAGTTTTCCCATTCGGGACAAGACAGAATAATATGTAATAATGTGTATACATGTTGGTTCTATAATATTATTTTGTATGTATATATTGATATTTTTACATAGAATATTCCGCTTTTAAACGCAGTGTATTATATTCATATAAACTTTGATAAGCTACGTTTTTATTAGAAACAAGATTGATGTAGTTCCTATAATTGATTATAAATTTTTATTCTAGTAGTTCACAAGGGATACTTTCTATAAACACACAACAATATATTTTCTCATAGTATTTGCGTTGTTTTCTTCTGTGATATGACATATACAAGATATCAAATTATTACGATAAATTAGATAAAGATTTTATGATACAGTTTTCCTTCAGTTCCAAGTAACTTCTTTGTTTATCGAGTTTATTATTATAACATCTGAAAACACAGAAAGAAGTACGAACATTTGCTTCCGCCAACCTTGTCTTCGCGGAATATGTATTCAGACAGCACAAGAACCGGGTTTCGCTTGTAAATGTGAAGGTACCGGATATTATGGTCAACGCTGTGAAAAAGGTATATTTTCTGTTTCTTAAACAAAACCATCCAACAATTTTAAAACGTAACTTCATTTAAATAACCTAATTTTCTTAGTATCTATTAACGCTTCTCAATGTGTACCTAGGCTTTATATATTATATATGTATAAATATCTTTTACAATGTTTTCTTTCGTATGTTTATTACTTTTCATTACTAAATCATATTTCGATATAAGTATTTCACAGTATTTAGTATTTAATTGCGTAGCAGTTATAACAATGTTATTATAGTTTTTGATAAAAAATAGGTCTTAAGGTCATATTGGGTAAGCTAATTATGATATACTAAATAATGAATAAATTGTATAATTAATGCATGATTGAATAAAATGGGAATGCTCTTTTACATTATAATTCAATGAATGGTTCATTATTAAGTTCTTAAATCATTTCTGTTTTAATCTTATATGTTTCAGCGTGTCCAACAACTCAAGTAAGAGGCCTGGTATTTCCCCACGAATGTGTCGTTATTTGAAGTGAAAAATATTGATAAAAAAAAAAACTTAAATTAATTTTTTTTACGTAATGCTACGGCTAAGTGCAGTTTACAAGTCATCTCAAATCAGTCAGATAATTTCATATGATCCGTAAAATCTATCACACGCTACGAGATTGTTTGAATTAAATTGTCTTATTAACGAAATGTATTCAAAGCGGACAAGCTAAATAAATCTTTTGTCTTAAATAGTCTTTCATTCTGTGTCTCAAATATATTTCTAATAAACACTGTGTACATTTGTAATTTAATTACGTACTGCAAAATTTGTCAATATTGTAGGGTAATAGGGTAAGGTATAAGAGAACAATTCTTGTAAAAAGGCAGTAGTTTTTGCTGTGATTTTTACCAACACTTCGCTCTTTAACCTGGATACTAAGTGACGCTAGTACGGCCATTACTCACGTATTTTCTATTTATTTACTAAGGACAACCTACTTTTAGATTTTAAAATCTTAAGCATGACATACGATGTTGAATATGTTTGTTTTGAATCCTAAATCTTTTTTCTATCTATATAAAACTTGCATTTTTTTTCAATTCTACTTCAGTTTCTAATTTCATATCTAGTTATAACGAGCTGGTGAAAATAGGAAAACCATGAAAGTAAGTCTTTTTTCATTATACTTTTGTACCAGAAAGCAAGAATGAAAGTAAGTAATAACTCTAAACTCTGGAACTATCCTACCTTTTTAAATTGTTTCTTGCAATTCATGTCTGAAATCATAAGTCATCAATCATTCTTTTATTATTTTTAGGTTACATTATATAATTTTATAAATAGACGCATATGTGTGTAATCGTTTGCACTAACAATGTGTTATCAATCAATGATTATAACAGAAATTTTGTTTTCAGCTTGCTCTTCAAATGAAACACATTACGGTTGCACCGTAAAAGGACGCGATTGTACTTGCCGATATGGCTGTAAGGATGAATTAAACCACAGCAACAAAAGCATGTGTCTCAAATATCTGCGAAGTATGAACTTCTTTCAGTCCGATCTTTTAAAAACTTAACTTTATTAATCTTCGAACTATTCAGAATCTTTTCATAGCAGTTTATAAACACATTGCTTACAAGGTTTTTTAAAACAATTGTGTCAACGGCAACGGTATAAAGAAGCACAATTTGATGTTTGTATGGGATGCTTTGTATGTTTCCTATACATCATACAAAATTACGTAGTATCTATCTAATGTGGATGACGCAATGCTATTCAGTAATGCCGTTGAACGTTGCTATCATATCAAAATGTTTAAATTTTAATTTCCTACAGTACATATATATAAACAAATTTAAACCAAAGAATGTACGGACGGTATATTATTAACTTGTTTTTGAAATGTAATTGTAATAATATTTACTTACTTTAACACAGAAAAAATCTCTAAATTTATGGGCAGTGCCACCAGCGCCCCAACACGTGCAGAAGTGAACACAAACAAGAATCCAGATTTAAATGTATCACCTACTATGGAGAACGATTACATTATGCCGGATATTGATTCAGAATCTATTGACAAACTGAGGTAATCAATTTATTTTATATCGTAATCATATCAAAAATTTACTAATACTTTTGAGATTTATTTTAGCATTACAAATTTACTGTAGTACAATTCAACCGCTTTTCCTATATTAAGAAGTATTTATAATATATAAACAAAAACTTTAACAAAGGCAAAATTAAACTAATCTTAAACTCAGGAGCTCAACTTTAAGTCAGGAGAGTGGTCCCTCTCTCCTAAGCTTTTCTTTTCCACCTGTTTAGATATACATTGGATCCCTAGAAAAAGCTTCGTGTCACGAACTGTGGTAAAGAAAACTGAATAAGAATAAAAGAAAACTAAGTGATTTTAACACAAATCAAACAAGGAACTATATCTTTGATAAAAAGAAAAAAATTATTCGAACCTATATCAATTTCATTAAACCACTGTGTAGCTTATGTCCAACAGTAGAAAATGTGCAGAATTCATGAAAATTCTATTTAAAATGATTAATCTTTCAGAAATAATTGTTTCGTTTCGTTTTTCAGCACTCACGCGATTTCCAGCTCGGAACAGAGGGTTCCGATGCGCATGTGTGTAATGCAATGGGGACATGTCAAAAAGTACCCTTAAGATCAAAATCATCATTTATTATCGATGTCTATGTTAACCGTAGATTATATTTACCGTGTTAGTAGATAATACTAACACGCATCTTTTTATATATCGAATTGTACGAAATACGAAATAAAATGTATTCTTTAGCGAGATTAGTTGCTTGTAGTAGTATAAGTGAATTGTATAACCACTATATAACCGTGTAACCTGAATTACGTAATAAACGTATCATATAATCCAATTTTTCTGTTTAATTAACATCATTCATTTCCTACTGGTTAAGATTTAACATGTTTATACATTATATGCATAAAAGCAGTAATGATAAAAAGCAAAAATATGTCAAGCACGAACCCTTAAGAGAATTGGAAACAGCTCTATAACTACTACCGTGGCGGAAAGGCTAACCCCTCCCTTATACCATGGATTTACATGGTACGATTACAAGGTCAGAAACAATGGAGTTTGGATGATGGTTGTGTTTTTATACCTTACTACACGAAACGATGAATTGAGGAAAACGTTCGCCTGATCTGTCACCTCACTTGGTAAATGATACTAAACTGCACAATATTGTGCTCGTTGCCTTGATACAATAAGGCGTTAGGTCTCTGGAAATGAATAACTTCATTTGATACAATGCCCTTCAAACCGGAATACATAAAGAGTAGTTCACTACTCTTTAGTGGCAGAAATATAAAAAACAAGCTTCCTCATAAAATCGTGCGAGTAAATAACTATCTTTGAAATTTATCTTACAATTCTACATTTTGTGTATCATTCACTTTATGGACTGTTAAATAAAATATGGTATCTGAAAACTTCTCAAATCGTGCTTCAAATGAATATATTGAATAAAAGGATTGAAAAGGATTACCAAGCATGTTTAACCTGTTAACAGCGTAACTATCGTTAAAATTCTATTGAACAAGCAGAGCGATTAATACATAAAGGTGCAAAAAAGATGAAACTGATGAAAAAGTTTTTTAAGAATATTCGGAACTAGATTTCTGTAAAAACTATGATTTAAATGTTTTTTATTAGTATGTTAGTATGTTTTTTAGTTATCTTTTATGGTAGTATTATATGAACAATTGATTTCACAGTATTCTGTGTCTTTGATTATTTTTTATATATATTCAATTATGCTTAAAATGAAAATTTATTAGATTTAAAAGAAAATTATACATATATTTAGAATGAAGAAGGGCGTTTTGCTATAGAAATTAATTTAGTTTGAATAAATGACTTAAGGCAACGAACGCAATATTGTCAGTGCATTAGGTTTCAACTAAGGTCAAATCGCTTTGGGTGGGTATGTCATTTACAATCACGTCGGAAGTAGGTCCTCCAGCGCCCTCGCTTTGTCGGCTGCAACAAACATACAACGACGGGCTGGCAATATAGAAGTCGCAGTACGCGGTGGTTTAAATGAAGCCGATTACGCGGACGCAGCCGGATATTATTTGATCCTTGAATGATTCATCGCCACCCATTGTATAAAATTGCATTACTCAGTATCGCTTGATTATGACCTTACAATGCATCCCGGCATACTTTGCGACACTGTAAAGCTGGTATGAACTGTATCGGACCCTTTTATCAATGATTGAAAGATTATTTTAAAAGCTTCCTGATATTTTCCACTTGGCAACGTTGACGTTATAAGAACGTGTTATTTCTTTATTAGCGATTCGCACTGTATAAGCGTGGGAAAAAGTATTTGCGCATTATAATATGTATGCACTTGTAATAAAATCTGTTTGGCTATACTATTTGTGTCTGCTGCTGGTTTTGATGACATTGAAAGTATAAATTTTAAAGGACATAATTCCAAATTCAAATTAGGAAAATGTGTGATTTTCATTTGTTTTTCGTACTGAGACAGGATGAGTGAATCTAATGAAGAAATTTGATACATTTTAAAATTTTACTACAAAAAAGGTAAAAATGCAACGCAGGCAGGGAAAAAATTTGCGATGTTAATGGAGCTAGTGCAGTGTGCAGTGTCTGTGAGAGTAGCACAAATTGAGTTTAAGCGTTCTCAATCCGAGAATATAGATGTCAAAGGTGCATGTCGCTGATCGTCGTCGTGATCGCCCTATTACGGATAAATTGGATGCAATTTTTGAATAAGTGGAACAAGATAGGCGTATCAGTAGATACGACGTAGCTGAAGAACTGAGAATGGTCGACAAAACAGTTTTGGCGCATTTGAAAAAAACCTGAATACACAAAAAAGCTCGATATTTGGGTACCTCACGAGCTCACTGAAAGAAACCTAATAATGAACCGTGTACTCGTTTGTGATTCTTTATTACGACGTAATGAAACCGAACCATTTTTGAAGAAATTGATAACTGGTGATGAAAAGTGGATCACGTACAACAAGAACGTGCGAAAAATGTCGTGGTCAAAGGTCGGTGAGTCTTCTGCCGGCCATCGATTTTGAACTCTACTGCGAACAACTGATGAGATTAAAGCAAGAAGTTGAAAGAAAGCGGCCGGAATTAATGAACAGAAGGGGTGCGGTTTTTCATCATGATAACGCTAGACCTCACACATCTTTAGCCACTCAGCAAAAACTAAGTTTGGCTGGGAGGTGTTAATGCATCCGCCGTATAGTCCTGACCTTGCACCTTCAGATTTCCACCTATTTCGGTCTCTTCAGAATTCTTTAGGCAGTGTCAGGTTATCGCAAGAGGACTGCTAAAACCACTTGTCGCGGTATTTTGATCAGAAATCCCAAAATTTCTATAGCAATGGGATCATGTCCATGAATGTACAAGATGGCAAAAAGTTATCAAACAAAATGTTTAGTTAAATACAAATAAACTATATTAAAACTATGTTTTAAATTTTTTTAGAAAATGCGAAAAAAAAATTCCCCAACCTAATATTAATATGTTATATTGTATATTATTTATATATGTATAATAAAACACAAAAAAATAATGAGTCTGTTTTGGACGAATAGTGGCTCTATTTTTGTTGCAAAACTTTACTATTACTCTGTATTCAATATCATCGTTTCCTGAAGACAGGCTTTCTCGATAGATTTCTAGAGTCACAACTCCGATAGGTTTCGTAACGACAGATTTCCTGCAATTTCCAAGATACGGATATCAACAAGCGTAAGTAAATGCCTGGTAAGTACCAGGCACTTATTTTATACTTCACTTGCAATACACTTCGTATCGGAGAACCGTAAAGCATTCAAGGATCTTTATACCTACTGTATTATAGCAACTTCAGTTTTAAAATAGTACCTGAAGATCATGATGAATACTACTTGTATTAAGTTATTAATTTAAATATGTTTGTCAAATTTTATTAAATGATGATAGATTGAAAAAAGCTAAAAATTTACTAGATATAAAGTGTTTCTACTAAAGTTCTCAATAAGTATTGTTTTAAATTTATTACTGATCAATATGATCAATATTTAGAGGACTTACAGCCATTGCTTTGGGGACCTATGAGATTTTGCAACCGTCCCTAATCGCAGTGCATTTCAGAGCTAAACGATTACTATTACTTTTTATTTAATTACAATATATTTTCCCCTGGCAAACACAGACAAAAAAATCATACCCTTTTGCACAGGAGAGAACACGATTTTTAACGCCATACCAGTTCTAAGACTCGTATGAGCTCCTTTAGATCTCATAACGTACTGAACGGTATAGTCAAACTAAAGCGCACTTTGGTGGCCGTAATGTAAAATAAGACTTTAAATTTGTATGAAATATTTATTGGGAGCAATGGCAAATTACTTTCTATAGCAACCGTTACTATAGCTACCGCATAAATAATACGAAATGAGAATGTTTACAAAAGATAACTAGAAATAAACTTATGAAAGATCTATAAAATGCATAAAATAAATAGCTTGTAGCCATCTACAATTCGTGGAGTGGCCGTTTCCAAGTCGATGCATTCACTAGATTCGAACTGATTGGCTCAGAATGGATACCCTACTTCAATATATATAAAAATATATATATATATATATATTGATGTGCCAATAAATTGAGGATAGGCCTGTGCCCCAGCAGTGCGAACGGAAATTGGCTGTTATGATGCGCCAATGACACCCGTTAACTATTTGCAGCAATTGCGTCCCATGCCAGTAAAGCTAGTAGATGTAAGTTTTTTTTTATATATATAGACAGATGGAACAAAATACGTCTTTTAGGTTAAAGTATAGTGTGAACAACAAATAATTTTATTTCCATACATTTGTCAATAGCAGCCGTAAAACTACCAGGTATATTAAAGTACCTAATTATAATATCAGTTAATTCAAACTTACCCGGTTTTAATAGTCAAAAGACTAACTTCTTGGGTATGAATTATTTAGTCTTAAATCTCTAACCGTAGTGTTAAAAAACCGCGTTTAATTACTCAAATACATTAAAATATTAATTTGATACTATTTAGATAATGTCTTTATTAGCACATTGAAACACGGGAAGTTTATGATATAGTTATATAATGCCCTAAAAACGCCACTAAATCAGATTACTTGCTACATTTTGAAGATTTGATGTGTATCAGTGGACTATCGGATGACAATGATGATGATGATATTTGATTTAAATTCTTTATAAAAAAACAACTAATTTGGAATTAGCATTTGATATGAGTTAGTTTCCTTTTAGCACCAATGTAGGTATTAATTATCAACGGTACATAACGTAATTTTTCAGATAAGGTCTATTTTATACAAAGAAATGATCCTTTAAATATTTATAATCATATAATTAATATTTTCATTATTATTTTGGTCTCAAGTTTTCTCCACCTCTTTTTCCTTTATCTTCAGCTTCTCACCCGCAGCTGAAGAGAAAATTCATTATTTGTTAATATAATTTCGGACAATACCTTACCAATACATGGAAAGTAATATGAATAGTAAAAAAAAATCATAGAAAACATTATAATTTATCTCAGGAACTAAAGCTGTAGGTATTTTATTCTCTAATTAAGCAGTACAAGTATTTGTTCACTAATGAATATCTTAGAGAGCAGCTCCTTTATAAAAACTAATATGCGATTACAAAAGATAAGATAGTGATAAGCGATATGTGACAGGCGCTGTTATAAAAAAAAAACTATCATAAAACGTACTATCTGTTCCTCATCTACTTTACTGGTCGTAACATACCCGCAACGGCTTTTGGGGAAGGAATTTCGTAAGATCTGATCTTTGCTGGCTTATACTCGGTAAAAAGAATATTCCTACCAAACATCAAGTCGACAGGCGTTATAGTTCTAGAAATATCGTGATGAGTCTCTACATAAGTGGAGAGCTTCTATATATAAAAAACCTATAAACCAAGGTAAAAGGTAATGAGAACTCACGCAAAGGTTCTCCGCGGGACCAATACACGACCTTAATGTCAGATTGTTCCCGTTTCATTGCCTCTTGCTTAGCATCAGCTTTCAGCGACATACGCAATATTCTTGCAGCGATATTCGAATAATTTATATAGCTGAAACATATTTTAAAGATACACTCATGCTCACCAAAGCTACACAAAGAAACATACAGCTATAACTCTCATAGTTCATCATACGTAGTATTCTACATGTAAAATTTAGCTTCAGCATATTAAAGCTTAACGTTTACAAAGCCATACATCTCTTTTATACATATATTAATAAATAATTGTATAGTTACTTTAATCCCGCTAAACGCCAAGTGCTCATTTTATAAATTCGCTGTCACAATTTTCTTATTTATTGACATTATATATAGCTATATGTCATTACGTTATAATATTAATAATAAAACAAAACAACGAGAAGAACCTCTTCGTATTTACATATGTTCGGTCTGAGGGTAATGTTACAATACAGCATCCATCAAATTTTCATAATAAAAATTTTATATCAAGGATGGGCTTTATTATATATTGTACTAGCAGTTCCTCACCCCGCTTTCCTTGCCGTAATATACAATAAGCTTCGTAATTTAGACTTCAAACATGTCAAGAAAATACTCACCGGCAAATCGCTACCCCATAGCCCCCATCTCCTTATTAACAACCCCGTAAGCCCTTACGAGGGTAACATTTCGTTAAATCCATTCGTATCTAACCTGTACCCGATAAAAGGGATATCTATCAAATTTCAAGTCTTAAAGCCTTGTGGTTCCCATGGTTCCGATTGAAAGCGTTGAGACGTACACGGTTGTTTTTTAGCCGGTAATTGTCCGGCATAACCCTTCTGGTGACCCCACAGCTGCAGGGCATTCAATACAGGATATTCCCAGGAAATAAATAAGTCTTTATGATTGCAGAACTATCGCGATAAATCTATACATAGGAATAAATCTCTTATATATGTATTGATGATGTATTTAAAAATCTTTAGCCTCCACAACCTATCCCATCATAATTTAATTAAGCTGATACCTAAAGGCTAGATTATTACTTTGATAATGTTCTACCTGTTGTTCGTACTGAAATGATCTGGCAAAGGAAACCAGTGGATGAGGGTAAGACAGGATCGATCGGCGGGGAAATCATTGGAGGAGACCGATGTCCCTCTGTAGACTTCTGTCGGATGATGATGATATTTAAACAAGATTTCATAATTATTTGTTTTTAATATTTTTAAGAATTCTTTTGGCCAAAAGCAACATTTAAAGAAGTATAAAAAAATACCATATAACATGAATATACATATTTTATTCATAGAAACATTTTTTTTAACTCCTTTGTAGATAGTAACCGTTTTATAATCATGTTCATTAATTACTAGCTGGTCTCCGCTGGAGCTTAATATAAAATTAGACATGAAGTTTGTCTAAATTATTTCTTGAGAGCAACCGCAACCGCAAGTGTCTTTTCAAAGCAATCGTTACTATAGTAATAGCATAAACAATACCATATCAAAATGTTTATAGGAGCTAATTAGAAATAAAATGATGAAGGATCTATCAGATTCAAAGAAATGAGCCTATAAGCATGTACAAATTATTCCGCGTCGATGGTTGTATGCCCATGTCTCATATTCTATTTAAGATATAGACGATGATTGCAATGAAACAATTTAGATTTTGAGATATTTTTTTTATTTTAAGTACCGATTATCATTCAAAAGTCGTGCAATCTTGTTTCAGCGAGCGATTGAGACGCTCAATCTGCCTCAACTGTCGTAACTGTCGCATTACTACACGGAGATGAGACTCTCGTAACGCGCGCACGCTCCCCAACCACATCTTCTTCGACTTCCTTGTTACGATTGATTCTAAGAAATGTGAATACAAAGTAAGTGGCTTAACTGGTAGATATAAAGCGAATCAAAGAAAATTATGCAGCAATCACTTTGTCAATCATCGTGTCCGTGTGAAAATTGTTCACGTCTTGTTCACGTCTAAACGGCACCGTACCGTCTACTTCATGTGCGAAACAGTAGTTTAACATTACTATGTTCCGGTTTAAAGAACCTTATAGCTGGTTAAATCTTCAAGGCAATTATATTAAACGAAAGGCGATAATGACAATGTAATGCATTGATTATCATCCTAAGTAGCTCTACAAAAAATAATGTATATGTCAAAGTGGTATATTTTACTGGTAACAGGTCTATGTTGTCGGAAATCGTCCAGGTAAGTACCGCAGTGCCTATTTCCGCCGCCAAACAATAATTTGCAAACGTTAATGTGTTCCGGTATGACAGGCGCTGTAGCTAGTGAAATTGAAATTGAACAATCTTATGTCTCAAGGTGACGAGCGCAATGTATATACGTTATATATCATCCTAACTAACGCCACGTTATTGTGGGCAAAGATATCACTTACCATCAGGTGAAAGTCATCTCGTCGCCTAATATAAAAAAAAAAGGTCAAACACCTATCAAACATTAAGTCTTTTTTCTTATGTAAAGAAGTAAAACCCAAAACAAATACGTTTTATACTCGCCTTTATCATCATTGTAACTATCGTTATTATCGCCAACAGAGACGGCCCTGGAACATAAATATGTTTTAACATATATCACTATCATCTATAGCGATAAATAAAACTAAAATGTCCGTTTGGTATATCAAAATAACAGCATTTTACTTGATACATACAAATATTTTCAAGACAATTAAGTATAATTTATTTTTCCTTATATTCTAAGGGACGGCTGATATCGCTTCGACGGAACCCTAACTGTCATAAGTTAAAGAAAAGCATTACATTGAAAACTTTAAACAACAATTAGAATTCCGCTGAAAGAAGATGAAATAAAGTTATGTTCAAATACTTTTTGAGTTTAATTTTACTGGAAACAGTTGAATTTTGCTAAACACTATAGATTTCTTTCGTCTACAATTATATTACATTAAACAACCCGAACAATACTCCCACTGCTAGGTCTCGAGGTCTCCTTCTCATAAAGAGAAATTCAAGATTATTTAGACTATCCAGCACACTGGCTAAGTAAGAAAAAAAATATACGCAGGTAAGTACTTCGTCTGAATTCAACAAGTTTGAAAACGTATAAACCGAACATTACTTACGTAGATGAAGCAAAAACTTGTACGGCTACATTACGTTGATTAACTTCTTGGTGTGAGCTAGATCTAGAAAATTTATTTAAATGAATCCCAAACTTTGTTAAAATAAACTTGTATTATAATAATATAATGTTTACGGATGATAATTTGAATATTTACACAACCGTCCATTTATTTAGCTCACAGAAACGCGAGGTAATAACTCGATAGCCGATAGGAAAAGTAATGTTTATACAGTACTGATTGGTAGCAGAAATAAGCATGGTGGTGGTTTCTTCTAAATAAAACAAGATACACAATATATTTCGGGTATATTAAACATCATCATCAGCTGATAGATGTCCTCTACTAGATATAGGATCGGTCATACGCTGCCCGCATCCATCGGCTTCCTGCGACCTTCGTCAGCATAGCCTACATTACCGCCGGGCACTAGAAGCTTTAGCTTGTAGGTATTTTATATGGGGGGATTTGCGCAATTTCCCACCACGCTGGCCCAATCTGGGTTGGTGGGAGTATTGTGTAACAGTAGTATAACTACTTCATCTCTCCGAAATAACATTTCGTTAGGACATTAAAATGTTCATAAATATAGCAAATGTGATGCAATAGTATTACATTCAAATATATATATATACATAAATACATATAGGCCACTTAATGTTCTCATCACCTGGACCTCCTCTGTTAAAGTAAAAGCCATTTATCCACCAAATCGGCCAAGTGCAAGTTGCTGAATGGCACTTTTCCATCTATTGTTTAGGAAACATTTTCGGTTTCCTCCCAATGTTTTCTTTCTCAGGAAATTTATGTTAGAATCGAACTCAAGCCTCTTTGCAACGTGTAGCTTCACTTCGATACGAACTAAGCCATCACGGCTTCTTAATATTTATCTTATTATTTCTCATACTCAGCTTAAATAATAACTACCAACATTATTAAACCATACTAAAATTGCTATACAAAATTTTAAATAAAATAAACTACTGTATCATTACTTCTCCGAAGCTTAATCAGATTAAGTTATTTATTGAAGTTATTCCAACAATTTGTTAGTAGTAAGAGTTTGATCGATATTCTTACTTGTTATCGGATGATGTTTCGTCTAAGTGAGTAGAAGTCTCTTGTGTGTTATTGAGAGGAAGCTTTAATATCAACGAACGAAGTAACCGACGTACAAGCTTTCTAGAAGTACGCGAAGAGATGTAACTCGATGTCTGCATTATAAAGTAATAAATAACAATTTTTATTAAAGCATAAAGAAGTATTTATTTAATAGAGGCCTAAATTATTCTGTGACTACTAAGGACATGGGATCTTTTGTGTTATCACTCAGCGATCTGCTGAACACCAATTCTGTTAAACTTTACCATACTATTAAATGATATATATATAGATATATATGTATTATTTTGTGTAACCTATTAACAGAGGTTCTTGTCTCTTTCTTACTAGGGAATTGATTTCTCATGAAACTGCCACATTGTTTTCAATGTCATCTCTGTAACGATATAATATCAATCCTGCAAATGTTCCTAGAAGCCCTTTATACCTTGCTATATTACCGGTCGCCATTTTTTTCATTTTAATTTAAACATCCTTATAGAGCTTCCTTGCAATGAAGCTAAATGTTGAAGTTTTGTTTGTCCAATTTAAGGGGCCTGTACAATATTCAAGAACAAACTAGATACTCATCTTTTTTTATCACCTTTGTATTTGTTCCTAGTACTAATCGACCACATGAATATCTAATCGTTTTGGTAAGTTGCATTTTGTATACCAAATGTGCTTTATAAATATCATTAAGTAAAAACATTAATTTGATCATACCTCTGTCAGGATTGTTGAAGAAACAGGTGATTTTTTACTGTTACACGGTGTTACTTGTGAAACATTATTTAACGTGTTTAATTTGAATTCAGGACTATTGTCTAGTGGCGGCTCGAAAATTAAGCGCACAGGTTCCGATGGAGGTTTTGATATGAAGTATGCTGTTGGATTAGTAGGTTTATGGATATTACAATCCGTTAATCCAAAGCGACAAGTATCTCCGGACCTAGTAACAATATATAATGTTATAATTTGTTATATTAAGAAATTGAAATAAATATCTATCGAATCCTTTTAGATGGATGTAAATTTCTATAAGGTTAAGTCACACTCAACTTTCAACCCTTGGAGTCTATTTATCGTTATAGAGTTTATTTGGACTTATCTATTTACATAGGTAAGTTCTTAATAAAATATATTAAAAATACATTATTATATATTACCGTGTACAAAAAGAAATGCGGTTTCTTGTAGGTGAGTTACAAAGCGGCGGTGAGGGCACCCTTCCAAATAAAGGTGAATGAGGCTTTACATAATTGCGTCGCGGTGGACTGCTGGATGATGACTGACGATATCTAAAGAAGACAATAATAAATGAGGTAATTTTATTCATAAATTCTTGTATTTAAGACATGTTACATATTTCAAAACCCTACAGACGTTACAGCGACTTCGCAATATATTATATATAAAACAAATTTAAGCTCTTTCCAGTTCCTTTCGATCTTTTACTTTCACAATGTTATCAAAAAGGTTGTGTGTCATGACTTATAACTTAATATCTTTTCCTTTCTGCTTTCTATACTTATTTCATTCTTTCTTCTTGGTTTCACAAACGTCAGTAAAGTCTCATCGTACATTATTTTTTTATTCAACAGATGCGTTCGTTGGATAAAGCTAAAAATTTAACTTCAATGTTTCAGACAATAATATCTCCTCGTAAGATGACAGCAAATATCTATTATATTAGGGGGACCGGAAAGTAATGTCGTTTTCTTACGCTAAATACAAACACATACATTTTTAACGAGTCTTTATTTTTAATCAATGATGTATTCCCCATCATTGTCAATAACCTTTTGCCATCTAGTGAGTAAATTTTCAATCCCTGATCGATAAAAATTAATTGGTTTTTCGGCAAAATATCTAGAGATGGCATTTTGGATATCATCCAAATTTGCAAATGTTTTGCCACTTAAAAAGTGTTGCAGCGCTCGGAATAAGTGGAAATCCGATGGTGCAACATCGGGCGAATATGGTGGATGAGGCAGCACCTCCCACCCCAATTCATTAATTTTTTCTAGAGTTCGCCTTGCGCAGTGCGGTCTTGCATTGTCATGTTGGAGAATGACGCCTTTTCGGTTGACAATCGCTGGCCACTTTTCAATTAAAGATTGATTGACTCGCTGCAATTGTTCGCTGTAGAGGTCTGCAGTAACAGTTTCTCCAGGTTTCAGTAATTCAAAATGAACAATGCCGCGAATACTCCACCAAACACACAAAAGCGCTTTTTTGGGGTGTAAACCTGGCTTAGCAGTACTCCGAGGGATTTCATTTGGAGAGAGCCACTGCCTTTTGCGTTTTGGGTTATCATACAGGACCCATTTCTCATCTCCTGTGATCAAGCGATCAAAAAACGCTTCTGTGTTGTGTCGTTGAAGCAATAAGTTGCATGTGATTGATCGGTTAGCCTTATTCTGTTCGGACAGATTATGCGGGACCCAAACACCTGCTCTGCTTACTTTTCCAATCTGCTTCAAATGTTCTTGGATGGTCGACCAAGGTTTGTTGAGACTGTTTGACAATTCCTCGATCGTCTGACACGGATTTGCTTCCACTTCCGCCCTTAACACGTCGTTGTCTAACGCTGATGGTCTTCCTGATCGATACGAGTCGGAAAGATCAAAATTACCCGATTTGAACTTGGAAAACCACATTTGGCATTTACGAATGTCCAGTGCATTTGGATAAACATCGCAAATGTTTTTGGTAGCAACTGTTGCGTTATTTCCCTTGCGAAACTCAAAGAGCATGCAATGCCGGATGTGTACCTCTTCTGGTATTTGGCTGGCCATTTTACCCAAAATTACAAAAAAAAATTGTAATTCAATTGTCTATAAGTAAAGAAATCACTAGAACCTCACAATGTCTTTGGTACGCCTCTGAACAAAACAATGAGCTGACAAATGACAATCAAGTATTGGCATGCGCAGAAACGACATTACTTTCAGGTCCCCCTATTACTATATACTGCACAGGTTAGTTTTCAAAATTCTCTTAATTAAGGCGAATTTTATTTTCAACAAATCTATGTTATATGACGTGGATGTATTTTAAGTTAGAACATTAATAAAAAAAAGTTTTACCTACCGAGATATAGTACACCGTGTCCGAAGCCGTCGCCCGCCTTCTGTGTTTACTATAATTACAACAAAAGCCTTTAACGATGTTTAAAGTACAACTATCCCAAAAAGCGGACATCACATTGTTTATTACATTGAACTTACATTTGTGTACAACCCACAAAGAAATATTTTTTTTGTAATAAATAAACTTTCTAGTATAATAATTTAAGTAATTTTCATTGCATTTTAATTCAATACAAAACCATCAGCGGTAGAACTTTTTCGTTGTTCGTAACTTATTAAATAATAAACCCATAGTCTTTAACTTGTTTATACCTAAGTAAAATAAAGGACGTATGTTTTTTTCAATATGAAAAAATTAGATCATTTAATTGAGATTTTTACACAGCGACACATCGAACTCATTGGCTTAAGAGTTAAGGTGGATCGTCTTGTTGCCTCAATTATTTGTCCAGCAGCTAGTTAAGTATAGTAAGTCGAACGTAATATTTGATATATACAATTTAATATAGTGCTATCACAAAAAAAAGTAAGAGAATCACAATGTATCAGGCACGAGGCGAATGAATCGGGGCTGCTAGGTAAACTTTTCTTCAAAGCTTGAGCCCAAAGAGGTAATATCGGACACCGTGACCTCCCAATGCATCTGTAATACAACACAAAGGACATCACTCTAAAAATTAAAAAAAAAATCCTCCTTCTGCAACATTCAGTTACGCCATTACAAAAAAAAATTAAGTTATATACGTTTGTCTAAAAAATTTTTCATTATATGTAACACGTGTAATTTGAAGGTCCTTCTGTGTCAAAGAAACGTCTATAGAAATTAATTGTTCCTTGCTCGATGAAGCAAGTTGAGGGTATAGTAAACTTTTATTATGAAACTTTATATATTTTTTTAACAAATTTAATTAGCACCTGATCCTTTAAAATGTCGACGATAGTAACAAATCGATAAGAACTATATAAATAAGTTGCTCTTCAATATTATATAAGAGATTTTGTGTTAAAGTCAAGCATTACAATATTGTTATTACTATTTCAAAATACAATTCCAATATGCATCAATGATACATCAAGGAAAGCATATGTCAGCAGGTCGTCTGATGATGATAATATATTATTATATGGTTACAGTTTTTTAAGATCGCTAGCAACCATTGGATGCGGGTGGCCCAGGACCGGTCTGAGTGGAAATCTTTGGTGGAGGCCTTTGTCCAGCAGTGGACGTCTTCTGGCTGATTGGATGGATGGATACAGTTTTTTCGCTATGATCAATACTCACTGAAACTCTAAATTCCTCATTGCATAAATTTATATATGTTGGAAAGTGTTGTTTGTCATTGAAAAATTTTACTTATCTTTGGGACCACGAATATGTGTAAAAAATAACAATGGATCATCGATGGCATTTGCTGACATTGCTTGCCACATGAAGGATAAATTAGATACTGACGTATTAGCTACTGATTACATTAATACTCTTTTAAATCTTATCATTATGAAATAAGATTTTAATTTTTGACATTATTTCATTAAATTTTTATACGGTTTTTTAAGCAATATAAACTTTTTTTTAATAGGAGTGAAAGTCCAGTCAGATGCGGGCGATTCATATAAACTGCATACGCTCCTATACTGTATCCAATATACCACTCACAGTTTTGGCGTATATACTCTAAAGGAAACCTATTCGCACGCCTGTGTACTTTGTATTTATTGATAAAACAAATCGCTAAAACATGTTTGTTGTATATTAATATATATGGTGTTGATGGCGATCCATCATCGTCATTGTGGGCAGTGTCCGCAACACACACAGGTGTACATAATCTATACGACCAAATCACAAACTTCTTCAAACAATAAAGTAAATGTGTACAAAAAAAAAACAACATTTCTAACAACGTACTTGTAAACTTTAATTCAAAAATAATGAACACCAATAGATATAATTCTTAATCCCTTTACACGAGCAACTACTACGTGAAGAGTAAAAACTTTCGGCGACGTTCAATTCTCTACGATTTCTTTTATGCTTGTATAAACACCGGATAGGAGGCAAGCTATGCCTATGGTGATGATTAATACATCGCGTATGTACTTGTAACGACATATTCCGTATCGATCCGGATACCACAAACAAAGATCCATGAGTCCGGGAAAGATTACTGCCAAGAGCGATAGACAAAAAGCACCAAACAAAGAAATGAACGGGCCCAGGTGGGGTACAGCAACTGCGAGCATCCCTAAAAATCACAAATTTTTATTAATTATTAAATCACATTATTAAAGAAAAACGTTCAGTAAAACGCAGTATTGGAGAGAAGGTCACAAGTTCAATTCTTTGACGGTGTATAGAGTTACCAAGGGCAAAGCATTTCATATATAGCACACTCTGTGAATTGCTCATTAAATTCTTGACGTTACTAAGACTTTAAACTTTATAACGGATGCAAATTTCATGGTTAAAGGTAGGTAAGGAAAGAAAGGTATAGTACCTTTCTTTAGAGACCTGTAATTTAACAATGGTACGTAAAAAGTTAATTACTTCCATTTGAAGAGTTTGATTGTAGTTAAATTGCTAATATATAACCATAAAGCATTGTTTTAATGAAAAACTATATCTCGGTGATCGAAAGAAAGAGTAAATTCATCTTTTACTTCATCATCATCATCAGTTGTCCTGTTCCCACTTCATGATTTGTCGACACCACTTTACACAATAATATATATTATATATGTAATATATATATATATATCCAGCTCGTTTCCTCGTGCGCTATTAAGCTGTTTTAAATATTGTTGTAATCTACAGAGCCCAATCGGAACCGGTTGGTCCGGGGATCTACGGGAAGGCTGGACATACCAGCAGTGGACTCCTATCGGCCGATGATGATTATGATGATGAATCTATAGAAACTATTTTTATAATTTACACTTATTCAATTGTTACAGGGTAAAATGACTAGTCCAATCCGTAGTAAATAATCGGGGATAAATTGACGTGACGGATCGATCATTTTTCGTAACCTTCGCCAAATCATATTGTACGCGACGTAGTTCTGTAGAGGAAACGTAAGAAATATTGCTAATGCAAATATAAGTTTCGCCGCCTGGGCCTTCCTGCAACATAAATTTTTTTATCGTTCAATCCCTTCCATGATATTAAATTTAAATTATGAAATACAACAGTAGCTCTTATAAAATTTCGCATTATATAAAGAATTTAGTCAACTTGCTTTTGTTCCTGAGGCAAATTCAGCGTAATTGTAGCTTTGATTTCCTCTCCATACTTAAGATAACCGAATACACCCATGAGTAAATACAGCACTGTTATAGAACACATGCCTATACTGAAAAGACCAAATAGACCCACAAATTCTTTCGGTTCCTCCATGTTATATTCTAAGGCCAGTACCTGTAAACGAAATGTTTTTTTTTTTTATAATATTACTAAATGATCTGTTAGTTACAAGGTTAAAATAGTACAAACCACACCAACAGCTTCGAGAGCAAATAAAGCAGTGCCTATAAATATTGGTATGTCAGTATATTTTTTAATGCTAAAAGCGTCTGCTTCCATAACTATATCATCTTCGATAAGATAGAAAAACACTAATATCAATCCAAGTATTGTCACTATGTTCGAAAAAGAGGAGAGAGGAGTCATTAGCTTAAGGTCTTTCACCAGATTCACTAATATGAGCGGTGGTAATATGTAGCACAGATGTAATCTTAGAGACACTTCGTAACCATGAAAATCGAATACCTGTAAAATAAGATTATACATCAACAAAATTCTATCAGTGAATATGTAATTATCGCAGTAACTATATTACGATGTTAGGCTACACCTAAATACTAACTTTAACATCAATAGCGTCTTTTAAAAGTAAATATACATATAGTAATAATACAGATAGTAAATTGAATAATCACGTCATTTTTAGATTAACTCGATTAATATTTCTCCTTGTTTACTATCTATAAATTTTAATTAGAAACGGTATTGATAAAAGAATCTTAGTTTATTATCACATTACTAGAAGATCTGTTTAAGAAAAATTTTTATATAGAAGTGATCTTTTTTGATACCATCATATTAAAAAACATTTAAGGCATGAACTATATGAAATTCTAGTAAAAGCTTTTAATTTAAATTTTTGTAATAAGGAAAGTGGAGTTAAATTTTACCTGTTTTATATTTTCTGCAACAAACACAAAAAATATAACGCAAATCCCCAACTGCCAAAGTATGAGGACTATTTCGACAAAGTAGCCTAATACCGTAGCAGAGCAGCGAAGCATTGGGGGGCCGTCCCGTACGGCAAGCAGCATTGACTGTGGATAAGGTATGTACCCCCGACTCCATCGCTTGCACAACTCATACTGGGCAGCGATCTGTCTCAAAAATATGATAGCATTGTAGTACTACACAACTTTAACATCAACAATTTAGGACCCGACTCCCAGCGCGACAGCTTTGATGCCACCTGCATCCAACCACTAACTGCGATCTTCACCAGGTTGTCGGTCCACTTAGCGGACGGTTGTCGTACGAAGCGATTACTAACTTTTACAAAGAATTCTTATCTTTAATATTAGAGAAACTCTGAATTTTAGCAGGGTTCATTAAAGGGGCTGTTTATTTGTATATATATATACGTCCCTCGATTTGCACGGTACTTGAATTCAAGTGTAATTACACGGTTTTGCTTTTACTTGATTTTTAAATTTATTTACTTTTGGTCTTATTCTGATAGTTTAGCATTATGACATTTATCAATATCATATTAATGAACGTACTCTTCTAATAGCTCGTTCAAAGTTACTGAACGCATCCTCTTTAATACAATATGAGGCTCTTGCTTGCTTCAGCCTCTTTTTAGAAGAAAAATAAATTTTACTCTAGAGGCTTTTCAAAAAGTTCATGAAAAGGTTTCTGCAGGGTAGACAAGCCCAGTGATACCTCTAGTGTTGCTGGCGGCCATAGACTGCGATTACCGCTCAACATCAGGCGGGCCGCATGCCTGTTTGCCTCCCAAATTGTATAAAAAAAAGAAAACTTCAAAGTCCTATGTTTTGATTTAATTCTAATAATAGCTACAAAAAACAATTAGTTAGTTTTAAAAATATATTTCGTACCTGTATTTCAACTTTGTTAAAGCCCTATAATGTCAACAAAAAGAAAACCCAAGGAAAGGAAAACAGTTTGAAAACAAAATTAAAATTTTAGATAAGCTAAAAACTGGAAAAGGCTCAACATCCGTAGCAAAAGAATATGTTATGAATGAAGCGATAATCCCCCTATTATTCTCCAATCGTTATCTCCTCTTATACGGTTTCGTTTTGCACGATTTTCCCAAGAACGTATCTACCGTGTAAATCGAGGGATGAGTATAAACTCAAACTTAATAATAAAGATAAACAATCAAATTTCGCCAACAATCTTGTAAATGTAGGAATTAACATTAACAATACTTACAACTGTTAACTTTTTGACTCTACTTTTGATTCCGATTGATTCTGAATCCAAAACGCATAATAAGTAATGTCAAAGCGTAGTGAATATGTATGGAAGATTGACACTATAGTCTTATGTTTTATATATATTTATCTCTAAGACCAAGTAAGCAAGTAGATCATAAGATTGTTAGCCTTAACTAACCATCGCCATGGTACTCTATTTGCCTAAAGCCACCTGCAAAGTGGATCGACAATCTGATCGCTAGTATGTTGGACCACAGAATGCAAGCAAATCCGATCGGTGAGGAAACATGGGAGAAAACTATAGTTTGGCTAAGAGAAAACTTAATAGCCGGAGGATGACCACTGCTTGATATATCAAGCAGTGGTCATCCTCCGGCTGGACATATTCATCAGGGTTACTGGTCAAAACTACTACAATGTGTAAATGTTAGTTTCTCCGCTCATGTTCATAATTTATAAATAATTAAGGAAATATTAATAACAGTTTCTTTTTAAAACTGAATAACGTACAAATACGTGAGAGAACAACACATGAATAAAATTCTACTTAAAATTATATGTAATGAGAACACCGACCAATAACAATATGCAGTAGGTTGCTAAAAAGCCGACGAATAACAATCCTACGACGCTAGCAATAATGCCCAGACGGTAAACTGCTGATGGCATCGCCAGTACTCCAGCTCCAATGCTGCCTTTTAACAAATGAATCATCGTTTCCGAGTATCTGTTTCAATAGGAAAAATATTTTTAGAACAAGAATCATTCCAGGGTTTATATATCTCAAAAATATTACTCGTAACAAAATAAACAGTTCACGTGATTACTGCTTTTTTTAAATATTATAATATACTGCTGTTCCTCGCCTGCTTTGTTGGAGGTAACATTCCCTTATGGGAAGATATTCCTTTCATTTTCTTTTGTAAAATTCATTCTTAGCTGACCCCTAAATGGGAGAAGCAATAACTAACAAATTTTGAGTCTTTACGTGTAATAGTTTCGAAGATATCTCTTTAGATAAAATTTATCTATAACTAAGATTAAATTTACTAATGCCCATAAAAAGTGTTTATTAGATACTCAGATTATCGGTAATGAGTCATGGCTATTTGGATTGAGGAGTCGACTTAAAGAGGGGGAGGTACTCACGTAGTTGCTTTTTCCACTTTCCTATGTTTATGCGGGTCATAATCTCCTTCATCAGCTAATAAAAATGAGAAAATTAGATTTATTACAACTATCGTTAGAAATTATTATTCTTAAAAAAAAAAAATCTCTCACTTCCTTTGATCGTATCAACGATACCGGACATAAACTCGTAGATAAACATATTTAATGTTTCTTTTCGCTCTTGTGCAAATAATGAAAGTTAAAACTTGAACAACATGATTTCGTTCTTTAATATACTATTGAACACTAATTTGAATAGAAATATATTATATATGAATATAAAGTTATCTGATGACAAGATCAATATGTTTTATGTCATTCATTTTATTGCCAGAAAAATCATTACAGATTATATATAATCTTTGAATTAGTGGTTATATTAAATGAATAACTTCATCATCATTATCAGCCGACAAACGTCCACTGATGAATATGGACATCTCTACATGGATTGATTGTGTGCTGCCCTCATCTAGCTGCTTGCCGCAATCTTCACCAGATCCTCGAACCACCTAGTGCCTGCCAACTCTGGTTCTTCGACGCGTCTGTCAGTCCTTCGAGCGATGTGTCCTGCCGATTGACACTTGAGGCTAGCAATCTTTTGGACTATATCGATGAACTTAGTTCCCCTGAAGATCTCCTCATTTCTGATTCCATCGCACAGGAAAACTCTGAGCATCGCCCTTTCTATGAATAACTTATTGTTTACTAACAATTTACTTAACTACTCAACGTATCTGGAGATCTTTGGTCTGTTTTGCAGTGGACATCAATCAGCTGATGATGGTCATGACTTACTAGTGGTAAGGTACCAGTAATGTACCCCCGAAGATAAGCAAATTTAGTTCAAATTAGTATAAAGTTATTATTAGAAACATACATATTTTGACGAAGGGAACGTTCACGTGGTTGTGATGCGCCTGCCTTTATGGATTATCTAACCATCGCCACGTTGTTATCAACGTGACGATGGTTACGATGATAGACACGCCACCAAATTATTCTCGTAGCCATAAGATATTAGGTCTCATTACCTAAATAATCTTACTAACTATAGCGCCTTACAAATCGGAACTCAGTAATTCACAGTACTGTTTAGCGGCAGAAACAGGCGCTGCACTGGTCCTACGTAGGTCTCTGTTGCCGGAGACCGTCTAGGTAGATACCAAAAATTATTTATATTGTTTTATATGAAAAAGGCAGTTCAAAGCATTTTTGTAACGCCGTCAGAGATTATATAAAACAGTGTAAGCAGTAAGTATTTTCACTAAACATCCCTTAACCGTTCTACTACGGTTATTTTTAATTTATTCGTTTTCATTTTGTTGTGGGAAAGAAATAGGACCGAAAACAGTAATTTATTATATCCAACCAATATATTTAATATCAAAGTAACAAATATAGAGGCGCGGTGCTGGTATGGTTTATCATTTACCATCTAAGGATAACATTCCATAGATGGTCGCTCGTCTCATATCTTCGTGGAATATAAAAGAAAATGTCTGGGGAAGAATATTATTTAGTACAAGCTTAATTAAAATGTAACAAGTTGGGATGGCCGCGCATGCGACTGAGGAGGCTACATGTCCCGAACGACTGCAGTGGTTTCGGTGACGGCACCACCATTGGCCGCGGCCCGGGAATTTTTTAGTTCGCTTTGTACGAACACACACACCGCCGACCCGGCGACGAGCGACTTCACGTGACGTAAGGAACCCCCGACCAATCGATGTGTACATAATTTTTGTACTATACCAATGTCTCACACATGAAATTACCCGAAGGAAACGTAAGAAACTTACTACATTGTAATCGCTTTAATAATCTGCCAACTCAAATGCGAATTATTTAACACATTTCTGTTTACGTAATACATAAAGAAAAAAACTGTGTTTGTACGTATGTTTTATGTATGTCAAATATATATGCGAATATTAAAATTACTCGGCACTCCAGTGAATATAAAATATGAAGCCCCACTGACGTCCGCCCAGTAAGTTTTACTTTGTGTCTATCTAGTCAAGCAGTTCCGAAAGGCTTCTGGAAAATATTATTTATGTCTCATTTATAGCTTCATACTAAAGGCTGAATTTAAAATCAGTCTCTGCACCCATCGAACAATACTCTTTAATAAGCACAAAAGAGCTTTAATACGTTTTTCGGCATAACTTCACTTCTGTAATACGTCATTCATTTTATGTGTTCGCTTAGTACTTACACTATACTGAATATTATTGTTTGCTTTACATAAAATCTCAAAATGAATATTTTAATTTGTAAATAGTTTCTGTTAACGTTGTATAAAAATAGATATCAGTTTAACAGCAATTGCGTTCCCTATGCAGAACTCTCGTGGTGGCAGGTCGTTAGATCTAAATTACACATTATCTATTCTCGGTAACCCTCCGCCACCTACGATCCGTATCATCCACTTGAGCCATTAGTAACCGACAACGTTGTTTAGACTTGTTCTTCCTGGTTGCCTCGGGATCACGACCTCATCTATTTTTATATAAACGTATGGTGAAGAAAAACATTAAAAATATTTTTAATAACTTTTTCAAAATAAAAAACTTCGACTCTTCAGGTAGATTTCCTTAAACGACTATGTGAAAGTTTTCGTCTGCGTAACATTAGTACTACCGATAGAGTCATTTAGTGTGAAAAACAGCAAAATCTACATGCTTAATATATATATAATATATATTTATATATTATATATAAATTTATATATTATGTATATATTAAACATATTATATTATATATATTTATATACATGCTTACTGCTTTACGGTAGAAATATACAAAGTGGTTAGCTAAGTAAAATCGTAGTTTATACGGTACTCCGATTTTTAGATAGGCTAACGTAGATATATCATGTAAGTTCAGTACTTCATGCCATGATTTATATATAATGTGATATCACCATTTAATATTTTTTATTTAATAAAGTGTGTTAGCGGCTATGGCAACATTATTTAATTCTTTAACCATAAAATGTATTATTTACCATAAAATCGTTTTAGAGATTAATGAAATTTCATTCATATTAGAGAACTTAATATATCTTAAAAACAAGTGATTATTAGATGACTTCTAATATGCAGTTCCCGTTTACTACGTGTTAATAATCACATATAAAAATAACCATAAAGAATGATCGTTTGAAATATCTATTGATATTAAATTGGATTTGGTTTTTTATCGTGTATGCCTTGGAAATGTTTCTAAACTATTTTAAAGTTATGATAAAGTGCAGAAAATTTTGATATTAGACTCGTTCGTTAGTTTATCTTGTTTCTTTTGTTCGCGTAGCACGGAATGCACATTGTAAATTGTTGCGTATGTCGCCAATAGATGTCGTTGCTAACAGTTACGTCATCATTTACAATATTCAAAAGTTTTGTATTACCGCGGAATTAAGATCGGCTCAATAAATATGCTTTTTGTATAGAATATTATTGTAAATTATTAATAAATAAAATCTCATATAGCAAATTTGAAAACATGATTTAACCTATTTGGTTAATGATTCATTTTAACAATCATAGAGGGCCCGCACAACAACTCACAGAAACCGAGCCAACCTCACCTGTTCGTGAGGTTGGCTCCTGTTAATAAACAAATAAGGCTCTGGCTCCCACCAACCCGTATTGGGCCAGCGTGGTGGGATATGGCCCAAATCCCTTCATATGGCAAAGCCTACCCGATCGATATGGGAAATGTTTGGGGAGACCTATGTTCAGCAGTAGACATCTATCGGCTGACAATGATAACGAGCAAACCTAGTAAATAAATTCTATTAAATTAAGTTTTAATTAAACGTGCAATGTCTTTAATTAGCAGACAATGGTTTTCTTTACTATTTTTAGTGTTGACTTAAAATAGCAAGCTTTGATTTTGGGCAACATAGATGATTTACTTGATCTTCCCAATCATTATCCTATATGGAGGCGGGGTCAGCTAGTTGATAAACTTGACAATTGTTTGAAATATAAAAGAACTTTGTGTTATGTTAATTTCAATATTTTTAGAACATATGAACTGTTTTATGTAGAAGCAGCTATAATATTATTTTTTATTATTTCTATTGCCTCAGGGCTGTTTAATTGCGAAGGGTCAGGTTGACTTCATATCAATTGTACGGCAATTGATAAGGCGTCAGTTGGTGAGACTTCTCTTATACGTCGCCACTTGTCTGTGAAACAACAAATAAACACAATAACCACGCGCCCGTAATGAATTAGGATATTTACAGAGTTAACACCTCTCATAATGTAGCGTCACCCTAAATGAAGGCTACGTAACTAATTACTATCAGATTTAAATGTACTAAAACTCTAGACTTTACAACAAAAAAAGGTCTATCGCCACACTGTTATGAGCTATCGTCTCAATCACCATCATGTGAACATCCCGTTCGTTTCCTTATTGCAACGTATAAATCAAAAAGAAAGATCATATAGACACAACATACTTGTTTTTATTACACTTCTACTGGTGGTAGATCTCTGTTACCGGAAACCGTTTAGTGTGCAAACATTACTGTGTTCCGGTTTGAATTACTGTATGTCTCAGGCGACGAGCGCAACGTGGGTACACCATCCTGACCAGCGAAATGTTTGAATTATATAATATTTCATGCAAAACATGAATCAATCACTCTTATAATAGAACATTCGTGTAATACACAACTGACAGGAAGTAGCTATCACCTCATCTGGATGTGATGCGTTGTGTCCTAATTTCCTTGCATACAAAATGGTTAGCCGGTATATGAATGAGATGATCGACGACACGGCGCACGGTAAGACAGCGGGGCCGCGGGGCGCTCGCCGCCGCGCCCGAGCGCTCGAGATGAGGCTCAGTACATCAGTTGGCGCTTCGCCGATAGCAGTCATTCGCAATTCGTCATCAATCACACGCCAACCGTCCCAACTGGGAAACCGAGCAAGCGAAACAACTGCACAACAGTTATAATACGCAAGTATACAAAAAAAAAAAAAAAATTAAATTTCCATCATTCTCTCTCTCAACAAAACCATTATATAAATGGAAATATAAAACCTTTTAATATAAAGAAAATATATTAAAGTCTAAATAATAAGACTTTGATATGTACTTCATAAAATAGTTTTTCTTTGATACGAAATCTAATGAAATTTCCTGTATTATTGATCTCATTTTCAATAGTTATCTTATGCTTTTAAACGCTGTAGATACGTTATTACACTTAAGACCTGAACAAACTGATAAACAAATAGCATATTTCAAAAAATCTATAGTCATTTATTACCTTCTTTCTACGTCATTTCATTGTCATTAATATAACATATCATGTATACTAATTTGAATTTATTTTCATGGTAAATTAGGACAGAGTGATCGTGCCCGCCCGCCTGTCGTACGATGTCTTTGTTTTTAGCTCTATTAAAGTTTTTAAATAGCATTATTTACATAATCAGCGACATCAGTAGCCGTTTCCATTTTCCCGTAGGCGTGTCTCCCAACGAGATACTGCGTCTACGCACTACACTACATATTACAGAAAAAATAAATTAACATAACTCTTTATCCTTTATAACACAAATTAATAATGTATTACAAAGTAATAATAACGTAAGCGCAACTGCTCTTCTATACGTAAAGCGTTATCTATAATTACTGAATGAAATCGTAGATAACACTTCAGTTTTCTCAATCTGATCGCCAAACTTCAGTCTTAGGGCACCTCGTGATGATGATGACATAACAGGTAAGAGTAGGAAATCGTAAATGCCAAACAGTAGACTTCCGGTCTTTTACACAGCTGTACAACTAACGAAACTTTAATACCACACAAGATTTTACGTTTCAAATTACTGTAAATTTTAGTGATTTTGTATTTCATAACTATGGATCGCTTACTTATACAACGACGTTGAAGATGAAACGTATTTAATATCATTAAATAAAGTTAATGTTAGCTTTCATATTTGTATCTATACTACTATATAATATCTGTATCGTCGATAAATATGAACTGAATAAAAAAAACACTGAAGTTTAACAGAAAATCTATCGTTAATTGGTATTCTTTTAAACAATATGTATCAAAATTGGTTCACTTTCATCAAAAGAGCAGTCTGTCGATCAGATATCAGTAAAAATAAGCAGAACGCGGATTTTAACAACTTTATGAAAGGTTCTCTTTCTAATTTTGTACTATTAGTTATATTTTAACCCGCAGCATTCGTTAACTGCTACAATTGATCTCTAACCTCTGAGATTGTAGACAATAACGGACGGAGAGCAAATACAATCTCATAACATTTTATACGGAAGATTCATATATTAAAAATACATTATTTTAAGATATAGATCTAAATAAATATGAATTACAAAGATTTTTGTAAAAATATTTATATATGTTATCAAACATCACTTTTGTAACATCGTAGCAGATTCATCGTCATTAGAAATGAACGAAAAAATGGAAACCGTGCGGTTGCAACCGATGGCTAATGAAACCGTTCCAACCAGCCCTGATAAGTAAGTATAATTTTTTTTTATGATTTAAATTAAAAATCACACAACATTATCATTGAGACTGTACTGATGATGGTAAATCATTACTCTATGCTCCCAATAAGTAAAATGAATGTGAAAATGATTCTGAAAATTTTCCAATATCTCAACAAAACGAACGTAATGTGATGCCTTTGAATATTTCAACTCCTCGCTATGGACAAGTATATCATCAACCAACAGGTGTTTGTGGTGTCGTCGCTTCAAACTAATAAAGCAAAACTTTAATTGTAGGTACATGTATGGAAACCTAATGACAGGTTATTTGGATTAGGTTATGACGTATTTCTTCCTGTAATAACTCATATTCAAAAAACAAATGTGTTACAGTTAAATCATCAAATTTATTTAGATAGTACAAATAGAACTATTTTTTCTCTAAAGTTGGTAAATATTGGTAACAATAGAGTTATATACATAGAAGCAATTTTTTATAGAAGCTTGTTGTTGTGGTAACCTAACTCCTGCGATATAATGTAAATAATTTAATGTTCGCGTCACTGAGTTACTTGATCCAAGGGAAAACAAAATTATTCCTCTCGATTGTTGAACAACTAACGGATTGATTTGAAGAGCTTCTCGTCTCCTCTTCTGTTTGTACTTTGCCTAATATTTTATTTCATTTTTAGAGATGACAATTCTGACGAATATGATCCGCATCTTTATCGGCAATTAGAAAAACCTACAAAGTAAGTTGATTATCGTATATGAATTAGATGATAAAAGGACTTTTTAATTTGAAAAGAAAATTATTGAGACGTACAATTGCAGCAACCTGGAAACACTAGTGCATCTACTAAAGTGCAGTCTTGGTACTGGAATACTCGCCATGCCACAAGCATTTGCTCGCGCTGGTCTTGTCACAGGCATTATTGCAACAATCCTCGTCGGGATCCTTGTGACACACTGCCTCCATGTCTTGGTACGTATTGAAATTAACTTTACTACTACTACCTCTAGCATACCGAGTATCGCCGGGAATTGATCGAATTTATTTACGATCCTGTTTAATATACCTAAAAGATATATTATACAGTCTTTCACTGAATGCTTCAATCGCAACATCCTGCCATTCGCTACTACTTCGTAGTATCCGTCATCGTCTTGTGTATTTCCATATCGGATCGACTTCAGGAGCTTAAGCGATATATCCTAATTACCTATTTTTAAAAATATCAACAACGCAGCTACGACTATTGCGAGATGTAGCGCAATATATATATATATATAGAAGAAAAAAATTCAGTAGCACGTATCAGATTCCATACACACTAAAATATTGTTCTATATCCTAAAACTGAATTAGATCGTGACAAAGACTACTTTCTTTTAACGAAAGGAAAGAGGAGTCATGACTGGACCTCAAACGCTCATTCGCTTGCTATGTATTTAATTTTCTCATCCAACCCTTGGTTTAAACAAATAAAATACCCCAAACTAACTCGCCTGTCACACTTGATCACTTCGTTAAAAATATAATTTTGGTTTAAGTACGATACACATTTGTTCACATGGGACCTCCTCATATCAATGTGGAACTACAATTACATTTCGTTACGCATTTAGATCACTGATGCAATACGGGAGAGGATATGGCCTCAGTCAGTTCAACACACTTTTCAACTACAGTTGTGTAATAAAACGTATTAATATTTTATAACGCCAACCATACAATATTTATTACTACAATACAATGGGGCACCATTTTGTAATGTCTCTTTGACGTCCGACGTACATACACATAGTATTCAACACAAGTGCGTTTTACTGTAAATCTGTATTAGATCAATGTCGAAAAGAGATCAAATAACTACTTTTCTTATTATTATTTTAACTAGGTAGTGTCTACAGTCGTTGTTCTGCCAATTTAGTCCTCACAAATATAAACCTTTGCAAGTAAAATTTAGCAAACAGATACTGAAATTGTTTATAATGTTGTAGGATGCAATTTTTTATACGAAACTGGTTGTTTAATATAGTAAAGTAACATTTATGACATATTTTATCGAACCGTTTCGAAGACTTCCTCCAATCAATAAGTAGATAATGTGTTAAAGCATATTTTTCATACGTTTAACATATGAATGTATAAAAAAGCAGTTATATCTTTACAATCAGACTCTACAATGTATTTTTTATTTATACAGGAAAAATATTGAAACACTCGTCAAGTAAAAAATCTCATAATAATAAAACAGTAGAAAAGAAGGATATAGAGAGAGAAATCTAAAGAAATTGGAATAGTGTTGCTTGATTTAGTTTATCGACATTTTTAACATTATAAACCTTGTTCAAAATCTAAGTTAGGAACAAAACAAACACAGAGAGTAGTTGTTACTGATCATTTTAGTCCTAATATATCATCGTGAAGAGATATATAGAGATCGTTTCAATAAATACATTTGTTTGACAATTTCCGTACCTGATTATTGTTTTCTCTCAAAACACTCGTCATACATAATATAGTGTAATTCATGTGAAACGTCCCCGTGATTGGCTGTTATATATTCAATTTAATATTACTACTTTTTATACAGGTTCGATCACAGTATTTGGCGTGTAAAAAACTTCAAGTGCCCCTATTGTCCTATCCCGCTTCAGCATCGGCGGCTTTCAGTAATGGGCCTCCATCGTTCCGAGGTTTTGCTAAGCCGTGCGCCATCACTGTAGATGTGTTCCTTGTGGTTTATCAATTGGGAATCTGCTGTGTCTATATCGTCTTTATAGCTGATAACATCAAAAAGGTATTAATGCATCGAGTTTGATCTTTGTCTAACATGAAATCATTTAACTGAAAATTTGTGTGTCAGAGAGATAAGAAGCTTCTTCTTATAATATTATTAAAACTGATTTTAAATACGAAATAATCTTGCTGTAAGAGGTGTGTATGTATTTCACTTGGTGAACTTCCGGTGACCGATGCCCGGAGGTGCCACGAATGTGCAACAATAGAACTAGAAACCAACTCCGTAATTGATTAAGTGCGCTAGCATCCTTACATCATACGTCAATATTCATCAACTCATCCCACAATGTCCGTATTCGTGTGACATGAATACGACACTCAAGCAATACTAATATTAATGCAGAAACTGATATGGTTTACTTTTAGTTTTCCAAACTATATGTGAAAAGAAATAACAAGGTATATTTTAGCACATAAGTAATTTCTAGAATTGTACAGAACACAGTTCCAGAGCATGAACTAACACATGAAATAATTTCTTCAATCTACGTGACGATAGAGATGATTATTAGTATACGATCGTTACTTTCGTTTGTCCTGTACCGGTATTGCAAACTAGAGTACATGATTGCGAACAATAAACGTACATTGTCAGTTCCACGAGTAAGCTAATAGAATAAACATGAGTGACGGGGCCGAAAACATAAATATTAGATCGAATCCTCATTCGGTAGACAAAACATCAGTGCAAAAGTTCAAGACGTCAACGCTGTTTCGTTTTATTTTCAGGTCTGCGACCCGTATTATGAGATGGCTGTTGAAATTCATATGCTGATCATTTTAATTCCCCTAATCGCATTCAATCTTATTCCGAGTCTCAAATTGTTAGCACCCTTTTCAGCCTTAGCGAACTTGATGACGTTCGTTGGTCTCGGCATTGTTGTATATTTTTTGGTCTCCGGAAAGAAGTCTACGGAACCCTTAGACCTGTGGGGCTCTACCGAAACGTTTCCTCTATTCTTCGGGACTATATTATTCGCCCTGACGGCAGTGGGAGTGGTAAGTTGTTTACTCTCCGGCTAATGCGATATGTATTTATGGAAACCGTTGCGATCGAAACTGTGCGAGATTAGTGTTTGCGAATTAATTTTATTATGCACGGTACAATATGCCAACACTATTATGCGAAGTACTTGATTCTTTTGTTAATTCTTGCTACGCTTTATGTTTCAAAAATAACTAGACATGAACGGGGAATGAAGCTTTTATTATGTTTAAGATATACATAATTCTCTACTCAACATTTCTGTGCTTAACTACAGTGGAAAGTTAAATTACTGTTTCAATTCAGCATAGTTACATATCTTTTGAGTGACTCGAGGGATTATTAATTAGATAAGTCTAGTTAGCTAGGATATGCAGTGCTGAAATGCCTATACTATGCGGTGCTGGATTTGTGGCTGAAAGTTTTGTATTTAATAACCGATACAAGGAGATTCGAAAGGAGTAAATTAATTTAGATATTGAATTCATTAATAACTTAAAAATATTTTATAAAGGTTTTTTGTGTTGCTCCTACGAGCATTGTATTGCTACAACTACTTGTAATTATCAATTTACTTGCATAGGTGATCGCATTAGAGAATAATATGAAAACTCCCAAGTCGTTCGGTGGTCCCTGCGGAGTATTGAACACCGGCATGACCTTCATCGTTCTATTGTACGTGGCAGTAGGTGCATTGGGCTACGTGTTCTGCGTCTCAGATTGCAGTGACTCCATAACCCTGGACTTGCCGAAGGATAGCCCGTTTGTATCACTGATCCTTTTTTCCTAATGTACCTCAAATTCACAAACCTAATTCCTTGTATATTCCAAATTATTTAGATATGAAAATATAAAAAAAACTGCAGTAATTAACATATTTTGAAGCACTTTTAAGAATAACCACAATCAGATGATTGAGTAGTGTGCTTATGTTTGGCAATTAATAAAGATAACATGACATTCCCATTACGTCGTTACGATTTCCTTTGTTATTAAGAAGTTTAAAAGTATAATTATTCAGTAATATTCAACAATTGCACTTCGGCAACTGTATGAAATTCTTTTAAAACGAACATCAGTTAATGAACGGAACTTATGACAATTTAAAAATAACAACACATTGAATAACATTAGAGCAAACAAGCGCATATTAAATCATATTTGATACGATGATAAATTTAGTACACGTTATGAAGATTCCGAAACATATATTATTTTATAAGAATCTTAATGTTGTTTTGGTGGATTACAAATTTTCTAAGTACCGATATTACACATATTGACCTCAATTTTGTTTTATCTTATATGTACATCTGGAATTGGGCGTTGTTAACTGCCACACGGTCAATTAACTATTGCAGTTAGCGACATATACGTGTACATTGTTCTGTAAATGTTTGGTTTTCAATTAATTAAAAAAAAAAATTTTTTTTTTGTGCTCCTAGGTTGGCCACAACGGTGATCATAATGTTCGCCATAGCCATCTTCATCAGCTACGGTTTGCATTGTTATGTACCGGTTGAGGTTCTGTGGAAGGGTTATCTTCTCCCCTGGCTTGTGGATTCAGGTTCCAACCGACTACGACTTTGGGAATACTTGCTCAGGGTTGCATTGTGCCTGCTTACATGTAAGTATTTCACGAACTTAATCTCTCTTGTTAAATTTTAGAACCTATTACTACCCTTACAAATACCACTTTTCCTTCCAAATCTGTATTAGCTATATTCTCATTTTATTTAATTGTTTATTTTTTATATTATCACGTCTTTTACCCAGTAGGGGTAGGCAGAGGTGTATAAACACCTACTTTTCGCCAGACGTGATCAGTTTAGGTCTCATGTAATAGGGGGCTAGCCTTTTAGCTTAGCCTGTTGCCACTTTATTGAGGCCACCACACGCACACACAAAGATGATTTCAGAGAAGCCAGCGGGCTCTCATTTTATATAAAACCTAATGATAAATTTTCAGTTTTACTTGCGGTTACGGTGCCACGTTTGGGGTTGTTCATCTCACTGTTTGGTGCACTATGCTTATCGGCTCTCGGAATATGTTTCCCCGCAATTATGGAGGCCTTCCTGCAATATCCCAGCAAACCGAAACTGCTACTCCTAAAGGATACCGTGCTCTTCGTCATCGGGATCGTTGGCCTCCTTGCTGGCACCTACACGGCTCTGATCAGCATAGTACGTTCATTCCAACCTGTACCAGTTTTAGCTGAAACGATGCGAAGTCATCAGTGAAAGCCGAACCGTCTTCACATAAATTTTTGAAGTTCATACACAACACAGTCGCTATCTTATTACCTCTCAAAATGCTTATTCAAGTGCCTTCATACTTTGCTAAACTTAATATTCGATGTATTAGGGATAATCGTGTCGTAATGAAAATTATTAAATAGTAATCGATTTTGAACTCGGATTTCTAAAGTTTTCAATTGAATCATGAGATGAGAAAAAATCATTGATCTCAAATGTGCTGATTTCAAATATAGTTGAGTGGCCCGCTTTATGACGTTACTATTGCATTAAAATTTTTCTTTATACAATCCGCAGTAGGTTTTTTCTTTTAATTCAACCGGAAATTCAACTTGGAAACGATTGATTTTCAAATCTGTGTACTACTGTTGATCATAAATTAGGTAGATTTTAATTTTTTTATGAATCGGTGTTGGTTACCTTTAATCGATGTTATTGAATTTTTATTTTATCATTTTTTAAATGCTATTCTCTTATATGTAGTATTACATTCAATATATAGCATAGTCTTTAAGAAAAAACATCTATTTAATAAGGCCACGGTTATTGGTTACCATTATGCATACTTTAATATTTTCTTTTTTAAGTCTTTAGTTATGTAATTACCTTTAATAAGAAAAATGTATTCGATATTTTTAATCTAAATTTTCCTAGTATAATTAGTGCATAGCTTCAGCATTAAAATCTAATTACGAGAAGTAGAGCAGAAAAGACAGGTCGTCGTTATTAAACCTAGGCATGTCTTATAAAGTTTCATTAGTTTAGTGTGTTTGCTAACAATTCTGTAGGAAGTAATACATTGTATATATTGTTTTAATATAAGTGTACAATGTTTTATCTAAAAATCTTAAAAATACTATATTTGCAAGACGCTAAATACTGGTCAACAATCTTGTAACAGTGATCGATATATCATTTAATAATGTGTCTCATATGTTCAAAAATCTATTTTAATATAGGTCATACACAACAAGCATATTTTAAAATTAATCTTCTCTAAGAAAAAGACGAACATGCATAGAGTAGAATTATCATATTATTAACAGACAATATACTTCTTCAATAGTTCCAATATCTATTAATAAAGTAAATCAAACGAATATGTTCCTGAATTTCCATATAAATGTGTGTCAGGATCCCATCAGGATCAACCCCTAATACTGTATTCAATTAGTTTTTTTTTTTTAATTCGTGTTCAATCAAATTTTCTTTATTATATAAGTACTGACGTTTAACAAATTTTAAATCTTTTAATACATAGTATGTGATTCGAATATAATATAGTTAAGTATCAAGCTTCATGCTTATAAACATATATAGCGCAAAAGCTTCAATACGTAATTAATACTACTTAAAATATTAATTTTTAAATGTTATAGAAAACATCGATTTTGTTTTTTTTTATATGTATTTAATATATTCAACTCGCCAACACATTAGAGAGCCGCATATGAAGTAATGTTAAAAATGCATACTGTATTATTTATTTTTTAAAGTACGAATATTAGTTATCAAGTAGGATAGTGTATAAGATAGTACGGTAAAGTTATCATTATCTTATCCATTTTATGTTAATTGTAATTAATTCGCCTGTAAGGTGAAAACGAGCTCCGCCGCGTAGTACAATAATTTGACGGTAAATATGTTATAATCATCAATTATATTTTTTCTTTTAATAAATAGTTTAAATAAAAGAAATGTTTCATTTCTATATTTAATCAAAATGTTAATTTTTTTTTTATAAAGAATATAGAGAATATATCGAAAGCGTTAAAAATATATAGAGCCATATCGCAAATTGTTATTTAAAAAAGCTCACTTTGCTGCAAAATCCAATAATTTTATTTGGATTTAATTTTATGGTTCCTATATGTATATAATGTAACATTTAGTCCTTGGAAATATTAAATAGATCAAGCACACAAGAATTAGTACTTTTAAAATAAATGTGATATAACCTATAAAATTTTTCTAAAATTCTCCAACGAGGCTTGAGGTAAAACATGATCTGAAATACAGGCAGATCTACTTCTTGGCCGGTTGATCGGGCACGTCAAATTCGCTGACCTGGGCCTCTACAAGCTGCTTACTACGGAGTTTAATAAGTGCGTGATTGGGCACATTCGGATCTTCAATTTCAAACTCGATCAAACCTAATAAATAACAAAGAAAATTTAAATAACTTACAATGTAATAGTAACCACACAGATTTTCTACCAATTAACCGCGTATCAACCATACAAAACTCTACAAAAACATCAGACGTTAAGCAAGAAAAAGCATCCCCTCCAATAAACTGGTTTTCTGCAGTCCTTTGATAAACAGAATATAACTAAAAAAAATTTAATTAAACGCTACATCTAAAGATAAAACACGAAGTAAGAAATGATTTATATACAAACACGTACTGTGTTTCGTTTTAAGATATTAATAAAATTAACCTCCTTCCGCCACTGCTTCATCTTTGTAACTATCACGCATGGACCTTGCCAAGATGTTGTGGTAGAACAAATTAGCGTTAATCCGCACTTCGCTGGTTACATCCATTTTTGATACCGCCTGAATAAGTACATTCAACTTTTGCCGCGCATACAAGATCAGCTTGTCAACTGTAATTTAAACAATACACAACATATTAAGATAGATAAAGCTACTGAGATAGTCAAGATAAACCGTCCCAGAAGAACCTTTATATTGTGTCCTATTTTTATTCGACTAAGCTACGACACAAGCAATGTGCAGCGTTCGAGAAGCTTCGCAGCATCTTTTCGTCTCAGATACCGCAATGTCTGAAGACCAAAGTCTTCAACTTGCGCGTGTTGCCAGTGATGACATATGGACCCGAGACGTGGCCCCTTACTATCGGCCTTATAAAAAGGCTGAAAGTCACCCAAAAGGTAATGGAGAGAGTTTTGAAACGAGTTTCCCTGCGTGATCAAATCAGAAATGTGGACATCCGCCGAAAAACTAAGGTCGCCGACATAGCTTAAAAGATTGCTATACTTAAGTGGCAATGGGCAGGTCTTATTGCTCAAATGAGCGATGGCAGGTGGGACAGTAAGTTCCTCGAATGGCGTCCGCATACCGGCAGACGTAGCGTTGGGAGGCCTCCCACAAGGTGGACCGACTATTTGGTGAGAATCGCGGTAATCCACTGGATGCGAGCAACGTGGGACCGATCGACGTGGAGATCTTTGGGGGAGGCCTATGTCCAGCAGTGGACGTCTATCGGCTGATGATGATGACAAGACAAGCAAGAGAGAGAAGCAAGCGTTCACCTGAGTAAGTGATACGTTTGTCCACAACAATGTAGCGCTAGTAAGAGCACTGGTAACCAGTAATTTTTATATTTTAAACTTGATTACTTACAGTCAGCTTCTACTTCAGGCACTGGTTGGATCAATTCGTCGAGTGCGTACTGCATGGCGGTGGGTGCGACACGTGGTGTTCTAGGTACATTTGCAGCTCCTGTGATAAAGATACGATATGGAGTTATAATTAAGGACAATCAGGATCAAACAATATTTACTACACAAAGACACCCGCGTTAAACTTGTGACACACATCTTTTAGTTGAGGTTAAAAATATCGTTCTTTATTTCTAAACTGCAACTATATGGACCTTCGAAATATGTATACAAATAAATACGAGTTAAGTGTCCGTTTGCAACTTTGACGTAACTTATTAAATTCTCTTTGCATGATAGTCATGCGAAAAATAATGTTAGTCTGTTCTGTGATCTCAATCACTGTTAGACCGATTACGTTGGATCCTCCCCTAACAAATATATGAAGTGTAAGACATTACACAATCTTACATAAAATTATTAACATGAATCATAATATTCGAGAAACAGTTTAATTTCCTTTTGGCACCAATGTTAATAGAATCCTCCGTGTCTAAAATATTTTTAAAATTCGTTACTCCTTATTATACTTTAGTAAAGAAAATGATATATTATATTAGGTTGGGGAAAAAGTTTCTTCGCATTATTTATGAAAATCCAAAACATATTTTAATATAGTTTATTTATATTACACTAAAGTATGTAGGTGCCATTTTGTTTGATAACTTATTGCTATCTTGTAGGTAGGGAAATATTGGGACTTCTGATCAAAATACCGCGACAAGTGGTTTTGGCAGTCTCGTGATGTTAACCTGAAACTGCCTAAAGAATTCTGAAGAGACCGAAACCGGTGGTAATCTGAAGGTGCAAGGTCAGGACTATACGGCGGATGCATTAACACCTCCCAGCCAAACTCTCTTAATTTTTGCTGAGTGGCTAAAAATTTGTGAGGTCTAGCGTTATGATGAAAAACCAAACCCCCTGTTGATTAATTCCGGTCGCTTTCTCTCAACTTCTTGGTTTTATCTCATCAGTTGTTCAGCCAGCAGTAGAGTTCAAAGTCGATGGTCCTGCCTGGTGGTAATAGCTCATAATGAATAATGCCCTTTCAATCTCACCACAAACACACAGCATCACCTTGTCGCGAGTTAACTCGGGTTTCGCCACAGTCTGACCGGCAGAAGCCGGACCGGCCTTTGACCACGACCTTTTTTGCACGTTCTTGTCGTACGTGATCCACTTTTCATCACCAGTTATCATCTTCTTCACACTTCAGTACACGGTTCATTATTAGGTTTCTTTCAGTGAGCTCGTGAGGTACCCAAATATCAAGCTTTTTTGTGTAGCCAGTTTTTTTTAAATGCGCCAAAACTGTTTTTTTTTATTATCAATTCCCAGTGCTTCAGCTACGTCGTATCTACTGATATACCGATCTTGCTCTACTTTTTCAAAAATGGCATCCATTTTATCCGTAACAGGGCGACCAGAGCAACGTGCATCTTTGACATCAATATTTCCGGATTGAAAACGCTTAAACTCAATTTGTGCTACTCTCACAGACACTGCACACTGCACTAGCTCCATTAACATCGCAAATTTTTTTCCCCCCTGCGTTGTATTTTTACTTTTTTGTAGTGAAATTTTAAAATGTATCGAATTTCTTCATTAAATTCACTCATCTTGACTCAGTACGAAAAACAAATGAAAATCACACATTTTCCTAATTTGAATTTGGAATTATGTTCTTTAAAATTTAAACTTTCAATGATAACAAAACCAGCAGCAGACACAAATTCAGTTCATACATACTATAATGCGAAAAGACGTTTTCTCCAACCTAATAGATTATTTATGTCATAGACTATCAGTGTCAAGGAATCATTCAACGAGATTATTTACCAACGCTTGACAGCAATTGATTTATCTGCTGCAAGGAAGTCTTCATTTCAATGATCAGTTTCCCCCTGTCGTCTAAAGCTTTTGTGAGATTTTTTTCTTCCCTTTGCTCCGCCTCCAACGAAGCTTTCAGTTTGTTTTTCTCTACAAGGTATCTGGAATTTTATAAAGTATAGAATCTAATTGTTATTGGAGGTAGCACACTATTGCTGGTGGGAAATGACAAATATAACAAGACCTATCTATGCTTCGAAACATAAATAAATATATTATGTTTATCACAAAAATGACGTCCAATGATTAAGGGGCAAAAATTAACCAAAAATTAAAACATTCACGTATAATACTAAATATACGTATCTTAAATTCTGTATTATAATGTTATTTAACAAAATGTATGATATTTTTAAATCTAGAAAAAATCCATGTCTTACAGGGCGGTCTGCTCTTGTCCAACGTTTTTTAAAGAATCAAGCATTAAGATGGCATGTTTACGATCCTCGATCAAGGCGTCCCTTTTCATACTATTTTGTGTTAACTGCGTCGTCAGCCGTTCAGACTGGTATCTCTGTTCCTTTAATCTAAAAAATAAGCTCTATACATGGATTTAGTGCATAGAAATGTAATTTAACAAATAACACAGGGAAAATATAATAAACGGAAAATTATTATTTTAAAACGTTTTTCTTATGAAATGTCTAAAACCTTAAGATGTGTTCTCTGGAAATAAATATTCTAACGTTTGGTAAGTAAAGTTAAAACAAAATCGCAGCTTTATAAAAGATCAAGGTAACATATTTTTTTTAATACTTATAAAAAATATATCCTCTTAACCTTTCATAAAATGTGTTGCATTTTTAATAAACTTAATTAGAACTTGAAACAAAAGCTCATTAGACTTAAGTCAAAGTAGAGGCCTTTGAAATCCTTTGTGCAATCTTTTATAGAAAATAAAACAAGGCTTCACCTCAGCAATATTTTGTCAAAAGATGAAACTAAAGTTCCTATCTGTAGTCGTTTGCAGATGCCCATAACTTCCTCCAGTTCCCAATGCACAGAGTGGAGACTAACATTATCCTGTTCTTCGTAAAGGTCGTCAAGATTCGTGGCTTCCTAAACATCATTCATAATTTATTACAAGGAAACTGTGTTGCATACAGAAATAAGACTGCCAAAACTTGAAAAATGTAGTCTAATACTATTTATAAATAAACACATTTAATTAGGGAACGTTTATTAAAATGTTAATAAAGCATATAAATAATGGAGAAATCATCAAAAAAGTTAAAAAAAGAAGTGTTTCTTTAATTTTTTAGCAACCTTCATATTCTTTTTTTTTACTTTCTATCGATAAATAAATGTATTATATATATCCAGAGTAATGAATAGAAAAGACAAAGTCAGTGAAAAACGTAGTTACCTCTTTACGTATCAAGTTAGGAAAGGAATCGATTAAGTAAGCGACTTCCCTCCTTACAAGTTTCAAAGTCCGCTCCCTCTCTTTCATGTTAGTCTTGATTTCTTTTTCAAGCTGATTAAATTCAAACTTTCTGTCGTCTAAATATTCCATTGCTAGTTGACCCATTTCTGTAGCACCCATTAAGCACTTACCCTGAGATCTACAATCCAGTTTCAGAGCATCTAACACTACAGTAAAATATGATGAATCCTGTGTAAACAAACATTTACTCATATAAAGAGATCTTTCAATATCAATGCGGAGGAAAATTATAGCAATTACCTTTTTAAGAATATCTAGAATCTTCTTGTACATGACTTTAATCGCCAAAGCTGCGTTCTTTTTAATATTAGCACGCTGAACATAATTCGCAACAGCTTGCTCCTTTTTTTCCGCTGGTAGTTTTCCTCCAACTTCGTACAGCAACCGATCGCGTAATTCTGCCGACACCAGCTAACAAAGAGAAATATCTTTTATATATAAAAATGTATCAACTAAATAATAGTTTTTCACAAATGATTGCACGGACTACGATAAGAAATAGAGAAAAGACAATTTCAAGATAAACTCTTCCCATTTTCTTCTACCTTTAGTGATAAATCTGTTAACATTTCAGGCACTGACTGTTATAACATACCACTCTCTCTTCTCTCTCTCACTCTCTAAATAAAGTCTGTAGAAAACGTAGGGGGCAAAATGAGAACCTCACTTTGTTGCTAATTAATAATGACTATTAAATTTTTTTTTAATATGGTTTAGATTATATTTAAAAGTATAAACAATTTCTATTGCTTTCATTTTGATAGCAAATAAGTACAAATGATATGATTCACTCATCCATCCATCCAATCAGCCGGAAGACGTCCACTGCTGGACAAAGGCCTCCCCCAAAGATTTCCACTCATCCCGGTCCTGGGCCACCCGCATCCAATGGTTGCCAGCGACCTTGACCAAGTCGTCGGTCCACCTTGTGGGGGGTCTGCCCGCGCTACGTCTTCCGGTACGTGGCCGCCACTCGAGAACCTTTATGCCCCAACGGCCGTCGGTTCTGCGAGCTATGTGCCCTGCCCATTGCCACTTTGCGACGGCGACCCTTCGAGCTGTGTCGGTGACCTTGGTTCTCCTGCGAATCTCCTCATTTCTGATTCGATCCCGCAGGGAAACTCCGAGCATAGCTCGCTCGATCTCCCTCTCGGCAATCTTAAGCTTGCGGACAAGGCCCACAGTAATCGGCCACGTCTCTGCTCCGTATGTCATCACTGGCAACACACACTGGTCAAAGACTTTTGTCTTGAGACACTGCGGTATTTTGGACGAGAAGATATATCTTAGCTTCCCAAATGCTGCCCATCCGATTGGATTTGACGAAAGATCTCTTTCTTGAAGTTGGACCTACCTAGTTGGATTGTATGTCCGAGGTAGACATATCTGTCAACAACTTCAAGTGTAGAACTTCCAACTGTTACTGGAGTGGGTACAATATGGACATTTGCCATGATTTTGGTCTTGTCCATATTCATTTTAAGACCCAATCGTTGTGAAACTCTACAAAGATCATCGAGCATTGTGTTGAGGTCCTCCATGGTCTCAGCCAAAACCACGATATCGTCGGCAAATCTAAGGTGCGTGATGTACTCGCCGTTGATATCGATGCCATATCCTCCCCAATCCAGAAGCTTGAAGACATCTTCCAATGCAGCGGTGAACAGTTTCGGAGATATGATATCTCCCTGTCTTACTCCACGCTGCAATCGGATCGGTTTCGAGCTCTGGTCTTCGAGGCGGACTGACATGGTGGCGTTCTCGTACAAGCACCTTAGAACATCGACGTACCGGTGCTCTATTTGGCACCATTGGAGGGACTGCAACACGGCCCATATGTCAATCGAACCGAAGGCTTTTTCATAGTCCACAAACGCTAAGCATAGGGGCTGGTTATACTCATGGGACTTCTGTATAACCTGCCGCAGCGTATGAATGTGGTCTATGGTGCTGTAGCCTTTACGGAATCCAGCTTGTTCGGGATTCACCCAACGGAACATAATACGATCTATTAGCAAAAAACAAAAATCTTTATAATTACTTACTTTTGTTAGACGAAAATTCTCCATTTTCTTCTTCTTTGTAAACCTTATGCGGTCTAGTTGTTTTCTCTTATTAAAGTTTTCTTGATGAATACTCTCTAGAACTCTCTAAAAAAACATTTTCTATAACAACGTCAAATTTTGATTTTATTTTAAATATAATATAAATCCATAACAGCTAATTTACGTCCCCACTGCTGGGGCACAGGCCTACCCTCAATATGGGGGCGATTGTCCCATAGTCACCACGCTGGCCCAATGCAGGTTGGTGACTTCACACACACAGAATATATTCTAAGTCATGTGTAGGTTTCCTCACGATGTTCAAGTAGCTTGCTGGCCTAATGGAGTAACTCGCTGGCCTAATGGTTAGAGCATGCGGCCTTCATTCCGAAGGTCGCGGGTTCGAATCTCAGCATGTACCGATGACTTTAATATTTAAGTTATGTACATTTGTGGACTTTACAACAGCGAAATACAAACGGTGAAGGAAAACATCGTGAGGAAACCTCCACATGATAATATAAATCTTAAAACATAAATTTAAAAGTAGTATAGTAAATATATGACGCCTTAAACTATTCTACGTATAACCAATTAAACTCAGGAGGATTCTGAAACCTCTTTGTTATAACTTACCATCAAATGACGATTTAATAACTTTTTAACTGATCACCACAAAAATATGTTTTTACGAGAACAAATATGGATTCTCCATTTATCTAAATGTTATTTAAATATAAACTAGTGGGAATGAAGAAAAATAAAGATCTCCTAGCTGAAGAAAACTGTTTTAAAATTTATATTTGTTTGACCAAACATCTTACATCAGCTTGACTGTTCATATACGTTAATTGCAATCTTCTGTGCTCTTGAAAAGCGTTCCTCAGAAATTGCTTGTCTCCATAAACAGCCACACCAAGTTCCTGCCGTTTCGTAGTAATATCCTTACGCAGTTGACGAATATCTCGGCAATACCTTCGTTTCTGTTTTGCCAAATCACCTTCATGGATTATGCGATCGCGCTCTACAATGTGATATACAGTACATATAATTCAAAATCCATAATAACAAATAACTTTTTATCTATGTACTGCGCTGTCATAGTACGAAGGCTATAAAAGTTGTCATAACTTCGTTTACTTTATAAAAGTTACTTGAAAAGTTTTCTCATAGATTGAATGATTAACAGCGAAGAAAAACTTACGATAGCAGTATTATTGTGTAAATAAAATGTATCAAAACGTCTACATTTTAATAAGTTGAAGGTAGTAAGGGTAGGATATTTTTGTTGCAGTAAGAAGTAGTGAATTATGTTACTACGTACATAAGAAAACAGATATATATGGTTAACAATATCAGAAACCAGTTAAAGAAAGAATATAGTCATAGCTATAAGTAAGCAAGAAGACAAGAAGCATTGTCTATAAAAGCTTTTTTTATAACAATAAAAAAAAACGAATTGGATTGTAACGATGATTAAAATAAGATTACAGTACAAAAGTATATTCATATATTATGTCAATTTACCATATAATTTAATAAGTCCTCGATATTGATTGATTTTATCTTTTATGACCCAGTTTTCATCTTGCATCCCATGAATGCGAACTTTTGCTAGGGACAACATTTCTAATACTTTATTTTCTTTAAATTTCTATTACAATAATATTTTTACTAAACAATAACACGTATGACACACTTCGTTTGATCGCTATGGCAATATTGAAAGTTCTTTTCATTTTTGTCAAATTCTAAATGAAAAAAGGTTCCAAAGGACCTGTTCTAAATGAAGTTTTGTTATCTGATAGTAACCATTCATGATATTTAATTATTGTGTAATTAAACAAATGGTAGAAAATTCGACTGTGTAAATTTTCTTTCATTTACAATGTTTTAAAGGATTGTCTTGTGACACGGCGGTCTAGGGTCCAATTCCGGAGGCACATGTAATGGAGTTTGGACGAGTGTTAGAGTTTTTCTTAAATCGTTAGAATACCTACTACCACCAGATCGTAACGGCAGTGTTGTGTTTATACTGCCAACATATGAGAGTCAAATTACTCTAGACGATCGCGCTTTACCATTGGTGGCCTCATTAGCACATATCACCATGTCAAATTGTGATCAAGAGTCATGGCGAATAAAAAGATATGTAATGGTGAAGAACAATTTATAATGTCGTCATCTCCCTAAATATTCTTAATGTTTCCCGGAGCCTCATTTTGTTCCCAGAATTAAGTCTCGGTGTCTTCTTTAAATGAAACGTTTCTGTTTATATCATTAAGGCCCATTACCAGTAATTTAAATTGGGTTACAATTATATTAGAACTACAATAACAACTTGCAGATAACAGTTTAAAAAACGTATTCAAATGCTTATAAGAAAATATATTTGTGGGGTTTTTTATTAAAATAATAATAACAGATCCCAATCGGATTTTAATAAGTGAAGTAAATTATTGTCCTTTTAATAATTTATTTTGAGATGGATTTTGTGCGTCTGGATCGTTGAGAACTGAACACAGGGCCCTGTGAGTGCGATCTCGACAATGAGTGCCCTGTGGACAATTGCCACAGGTGGCGCCAGCTTCGTAAATTGGAAAACCCTCTATGTTCCCCGCGGGTCCGTAGTTACAAAAGGTGAATGCAATAATTTTTAGATCTCTTCGCTTTCTCTTTGAGATGTTATCCATAAAGCCCCGGTACAATGGAGATTCTACGTTTTCATCTCTGATGGTGGTCGCAAAATCTTCAAACCGAGAAGACTTCGAAGGAGTCATATACCTCGTTCTGCGTAGAATATTCTCCGTACTTGATGTTGTCGTGGTAGGTTTGAATTCTTCTAAATCAGGTTTATCGTCATACTGCCGCGTGCGCCTCCTCTTACGAAATAAAACACACGATGGTTTTCTAACTGTGCAAAGAGCTTGTGAGCATCCCAAACGCCAAGTGGAGGCCCAAGCAGCAGCCGTGTACCAATGTGCATTACATCCACCGGGGGCGCTACAATTACTCAGTTTAAAAGACCAGACATTTTCTGGTGGTAATGACCTCGATCCGGAGTACCATGCGCCGACAGCATCAGCTAGTAACTGCGCTTCTGTTACTCTTGGAACCACAGGGCGCACATCCATATTCTGCAAAGCATTGAATCTGATGGTGTTCCGACATTCGTCATGTCGCTTTTGACACTGCCGTGCCCAAACTTCTGCCATCTCTTCCAGTTCATAGTCCCAATACATCTTCCGCATATTTGTAGCCGGGGGTTGCGCCGCTTCTAAACCCATAGCGATATTATCCCGGTGTCTGTTATGTAGTAAGAGTATCTGATATCTCATCCACGTCGTCATCCCAGACACATACAGCCGTGGGCTGCCTTTATTGTTGGCAGCACACAGGGTATGCTGATTTTTCAAAGAACAGTCCGGATGAGTGCAGTAATCGAACTTGCTGTTTGTTCGATTTACATCGGCATATGTGGATAAAGTTATTACTAAAAATAAAAATAAACAAAAGGCAGACATTACATGTACACCTCTCACAAAGATTAAAATTAAAATGAGTTCTTTGTATAATGCATTATCAAAGAAAATTCTCGTCCGTGTCAAATGACATTTCCGAAATATGTGAACAGTAATTTTATTTTAAACCATAGACCATTATGATAACTGAAAGAAATTTTAAAGTTGTAAAATTGAAACGGAAATGGAGAAGCCTTAATTTATTAACAACAAACATCACAACGATTTTAAATATCTATTTACGAAAAAAATATGTTTTGTACATAGTAACACACAACACAATAATATTAGACTAAAATATTTTCCAAAAAATTTAATCCAATTCTAGATCACCAGTTCTTGAAATTTGGCGTAATTTTTTTTGTGTACTATAAGAAAAATATTGTCACAACAAATAGTAAATTATATTATTGTATTTTTTCTGTAAAAAATTATTATGCACATGTATAGTATGCTATTTAAATCCAATGAAGTTCTGTCAGTCAATTTTTCTGTTTATCTTTGAAATGCCAATATTATTATTTTATTTTTTTAATAATCATATTTTATATACACATAAATTAAAGGAAACAACTTAAAATGTGTTACGATGAGCCACAAAATCGTACAAATGTTTCTACGTGGTGCTACTTTCATAATGATGATCATAGCATTTTTTCTCAATTCTGAACATGAAAAGTTATTAGCATTCAATCAATTCATAAAATCTGGAGTGTATGGAAGTTACGCTATTATTTCCCTAGGATTGCTCTGCGAAGTAGGACTTCACATCAGCTCCGATATTTACATTGAAGCATCATTTCTATTAAGTGGAGCTCTCCTTAATTCACTATGTGCGGCTATAGCTTTTATCGACTTTCATAAACAATACTTGGGTGAAATGTTAGACATGGGACTGCTATCAATGTTATGCAGTATTTTATACATAGCCGACTTTTTATTTATATTGTTCTTTTAATGTTTCTTACAAAATCTAAATGTAATTAGTCATGAGAACGTATGCAACTCTATAAAAAAAAGGAATCTTCTATATACATCCGAAGAAAATGAAAAGGATTGTGGACATTAAGTGGGTTGGTACTTATTTTGATAATTATGTAGTTTAAATATTAATCTCATATAATATACTTACAAAGCGCAACGTAAAGCTTAATAATAGTAATTGTGGATAAACATTAACACCTGTGGTCCTTACAAAACTTTTTTTCTAAACAAAGTATACCGATATCTCTTGTTGATATGCTGGTACAAAATGATAATTAACTTACAATTTTTGAATAGTATCGAAACATTACATTTAATTAAGGTTGAAGTGGCTCATTAAATATATACATATGTTCTAATTTCAGGAAGCCTTGCCTAATATTAATTAAGTGAGAAGTGTATGAAATAAAAATTATTTCAATCTGACGTACCTCGTGGTGAAAATTAAAAGACGCGCCATCTCTACTATCGCAATGGGAATCAACCTAACAAAATGTAAGTAGCGAAGTACGTTGTTGCATGCAAAACTAAATAACGTTATAAAGTATTGTTTGTCTTGATATTTAAAAAAAATCATTAATTACTAAAAAAACATATTTATTCACGACTCCATAATAGTATCATTAAAATATTTAGAATTTTTCACTAAAAATTTTTTCTCCTTTCTTTATTAGAAAAAAACCTGTATCAAGGTCAATGCAGTAGTCATTGTCCCTTGGTTTAAATTAGCATTTTTATTCTATATCCATTATTTTCTTTAGAAAGTAATTTTTAAATTTTTATTCGGGCTTGAATACTGAACTGTGATCATTTATCTAAGAGGAATAAAATGTGCAATAATGGAAACATCGATGTTTTAAAAAAGATAAAAATTTATAAAATAAAAAATATAATTAAAAGAAAATATTTTTTGTTTCACAAAAAACAGCTCCTAACAATAATAATAGCAGTTACTTTCCTAATAAAAATTAAAAATAGATTTTGATTAACTAATATCCAAGTAATAATCTTAAGAAGTGTACGGTTGTAACTTTTAAAACTATAACGATGTTTTTTATTTTTCATTAGTATTGCAAATACTAAATCAATACTAATCGAACTCTTTAATATCGATGTTTGTAAACAATACATTGATGTGTCTATCACTTTTGTAATGTTGTTAGCATTGGAATGTTGTAAAGTAAATAATAAAAAAAATAACCTGCGTTCATTACATAGATTGCATTCTCATTAGTAGGGTTCCATAAACGTGGAAGCTAAAATGGAATTGTAGATTACCTGTCTGTCAAATGAGTTAATTGTAAAATGAGTTTACACAAAGAAAGGTATACATCATGGACAAATTGTTTACATTTGCGATTATATATTTATTGTATTATTGTACATACTAAATTAAATTCAATGTTAGGACATTTCAATGTTAAAAATTGGGGGGCGTACTTCTTGAAAACTTCAGACTACGGTAATTAAAAAAAAATATTGTAATTTTTAGCCTATACAATTTGTTGCACTACTTGACATTTTTTGACAAGAGTTTAAGTATTGAACTAAATCAAACGGATTATCCATTTCAACTTTTTGTAGTGACTTTATTAACATCTTGTAGATGTAGATTACTTTGTTAATTCCATGGTTTTGTATTTTATTTAAGTTTAATTATTAAATAGTATTGCCATGAATTTATTTAAACCTTTTAATATGTTTAGAAACAGGTCTGTAACGTAAATAAAGAAATTACCAGTGTTATTGTTTAAATTTTTATATCTTGCAAATGTGTCATGTGTTAGTATGAATACATGTATATTACACCATATTCATTACTACCCACATATATTATAAGATTTTTTTTTATTACTTTAGGCGAGAGGGACATTCACGTAAGTGATACGCCCGATATCGTGGTGTTAGGATGATATATACTGCAACGTAATGGACTCGTCGTTTGAGGCAAAAGATGTTGAGTTTTATTAACCCACTAATTACACTAACTACAGCACTCTGCAAACAGTAATGTTTGCACATTACTGTTTGGCGGCAGAAATAGGTACTGTGGTTATGCCTACCCAGACAGTCTCCGGTAACAGAGATCTACCACCACTTGATTAATAATATCAAAACAAAAAATCATAGTGGCAATAACTTTGTTCAATTCCTCATTAGTTTAGTGTGAAACAAAATTTCTTAATCTTCTGCGACTTACTGCCACCTTTTCATATTTATGCAATTCATGTGCTTTTTGCTATTTCTTCCACTAGTTACTGCTTGTCAAAAACATGAATTTCGTTTTTGACAAGTTTTTTTAATGTTTTTTTTCACCATTCCTTTACTTTCTTCCAGAATTAAAACTTTTGAAAAAATTTTGGACCAAGATGTCATTGACATTGAGAAGTTACAAAAGTTGGCGTTTAATGGTACAAACATTATTATTTTTTTTTATTTAACAACTAGATTTGTTTACTACAGAATTATCTGATATATATGTTCAAGTGATTTAAACTTTTTATAGAACTTTGAAACAATAAAAACTTGTAGGTATTCCTGATGACAGAGGACTTCGTTCAATAATCTGGAGAATATTGCTCCATTATTTGCCAAAGGAAAAATCTTTAAGGGAATCAACATTATCCAAAAAAAGACAACTTTACAACCAATTTATAAGTAAGTTTTGTTATTTTAATCCAGATCTCGCAATTATTTTTCACTTTGATTCAGCTGTTCACTATAGTACATATTTTTTAATTAAATCTGCATTATATTCATTACCTATTTTTCTTGCATTGATTATCGATTTCAGATGAAATAATAGTGTCTCCTGGCAGCCAACCTAGTGACCATCCGCTAAATATTAATCCTGATAGCTCCTGGTGTACCTACTTTAAAGACAATGAAGTTTTATCACAGATAGACAAGGATGTTAGAAGATTGTGGCCTGGAATTTCTTTTTTTCAATCTGCAACAGAATTTCCATGTGCAGAGGTACCTTACAGTTGTTATTACCATTCCCTCTTTTAATTTTGAGTGTCCCAAAACTACATGCAAATGACACCATAAGAAAATAAGTAAATAAATAAAAACTTCTGGTAACGGGTAGTTAAAAAATATACAAATTATAGCATTTATAAAAACAGCACTAACTTTATGTTACTCAGTAAGCTAAGAAGGTTATTGTTGAAAAGGAACTTCCAAACTATCGCTCCATTATTGACATGTAACATTCAATGCTCTTAATCTGATTTTCAAATAATTTGTGGTTTTTATTGAAAATCATACTCCATTTATAATTAAGATTTTTAAATATTAAATGATGATGAATTAAGTCTCCTAAAACCAAAATTTAGTATCATAGTGATATTTGTTTCATATATATATATATATTTTACAGGTAGTTAACAGCAATGGAGTAAAACGTTTGCACAAACGTGTGGAACGATCTTTTTTAAAAAGTTGCACATTAGAGAGACGGGGTCTAGGTATAGCAATGGTAATAAAAAAAAATTCCAATCCAAATAATGATAAGATAATGTTGTCAAAAGATTTAACATCATCATCAACTTACAGCTCAAGAACGACATTTGTCATTCAGAAGATACAACAGACGATTATGCAGCTTTAACTGAGGGTTGCGAAGCACATTGGGAAGTTGTGGAACGAATGTTATTCCTATATGCAAAGTTAAATCCTGGACAGGGGTATGTACAAGGGATGAATGAAATCATAGGACCCATATACCACACATTTGCTATGGATGTCAATAAAGAATATAGACGTAAGTAAATAGACATTTAACAATATCTTACTGTAATATGCATCCATCTGTATTTCCATCACACTGGATAGGCTCAGGTGGGCAAGAGCACCATGTCTGTGAATGCTTTTATACTCAGGACATGTAATAATTTCTTATATTTTCCTCATTTCCAGAATATGCCGAAGCTGATTGTTTCTTCTGTTTCACAAATCTCATGGCCGAAATACGAGATTTCTTTATTCGGACATTAGACGAAACAGAGAGTGGTATCAATTACATGATGAGCAAATTGAATAATTGTGTGAAAATAAATGACCATGAAGTTTGGGATCACATGAATAGACAGGAGCTGCTGCCTCAGTACTACAGTTTTAGGTGATATTTATTAAAGTTTGTGGCATTACCTAATCTTAAAAGAATCCAATTATAATGTATATGTACCAAGTCATTCACACAGCTTGCATCATCATTGGCTAAGTTAGGTCTGCACAAATTTTCATACAACTAAAATATTAATGCATCAAGGTTGTTAGTCCAGGTGTAAATGTACCAATACCTCGCTATTACGGATAGTAATTACTGACATTTAAAAGACATTAAAACAACTTTGTAAACACTGAATTATAAAACAATATTATTTCCAGATGATTATTATGTCAAATCATTTATTTTGAAAATTATGTACATTATAAATTGATACAAATTACGGATGATCTATAAAAATCATTAATTTATGGAACCTACTTGCTTTTCTTTAATTAACACTTTTAATCGTTGCTTTATTACCAACCATGATAAAAATGGGAGAAGTCACTTTGTAACAATCTTACTTCGTACATGCTTTCTAAGCAGCCTCGGAGACAATACAGATCAAAATACTTTAAGAGTGAAGAAGTGACCAAATCCATGTAATTTTATAAGTGACTATTTTATTAGTAAATATAAAATCCTATGACTTTTTGTGAATTCATGTGAAAATGTTTAATTACATTAAAACAGCTGATATATAGAAACAATAAATATTACTATAACAATCACTAATGAGTATCTAATTTTAACTATATAATGTTAATTATGACTATGTTTTTCGTTACAGATGGTTAACATTACTATTATCGCAAGAGTTTTCCTTACCAGATGTGGAAAGGTTGTGGGATTCTTTATTTGCCGAAACACAAAGATTTAATTTTCTCATTCAAATTTGCTGTGCCATGATTTTGTAAGTAAAGATTTTATTCTAAAATCGCATCAACTCATTAACACATCTTACCTTCTAGAATTTCTTTGTTAATTATTTATACTAAAAAAGGTAAACCATCCCCAAAATAATTTAAAACTACTTGATTGAGTACAATAGAAAATTATAATTCTTCCATCGGACGCTCAAACAAGGAAAGAATTTAAGTATTAAAAATATAATGCATGTGTATATAATAATGTACATTTATTAATGCATATTGTTTTTTCAGATTAGTGAAAAACAATATTATGAAAGGAGATTTTGCATCCAATGTTAAACTACTACAAAATTATCCACCTATGGATGTGACATTGATAGTGAATAAAGCTAAAGAAATATCTAGACCACAAAACAAAAATAAAGCCTGGCTTAATACTTAAATTATAATGTAGGTTAAGATAATGATCCATATTGTTTGTTTTTTTTTTTAATCGTATTTACTAACATTGACTGCATTATCCTTGAAAATACTATGAAATTATTAATTGACTAGAACATAGAATATCCTTTTCAATTAATCATTTCGTAGTTTGAATTTATTATTTATTTTTAATTTTCTTTTAACCCGTTTTGAATGTATTATCTTTATGCTTTTCTTTGCCTAATATTTTATATTTTCGTAACAAAAACTTAAACTTCTTTAAATATTTGATTACTTTCAACTTATATAATCAAAAATAATAAAAGTGGTCACTCCTTTTTAACATAGATATTTACTAACCAAGCAAAGCCGGGTCGATTAATGTGTAGACCTTTAACCAAGACTAGAGAAAATATGAAATTTTAATAGCATTTTTTTCAATTTTCATGCAAATATTTATTATAAGTTTATTGAATAATTACATGTACAAAATATTGTGTGAGAAAGTATTAATAGTTTTTTTTTTTTTATTTCATTACAAATAGACTGATTAATTTGTGATTACTAGAATGAATATGATAATAAGCAGTTGTCGGAATAGTACTTCTTTTTTGTAATAATATACATTTTCTAAATAAATATCTCGAATTCAATCTATTTGTTTTTTATTATAACTGACTTTTAATTAACTTTTCAATAACAAATTCATAGGCTGTATTTAGATATTGTTATTATAGATAAATATAATGCTGTAATAAATAGGAAAAATTATACTTTGTGGAAGTAATTACTACAGTAATATTGTGACAAAATTTGTTTCATTTTCAAAACTGCTATTGTGATTAGATTAGGCCGAATCGGGTTTAGATTTTAATTGAATAAAATTTCAATAATTAACCAAACAAAAAGGACTACAAATCCGATGTTTTTGTATTAACACTAAAGTAATTACCAGTTGAAAAACTTTGGGTATATTTTTGATTCACGCGAGACCTCGCCTGTGCCATGACGTCATTAAACCAAAAAAATGTTTTTTTTAATTTAAAGTTTAATCTGATTTTTTTACTCATAGTCGATAAAAACAAATATTATCATCATTAGAAGTCATCCACATACCGAAGTTTGTCGATTAGGTTGAGAAAACTAATTCAATCCTCACCTATTCATTATTTAGCTAAATAAAGTTAAATAAATTAAAATATTTTCATAAACAACGTTATCCTCGGATAAGAAGTCAGGTAGGCGGGAAATGTTATCATTTTATTTACAAATTAAACAAAATGTTTGCACTTATAAATTATTTAATTCGAACACAAAAGTAATTCAATTAATTGATGTTGAAATTGGGTTAATGCCGTTTTCTTACAGATTAAATTAATTACGAAAATTACAAATTATTTCTCGTCTGATTTTCGCGCGTTTTATTAAGTCGTTCTCGTCGTCTAGAAACTTCGTCCGGTGATACCCGTTGAAAAATTTATGCCGCATTTTGACTCTTCGATTCCGATTAAACCTACTGATCGATTCCGAATTCTGTCGGTAAATTTGGACATATTAATTAATTTTTATTATTTTTTTTAAAATTGTTATAAGAGAATACTTATGACAATATTCAGAAAAAATATATTTTAATATTTTTTTATTTTATGTTACAATGAGACGATGATATCATACTTCCCGATGTCTTCAGGTAAGGTCCTTTTCATGAAAGAAGTCCCGCGGTGTATTTTGGAACTAAATTTGACAGGTCGGCCATGTTGTCGCTCGTCGATGTTATCAAGTTCGTTTGTTGTGGTAGATTTTTGTGAGTTTTTAACTATCTTAGTGCATTTTAAAGATTATTCACAATGCCAAAAATTGTAAAAAGTTCGGCTCGAGATATGATATTGAAGGTGAAAGAGTCCTGTGAAGCGTAACAAAAGAATCAAGATGTTTTACTACCACTAAACAATGTTCGGAAGAGAGTCGCCGCCGTAACAGGTACTTTTTAGAGTTGCCATATAATAACTTTTTGCTGTATTGATGGGACTTTTATGATATAAATTCATTTTTGCGACAAAATTTAATAAATACATAATGTGATGAAATTAGGTAACTGAAATTAAAACTTACATACAAAATTACATAGTACATAAGCATTATAAAAAAAGTTATTATTATTTTTAATTGTTCAGTATTTAATTGCAGGTGTGTCAGAGAAAACTGTAACAAGAATTACAAAAAAAGTTATAACAGAGGCGAGTACTTCGAAAAAAATTGTCACCCCGGGGAAGAATCGCCCGCATCCGAAAAAGTTCGTCTTAGACGGGTTCGATTTGTGCGCTATCCGGCAAAAAATTAACAGTTTTTACGTTGTGCATAAAGAATTACCAACATTGGCAAAATTACAGACAGCTCTGAGAAAAGATCAATCATCAATTTTCAGGAAAGCATCATAACATTGCACAGGTTATTAAATAGGATTGGTTTCAAGTACAAGCGATGTCAATCCAAACGCAAACTATTATGGAACGTCACGACATTACCGCATGGCGTGCAAGATATTTGGATAAAATACTAACAAATCGCACTGTGGAAAAACGACCCGTGGTATACTTTGATGAAACCTATATACACAATACTTATAATACAAAAAGGTGTTGGCAAAGTGAGAAGGAGCCAGGAATGTTCGTCTCAGAGTCATCAAGGAGTCGCTAGATAATCGTTCATGCTGGAACAAAAAATAGATTCATAAATGGTGCATTATTAATGTTCAAATTACAATCAAAATCCTCAGATTACCACAATGACATGAACTCTGCAAATTTCTTGAAATGGCTGAACAACAAATACCTAATCTACCTGAACGGTCTCTTGTGGTAATGGACAACGCTCCTTACCATTACACTCAATTATCAGGTGTACCGGTATGAAGTTAGCGTCAAAATGCAAATGTCTCGATAGGGAACATTTGTTTTGAACGAGCCTTTATTTTTTTTTGTTTGTTTGCTATGACATCTGTGAAACATATTTAGGCTACATCAAGTCATTGAACAGACATCATATTTTTTCATCGTGTTAACAATGTCGAATTTTGTACCAGAAAGTGATGATTCGCGGAAAGCATAATTTTTTTGTTTTCATTTGAAGAAAAGTGCTGCAGAGTCGCATCGAATGCTTGTCGAGGCATATGGTGATCATGTTCTATCAGAAGCAACATGCACAAGATGGTTTCAACGGTTCAGAAATAATAATTTTGATGTGAGAAATGAAAAACGTGAAAGACCACCAAAAAAGTTTGAAGACGCCGAATTGCAAACGATATTGGATAGAGATGACAATTTGAATCAAAAGCAAATGGCAAGAATGTTAAATGTTGCACAACAAACTATTTCTGACCGTTTAAAAGCTATGGGAAAGATCCAAAAGTGTGGAAAATGGGTGCCGCATGAATTGAATGAAAGACAGATTGAAAACCGAAAAAACACTTGTGAAATTTTGCTTCAAAGACACGAAAGAAAATCGGTTTTGCATCGGATTGTTACTGGCAATGAAAAATGGATTTATTTTAAGAATCCTAAACGGAAAAAATCCTGGGTTAATCCGGGACAACCATCAACATCGACTGCAATACCAGATCGATTCGGCAAGAAGACAATTCTGTGTATTTGGTGGGATCAGAAAGGTGTGGTGTACCACGAGCTCCTAAAACCTGGAGAAACCGTTAATACTGATCGCTACCGACAAAAAATGATCAATTTGAACCATGCATTGATCGAGAAACGTACAGAATGGGCCAGAAGACACGGCAAGGTAATTTTGCTCCATGACAATGCACCTGCACACAAAGCAAAACCGGTTCAGGATACAATCAAAACACTTGGCTGGGACCTGCTACGTGCTACCCCACCCGCCGTATTCACCAGACTTGGCTCCTTCCGACTACCATTTGTTTTCATCGATGGGACACGCATTGGCTGAGCAGCACTTTGGTTCCTACGAGGAGGTCGAAAATTGGGTGTCTGGTTGGTTTGCTTTAAAAGACAAACAATTTTATTGGCGTGGTATCTATAAATTGCCAAAAAGGTGGTCAAAATGTGTAGAAAACAATGGCCAATACTTTGAATGAAATGTTTTTTATTTTCCCATTAATAATTAGTGTTTTATTTTCACAAAAAATGCTCATTTCATACCGGTACACCTACGTAAACAAAGCCCCTTCAATGTCAAATATAAAAAGTAGTATCTAGTAAAGGCTCCGGCGAAAGGGTATATATTTTGAAGACACCTGGAAAAAAGCTGTGCTGTTTGAGCTAATCAAACAAAATAAAGATAACCGACAATGGCAGTGGATGAATTATTAACAGCTCACGGACACGAAGTATTAAGGTTTCCCGCCTTACCATTGCGACCTCAATCTGATTGAGAAAATCTGGAGCCTTGTCAAAAGAAAGGTGGCGGATAAGAACGTGGCACAAGATCCAAAAGAAATTGGGAAATTAACTGAAGAGGCCCTTGAGTCTATTGCGGCGAAAGATTGGACAGCTCAGTGCACGCATGTCGAACATTTGGAGGAATATTTAAAAAATGACGGCCTTATGGATAAAGAGATGGACCAAATAATAATATCTACGGCTAGTGATACTGAAACAGAATCTGATTCTGTTTCCATCCACTCTTCAGACTGTTCCTATGGCTGCTGATCACAATTATTCAATTAAACTTTGATTAAAAAATTGTAATGATTTTCTTTACTTTATTTTATCATCTTTTCTCTATAAGTAGGTAGGTAGCTCACCGCTTATATAAGTAAATAAAAAATATACTTTTTACATAACAGCAATATACTAAATATAGGTAAATGGGCGTTTTTTTCAAATTGTCTACCAACCCACTCATGGGATGCATCCATGCAATAAGTCCAGATAACTAACGTTATTATGACTCTGTACGTGTCGTATTATTATGAAATAGTTTTAATTAACTAAAGTTTCGTTTTTTACTTTGTTTTTAGGTGAGAAACTTATAACACAGTAATAAAATTAAAATCAGAAATGTGGCATCCTACGTTTTCCAGTACTGTCCCCTGTTTTCGGTAACGGTCATGACCATAATTAGTCGGCTTTTATTACTTTGTTTTAAGTTTTTTTTTTTCACCTAACAACATAGTAAAAAGAAAACTTTAGTCATTTGAAACTATTTAATAATAACACAACACTTACAGTCATAATAACGCTAGTTATTTGGACTTATTGCATGGGTCATCCCATTGGACAGATGGCGCCGAACGGTGCGAAGGGAGGTGCTTCGGCGATGGGAGCGGCGACTCCTTAAACCGTCGCTCGGTCGCCTCACCGTTGAGGCCGTCCGGCCGGTCATCGGTGACTGGCTGGACCGGGACTTCGGAGTCCTCAGTTTCCGCCTGGTGCAGATACTCACGGGGTACGGTTGCTTCGGGAGATATCTGCACCGGCGCAACAGTAGAGGTAGGACGGACGAGGAGTGCGATAAGTGTGGCCACCCGGTGGGCCATGGAATGCGATATCCCGATTCTGCGATTCTGTAATGACGCAGAAACAGGAAACCGAACGTCTCAGACAGCGGGCGCCGAGGGGACAGGACGCGGTCGGAGCGTGATGACAGCTCACCGCCGCAAGGCGGGGCCGAGCGCACGACCATTGAATGGCTCCTTGGCAGAGGAACCTGGCGCCGCGACCAAGATGAGCCGTCGGGCCGGAGCCCCTCTTGGAAAGGGTTCCTGGGGCGTATATGGCGGCGCGTCTCGTATACCGACGCGTCGCCACATAGGGATTTTATTGGGAGGGGTGCTTCACATACCTCCCAGAGATGGGCCCGGTCATTCGTGGGTCGCGGAGGAACTGAAACATGTTATCCCGCGACCCTTCGAGCATGTGGACGAGGTTGGAATACCGTGTGAAGCTTTTTAGTCGGTTGGAGTCCGACACTACTCCGACGCCGGCCCATTTGGCGACGGGGTGTGCGTTCCGTTAGTATTTTGTTACAAACGTTAATAAAAAAAAAAATGGGTCATCCCATGAGTGGGTTGGTAGACATTTTGATTTAAATGCCCAAATATACTTTTGACTTGTCAGAAATATACACGTTTTACTATTCTGAACTATTGTTATAGTATGGGCTTCAATAATGAAATTACAGCCTATATAAAATGTATTTATTTCTTAATATAATTTAAGAGCTTATATTGTTTCATCGGAGTATGCAGGAAATAGTATTATTTGATAAATTACATACGCTAAATGTAAAATAGGTAAATTTTTTACTCACAACTGGCAACATTATGTCATGCGAGTACAGCACTGCGTCTGGGGGACTTCTTTCATGAAAAGGATCGTACTACAAGGATTTTCGCTGTCTGAATTTGACGTAGTTACTTCTAAATATCTTTCTCGATGTTGTTTACATGTTTTAATTTTTTTTAGTAATTCAATAAGTGACGAAACTACCGGTACGTTCACCTGATGGCAAGTGATACGCCAGCCATAATATAGCGCTTGTTAGGATGTTATACACTGCACCACTACGCTCGTCGCATTGAGACATAAGATATTTTTTTTTTTTTTTTAAACATTCCCCTGCGTATGGCGGGTCAGGGCCTTTATTTGTACTTTAAAGCTTTACATCACTTAACATTCTCATTGTCTTAAAACTAATTTCCTCATTCCTTTCTTTCATACTTTCCTATCTTCCACTCATTCCTCTACCTTCCCATATTTCTCCTCCTCTTTTCTATCGCTCTCCATTCCATTTCCTTCTTTCATACCTCTCGCTGAGTGAAGACAGCCGCTTCGTCAATTTCTTCTGGAACATCTTCAGCTGAAAATCCTGCCATGTTATTGTTTTTTCATGTTTTAGTGTTATTTTTAATTATACTTATTTTTACTTGTTTATTTTTATTTCCTATTTACATTTTTTGTTTTATTTTTCTTAACTTGTTTTTATTTTTCCTATTTATTTTTATTTCTTTCTATGGCATCATTTATTATTTTTCTAGCAAACTTTATGAAGCTTTGGCGACTTTCGTCCTCACTCATCAGAGAGGCAACCGCTCCTATGTCTAAACTTTTCCCAATTTCTATCTCTAGTTCCGCTCTCTCCCTCTCGAATAAGGGACAGGAAAGTAGGAGATAAGATGTTAGATCTCGTTACTCCAGTAATTTCACTAGCTACAGCATCCATCAAACCGAAACGATTGTAATTTATACACTACTGTTTGTACAAGTAATTTAATGTAAATTATACAACAGGATATGTATTTAATATATTTAATATAAATAATAATTACAATGTAATCAATTTGTACATACTCATTGATTGATAATAATAGAAAGTAAGTTTTTTATACAAATATAATATCATTTTTTTTTATATAAATACAGCTAAATACACTGAAATTTTTAAAATAATTACTACATTTTACATATGATATTTGTTATAAAATAAACTTTTCGCTATTTTCCTTTTAAATTATGTTCTTCTAAATACTTTTGTATGATATATAGAATCTTAATCACAGGATTTTACATGAACATAAAAAACCCTAATTAAGGAACATGCATGGCAATTTGGCATATTACAGTATTTTGAAGTAGTAGCAAACTTTCGGTGAAAGTAATCATTAGCTTTAGCTTGTGCCCATATAAAATAAACAATGTGGCTTCTCAATATTGACTAAATACCTAAAGTTGAGAAATCCTTTGTGACTTACACAATAGCTAGTTTATTGATAATAAATGCGGCTCGAAATGATTAAGTGCAATGTATGTATTATGGACAAAGAAATATTTCGCTTTCCAACAAACAACTCCGACACTTCAAAATATGATAGCCTAATTGCATGCTTCATTCAATAGAAGTAATCAAAACAATAAACATGCCAATTTAGGGTAATTCAACGCAAACCTTATAAAAATGAATAATATCCTACGTAATTAAAATCTCCGAGTTCGAAGCACCGTATCAAAAAATAATATATAAATTCTCATAATTATTAGGATGTTTGTGCCGCGTGAACACTTCAAAAACACCACCAACACGTACAAGCGTTTAGGCTGCAGGGGTGTTCAAAAATTATTGAATAGCTAAGAGATATTGATCTGGTAATAATAACAGCCAAACATCACTCTCCAATGCGATGTCTATTCGAAATGTTAGATCATTTTGATGATAAAACATGCATACAATGTTAAACGTTATTAAAAGAATACACAAACATAAAAGCATTACATACAATTACAGAGAGCCGGTAAAAATAGAAACTGTTGTGTGCATACATATGTATATAGCGTTGTACTATGTGAGTTTGCTATAAACTCACTCTGCTGCCTACAAATGTCATTCTCGTATCGCTTATGTAACTGTCTTTATTAAAATATCTATAAAACCAAAACAAAAAAAAAAATAAAAACAAAACAAGAAAAGTAAAAATAATTTATTGTTCATAAACATCAATAACAAATTCAAAATAATTGTGGATATCCCTAACTATTACTTTTCTAATTACCTATCTACTTAATAAAACTATACGACCTTTTTTTTGTAGGAGGGGGGAGAGGGCATTTCCAGAACTAGGTAATTTTTCATATATTTTAACATAAGATAGGCAAATATTCGGATATGAGTTTTTTAAATAATTTTAATACTTCCCTGTTTCACTAATCAATATTGTACGCCCAACATACAACAAAACTTTAAGAGTTATAAATGAAAGTTGAACATATTTTGTTTACAAGTTTACATATTGTTATGTAAACAATACGACCTTGCGTTTCCAAAACATTACACTTTACCTTAATATTATTAAATACTATAAGAAACATGCACATTCATGGGATGGGGGTAATGATTGTTTCGCCGTTTTCGTGAGAAAATATCAAAAAAAAAAAAAAAAGAATAATTGTGTATTTTACATATTACACAATGTATAAATATGAAATAGGCTTTTATAGTATTTAATACAATTAAATCACATCAATGTTACAATATTATATTAATCAAGCACCCCGGTGGTATTTATAATCAATGGTGTGACAAAGAAACAGTATAAGTTAGGATCACATGCTAAAACAATAAAAAAGCTACCATACGTAAACATCCATGATAACGATCAAGATGGATATCAAAAGTAATATGTGTAGATACTATTGGACGCAAGCACATAGTCACCTAACAGGGTTTTACATCTAAACCATTTAAATTGTCTTATAATCAGTATGGTTACCCTCTAAACTTACCATCGTCAGAACGACATACATTGATGAACTTTCTAGAACTAGTACAACATAGATCTTGGATAAGTTGATTATATTTTAAGATACATCTTTCGTTAACCACATGCGAGTTTATGCATCTAACGAATAAAAGATCTACATCGTAATGGTAAATCTATTTATTGAAAAAAAATGCTAAAATTATTTAGCTGCCATTAAAATACTGTTACATTCGCAATTCGTCACAAATTCAAATACGATTATTAAGATTGTGTTATTTGAATGGCAAAATTATTTACAATATTAATATCCATGAATATATCTTAAACAATAGACATCGATATACAGGTATAACTAATATTTTAGTAGGCTCATTATGTAAGGAATATTTTTTTTTTATTTTTTTATCTTTGATTATGTTAAGAGTCAACTTAGCAATGTAGGAGTTTTTAATATTTTACAATGGGAATAATAAACACTCGGAAGCATATGTTTTGCTATTACCATGAATAATTTGAACATTGTTTATAATTCAACATCGGGGAGAGTAGCCTTACTAACTCGACAAGCAAAGCGTCCTTTATTTAAGCAACTATTTCAGTCCTTGATATCTTGTCCAATATAGCTCAATCATTCTCCGTGATTTATAATACTTTCTTTTATAAATAAACATATAAAAAATATACATTTAAATTATGTATTAAATATTATTCAACACAGATTCAACTTAGCAACAGTTCTAAAATAAAGTATTTTGTTGATATTTTAAAATTAATATGTTAATTTGACATACAACTGGTCTCTACAAATGAGCAGGTTTTACTTATTCAGTTTAAAATGTCAATGTAAATATGATTTATAATAATAATTTTTGTTTCGTCTCTTATATCCTTATCTATTCAAGGTCTCATGTTTGGATCTCTGAGATTCTCTATAGATAATTTATCTCTCCAAATTAGACATTCTCAAGAATGGAGGTTAATTTTTGGGGCTGCATATTTACTATGATCTCAATATGAATATTTTTCTCTTTCTCTCTTTTCAGTTTTGCACGACTAGCTAAAATATTAGAATTTATCACAAATTTGATAACCAACAACAGCAATTGTAAAATTTATATCGTTTCAGTAAAAATAATAATGAGACCTGTTACATTCTCAAATACACCTAGTGAAATGACTAAAATACTAACAAAAATATTAATGTATATGATAAGCACAGGCCAGACTTCGTAATATGTAATGTAGTTGTACAATGAACACATAGACGTTCCAGATAGTAAAGTATAAATATGAATTCAATAAATATTTGCAACTGGAGAAGTCGAAAATTAAATAGCACCGAGTAAACACCAAAGGGGATATATGCTAGACGTATAAAGCAATGCGTGTTACCCGTGCGGCGACAGATCGCGTAGTGGCCAATTTACTGAAGGACGCAGCATTTGCACTTCGGTTTCTTTTTGATGATCACATGTTCCGGCTGCAGTGGCTCTTGTGGAGGCGAGCGCTGTACTTCCACTTGACCAGCCCGAAGCTCCGGCACCGCTGTGCCATTCTTAGTACCGTTCATAGCTTTTACAGGACTCTGCTGCTGCACTGGACTCGCCACTTTCGTTTGAGGGGATGACGGCGAACTAGCCTGTTAATATAATACTTTCGCTCTCAGAATATATCTTAAAGAAAATATAAGTAATAATATTATAATTTAAGTTTGGATTTTCCTCATCCAATGTTGCCTATCTTAATTCATAAGTATCAACTTATAACAATGTAGTTAAGTTTTAATATGCTTTATGATAATTATTTATCACCACTATTTGAAACTCTCAACTGAAATTTACTATTTCATAGATATTGTAAAGATCACTAAATGTATTATCACAAACCTTTAGTAAAAGACAATAGATCCCTTTAATTCAACAATGTAATGATAGGTATACCTACACAGTACCTTACACAGCAATATAATAATGTTTACATGTAGCACCCATTAAACAGTAGTGTTCGAAGATGATCTCATCGCTATGAAATATCTAAACATACTATAAAATTATTATCTGGGTAAGGAGTATTCCTAGACAAATAACGTAAAACTTTAATATTTGAGTAATTTTTTCAAAATTGTAACTTTATGGTGCTTAATTTCAGAACAGTCTAGATTCTGACAATTATCCGCTTTCTTATATTGCTCTTTTGGATATTGTACAAGATGAACAGATTTTTTGTAAACATTTGAAATTAAACAAATGTGAGTTCAAAATAACACTGAATAGACAAAAAATATCTCTCAATTTCTCCTAAGTTCAGAATTTTTTTTAAATTAAGGCTGATTTACATACATTCACATTATTTGCATGCACTTTCTCCTCCTCATCATATATGGGCAATTCGGGAGCAGCAGTGGGTGTTGGTGTAATAGGCTTTCCACCCTTGATAAGCGACACAATCTCGTCGGCCTCTCGGCTAAGGTCGCCATCAGGACGGAAAGGATTATCCCAACCACTCTCAGTGCTGAAAATAACAGAAATTTTTCAGTTTATTATCACTACAGAATAATAATAAATAATATATATTCTATTCCCCAAATCCAAACTTTTATATTTCACCGTTTAATTCAACAAAACACACCCAATTAAATGATGTAACTGGCAGAACCCATGAGTTAATCAGTACAATTACTTCCCTTCTTATGAATTGAATAACTACATGTGTATCCTTTATTAAGGTTAAACTGTTTATTTGTTAACTCTGTAAATTCTTGCTTTTTAGGGTTGTAGCGTTTTACATTACCTATATATATTTTTTTAATATGACTGTTTTTTTATCCATACAGAGATGTAACTCAATTATTTTTATTTACATTAGAATAACCCAATATTCAAGTACATTACATAAATTAAATTTCCGATACAATTACCCAGTAGATAAATATCTCTTCATACAATCCCATACAATATTAAGCAGTCAATTGTTGTTATGTAATGATGAGATCACACAAATGAGTATTCACAATGTATGCAATGAACACATCACAATGTAGTTGGGTGGGTTTTAGTAATACATTGTTGTTGCGATGAAGCAATAAATAGTTACAGTGCTTTTAAGTTCATTTATCTGGAATCATGTCAACTCCAATTGACAATATCAAAAAATAATCAACCTGGATGTATTTTGGTATTTTATTAAGTAAGCATTAAATTCAGCCATATTTAATAACTATATGAACAATAAAATCACTAGATAAAAGAAATTGCAATTTCATCATAATGTATAGAATTATTGGTAAGAACAAATGAGTTTAGTCAATCTTGTTTTTTACCAATCCTTTGTTATATATTGTTAAATATTTATAAAAACTAACATTTAAAAATTTTATCACATATATTAAATAATATTTTACCATGAAGTCTTCAGTACTTTGCATCATCATTTATGGTCACAAAAGGACTAAGGTGACAAGTCCTGAAGTCATATTTATCATGGATAACTAACTATGATATCAGATAAATAAATAAAAGCAAATATATTCATAAAACCTAATTTTATTGAAAGTGTATTGTTGTTATTACGGTTAAAAAATCTGGAAGTTGTATAAGGTTGACTTCTAGATAGAAGAAAACACAAAATATTTACAATGTTTCACCATCAACCGATAAACATCCACTGCTGGCTGTCCCCCCTCCAAAGATCTCCACGTAAAATGTTTAGTTGATTGGAATTAATTTAGTAATAAAAAATATACCTGATCTGCCTAGTGTACACAGTGTGCTCAGCCATGTCGGAATTGGCGGTGCTTGAAAGTAATGTCGCGTAAAGAATATGTGAATCTGGATCCGGCGCTAAGGGCGGCGGTGAAAGGCACTGCGGCCTTGCTCCTTGATAAAATGAAACACGCACTTTAGAGCGTTCAGACCTGTAAGAGGTGAATAATTTTTATTATTACATCACATCTCTTGAAAGTGCATCAAAACAGGTACATATAAGAAAATAATAACAAACAAAAATGGGTACTTAATAATTTTTTTCATATGCATTAAATTGTCAATTATAATTAAGTACTTAAATATTTTTTTTAAACGGATAAATAAAACAATGTGTGTTTTTAGTTTAGTGTAACGCCCAGCAGAAGCATAAAGACATATTAAAGGTGTAAATTGTTGAAAAGATCAACTTCATTCTGTTTCATTAAAACACATGATCTTTTATTAGTTGATGACTTTGTCTAACACCCACAAGTAATTGTGGACATACACGAGACAAACCGTGATAGACAAATTTTTTTCATTAACTTATCTTTTTATTAAATATAAATAAATAATTACTTCACTTGTAGCCAACATAATAAATAATAAAAGCATATAGCATTTGGAGGATGTCTTAAATAATAATAATAAAATAAATAAAATTAAGGCTACATTTGTTAAAAAAAAACACTCATTCTTTGATGATTACAGAAAACTTATAAATTCAATTAAAGATTACAATTCACCGTAACATATATCACAGTATATAAAAATATAGACTTTATGATGTCATATAGTATAAAAACAGCTCAGCAACAGGGTACATTTTCTTATTTAAACAGATGAATTACTGTGATTTCATAACTTATTTTTTCGCTCTGAAGCTAGTGAAATTTTCAGTTTTTTAAACATTATAAATAATTAAAAACCTGTTTAATACGTTAAAATAATAAGTACAAATTTCATGTTGAATTTACTATGTATAGTTTATTTTAAATTGTAACAAGCTCTTTAATATCACCATATTACATTTTCGCTTTGCTTGTTCATAAAAAATTACGAAATTATTTTAATATAGATATAACTGAATTAAATTATATTATTTCTGTGAAGCAAACGCCGACAAATGACGATCAAGTTGACCTTACAGTAAGCATAGGGCGGGTCTTCTTAGGGATATGATCAATGATGCACTCATTAAAAATAGAGATACTAAATCGTTGGCCAATATGTGTTTATTAAGTGTAGGTAGATGCCGAGTGGTGACCTTGAGCTCCCGAATGCTGGATGGAACTGAAAGTCGTTTTATGTTTATAATTCAGTTCCCATGACGTCATACTGACCGAATTCTCACAATAAAAATCGCGATTCTAAATGATAACTTGTTGTATATTAAATACAAAAATATTTTTTTTCAAACAACAATGTTCTATCAAATACTGATACATTCCTTATTGACAATAAAAAAACCAAGTAATATTGGCAAGTGAACACCCAGTGCGCAGAACAACAAAAATGACGTGAGCTAAAGAGTAAATAACATACCTTAAACGTATTTAAGAAAATCACTTTTGTCACTGAACACTGCCTGAATATTATTTATCTTTAATGATATAAATAGATGTTAAATATTAACGATATCAGTGAACAATATCAGCGCAGAATGCGCTGTAGTGTAGGGTTTGGCCGAATGATGCTTCACAACAGTGTTTCCACTAAAACGTTCACAACATCGATCTCGGAAGTCGCGCGCTATCCATAGCGAATGGAGCGAAGCGAAACATCCAGCGCTATTCGTACTCGCGCAGTGACGTAACGTTAACGCTTTACGTTATTTTTAACAACGATATAGCAGTCTCGTTGAGCGTTATAACGAAAGGACTATTTTTTTTATTCTTTACCGCGCACTATTCAAATATGTTCGAGGTTCGGAATATTGCGTTCTAAAACGATATAGTTCCAAATATAATTGTAGTATTACATAAGCAGGTCCCACTATGGTCTATCATAATAAATGTTTTAAAATGTAGTAGTATATTATAATTAGAAATAATATTTTTTTATTTCACTTTATGTACGTCGTGGAGAATTATGATTAAATTTTATTTTAACATAACAAACGTATATCGATATTAAGAGAAATTTTGCAGTTTTTAAAAAACAAAAAATTGTTGTACGTATTAAAAGAACACTTAGACCGAAAAGTAATAAGATATGATAGAGAAAATGTTACAAATATATATTGACATGTTTGTTTTTGAACCAATTATAAAAAAAAACATTACTACATTGCTATCAATGTAGTAATGTTATTATAGCTGGTAGCTAAAATGTATGTAATTAATCTTTCTGCTCTTTCCTAATATATTTTAAAATTATGTTTGACTGAATAAAATCTAATTTTACTTTACCTTATACAAAAAAAAAGTAAGTTGTAGTGCATTTTTAGTATTATCATACTTTAAAAAAAAGTTATGTCAAATATTGATTTTTAAAAAAAAAGACGTATTCACGTTATATTGAAATACAGACGAGGAGATAACAGTTTAAAAGCTATTTATCGAATATCCAGGAGAGGGGAAACACGCTTAGTCCCCCTGTGTCATTGCGTAAGCAGGTTGTATGTCCATATATATATACGCCTGACGTAATAGTCTGGAAATATACGCGTTGTATAATCGTTAACAAAACTCTTGGCTGAATTTAACACATATTTTCAAATTAAATTGTAATTTATTGACTCATTTTATTTAGTATTAATAAAACTCTTGAGAGACAAGTAAAAAATTACATTTATACATAATAATATATTATATTAGTAATAAAAGAACGATCTAAAATAAAAATACGTATGTACCGAAAAACTAAATAAAAATACGTGTAGCGTATTTAATGACGAAGGATTTCACAACTGTGTTTTTATTTTTTTTCCTTTATTGATCAGGCCTACCTTTTGTAATTAGTCAAAATGTCTCTTATGTATCTCATAATGTCAGTTGAATTATTTTTTTTGTATCGAGTGGCTTTAGTCGATTAGTTCGTGTGAAAGTATTGTTTTGTGCGCATCCGATTTACTGATGGTAGGTCTCTGTTGCCGGAGAGCGTTTAGGTAAGGTGTCACGGCAGCGCTTATTACCGCCGCCAAATAGTAATGTAATTACATTACTGTGTTCCTGTTTGAGAGGCGTTGTAGGTAGTGAAATTATTGGGGTATCGAGACTTAACAACTTATGTCCTAAAGCGACGAGCAGAATGTAATGCAGTATATATAATGTTATCTAGCGCCGCGTTATTATGGGCAAGCGTATCACTTACCATCAGGTGAAGGTCACATTCGTCTCGTCGCTTCGTGGAATAAAAACAATGGAATTGTTTATAATATTGTATATAATAAGATCACTGTAAGCAATAGTTTTTAGATTGCGTATCGCTAAGGAAAAAGCATCGCTAAAGTAGACACGGTTTTTAGGTATTTATATTAACATTCGCTAACTTAAGGTGAGATATGTAATGTAATTACTAATTATTTATTTTTATGAACTATGTATGTTCTTGTCAACAAGTTCAACGTTATAATCGATTGGCATTTGAACTTCGATCATAAGCATATAGTAATATTTTAAGTATAGAAATATTTATAGTTCGGTTATTTTGGAACTATCTAAATTTCATAGGTTTTAATACAGGTTATGCTTGGAATTGGTTTACAGAGAAAGAAAAGTGTTCAAGCTATTAAACCAATTTAAAGGGTTCCTGGTCTTTCATTGATAGAACAACATTAGAAAGTTCCATGTTTCTGCAAATTATAGGAAATTGCAGTGTTAAGTTTTGATTTCGTTTTACTAACTATATAAAGTTGATCTGTGTAATTATTTCATATCCTGTATTAAGTAGCATTTATAGATTCTAGTTACTCTGAAAGGAATGGAACAAACTTTAATGTTTAAGAACGACTTTCAACTACTTCCTGGAAGCGAGTTATGGATCATTATAATAGCAATTATAATAACAGCAAAACCGTGTGACCGTTACGCGCCATTAGAATGTGTGACAGTTACAACGAACAGTTTGCCCAAAAAATAAAAAAAAGTATATAACATTACATAGTTGGAATGAATAAACAAAGAGAATATAATAAATATAGCTCGCACAGTTCGCTTCGATAAAGGAATGCGCCCCGTAAAAAAATGATTAAAACATACTCATTAAATGAATATAACGTACTCGTCTTCGACGGGAATGTACGGGAACGAAGTCTCCTGCACCTGTGGCAGCGGACTGGTCTGCTCCGGCTCTTCTTGGAGTGGGCTCTCATAAATAAGGGTCTCCACCATCGATCCTTTCGAGCTGCCGAAAGAAACCCTGTAACAAAATAAAATGTTAAATGTAATATACAAGTTCATATGTATCACTATACCACAATGATGTAAATTTATTTATTTTTTAATAATTAGAAGTGTTAATGCTATATTATACATATGTTTTAGAGTTGTGACTCTCGTATAAAACCAGAAAAAGAAGAAAATAGAAGTATAGAAATATATACAGAGTCGAATTCTCAAGTTGTTTCGTGGTCTATTGATCAAAGTAACCTAAAATTGAGTAACGGGCTTAAGCAAAGCTATTAACCGAACGTGCACACCGAAAAACGATTCTAGATGTTCGAAGCATCTTCCGCCGCGTGATTTAACTCTATTACATTGGGTATCATATCATGAGACTCGTTATAATAAAATTAACGAAGAAAAGTAAAAACATTACAATACTATCACAGCGTTAAGTTATTGTTTGACTAACAACTAAAGTAATTATTGACTTAAACATCGTTGTTGAAATATGTAAATATGCACACGATCCTTGATGTTTTTAGTCCCGATTTCAGGAGCTCTGATAAATTAAAAATAATTGTTATTAATAACATTTATCTTACGGAAGTACACAGAATATAAGGAAATAAGTTTATTGCATAGTTATTAATGCAAAATTTTATATATTAACTGTTCCATTAATTTATCTTGTAGATATTTTAAATATATATTAGACCTTTTAACGCTATGTTTATAGCGACAACATTTGACAACGTCAGTGATTATATTCTTTTGTGTTTATTTATAATCTGAATCTACAAGCAATCACATTTACAACTACAGAACAGAGCAAACTAAATACAGTAAGCAATTATTTAATCAATTTCTTCGACACTTGATGGGCTTTCTTTACAGAATCCTACAAAGTTAAACTTTCATCTGAAATGGGTATATTTCAAATTGATTACATAAATATACATTTATTAGCAAATGTAATTAGGAGGAGGCTGTATTGTAGTATCATGAGGGCCTTCTTTATGTTTGTCCTGTAGTTTCGGGTTATTAAAAATAGGACTAAAGTAAGCCCTGCAAGTCGTAGAACGCAACTAAAGTAGTTTTCGAGTTCGTGGGCTTTGAAGATGGAGCCCTCATTGTTCCTTAAGTGAACCCGGGATGAACGACAAGTACAAGATGGTCTAGTGCTTGTCGTATCAAAACAAGGGCGCCGAGGAGGGCTAAAGCCCTCCCTGGGACGTGCTTTAAGCGTAATGCCGGGAGTCACCGGAGCATTCCGTAGGAGATCGCAGGCTTACCGCAACACGCTGAGGCTAACAACGAGGGGTTTAATCGGTAAAAATTCCACTTAACCTTGCTTGCCTTCCGCACAGTAACAGGGTATCAATATAAAAGATTTCCACCGATAACGAACGAAAAAAGTTTTCTTTATGCAAACAAATTAAAATTAAAAACCCTTCGGAAGTAATCTGAACTTCATCCGCAATGACGGCTTTGATGTTTCAAATGCCAACTTTTCACGTGCTTAGCGGTCGGCAACAACGTGAGTTGGGAAAAAATAATCCAAGATGGCGGATAGTATTGCGCACTGGCGCCACGTGATACAATTTTATTTTACCTATTTACTACTTTATTCCGTTTAACATTAAATCCATAGAAGTTCCAAATACCTAGAAATTAATAAAATAAAATCGTCTGTAATATTTAACCAACGGACCTATGTTCAGCAGGGAACGACAATCAAGCGTCTAGACTGGTTAAAAAAATATAAAGTTTGATTACCCGTAATGCTATAATAAATATGAAAGTTACAACAAAAATTATTGCGTTCACATCCCTTACGCGATTATTAACTGCAGCGATATATCCTTATCGTAAGTGCAACTAATTAGTGGTCACCAGCCGACCAGTTAAATTCCCCTAAGGAGTAACAGTTGTGCGATTCGTAGATATTTGTATTATAGCGGAACGTGTTTTGTTTCGTTGATCGTATATTTGCGAATTCACCTGTGTTCACAAGTAATAGGATTATTAGAAAAGTCCATTCAGACTAGGACCGATTAATTCTAATCCGAATGGTCTTTTAAAGATGATTTCTAAATGTAAGGTTTGCAAGAGGGTCGATTCACAGCAACGTCATTTCTTCGTTGACATGATGAAACCGATCTTTAAAGGGAAGTGACAGTGAATACGTATAACCGACTCACAATTTCCGTAAGTGGAACGTGGCACATGCACTAGAACCAACAGATTTTTTTATGTGCTTCGTGGCTTAACCCATTTTCCTTATTATAATAAGGTGCGATGTAAAGTTATTATTACCGTAACAAACAAGGATATGCCATCAATAGAACCGAATTAAATATGGTATACTATACTGGTACTTTTAACTATTTGGCCCGCTGTTACAATTAATTTCTCGGTAATTCGTTTATGTGCGTTACAATTACATAGTTAACCTTAACGTATTATTACCAAATTAGCAAGGATCAGTTTATGCCTTAACGCATTTTTGTTACATAAAAAAAAAATAGGTGTTCATATTTTTATTTGTATAAGTCGATGGCATCTGTATTGTTATGGATTATAATTTCCGGTCATTTATAATGTGGTAACAAAACTACAAATAGTCGATATCCGCCTAACCTTGTGCGCTTGCCCTTCTAACCTCACACACACGGAGGAATTATCATTCCTTTTAATATATTAGGGTAGAAGGAAATTTGATGTCCGAATCGAATGTAGGTAAATCATTAAACGATTCAAAAGATGTAGTTGGTTTCATTAAAGAGAAAAAACTTTTACTTGATAATTGTGCTTAATAACAAATAAAGCAAACGCTCTTTTAAGACGCTAAGATATTAACACCATAATCACAGTCAAAACTTTCCCAATTCGTAACATTTATTGAGTATAATTAAACTTTAATCAGATAATTGAACGAATGCATCTTAAAATAAACTACAATAGATAAAGAAACGTACAGTTGTTTTGGTTTTTTTTTTAATTAACTCACACTGTAGTCGCCGACTTCATAATGTACTGATGTTATCGTCACAGTACCATTGCGTTATCTCTAGAGAATAGAAATGAAAACCTTAACGATATGTTATTAAACATTTGAAAACACGAATGAATTAAATGTGTATTATTAATTCTAATCAGCAGCAATGAACAAGGATTTAGGAGATTTGTCAGGCTATGATCCGAACAGGGAAGCCTTTCAAATGCGATCGCAGTGGAAAAAAGCGGAGATATGTCGCAAACAGTGGCACGAACGGTGGGCCTGGTTATTGGAGGAGAGGAGGTACGGTTTATGTATTTTATTTTCACCCTCAATTTACGAAATTTGTTCCAATAGAATTATCGCTTGTTATCAGATTACATAAACTGCCTGTGCAGGATTTACTATGCTGCCGTATAAACGACCGTGTGCAGTTAATAAATTTTTACAGTAATTATTAGACACAAAATATAGCCATACAAATAAATTTAAAACCAGAATAAATATCTTGGATGGGAAATTATTTAACCTTATTAATCATTTACTTATTAAAATATAACATATAATTGGATATCATTTTTTCAATACTATTGCGTCCTACAGGACTCGAACAGCGTGAGACTATCGATCCGTGGGAGTCCATAGGTTGAGATAATGATGCTACATGTAGTCATGAAAACATGTATGAAAAATTACTATAAAATAATAACAAAATTTTATGTTTCGCAAAGTTAAATGTAAAGCGAGAAAAAAGTATATTTTCGCTTTAAATTTATACCGTCAACCTTTCAACTTTAATTGCGACTTTAGGACCCTTCTCTCACCGCAGCCGTGTCTCTCCGACTGTTTCAAAACGCAATATGTATTATGTAGTTCTTTATTACTACAATATTTCGCTTGGCAGTTGTTATACAGTTGACATGAAATACAATTTAGTAAATTTCATTTCAACGGGCAATGGATTTCGAAAAGTTTTATTACATTACGTTAATAATTCGTTGCGTGGTGACCGTGTTTTATAACCTGAGATTATGAATATTAATCAAGTTTACTTCGGAACTGTTTTTCAATCAGAGTCCTTGAGAAAAGGAAACCATTAAAAGAACTGAGCAAACGCACAATCATAAGGTCTAATATCTAGCCGTATAATACACCAATATATAATCAAGATATGTTCTTAATCGGGAATTATTAATTAAACATAATAAACATAATTTCAGGGTTATTGTTGCTAAATAAGAAAACATCAGAATACTATATCTATCGACGATAATAATAAAACGACGAGAAAATATCTATATATATAATGAAAGTTGATTTTCTGATTAACTTTTATGAATGTTTTGAAATTGTGTTATTTATGCAGCTGCTAAGAGTTCACTGGATGCAGGCAATGGACTGATCGATGTAGAGACCTTTGGGGGTCTATGTTTAGCAATGGACGTCCATCGGCGGATGATGATGCTGTTGCTAAATTACGACCAGCAAAGCGGTCGGGTAACAGCTAGTACCTAATGAATACATGATAATAACAGCGATCCTGTAGTATTATGTAAAAGGTTAGGTAAAAGTATAATCAACTGCAACAATACACGTGTGACTTAGTAGAAATATAAATTGATGCACACATAGTTGCGAAAAGGTCACATTATACGAGGTGAGATCACTATCTAGACGACCAGCTCGTAAATGCATGTTTGGTTAAAGCAAACCCAAGTTAAAAGGTCAGCAAAAGGTAAACTCTCCGTTCAAACTAGGAATAATAATCAGAGCTCCCAGCAAAGCAAACAGCGTACAAACGACGTTTTAAGTAAAGCAACATGTATTATTGTAATATTATGTTTATTTCTCCGTTCAGTTTCAAATTGATCGCGTATGGCGGTCCGTGTACATTTCCTACGTTTTACATGTTCCTAAACGTTAAACTATAACCAATGTGTACTTATGTTGTTTAATATAATGAGGTCCTCTGAGAAAATTCATTGCTCAATCTCTTAGACGATACAGACACAAATTATAACCATAAAATTCAAGCTCCTATGGTATAGGATATTTGTGAGCATGATTAAGTGGATAGTTATTTATGGGTTTATTTAAAGATCTTTATTGCACAACATAATGGTTAGTTAGTTAACGTCGTTATTATATGTACTGTGTGTTTTGTTGCTATGTACCTTTCCCCTTCGGGTTATAATATCTGTTAAATAAAGTAGAACACTTAGCGGAAAATTAACATAACGAATGTCACCCAATTATACGTATCCTGATTGCACAAGGCAATATAAGACATAATTAATCTCATTGCCCCACTCTTAGTGCCATTAGGTGGTACAAAATAAAGGTTGCGGGTATATCATGCAGTTTTACGACTTTTATAAGAGCAGGACGTTTATTTCCAAGCGATGTGAATTTGCATTACGCAACAACGTACCTATTTGGTCATGTAGCAAGTTTTTTTTTTTTTTATTATGAACTCAAACTTGCAAACTGAATTCTGCTTAAAGTAAAATGCAGGTTTTGGGCAATTTATTTTTTTATTTCTTCAAATGAAATATGTGTATAATAAACCGTACCGCCGTGGTGGAAAAATGTTAGTATTAAAACGACTACCCTTAAACCTGAATATATAGGTAAGTACAGTATTTTTCATGAAGCGATTTCTAAGAATTGTGTTGGTCAGCAGCACGTCGTGTTCTTCTTAAAGTGTAGTAATGTAATATATTAAGCACCATGATTTCACCTGAGAGTTAACTTATTGATCGGTATATGTTCGTAGGCCTCTAATGTAGTCTATCTTACGTGGAGAGTCTCGTTATAACGGACAAACGTCACCTAGACTGCAATTGGCTAACAGGACATGTAAATGGCATCTTCGCGGTCACCTACTCGTCTAACAATTCTGAATATCAGATTTTTAAAAACGTATTTGTAAAGGTACCGTAAATGGTAAATAAGTATGATACGTATTTTTTATCTAGGCACACGATATCAAAGAAAAATTCTTAACAAATATCAACCAAAAACAATGTTTTTGGGATTTTGTATATGAGAAAAATAGTTTATGCACTATAACCACCACATTTTATATGTAAAGAACATGAAAATACACTACCATAATATAAATATCATTTATTTTTGTCATACTAATGTTTTACTTTTGATCATCATTGAGCAATATATTGATATATCAAGGTAAGCGTTATGATATACGTTTCCGTTGGAAATTATCTTCTAACACAAAACAAGTGGATCCATTGGATTATCTAAGATTTTTACACCATTAAGCAATACGTACGAATACTTTCATTGTCATATTATTTTGAAAATGATTTTAATATACAAATACCGGAGTCATACGATTGTTTAATATGTAGGGGATATTCAGAAATTCATTGACTTATCACGAGATCTACGAAACTATTATATGTAAACACTCAAAATTTTGTAGAGATATTGCTGTTGCTATTTAGAGGTCAGATAAGAATCGATTTTACAAAATTCCTTACAGAGTTGCGGGGTGTTAAGGCCAGCAAAGCGGGCGAGGAACAGCTAGATTTGTTTGTGTATATAAAATTTTGTTTTTCTCGACATTGAGATAAATAAGTATGTAAAAACATTTATTACTATTATGCATTTTTGCTTATAACAGAATTATAAACCATGCATTAGTTTGCTAAAATATGTTTATCTGTGAGTCACTCTAGTAGCTTGCTAGAATAGGTGTTCGAGGATATGTTAAAGTAATTTACATAACATGTTTATTGCATCGTTAATGTGTATTTAAAAAAAATCGCTAAAGTTACATAATTTCTTTAAACGTTATGAATAACACGGTTTTGGTCATTGGAGGCCGAGATCGACGTTTAGTCAAGAAGTAAACAAACAAGGTTTTTGTTTGTTTCCATAACATTGCCGTGGTTAAACTGAAACAAAACCTAAATGTTATATTGTAGCAACTTTCCTTAGTCACACATCTACTTTAAGTATATTTTGTTACCTGATAGTAATTAAATAGATTATCATACATTTACAATATTTCAATATGTTCTTAATCAAATGTACAATTAAATTTCGACTACGTTGAATTGAGAAGTATTTATATGACATACTTTGACCAAACTAAAGTTTTACATTCTCTCTGTTACATAAGCCATTAAGATAATGATGGTTGAGAATATTTATATCTGTTACAAAATATGCTATAAAGTAATTGTTCTATATACGTTTTTACATATATATACACAAAATGCAATTTATATTATGAAAATTTGTTGTATCTTTGTGTAAGCTACAACGACACCGATAGGTGATGACATGTGACAGTTTTTGACCTGATTTATTTTCCAAGTCTTTTAACTTATATAGCATGGATTACTATTATCTATAACGACAGACTGTCTAATTGACATTGCATATATATGTTATTATTTTCAGTAAAGCGCTGCTTGAAGCTACGGCTATTAAAGAAGAAGCAGCAGCTGCGCTCCCTCGTGTGTACGGCAAATTGGAAAGCAAGAAAACACTAAAACCAGTGCCTGTCACTTCAACAGGCTTCGTTGGTTGGCTCGCTTCCAAGTACTTAAACTTTTTTTTTTTGCATATGTATACTTCAAGCAATTCTTATCGATTTCCTATTGCACTACAAATCGTTAACGTGAAAGCTGTTAAGTGACCTTAATAATATCTAAGATTGGAGTAATTTCTATGATAAACGAATGAAACAGTGTTTCAGTTCCTATAAGATAATTTCTGAAAGCTAGTGATGGCTTTAAACCAGTATTTACGGCAATGACAGCCTCTCAGGAATATTACCTGAAAATGCAATCTACGGTATAGGCACAGTTATCGTGCATGTGATCTACTACTGTAAGTCCTATCTCATTCTGTATGATCTATTTAAAGTAAAGATTATATACATTTATTGCAACTATACTAGCGTAAAAAACTGCTTGTGATAGGTAAATTATAACTGATACATATAAGGATTCATTCAATGATATAACGGCAAACGCTGCTCGAATTTTGCTAGCACTAGTCTTTCACTATATACATAATATATCTATGTATGTCGTATACATAAACATACAAAGGTTCTTTCTAGAAATCGTCACTAAACCTTTACTTAGCCGGTACAAAAGGTGAGACAAGGAAAAAACGTAAGTAAAACCTATAACCATTTTTTAGGATTTTTCCTCGTTACTATGAAAATGTTTCGTCTAAAGTAATATTATATTTTGCAGGCCCGAATGCCAACTTGAGATTTATACACCGTGGCTGTCGAAGATTCCTATGCGACTCCCGGATGCTTGGGACGACAAAAACTATGTATCCCTTAAATCCTAAACAATAACCAAAATTTTTCAATGTTTTATGTCAATGATTATTATAATAAACTGTATTGCTCTAGATTCTTCTATACCTTTGCCCTTTTGTAATTATCTTTTGATTAATCCGACCCCATAAGCATCGTCTAGTTAACAAGTGTACATAGCCAAGATGAGCCTAGACAACAAGGGCTTGTATCGATCCCGGAAACGTGCATGTGTTTCGTTGCATTAAAGAACTATGTCTTTCTCTGTTACACATGATCGATCTGTGGTTTTTACTGGTGATATACCATATTGTCATAGACCGTTTAGATAGATAACCACAGCAGAGCTTATTTCTGTATCCTAATAGCTAGCTAGTGTAGCTAGTGAAATTATTTAAACGTCAATTTTGCGTTTCGATGCGAAGTGTACAATATGGTGTAGTGTATATCACATCAACTAAAGCAACATTATTATGGACAGACGGTTCATTTACAATCGCATAAATGACCTTCACAAGTTGCCACTTGATCAAAATATAACTGTTGCAGTTCCCTAAACTAGTTCTGTGGTGACGGAATAGCTCGGTGTTCGTGTCCTGGGGAACCGAAGAATGACTTGTACAACCAGCCGAAGGCGTAGAGTTGGCCCATGGCTAAATTCTAGTCCATGGAGCCAGTTCCAGAACATTACGTGACCTACCTACATTGTGATCCAGAATATAGGAGACATACCCAAATGAAAATAATAAGACGAATAGTACGAACGATGTTTGAAATGTTTTATCTTTTAGGATTGGTCCGATCTACATAGATTTCCTTTAGTGGAACAAAAAAAAACGCAAACAAACGCTTAGGTAGAAATAAAGTAACATTATCATATAAGGATTGTATCATGGGATTTATACAATAAACACCGATATAACAAAGTATAATATGCATGTGCTATTTGATTTACTTACGTATCAACCATTATAAATTATTAGTATACTCGTACCAGTGTTTGTTAGCGTCAAAGTACTATACAAATATAGTATTTGTAAATACTAAGTACCATATAAACGTTTTCAATAATCATGTAAATATATATATGATATGAATATTCGCAATGGAACTTTTCAAACATATGTATTAGATATATCAGAAAAAGAATTTGCTTTTAGGACTGTTAAATGCTTAGCTTTATAATTCAATGGTGTGATATAATCATACATGCGTTTTAAATAATTGTAGGGTATACTTTCCCACAATAAGTTAAATATCTAGTCAATGGATTCCCAGATCTCTTATTACATTATTTATAACTACGAAGCACATATCGGATAACTAAGAATCGACTATAACGATAATTTTAATTATAACGTTAAATAATATTAAACATGTTGGTCCGAAATCTATGATTACTTTTGAAAATGCAAATAACTTTTTGAAAGTTCCTCTGGAATAATTAAAAAATTAACACCAAGTTAGTCAATAAATTCTAGCGGTCATTAGCTTCAATAGAATCCAGTATAGTAAATGCACATTCAAAGAATCAGTTCGTGGCAAAGAGTTCGAGCATTTAAATTAACGAGGCGTTGTTAATAGCTCAATTAACAAAATAAAAACATCTAAACCTCCATTGTTGAACAACATATTTCACTAAGCACACGACATTGTAGCTGCGATATCCTTTGGGGTCAATTTCAATTGTAAATTAGCAGCGTTAACGTAGCAATTTGTTCAAACAAAATTGTCGCGATTTGCTAACCAGAGACCTTTATAATTCCTCTTACATTTTATTTTTGTGCACCATTTATACAACTACTCAAGGTTATATCTTTCGCCAATGGTTGTCAATTCACATATTAATAAAGTGAATTATCTTGCATAAAATAAACCTAAAATGTTTTTTCTGTAATATATCTTAAAAGGTTTAAAATAAAAAAAACTATAAGCGACAGTTAATAGACTAGACAGTTAATATACTACAAAGAGAGGCATTAATCGTTTTTATAATAAAACTGAGAAAGCATTTAAGAAAGTATATTTTGATTAAATTGAAATGTGCAACGATATTGCGAACAATATATTTATCACAATGCATATTATAAAGGCGTGGAGCAAAAAAAAAATTACTAACACAATCTTTTTTTCATAATAAAAAAAAGTTACACTAACCTTTTTAGCGATGTGTGTTTACTGCCATTACTTAGCAGTTTATGTTTGGGCTTGTCAAGGGCGCAAGTCGGTGTCGATGATGATAAAGTGAGATCACTAGCGAACGAGCTCGTGGAAGACTCCTTGGAGATGTTACTTCTTGTTTTTCTTACAACCGACTCAGGGCTTCCGGAGCCGCCCATCAGTTCTAATGCAAGTCGGCCTTTCACAGGCGCCGGGGGAGGCTTCTCTTCAACGGGCACCATGTAAGACAGCATGGCTGCCAGTCAGTAGAACATTTACAACATCGATGAAGCAGCAATACTTAATATTTACGTTTGAACGTAAGCAATTAGATATCTTTTTAAGTCCATATTATGAAAAAACAATATCAATGTGCTGACCTTCTTATTTCACACAATCACTATCTGTATATGTTCCACGACAGTGAGATCTGAAAGATTATTTAATCTTATAATTTTTGACGCGATAAGAGTGCTGAAGCATAGATTATATAATTATAATATAGATATTTAAAACAAAATTATAACGTACACAAGCATAACCATTAATATGTAGTATATCAGGAAGCGAAGAGAAAGCAAAACAACACAAAACAAATTCTGGCGATTGTCGATGCGTTAAATTTAGATCAAAACAATATTTCCCACGGTGTTAAATTCGTTTTCATTTTGTAATGTTACGTTATATTAACTTCTAGTTGTTTGGATTTTCATTTTATTGCAACACTATCTAATTTTGATTGAGGAATTTCAATAATAATCACTACGAAGAGGAATGAACTTCCGACGTTACTTATAACAATAACAAAAGTAAACAGCCCTGTTAATGTTCCCAATGGTGGCATTCAAGGCCACACTAGTCAAAGGCAAGTTTGTAGATATCACATGTCTACTATAACTGATTATAAAAAATTACATTTCCTTACGATGTTTACCTTTATATTAAAATCAATCTCAATGGGAATCGCAGCTGAGCGTTCGATAGCTACGAATAATACAAATTTGGCTATCACGGGTCCCAACATTACTGACGAGATCCTTAATTATTCAGCTTTTCATATAGGTCATGTAGATTATATCATTGTTATATTCACTCCCTATCTGCATCTATTAATACATTTTTGGAAACATGATAAACCATCTTTACGTGGATTTTGACCGTGACAGTGTTATTGCTTCGACAGTAAAAATATATAACAATATTTTAAACACCTGAACAATTCCAATAAAATAGTTTAACCGTAATATTTAGATTGTTGCGTGAAGGCCTTGAATATATTGAAGATAAAATTCAAATTGTTTTGACGATTGACGCATGCACTGACTCCGCTATCGATCTCTACATCAAGACTACTACACTTCTTCCGTCAAGGTCATAAAAATTATTCGCATATCTGTGTGTCGACAATAACAACATCTATTTTAAACTAATACATACGTACCTAATTTACAATCTCCATGTCGTAGAGAACGCTGCCAACTGATTTCTTCCAATCATAGCATTTATTCTGAACGAATTTATCTGAAATTAAAATAAACGTGTACAGATACGACAACATTTACTTACATTTAACAAACTAAAGTCACAAATTTTTGTTTCATTAAATCGTTTGAGATATTCCTTTTTAAAATTCAATTTCGTACTTTTCATTAAAATAATGACACAAGAACGTCTTACGGTCAATTTAAATAGTATTGCGTACTAACGCAATATGAAGGTATTGGATCAACATTGGAAACGTTAGCAAATAATGAAGACCCGCACTTCACGTACAGAGGTGTCGATTTTAATTACTTATTTAAACGTAACAATGTAATCGCCAGTAACAAACAATTTGCGAACTAACCAAAAGTTCGAATTGCAGAACCGTTGCGTCACGACGCACGACTTACTGGAGGAGCGTTATAGCGAACTCCTAGTCGTGTGGGAATGACAACATAATAGCATTTCTCAGTCAGGGAAAGGTCAGCTGCCTTCGGTGAACCCATGGCTTCGTGTTCACAGAACTCCTGATCATAATCGCCGTTTAATTAGAAACAATCCCTATTATATAAGTAATCTTAAAAAGGTCAAAGATAATAATAAAATGTGACAAACGTTACCTGTAAGTCACACTACAGACCTAATACATAGAAACATTTAAGTTAACATACTATATATATATATATATATATATATATAACTTTATGTTAACATGGTTAACCTAAATGCACATGTGCAGTAACTTTTATTACGCCTATTATTATACATGCGTTGATAAGTTTTAACACGAGACACATGTTTTCGTTTAACACGGTTGTAGCTCGACTGCTACTGTACAATAATATTTTTGAATGAATTGTTTGTACTTCGGGCTCCACCGTAGCCAAATAACGAAAGAGCTCGCAAGGTTTCATTCACATATGAAATGTTTTTAAAAACAGCAGCGAGAGGCACGATTATACTATTTGGTCCATGACGACAGCCGTCAGCGAAGTGATACACCTTTATACAAAAAGATAATTTTGCTCCTAATCGATGAATTTTTATATGCACTATTGTTCAACGCTTCGTTCTATAACCTACATGCTAATTATCTTGAATATATGTGAATTAAACTTCTCTTGTCTGTTTGAGATTAAAATGTTTCATTTAGATGATTTCTTTAAAGTAAATTTCGATATTACCATCATAAAAAAGATTTAGAGTAGAAAATTTCGCCCGATATCGATTTTTTCTGACTGATTTCTGTAGAAAATAGTTGATATTAATAAAAGTTCAATGTATTATTAGAAGCACGGCTTTATACAAATAATCTTAGTGCTAAAATCACAAAAAATTTTTAATATAAATAGTAATACGTAAGTACTTATGTATAATTATAACTGGAATACAAGGATGGTGGATGGTGACTCATGCGTTTATAAAAGAAACGCGACCGTCAAATGTTCACAGTGAATTATCTGTCAATTAAATTTTCATGAACACAAATAAAGTATATATTAAATCGTCTCATATATTTATTTACAAGTGTTTTTATAATTTGAACTGATTTAAGGGGCGATGCGAGAGGAGACATTGTGACCTTGGGTCGTACCTTATTTTCGCTCAAGCGCAGTCCCCTTTGTCGCGGCTAAACATCCGTGACAGGCCCATTTGTATTCCGCTCTCGTCACTTTCGTGTGTTGATCCGAAATGCGGAATAGTGCGAGGCGAAATGTTCACAATAAAAACATCACACAACCATAATTCTACAATGCGGTGACAAACGCAGTTATATACTCCATAATATTTATAATAATAAATCTTCATGCGTTAAACTGATTAATCCTCTGCCCTATGTTCTTCATTCATGTATATAAAATACGGTTATTGTATTATTCAACTGATTCTCAGCGCAGCATGTACTGTAAATTGTTTTCGTATACATACGTATATACAAGTACTACGTATTTTTTATTCAACTAAGGGACGAGACAAGTAAGAAATTGATACGTTTACTCATAACAATGCAGAGCTAGTTAGGAAGTTTACACACCGCTATAAACTCATCGCCTTTAGATATACAACGACAAATCTCATAACCCCTGCAATTTAACTATGATATATACAGAGCCTTTTAAACCGCATGTAATGGTTCAATTTAAATTTTAATGTATCATGCTGCAGTGTTAGTGTATTTAATAAAAATATTACAAAAGTGAATAGAACTAATCACTCATTACTCTTGTGGTAAACCTATTAACTAAATGTAATAGTCAAAGTTAATTGTAGTAGCACAAATTGTGACATTGCTGTCACAAAATTGTCTCGAAAGTAGATTTTACAAATTGAGCAATATAATCATTAAAGATATTTGTTTGAAAAATAACGAAAATGAGCGATATTTGAACAGTATCTCAATATAAATAACAATGAGAATGTCTGTCTATAGTCAATGGGATGTTTGACAAAAAAGTGAGCTCTTTACCGATTGCTCAATAAAAACTGAGTTTATTCACGATCGTTGTATCATCCATTATTAATATTTTACAGTAAATTTATTTTATATTATAAACCACACACTGAAATCATCTTTGTGTGTGTGATGGCCCCAATAAAGTGGCAACAGGCTCGCTCCTGTTACATGGGACCTAAACTGACCACATCTGGCGAAAAGTGGGTGTTTATTCGCCTCTGCCTACCTCTACTGGGAAAAAGGCGTGATAATATAATATAATATAGTAAATATCATACATATTTCAAAATTAACAATATGAAACAATGTATGACACTATTCTGTGATGGAACATTTTTAATATTACAGTTGGTACTTCAAATAAATTACTTTTCAATATATATCTAAATAATCATATCTAGTTAACACTATAAATCTATAATAGAAAGATTGGTTTTAGTTCGTGCAAATTAGTGATATTCATTTTTATATTAAAAAGAAAATATTCACTTAATGAATACTAAGACATATTTCAGTAAGTTTGTTCACTTTTTAATGAAAATAATGCAAATATAGAAAATACCTTCTAATACTTTCATAAAGAAAAATCTTCTAGTGAAATAAATATTATATATAAGCATAGTTTTGCTTACGCTTATTTTTTCCTTTTTTTTCTCTTTATAACCCAAAAGGTTAACTGGAAGAGAATACCTTATTTCAGTTATATTGTACTCTTATTTATTTTACTTAGTTTATATAAAATAATAGGTAAATATATGGATAATTGATATACTTGTTACATTTATTTATTATGAATTTTATTGATGGTAGGTAAGTACTTTCCACCCAAACGACCAGTACGTCAAAATTATCTTATTACCAGTATTTATTAAAGTAAGGCAGGATTATTATTTATTAATTTACTAGGGCCAATTATTTTATTCTCCCTTATATTTCACACTAATTGCCTCTACTAATTGATCTATTTCGCGAAAATATTAAGCTCCTTTCGCGTTTATCCCACTCGATGTTATTAACAAGTTCACGGAATAAAATAAACTTGAGAACAATATCATGACTGGAGAGCAAATTATTTTTGGATTTAATGCTAAAAACCAATAATAATATATATAATCAAAGAAAATAGATCATTATAACTTAGCAGTTCTATTTAATACCACCGTGATGATAGGTCTCTTTTGCTGAACACTAACCAGGTAGATGCAAACTAAGCGCCTATTTCCGCCGACAAACGGTAGTGTGCAAACATCACTGTGTTCCGGTTTGAACGGAGTTGTACCTAGTGTAATTACAGGAGTAACGATACTCGACATCTCATGTCTCAGGTGACGAGCGCAATGTGGTGTTGCGTGTACCATCCTAACTAGCGTCACGTTGTTATGGGCAGGCGTGTTACCATCGGGTGAACGTCCCGCCGTCTCGTCGCTTAACTGAATAAAAAAAAAAGGAAATAGCGTTAAAATTAGAGTAATGTATTGCATGAACACCAATGCCTGTTACATAGGTTCAATAGTCCAATATGCGTAAATATTAAATGATTGCCTGATAATTACCGATCTTCCGCTCAAAGCTCGGGTTGGCCAAGTCGTTTGTTCTCATAACGTTTAAGTAATTATGGCTTTAGATGAAGTAACTATGTTCCGATAGCTCATCAGTCTAAGGCATGAATTACGTATTTACTCAGAAAGAATGAATAATATTCATATATTTGCTGAAATCGAATATTGCGTAATGTAATTCAATGTGACTTCAGTATAAAAATTATACAGTAAATAATTTATAACGAAAATATATAATTGTTGTAAATGTTAGTGCCAAGTGTACGTACGTGTTATCTGTGTGATAATATAATATTTAAATTATAGACATGAAACCAGTTTTATAATCTTTAAAGGGTACATTTTATAAAAACTCCGCGTGATACCATATTACGCATATATCCATCAACACAACAATGTATCCATCAAAACATATTTATATCAAAAAGCGACTTGAATATGGTTTCGTATAGATCTGCTATAGGCTTTCTCTATATACTTTATTTTATATGTCTTATTTATTTATGTAAAAGCATTAGTGCGGTAATCCTATTAACGTGTTTTTATCAGTTTTCTTCTTTATCGCTTTGAATTATTTCTATCTCCGCATGCATCCACTTCTGTTAGCTATTTATGGCCGTTCAAACCGAACATTGTTTGATGTCAATAATAATAGCTATATACAAAATATAATAGAATATTGATAAGGTTTAAAAATCATATAACAAAAGGCTGAATTTCATTATAAGTCCTAAGCAAATTGTCGGATTTAAATGCACGAACACTTGTTTCGAAATAGCATTTAAGCGTACGTAACGATATGACATGTACAGTGCCGATTGTTAATTGATGTTTTAATCATTTACCATTGTAAGGTGCAGGTATTTGTATACTACTCTTTCACCGGTTCAAATCATACCATAATCAGACATATTCATTAAAAGTTTTTGCATATGCAGATCTATCATGACTGTATGTATGTTTTATTACATAGCCACTACTAACCACCGCATTTGTTTTACACGCGTACGATTCTAGATAGATACATACAATTCTCTGCGAATTTTAAAGCTATTGGATGATCGCCAAATATATTTAAATCAAATGACTAGCATTAAAACGATGCGTAAATTTACTACAAATTATCTTTTTTATATATATTTTTTTAATTATGTACAATGTGTGATTCGCCATTTATAATAGATTATAACGAAGATTCTACCATTAAAATATTATCAATCGAGTGCAGGAAAGCCCGGCAACCTCACCCATGTGGTCATCAAGTTCAGCACAGTTTATTGTAGGTGGGTGGTTCGGCGCACCCAAGTGACGTGGGCTCGGCTCTCGAATGTTGGACGTCCATTATTTGTTGTTCTTACTAATATGACATCACCGTCAAGGACGTTCATGCGATGCGTTTTAACTACTGGCAGCTAATAATAACGCGCGGGAATGACCCAACAATAAAAGAGAAACTAGAGCGCATCACGTTCACGGACGCCAGCGCCGATACCGATAGATCACGAGTTTGATTCTTCACGAGCGTTACGTGCACAGCTTTCAGAAACTTTATGCCAATTACTTCTCAAGACGGACAAAAAAAAGGTACAGTAAAATTGCCTCTTTGAGGGGTTATGAATAGCTGTTCTAGAAACGTCACAGCACGACTTAGAAGTATTACCTGTACCATTATGCACAATAACAAAGCTTCGGATAACATCTTAGCAACTTTGAAGTGTAAACTGGTCCCCCTTCTCTTTTCATTTTATTCAAACTGTACAGCTAGTCTTATTACATATAAATTTATAAAGAATGTACCGGCTGTATCTAATTTCTACAGAGAAAATGACCGTAGCATCAACAAAAACTCATTATTTTACTCAATATAGATCGCTGGAACGATTTTTAATCATTTCCAAATCAAAAGTGAGTTTATTTCAATCAACAAACGCTTTTTCAAATAACTTCTCTGTAGGTCAATATTATTAAAAAACCAACGCTGAGTAAACCAATATCATAAGTGAAATGCACTACACCTCGTAAATATTGAAATGATACCAATTTTATTAAACAATAAAACACACCTGTCGTATATCAAAGTACGTAAGCACTAACTTTAAATGGACACTTATTATTACTAATTTATTGACCTTGAACCTAGGACGGGAGCTGTTGAGTTTGATAAAGTGACCAATTATTTAAGTTATGAAGGTCTTATTGAACTACTTTATGTGCGTTGCGGTGGCGGCGGTAAAACTGATTGCGTTTAAATTGGACATAGTCTTACTGCAAGAAAATACATTCTTCCTGCCTCCGCAAACATAAAAAGTAATTCAGCGTCCGACCATAATAAAACTACTTTTATTTAATCGAATTTTTGATCTGCACGTTTTAAATTAAACCCGTAATGATATGGTTTATTGCAATTATTAAGTCAAATAGTTTTAAATAGTTATCTAGTCATTAACACGTCGTGCTAGATTTATTCATGATACTATAGTTGCAATCGATAACATGTTTACATTAAATTGACATTAATAAAGGGGGGCAAGGAAACAAAATCGGAGCAGTACGAATAATTACATTAAGTCGCATTTTACATTTTCATACTTCATTTAGAAATTAATCGCCTGACTGATCTTGCTATGAACAAAAAGTTATTTTAAAATATAATAATTTTATTAGGGCTTTATTCCATTTCTATGATACATATATAATCAAAAGCGAAAATATTCAATCCTCGTATTTTGTCAAGTTACTCAAAGTAACCCGTATTTTTTTTTAATAATTTCTGTGTATTCCTAGGAACATCATATCCGTAGACGAGATTAGCCTTAACAAAGAACCAAGTGACATAATAATTAAAAACCAAAATCATTGGCCGATGGAGAATTATGTTGATACTTTTATTAGTATTTAAAGTTCTCTAACTGTAATTTCGCCGATAATTTTTTGTTCGGTGTTGTTTTCGCATCCTATTTTAACCGACGATAAAAGACAAGTCCTCAATTTGATGCGTTTTTGTTGTTCCACTTTTTAGTATGACTGGGCATAACTTTTTACAGAATCATCCAATTTTGATGTTTCTTTTTTCTAACACAATGAGTAAGCTTCAAATTTAATAGGTAAAAAAAACAAAGAGAAGGATTGAGTAAACGGGAGAAGATTTATTTTTCATCCTTTCATTTATATCCCAATTTGGACACTCTTTTCAGTCAATATTTTACGCCACCTAAAAATTTAAAAATTATCAGCACAGATATCCAAATATTTGAGTATCTGTAGATTAATTGCCCAAAAATAATATAATATTACTCCATGTATCAGTGTTGTGTAATTCGTCCCTTTTCGAACTATGAAAGTAGTTACTGCGCTTGATAGAGCAATGCGACATGTACATGCAGTACAACATAAGTCGATACTATATTGAAAGGTAAACTATGTTAAATAGCAAGTATTTTAAAAGATAACAGTGTGGCACAGAATTCACTTACGAATGCGTGATGCCTAAGGTGCTTATGTATATCTACAGCGATACCCAGAAAGACGTAATCGCCCTGCGAACCTGCGGATAAAAGCCAAATACCTATTTACACAGTAGCTTTGTGACGTATTTAAGAATCACCTATGTAACGCATGGGATATTAATAGTTATCAGTTTAACGACGCAACGGCTCGTTGTCTTCGGCTAATTAATGCGTGGACGAATTAAACAGTGGAAAACTATGTGCATACGTACATACTTGCACCGCGTCCTATCCGAGATGCCGGCGTAGACAGGATCACGGCTTCGTCTCGTCACCGGTCGGGCGAACGTATCAAAAACAAGAGGGAGCGTATGGATGCGGCCGGCTGTTTATAAACATTGGAACAAGCGAACGGGATGCGATCAATACCGCGTCGGAGCTGGCGGCCGGTTCCGCGACGTGGGCCCGTGCTCACCTGCCGCGGGAACTGCGTCCGTTCAAAGAGCACGGAGCTGTGGAACGCGAATAGCGACTGTTGCAGCGATGCGGAGTATGCCGTACAGACGTACTTAACCGGCGGCTGGCGGTGGCCGTGTGTGCTGCTCTGTGCGCGCCGCTCTAGCGTTTACGTCACGCATCTTTGACAGCCGGTGCACGCGGCGGACGGCGACGCCGCCGCACTCCGCGTCGAGGCGCCACAAGCGCCGATCGATAGTGCCGCGCGCCGCCCCAGCGGTCTCACCGACCGAACTTTCCTTCCTTTCCTCCGCGCGCCGCATTACACACCTCAATATACCTCCTATCTATAATGCATACACGTTAACATTTTATTCAGATTTCAGCCAAAACTGCACTACCACATAAAAATACTAACTACAGCGAGGGACTTTAACGAATATGTAAACGATCTCAATTCTTATCAGCATAATGAATACCTATGCAATCTGGTAGATTAGTAAGCTACTAAATTTATCGTTTTTCTTAATTAATATTATAGGCGTTAAATTTGTAAAATGCGTTAATTATTAAAATTATAGAAAATGGAAATTAAACTTTTTTTTGTAATGAATTGCTTTTTTCTACTATGGGTAGTTATCGCTGTCTGCCATAATCATTATACCGGAGTAGCCGGTATTATTATAGGATCTATACAATTCGATTCCGTCATTGCCGTTCTACCATCGGACGGTATTGACATCGCACGCATTAGAAAGAAGCATTTCGCTCCAACCTTCTTGATACAAATGGTGAATGATTAGAACAGTCTATCAGAATCAATGTGTCCGTCCAGTTATGACGTGAAGATCTTTAAGAAAGGAGTGTATTGGCTGCTTTTAGACTAGAGCTTTTTACCACCGAAGACTACATAGCCGCTTATCATCAGGTGGGATTGTAACAAGGCCCTAGTCTTTATAATATAAAAAAAAAATGTTTTTTTGTTTACCCAGCACTGTTGTTCACTTCGCTTTGAGATTTCTTTGCTAATAGTAGCTTCTATTTGTCGTGAAAGTGACGGAGCAGCATCATCCCCACCCTGGTTAAATTCTGTGGAACAATCAAGGGAAAGGTCCGAATGCAGTGAGTGATTGTACAGTTACTGACGTTATATCTCTGTAGCCAGAAACCATCTAAGTACAGTACTACCAATATATATTTATTGTATTAGGCGGACCGGAAAATAATGTCGTTTCTGCGCATGCCAATACTTGATTGTCATTTGTCAGCTCATTGTTTTGTTCAGAGGCGTACCAAAGACATTGTGAGGTTATAGTGATTTCTTTACTTATAGACAATTGAATTACAATTTTTTTTTGTAATTTTGGGTAAAATGGCCAGCCAAATACCAGAAGAGGTACACATCCGGCATTGCATGCTCTTTGAGTTTCGCAAGGGAAATAACGCAACAGTTGCTACCAAAAACATTTGCGATGTTTATCCAAATGCACTGGACATTCGTAAATGCCAAAGGTGGTTTTCCAAGTTCAAATCGGGTAATTTTGATCTTTCCGACTCGTATCGATCAGGAAGACCATCAGCGTTAGACAACGACGTGTTAAGGGCGGAAGTGGAAGCAAATCCGTGTCAGACGATCGAGGAATTGTCAAACAGTCTCAACAAACCTTGGTCGACCATCCAAGAACATTTGAAGCAGATTGGAAAAGTAAGCAGAGCAGGTGTTTGGGTCCCGCATAATCTGTCCGAACAGAATAAGGCTAACCGATCAATCACATGCAACTTATTGCTTCAACGACACAACACAGAAGCGTTTTTTGATCGCTTGATCACAGGAGATGAGAAATGGGTCCTGTATGATAACCCAAAACGCAAAAGGCAGTGGCTCTCTCCAAATGAAATCCCTCGGAGTACTGCTAAGCCAGGTTTACACCCCAAAAAAGCGCTTTTGTGTGTTTGGTGGAGTATTCGCGGCATTGTTCATTTTGAATTACTGAAACCTGGAGAAACTGTTACTGCAGACCTCTACAGCGAACAATTGCAGCGAGTCAATCAATCTTTAATTGAAAAGTGGCCAGCGATTGTCAACCGAAAAGGCGTCATTCTCCAACATGACAATGCAAGACCGCACTGCGCAAGGCGAACTCTAGAAAAAATTAATGAATTGGGGTGGGAGGTGCTGCCTCATCCACCATATTCGCCCGATGTTGCACCATCGGATTTCCACTTATTCCGAGCGCTGCAACACTTTTTAAGTGGCAAAACATTTGCAAATTTGGATGATATCCAAAATGCCATCTCTAGATATTTTGCCGAAAAACCAATTAATTTTTATCGATCAGGGATTGAAAATTTACTCACTAGATGGCAAAAGGTTATTGACAATGATGGGGAATACATCATTGATTAAAAATAAAGACTCGTTAAAAATGTATTATATTTAAATATTATTAAAAATGTAAAAATGTATTGTATTATATTTATATTATTATTTAGCGTAAGAAAACGACATTACTTTCCGGTCCCCCTAATACTAAACAAACATCAGTTTGAATGCCTGAGGGTAAAGTCTTTGCGCCTTATTTCAGGCATTGAGCACAGTGTGGTGCAGTATAGACGTGTCATTTACTTTGAAACGAACGTCCGACCCATTTATCGATAAAAGCCTTTATTCCGTATATTTCTATCGCTAACCGATTAATAATTCCGTGAGGTTTGAGCGTTGACAAGCCTTCTGTATGCTTTGTTTACTTCGAGGTCGTCGCCTTTTATTAGAACAGGGAGGGTTGAGACAATGACAAAGATAAACTTAAGTATAAAAAAAAACTTTATATAGTGAGATTTTTATGCAAATATTAAGTTTCGTCAGGACCTTGCCACGCCTCTGACAATAAGTACTACTTACTGCCTTCAACGGAAATTAGCTAACACTTTCACAGGACATTTGGTGAGGCGTAATATGGATTCTACACTTCTCTGCCTGTGTTTCTAAAGCCGTAATCTCTAAGGAAACTGCAGTCCTGGAAAATCCTAAGATTCAGGCGCAGTTGTTCCCTAATTATTATCTTTTATTAAATCAAAAAATTTGTAGACCCAAGCATCCATTATTTCCTTTTTTTTTTTTTACAATTCTTTACTTTGTTACCGCCTTCTTGCTCTTCCTCTTTCTTTCGATTCTTTATTTCCCATTCAGTCGCCATTCTATTTCCTTCTATGGTAGTCCCCATTGCACGAGATCATCATGTAAGTATGACCGCAGCGCCTATTTCTAACACCAAATGGTAGTGTGCAAACGTTACTGTGTTCCGGTTTGAAGAACATTGTAGCTAATGAAATAATTCGGGAATTGAGACTTCAACATTTTCTCAGTGAATCAAATGAGTCTCTCGCTCGTATCCGCACTTTGCACAATTTTAAAAAATTTACCAGATCTGGTCGAATATAAAACTAAAAAAATTAAAACCACAACATCCAAAGTAATCATTACTTTATTATTGAAAAACATGCAACTTGAATTTTTTTTAAACAATGAATAAGGACAAGTCATACGATCAAAACGATTGTGAAACAACCGAATCTGTTATTTAAACACTGCCAAGCCCGATGCTGTAAATTCGACGCCATCTTTACAACGATCATTGAAACCTTTTAACATGACAGTTTGATAATACTGAGGAGGCACAAGGTACAGTTAAGTTCAAATAGCACTTAAATAATGTATAATACAATTATAAACATACCGTCATCAACAATTTTGAAATGTATATTAAACTCATTTACATTAAAAGAAAACTTAAGTAAATCTACTTAAGAGCTCGAAAACTAATTGGCTATTTCAGGTAAATTACTTACACTGCTCCCAACTGGATGTGCTGATCTCACTATTGCTAACGTATTATTATTATACAACCGATAAATAAAATATAAAAAAATAATCTCCGTCTCTCTGCCGATGATCTAACACTTAGCAAGCAACTGTAACCTTAACAACTATGACGTCGTCCGTGTAAATATTTTTTTTCGATAAACAAAAATCGAAGTTCGGGCAGCAGCGCTTTAAAAATAAAAATCTCAAAACTTCTAAAAGGAGAATAATCAATTTTCTAAAAGACTTGTCCGGGATTTGAATCTAATGAATGCGATGATTTGGAGTTGTCTCTACTAGGCTGTACAACCGTAAGGATAAAAACAACGAAAATATAACCATAACCAGATATCAGGTGCGCGGGTTCCAAGTTCGTTTCAGTATACTTTCAGTTGGTTCTTGTCATCAAATCCGGCGGAGTGGCCGGCGTTTCGCACTATGAAAGAATTTCCATCGAAATGCATACGCCGTTCGCCGCGACTGTTTACAAATCACATACAGATAAAACATTTATGTATTATTATTAAAAGAAAACAGGAGATCCAAGATATCTTTTTTAGGCGATCGACATGGAATTGCAGTTTCGACCGCATTGCGCTCGAGCTTTCGTTCAAGGAAAACATTATGAAGAAACCGTCATGCTTCAAAACCTACAGCATTCTTGGACATGTGTCATCTAACAACTCGCACTTGGGATAGTAGATAAAAGGCTTCGAGTCCCATTAATGGTAACAACGCAGGTACACTTGAGCCAAAAAATATTACTGGTCTCTTTTCAGTTCCTTTATTTACCCGAAACATAACGAAGTTTCAATAAAACAGGTATGTTAAAAATAACACTTCACATTGACGAGTTACAGGGAGTCACACATCTCATGTAAGTGATATGCCTGCCCATATCTATAATATTTAAAAACTAGTTAGAATGTTAAACACAGAATCACAGCGTGTTCGTCGCTTTAAACCATAAGGTTCCTAATCTCTATACCATAGCAAGTTCAGTAGCTATAACGCCCGTGAAAGCGAAACACGGTAACGTTTCCACATTCCTAAATAGAGACTTTAATAGGGAGTTACGTAGATTGGTACGTAACTCTAGACTATTATAAAATTATACGGAATAATTTTTTTGTATTATTTTCAAGGTAATTTAAATAGAAGAGAAATAAAACACCAAAGTCATGTATTGCTGCTTACCGTACAAATAAATGTTGAGTCTGACCAAGAGAAGCTGTACAATGGACAAATGGACTGGTAATAGAAGCAGATCCGTTGCTAGGGCTGGTCCGCAACTGGTATTTATGGCTGCAGCGGTGAATACTACATGTGTCAAATACAAAAAAATCTTAGTGAATATTAGGCTTTCCTAATTAAAACGAAAAAATGCTGTTTCGCTAATCAAACTACTGAGGTAACGAGACAACGTCTTGTGTCACAACGCCTTAATGGTTTGTCGAACAATATAGTAAACAATTCTAACCAGCATCATATGTTATTGTATATCATTTAACAACAGGTAAATCACGCTGGAACTGGAAGAGCAGATAACGGACACCAGACAGGTCACCTGAAAGATGAACGATAAAAAACAGACAAAAAAAACAACCAACCGCACTAGCCCATCGGCCGTCTGGCTTACTCGCACGTTGTTAATGATCCAGTTGTCGATGCCGTCGTCGGTGAGCCAGTACTGCATCGCCTGCAGCAGCGACAGTGCCTTGTTCACGTACGAGGGACCGTGACCTGATTCACTGTACAACCAGAGACTTTTAAATATTATCTTGTTATTCAGCACCCGGAATGGATAATAGGCTATTGGTAGATCTTTATTGGCGAAGACCGTTTAGATGGCTAGGCTACGGTGGCCACAACTACTTGAACCATAGCACGATCACAAGAATTACAGACACTAAGTGTAAATACGATCAATAATATTCGGATTTAAGCCTTTACTTGCAGCTGGTGGATATACCAGACGGAGCTATTACGATTTACATAGTTAAATAGTATGCATACTTACTCATTATACTATTTCTACTTTCTTTTTACGTAGATAAGCTACCCAAGTGTTGGTTACGCTTATACTAGGTGATACTTTACGAATACTCAACTGGCCAAATTGGACTTGGAACATTCTACACTTAACTCTTCTTTCTTTTTTTCTTGGCCTTTGCAATTAAGCTGGCAAACGGGTATAAATCGGATTTCTTACTTTAAGTCATAGCATACATTGAAGAGTAAAATGACGTTATAAATATCACATACAATGATAATTACTTGTAAAATACGTTAAGAGTGAAGTCCTGGCTCATATCGAGAAAGGTGTCGGTGGTGGTACGAGTTCCGGCAGCGTCTACAAGATACACCAGAGCACACTGCTCCGCCGTAAACGAAACCCCCTTGTACCACATTTTTGCGTACCTTTAGTGTAACACAAGAGTTGGAATGTATAAATTTTTATTTAGAAAATTTTTAAACACGTTTAACTAATGTCTTATTACAAAATGTGACAACAATAAACAATGTAATATTAATATTAAATTGTAGAGTGTCAAACATACGTATTTGATAAAATATAAAGAAAATGGAAGCTGTCGTAACGAAAACAAAAAAAAAGTTTTAATGTCACCCCTGTGCTTTGTGAATTAACAATGTTTGGATATTGATTTAACTGTTTCTGGAACGCATGGCTAGATTGCTAGCACAGAGAGGTCCATAGAATATTTCAGGGCTACTAGTTAAGGAATATGGTAATAAGTTTTCCCGATAATGGATATCCAAGACCTTTTAATGTTTAACCTGCCGCCACATAGCATTGCAATTTTTCAGCTCCGAACATATGAGATAAAAATTTTCTAGGCGCTTTACCATTGTCACCTAACACCGTGTCTATTATGCTAGCCCATTGTAGAAGAAAAAGATTTTACGACGGTGATAGTCAAATCTATCTAAAAAGTACTAACATCTTATAATGCACAAACCGACAAAGCAAGATATTAGATACTTCACTGAACACCCATCGCCTTATTACAGTAAGAAGTAATAGGCGAAATACTTGTACCTCTACATAGGGAATATTAGATGCATAAAAAATGAAAAATTGAATATATGCAAAAACAAATCTCCTAGTAACTAACTTGTTGTTCCCCTGCTGATGATGCGCTTGTATCTCCACACGAGAGCGATAATTGTAAACTCGTCCGTTAGGATGGATGAGAGCTGCGGCTGCGCCAGACTGCGACAACGCTAACACAATGTTGTACTTGGCATTTGTTACACGTACCGCTCCATCAACAGTCATGTCAACTCTGAATTAAAAAAAAATGAGTCTTATATTTTCAAATTTAATAATATAAAAAAAGTAGTAATGAAATTATTTAAGTGCCTCCATTGAGCAGGTTCAAAAAACCGTAACGTCTAAACGCCAACATATGGGGGCACCGTAATTGAACCAAAGACCTCTATGCTACAATGCAAGCGCTTTGCTAATCCGCCACGGAAACAGTTACTACAGTTAGTATCAGGCATAACATTGTGAACATTTGTTTCAACATTCATTAATAATCAAATTATATTAATACTCACTTAACCCTATCTCTCAGTCTTAGACAAACCGTGCCGTGAGGAGTTACTGAAGCGTTGTAACGAGCTCCACCAGCCACGTCAGTCACCTATATACACACACATACTAGATATGTAACGAATGTTCGAACTCCGACGTTCGCGAGTAAAAATGAGCATGGGATATTATACACTTCCGTCATGTGTTTACAATGCGAATCTGAAAACTGTTGGTCCTCCGTGACTAACAGCTACAAATCGGTCTAAACGGCGGGGGAAATGAATAGGTAAAGGCGATAAAATTCGTAAAATTTAATTATATTAAATAAATGCTACTGAAATAATTAAGAAAGAATTTTTTTTTCCAACTTGAATATCTTATTGACCTATAAAATGTTTTAGGTAAATTATGTTATTTGCATTCATAATATTTACAGCAGAAACAACAATAAGGCCGTAATATGATTTTTTTTTAAATTGACAATATTATCGCTGATCACGATCCCACCTAAAGTTAAATGGCGATGTGGTCTGTGCTGGTAAGGCACACTAACACAGTAACAGCCTATTTACACTTTCCTTGAAGACACTCCGTCAACTGTTTATTGCCGAGTTGTAGTGTCATGGAATAATCTACAAAAATACGCAATTTATACTCAACTTCAATTAATTTATTTAAATGCAAGCTTGATAAACATCTAGCTGCTTCTTGTGCCGACTCCTTCATTTAAATATTTGAAGGACCTACATCACACATAAAAACAATCGAAAATATGGCTACGCTTAAAGCTAAATAAACAATAAAATGATTGTTTACATTGTTCGTATAAAACAAGACCATACAATTTTTGTGGTCTGTTTATTCTTAATATTCAGCTTGACTTATTTCAATGGGACTTACTAGTATTTAAAAAAATACTCGAATCGTATGAATAAAGTAGTCTCATAACTTATCAATTATTAGTGACAGGCCAATGTAATAACGATAATGATAAAAACATACTTATTAAGAATAATCTAAAATTCAACATCAACTTTAGTAATCACCACGATCATTGCAAAACATTGAGACTCTTTCAAAAAAAAATATCTATTCAATAACGTAACCATTGGTATCATCATTAACAGCCGATAAACGTCCACTGCTGGATCTAGGCCTCCTCCAAAAATCTTTCCGTAAATCGGTCCCGCGTTGCTCGCATCCATTAGCTTCTCGCAAATCTCACCAGATCATTGGTATATAAAATTATTATTACTCGACTGATTAAGTAAGATTTAAAAAAATGGTTACTTTTCGATGTAGTACGGAGTAATGTGGTTGTAGCGACGGTTATTGAAAGACTATTTATAGTAATAGTGGTACTGAGAGCAATACTAACGTTATTAGATGGTATTTAATGCAATGCTGGTCAATACATTCGCACCCACCACTACTATCGTATTGCAAAATTGTTTAACCAGAAAGACATTTATTTCACCTCCAAATCTCTCCAAGTGTCAGCGTGGTAAATATCATCACCAGGATAAAATGGAGCCTTTCGTTGAAGAGGCGCCCTCCACGGAGGCTGCCATGCAGCTGCACCCACTAACTCGGCTTGCCCCAAGCCACCTTCCAAAAATTTACTATAGTCTTGAAATGCGGAAAGATTTGATTCCTCCTAAAATGACACAAACATGTCACATTTTTAAATTCTCGTAAAGATAATTTTTGTGCTTTGTCCTCCTATCAAGATAAAATCTTTCTTCTATTGAAATACAGATACTGTTTATAATTTCGACAAAAAGAGACAGGAAAATGAACCTATAACAAAATAGAAGTTACTGCATATCCGAAATAAAAATAGAAATTTTCAAGAAGCAAATTTTTCGTGTGTTCGTTTTCTTTTTGTTAATGCTACTTCTTGACGTAAAATGAACACAATTTAATAATAAGAACTTCCTATTCGCTTGAGTATCTAAAACATTTTTCTGTAAAATTAATAAATACTAATATTTAAATGATAATTAAAACATAGGAAGGAAGTACTACCTGATTGTATGAATGAGCAGTATAAACACTTCGAGGCCTAACGGGCATTGTCACTTCTTTTCTAAAATCTGTACCCGCCATAGTAACTTTAACCAAATAAAATTTTAAACTATTATTAATTGAGACAAATACATGAAACTCAATAACTAGCGACACTGGAAAATGTTACATAATACATAATACTTTATTCTAATAAAGTTAAAGAAAAAAGTAATTTGTCGTTTATTTAATTCCAAATTCAAATGTTATCGAAGAGCTTTTTTGGCCAGTTTTTAATGATATTTCTAATCAAAAAAGCACCGTCTTTTTCACGATAAACTGTATCACAATAATTTTTTAAAAACAAATTTTTAGAAATTAACATTAAATAAACAAAAATTAATGTAGAGTTATTTCAGTCTTATAACATCATATTTTGAGATAAAAAAATTAAAATCAAAATTCCCATAACTTTACAACCAAAAACAATTTATTATTTTTGGAAAAAAAACATTGAAACTTTAATAAATCATTTAATAATCTAAATCATTTAAAGCTAGTTAAAAACTTCTATGCATCTATTAAAGGAAAAGTAACACAAATAGTTTCACTAATATTATTTCTATTAAATATATACCCTTACGATTTATGTAATATAGTTATAAATAATACGGTATGCTATTAACTGATCAATTTTTCCACTATAAAAATAATCACAACAAAAATTAATTTCTGAACGTAATATTGATGTGGAAGTTTTTATTCGAAACGCATCGCCATGTTGGAACTTTTATGAAATATAAATCTAAATATTTTTTTTTTTTCAATTGTCTATTCAATCTAATATTATAAAGAAAGAAGAATAATAACACAATACATATAAATCTGGTATAAATCTCAGTTTCTTCAAAAGTTTTCAATTAAAGTATTAAAGCTGTAAAATAGCGACAATATCTATGACTATAAAATAAGTAACATTTTAAAACCTAATTCTTTTTATTAACCGTAAGGTAAAATTATATATATGAATAATTTCATAATTGTAATATAAATTATACAATTTGTAACATGAAACTAAATTAATTAAATTATTAAAAAAAATATTCTTCACTTTGTTATTAAGTCATAGACAACTTGTAGATGTGGAAGGAACAAATCCACATTTAAGTTGCCATCACTGTCTGCGCTGGCAACATAACAGTCGCGCCACGTTTCCCGGCCTTTTAGTTGTTCGTACGCCATCAGTATTAAACACTTTAATCTTTAGTTTTGTTAGATAAATTAATAAATTAAAATGAGTGCTGCAGCACCGCCACCAGCTTATAAAATTGGCATTGTAAAGCAGGTAATATCATACTTTATATGTTTAATATTTGTAATTGTCTCGTAGTGATTTCACATGCCTGCCCCCTCTTAGCAAAGCGCTTATAATTTCATGACATTATTCCTATCTTAAAACAATTTTTTCATTTGTTATAATACCTTTTATTAATAATCTTAATTATTTTGTTTTGTACAGAGCAATTTTATGATATTCATTATATTTTAAGGTAAAATTGAACCACGGCAGCCATATTGGACGCCAACATGCACGCCTTCTTTTGATCAATTTTTAGAAAGTATAATTTAAATTTAATATTCTTTATAATTTACAGGTCATATCCGGAGACACGATAGTTATAAGGCGGAAGCCGAAGGGTGGTCCGCCACCTGAAAAGATTATCGGACTGTCTGGTATCGTCGCACCGAAACTAGCTCGCCAAAAAACATTCAATAAGTAAGTAGTAAATTTATTTAAACGGATATATTTACATTGTAATGGTACCACTTCGTTTTATATTTTTACATCTTTACAGCCTAGTTAATAATCGCAATTCTGAGGTTAGGGTGAGGAGGAGAAACCCGAATCGCTCACAAAATGCAAGTAGTGGCCATTTGTCCATGGCCCGGAGCCGGTTGGTGGATTTAATTTGACTTTATAAAATTGTATAAGAATTGTTAATATAAGGCAGTAACAACTTCTCAACAAAACTGTTCATATACAATGTATACCATCTCTCATCACGGGTTCCGCTAGCCTGTTGCTTACCTTATTCGTAAAGATAGAAAGTTGTTTAAGCCTGAACAGATTAATTTCCTCTGGAAATTAAAAAAAAAATTATTTAACATATCTTATACAACAATCAATCAAATTCAAATCGATGATAAACTTGATTATTTCTAGATTTATAATTTCAATTGATTTTATAAAATAGTAATTTTCAATATTAATAAAAGAATGTTATGAGATGTACCAATATTTGAAGAGCAATAAAAACATTAGTAAAGATTTTCCAGTTCTTAATAAAACCAATGAAATTTATGAGAACATCTAAATCACTTTTACTTTACATAACATAAAACCTTAATTTATTATTATTCAGATACTTATATTTAATTCTTTTTATTTATACATTTACCAATTTTAAACATTATTATTTTATATTGAGAACTTTTAATAAAGCTAAATATGATTGATAATTGAATTAAAGATAAAGAGATAGTTCCAATAACCAACAATTATTGAGAAACATGATTAAGCTTTGACAAAAATACATTGTACTCATAAATTATAAGATATAAGTAAAATTCAGTTAAATATTTGGTAACATGTTTAGTATTCTCCGATTGGATATCCACAAACCAGCACTGGGAGAGTGTAATGGATAAATGGCTTTAACTGTCTTAAAAATATATAGCTCCAAGGCTTAGCAGTTGAAACATTAAAAAGACTTATTTTCATTATTAAGATAACTACATAACAATTGACAGGTTTTTTTTATTTAATTAAGCAACGAGAGAAACCAAAAGTTCACCTGATGGTAAGTGATACGCCTAACGCGGCGCTAGTTAGGATGATATACACTGTAATACATAAAGCAAGTCGCTTCAGACAAATATTGTATCTTAATATTATACTAACTACAACACTCTTCAAACCGAAACACTATGATGTTTGCACACTACAAAGGCAGCAGAAATAGGTGTTGCAATGATACTGATGCAGACTGTCTCCAGCAATAGTTTCTACCTCCAGTATACCCCACACCTTGCAATGTTATAACTCACATTTGCAATTTCGGGGTGTATAATGAGCAGAATTTTAATAAAATATGTTCTTGATTCTGTAGCTGGCATGGGTGCCAAAAGTAAGAGTGTTATACTTTCACTTTTGGTAATTATAAAACACTAAAACTAGTGTAAGTGCAAAAGAAAATCTTTATTTACCTGTTTCATACCAAATTAATGTAACAATAAAAAGAGATATTTTAAAAAGAATATAGTATATATTTTAAATATTAAAAGAAAGCTGCATCACACAAAAATTTTGTCCTTTGCACTCCGTTGTTGCCGTTTTTGCGACATTAAATTCACTTTAGCAGCTACAGTGACAGGATTGTTTTACTGTCAGGTTAAATCGTCTATTTACATTATAAAAAGTGCTTCATATAGTTTCATACTACAATTATAACGTTATAACCCAGCATGTAGTGAATATGGAAGGAGAAATGTGATTGTACTGCTGGTAGAATTACTATCAATGAAATGCCATCTAATAGGTACAATAAAATTAAATCACAAGGGCATATCTGATTCAATAAACCTGAAATCAGTGGAAACAAAAAAATGTTTACATAAAGGTACAATTACCTGTACATATGATGATAAAGTCCTGGAAAGATAAAAGGTGGTTACACTATTAAGCACCAGTGATAGTGCTGAATTCTTTACATAAACAAGATTTGTAAAAAGAAAGGGATATATATGTATGTGAACAAGAAAATGTGGAAAAATCAAAAGTTGTTAATTACACAGCTTCAATTGGTGGTGTTGATAGTGCAGGTCAATACACATTGTAATACTGTTTCCTTAGAAAATCTTTTAGTGGTGGAGGAAAATGTTATTTTGTGGGATAGAGATATTTGTCATAAATGCATACATTTTATACAAGTATATAAAGAAACCAAGAATGAAAAATCACCGTGCCATTTACTCATAGGTGAGTTTGGCGAAGATTAATCAAGATGTTCCACTTCGACATATAAAACAAGATTGGACAATTCATACCTAATGTGCAAGAAGAGAGATAGTGCAATAGACAGGAAAATGGACAAAAATGTGAAACTTTAGCATGTGATATTTGACCCAGTAAACTGCAAATGCATATGAGTGATTATTTCCAAAGATATCTCACTGTAAGAAGTTTTAAACCCTAAAATTTGTTTTTCTTTTATAATGTTAGTTAAAATATGTTTCTTTATAAAATAGCTAAGAAACAAATGTTTTGTTCAATTACAATAACTCAATTTTTCTCTTACGTCACAAGTATGGGTGCATGTAACTAAAAATACGGTGCTCAAGTTGTTGGTATCCCCTATTCCCCCTAGTTACTAGGTTGGAGTGCAAAGGATGAAATATGCAATAAGCCAGGACCATCTAATCGATAACTAAGAAAAGTTAACCTGCCACTACTTGTGATTTCAACAACCTTAATGTGTGCTGGTTATAATGATACCTTGACTAAAATATATAGTTTTATAGAAAGTATGTTTCAATAATTCAAGAGAACATAAATATGTTACTATGATTAAAAAGTTTCCGAGAACTTAAATTAAACTACATATAAAATAGTTTTAAAGGAGATAATGTATGTAGATTTATAATATGTATGGATATCGAGATATATAGTCCACAATGTTAAAATTTACCTAACAGCAATTAAAGGTGCTAATGCAGCACGGTGTTCATATAAAAGTTTAAGATTAATATGTTTAACAAATGTACACATTAAATAATGGTATCGAAATAAGAAAAACTATATGATTTAAATATAAATATGTCACAATCATTAACTTTTTATTGATTGCTTTGCAAATATTTATTTTCTTCTGTTACCCACCACTGCCTTGCTACTATTTCTCCTATCTCTCATTGGACTAGTTATTATACTGGCTTTAAATTTAATAAATTTTTATATATCATGGGTTGATAGCAAACAATAGCTGGTGTATAACTAGTTTGCCATATCTTCATTATTTCAGCCAAGTCTAAATAAATCACAAGAGAGGTTTCTGCAAAAGAGCAACTTATTTTAAACATTCTAGTTATGTGACATGTAATTTGCGAATTTATGGTTATTTGTGACAGTTATTACGAAAACAAGGTTAAAATTTTAATGTATAAAATATGTTTATATCCATATTGACTCTTTACCCATTATTCAAATGCAGCGGTATTCACATATAAAAAGTATAACCATTATTTCACGTATTTTTTTAGTTGAATAGACTAAAATCTATTTTTGTTTATTTAATTAAGATATATTTTAATTAAAAAAAGAACTTTGCTGTGCTATCACTTTTTTCCACCACTTGTTGAAATTGCAAATTTAAAAAGTCTTACGTTCAATATATCACTAGTAGATCTATACATTTAACTCATAAAACAAAACAAAGGGGGAAATTGAAATGCAATGGTCAACAATAATTTAATTCAAATGTTGAATAAGTGAGGTATGTTAACTTCTGTAATCTTATTTACCTGCGATTTGCTAATGCGAAATTTAAAACGTGATACAGTTTCAATTTATAAATTAAATCATTTTATGTAAACCCAAGCTATGCGATTTTGCAAACTGTTTTAAATACAAGTTTAATAAAATTTAAAATATTTTTTAATTGTTGAATTACATATTTATTGAAATCATAAAAAGTGAGTTGTTAAATTAGATGCAACATTAAATAATTCTAACATTCAACATCTTTCATAGTGAAGTGACAAAAAATCGAAACAAGTTTTTACAAAATTATTGACACCAGTAGTTAGTTGAGTATCTCTTTCTGTAATATAAAGAAAACTAATGAGCTGTGTTTGTTGCCAGTGATACTGAATCAAAAGATGAGCCTTATGCATGGGAAGCTAGAGAGTTTCTTCGCAAAAAGTTAATTGGCAAAGAAGTTATCTTCACTGCTGATAAACCCCCAAATTCGCCAAGGGAGTATGGGATTGTTTGGGCTGGCAAGGATCCAATTAAAGATGAAAATATTGTTGAGAGTCTAGTTGCTCTGGGTTTGGCTAAAATACGGGAAGGTAGCCGAAACATTCCACAGATGAAGACACTTGTAGAAATTGAAAATGTTGCAAAAACACAACAAAAGGGAGTTTGGGGACCCGATATTCAGGTCAGCTTTAAGATTAATTTATGCTAAATCTTCTTCTCTTCGAAAATGTATTTTATTCATGAAAACAAAAAATTTGCTACACAGAATCATATCCGAGACATTAATTGGAATGTTGAATATTCGAAGGAATTTATTAATAAATTCAAAGGAGAGCCGGTCAGTGCAATAGTGGAATATGTTAGAGATGGATCAACAGTAAGATTGATCTTATTACCTGAGTTTCATTTTGTAACAATGTTGTTATCTGGGATAAGAGTAAGTATAATTTTTTTTGTCAGTTCTTTTATTGTATTTCAATTTGCTGTAAATATTTGTTCTCTTAAGCATTTTTTTTTTTACATTTATAATTCCTTTTCTATTTTTTCTGATATATTTTAAACTATTTCAAATTTAAAACGCACTTAACAAAAAGCCAGACATTTTTTTTATTTCATGAGACAAGTATGATACTCGCAAACTGTTCAGTAGTTTAATAACATGTTTTCTTTATTATTAATAATTTGTTTATAATATTACAGTGCCCAGCAATTAAACAAGATGGAAAGTCAGAGCCTTATGCGGAAGAAGCAAGATTTTATGTTGAGTCAAGAATACTCCAAAATGATGTTCATGTAATTCTTGAGTCGGTCAATAATTCCAACTTTGTAGGCACTATCTTACATCCTCAGGGTAATATTGCTGAACTTTTATTGCGACAAGGTTTTGCAAAGTGTGTTGACTGGTCATTGACTGTAATGAAATCAGGTATATACAATTTCTTTTCACAGCTTTTCAACTTCTAAACAATTCCAGATCTATGAACAATCCAATTTCAGATATAGATCTAAAATATCAAATTAAACTTTAAGAATCTAGCATTAATTTGTGATAGTTAAGTACTCAGTTTGTAAAGGGGCTGTATGTGCTGTCTCTGACAGGGGCCAGTGCAATTACTATTGAGCTTGAGCTTTCGGTGATGGAAATTATCGTGAGGAAACTGGCATGTTTCAATAATGACAGTACTACATTGAGTATGTTACATTAACCAACATGCCCAGCTTGTGTGGGTAAATAAATCGCCTTTAACTCTCTCTTTATAAGAGAAAGCACTAAGTCCCAGCAATGGTAATGCTAACAAGGACTACATATTATTACAAGCAAAAAAAAAAATCAAAAAGTTCTTAATACAATATAATATTTTGATTAATTAGGTGCAAATGTGTTGAAAGCCGCTGAAAAGCAAGCAAAGGAAGAGAGACTGCGTATTTGGATGAATTTTGATAGTAACTCAAACAACATTTCTGCACAAGATAAAGAATATTCAGCAACTGTAGTAGAAGTTGTTAATGGGGATGCCTTGGTTGTTAAAACTAGCAATGGTAATACGAAAAAAATATTTTTAGCCAGCATCAGGCCCCCTCGTGAAAAGTAAGGAAATTTTACATCTTTTCTGAATATATAAATCTTAAGATTGTTACTACTGTTACTTATTATATTCAATGTTTATAGAAACAATGCCCAAGGTGAAGAAGGAAATAACTCGCCAAGACCTATAGGATTTAAACCATTGTATGACATCCCATGGTTATATGAAGCACGTGAATTTCTTAGGAAAAAAGTTATTGGCAAACGAATCAATGTTACAACTGACTATATCCAGCCAGCCAAAGACAACTTCCCAGAGAAAATTTGCTGCACTGCCATTTGCGGCGGAACGTGAGTTCGTTAAAAATATTTCCAAACCATGTTATGTACATTAACTCTGATAGTCATTATTAATTCTTTTTTATTTATCAGTAACTTAGCTGAAGCTCTGGTAAGCAAAGGCCTTGCTACTGTAGTGAGATATCGCAATGACAATGACCAGAGAAGCTCTCATTACGATAAACTTCTGGAAGCAGAACATAAAGCTCAAAAAGCTGCCATTGGTTTACATGCTAAAAAAGATATTCCTACCCATCGTATACAGGATACTAGTGGCGATACCGGAAAAGCCAGAAGGTTCTTCCCCTTTTTGAAAAGAGCTCGTAAGACAGAGGCAACTGTAGAGTTTGTTACCAGTGGTTCACGAATGAAGTTATATATTCACAAGGAATCCGTTCTTATAACATTTTTACTCGCGGGGATTAACTGTCCACGAGGAGCTCGTCCCAGCACAAGTGCGGGTCCCATGCAAGAAGCTGAGCCATATGGTGAGGAAGCGCACCAATTCACAAAAGAAAAATGTTTCCAGCGTGATGTCATTGTGACCATTGAAGACATAGATAGAGCTGGAAGCTTCATTGGTTGGCTGTGGCTTGATAATGAAAATATTTCAGTCTCATTAATTGAGCGTGGTCTCGCAACTATGCACCACACTGCTGAGACCTCTGAATATGCAAGAGCCATCAAAACGGGCGAGGAAAATGCCAAGAGAAATCGTATTGGTCTTTGGAAAAATTATGTTGAGAAGCAAGCTGAAAAAAAGATTTCTCTGCCTCTAGAACGAGTTATTGATTATCAAAAAATTATTGTCTCTGCTGTTGGTCATGAAGGTCATTTCTTCACCCAGTCTGTCGATATGTTTGCAAAATTAGAAGCTTTGATGGGAAGAATACATGTTGATTTTAAAAATGTGCCTCCATCTGGTTTGTTTGTGCCAAAGAGAGGACAATTGTGTGCAGCTTGTTTTACTATGGACAAGCAATGGTATAGGGCCAGAATAGAGAAAGTTTTTGAAGATAGGAAAGCCCTCGTGTTCTACTATGATTATGGAAACAAAGAGGTAAGATGGTGCAAGAAAAACATGTTAAAACTTCATATTTTATTTTGTCAATAAAGTTGGCGTTTATAATTAGCAATATCTATCGTTGTATATGTAATGTTGCATTATTATTAAAACTAACATAAATATATATGTACAAGCCGATAAATGTCCACTGCTGGACATAGGCCATGACCTTTACATTGATGAGTACTGCGTTGCACACATGCGGTGGGTTATCAGTATATCGCTGCTATTGTTACCAAATCGTCAGTTCATTTTATGGGAGGCCTTCCAACACTACGTCTACTGGTACGCGGGCGCCACTAGAGGACCTTACTGCCCCATCTGCCGTTAGTTCTTCGAGCAATGTACCCTGTCCACCGCAACTTAAGTCTAGCTATCTTTTAGGCTATGTCCATGACTATAGTTCTTCTGCGGATCTCTACATTTCTGACTAGATCCTGCAAAGAAACTCAAGCATAGCCTTCTCCATTGCCGTTTCGGTGACTATGAGCCTTTATATAAGTCTGATAGTTATAGACCACATCTCGGTTTCATATGGCAACACTGCAAACATGCACAAGTTGCAGACATTGCAGTATCTGAGTCGAAAAGATGCTGTGTAGCTTCCTGAACACTGCCCACCCGAGTTGTTACATTAAGTATACGAATTATTTATTTATATAATGTTATATATTACTCTGTAGGTGTTGGACTTTTCAAGAATTGCACCATTGCCTCCTGGTTCAGAAGTTGATCCGCCATATGCTGAGGAATATTCATTGGTTTGTGTCAAGTTTCCTCGTGATGAAGAAGAACGTGCTGAAGCAGTTCGTGTCTTCTCGATTGAGGCACTAGATAAAAAATTGTTGCTGAATATTGAAACGCGCGGTTCGCCACCAGCTGCTACTCTTGTAGATTTGACTGCTAGTGGAGATATTGGCAAGGTAGGGATTTGTAATATTTCAACCACACAACTCTAGAGATCCATTACTATTTTTTATATATAATAATAATCTATTGAGTGACAAAGAAGTTATAGGTGCTTAAGTACTGCTCTAGAACTGACAGGTTGTCATATATGAATGTGGGAACTCAGAATTGTTGTTATGACGACAGGTCCGAAGGATATTAAGCAAGATCAAAACAACCAATCCAACAAACTCCACTATCTGGTAAACATGAATAAGGCCTAATTTACTTATTGAATGATCTATATAATTAGTGTTGTATGATCATTGTTACACGTAGACAAGATGATTCAAGTGTTTATTTTTCCCAACTATCCGCAAAATTTTTTTTATAAACAGCATAATTTTTTCATCATAATTCTATCCACCGAGTCATCACTAGTGTTAATAAGCATGGAATATCTGAAGTTATTATTCAAATAAAATAAAAATAAGCTATAACTTTATCAATAAGTATGTCTGTTTCTTTTAGAACCTGATTAAAGAAGGTTACGTGCTGATGGACTACGTTCGCGAGCCGCGATTGGTCCCCCTGATGAACGAGTACCGTTTGGCCCAGGAGCACGCAAAGATCTCGCGCCTGAACTTGTGGCGGCACGGTGACATCACCGATGATGACGCGATTGAGTTTGGTGCGCGCCGCTAGCGGGAGCTTCCCCGGTACGATCCTACCGCTTCACCTTCGCATACAAGAAACTGTGCAACGTGCTCAGCTCAATATCTCATCTTGTTCCTGGTAATAAACCAGTTCCTGTGAAGGTAGCAAACGTGCCACGAACATTAATTATATATATACCCTGTGCGCCCCACACCCACTCTCCTTTTCCACACAGCACTCCCACCCCCCATGCACATCCCTATCTCCCTATCCTAAAACCGCCAAGTATATCCCATACCTTTAAAGACTTGACGATAAATACAGTTTTAAAGACGTTTGTGATTATAAACTTTCAAAGTGAACACTATGAACACGTAATATTCGTGTAGGTAGGTATATTGATAGATGTGCAGCCTACGTGCTGTATTATAATATTAATAAAAAAATATTGATTTAGTATAATAATATTCAATGTATCCCCTTTTTTTTATTAAAATTTACTACATAATGTATTTTAAATTACATGAAATTTTAATATTTAAGAGGTTCATGATGCATGTAATATGAGTAGTTGTGTAAGAAGTTAATAGTTTAATATACATATATCTGCATCTTTATATATTTTTATATATGTATATAGATGCAGATATATCTGCATAATAAAACTTTTTCATATACAATAACATATTTTTTTTTTTTTTTCATTTTGTTATGTGCTGAATTTTTTTGCCTAGTTGTTAATTTTTATTTCTTATATTGTTTGCATAATAAGAACTTTATTTTGTATGTTACATAAGTGGACATGTTGATGGTCGTTTTTTTACTTACTTTACTCATTTAATATTTATAATAATTATTTTGTAGTTTGCATGCAACTCTGTGGTCGTGTACATTCAGTATGTGGTTAGGTTAGACGTTTATTAACGTGGTATCAAATATCTGTGCTGGCCTGGGCCCGATTTAGATAGTAAACACTTTATACAATTATATGCGGAGTCCTTATAAAAAGGATTCAAATGAATTAGTCATTTGTACTTATAAATTCTATGTGCGTTATGTTAAACCTACCTCTGTCCTGATTGTTAAGAAATAAATTATTTACTTCAGTAACAGGTACCCCAATGGCTTGGTACTTTGTTCATTACATTGCATGAAATAAAGCTGATTATAAACAAGTTTTTTTGTATTATTTACCTATTTTATACTAGGAAACGAAGAGACTAGAGATACGCTTGCCCGTAACCACGTGCTGCTCTAGTGGTAAACATAGCACCGAATTACGTGAGTACTGAGACAGGATGTCAAGTTTTATGGATTGGTCACCCACGGTGGAGCTAAGAGAATCCTACCCTGTCGGCACCAGGTGAGTTACTCTGATGAGGGTGGCGGGAGCATGTTTGTACTGCCTTTCGCAGCCTAGGTGGAGTCGCAGAAGGAGACTATTGTCGGTATGGCGATTCGTCGCTCACAATCCTCCGGCGGCCATATAATTGTTGGTGGCGGACTCCGAGACCTGATTTGCCGCAGGGAATCGGGATACTTTTCTCTCTTGGTTTTTATGATGGCCACTGGGTGACAGATTTGGAGGGATCTTTTACCCAGGAATAAGAGGCCGAGAGGGGAGCGCTCCAATTTCCAACGCACTTTTCACAAACGTGAAAAGAAGGGGTTGATCTCCCGCAGAGGTGAGGCTACATAGTGCAGCGGGGTCGCGGAGTGCGAAAGCGTTTCCCTTGTAAGCGATGAAAGTGGAACATCGTGGAGTTTTGGAATCGGCGGAAGTCTTACATAACCTGTCTGCCCTGCGAGGACGGGTATGCGAAAGCATTTCCTCCACGTAAAGAAAAAAAAGTATGTCTCGTTTATCTCAGTAATATCACTACCGACTACACCAATAAGAACTACAATATTTGCACACTACTGCGGCGGCAAAATTATGAAAATCGATAATGTCTAATTAGATGGTCCCTGGCAACAGACCTACCACCCGTAAAATATTATTATTACATAGTTAAAATCGTAATACTAGCCTTCATCGATTGGTGGAATTATCGATAGTAAGTTATAATGAATTGCAGGGTAAAAGATTTTGACTTTTTAAAAAAGAAAAAAAAATGCAACATTAAAGTAATGATTTATTACAAAATTACTGTGTAAAATATAAAAGTCCACCACCAAATAACTTATAGTTAAATTACACGAAATAATATTCAATATGTGCAAACAATACACTCGTCAAAAACCATCATCATAACAGCCAATTTACGTCCCTCCTGTTGGGGCACAGGCATACCCCCGATGAGGGCGATTGGGGATGTTCGGGCGCAAAAACCTTACTCAATCGAACCATGCTTCACTGATAAATGATAACCGCACTAAGCCATGGAGGCTATTTAAAAATTTATTTCCATTTTTTTTTATGTAATTACCGTAGCGACATTATCCGAGGAACCTTACAAAAGATTAAATGCAATAAATGATATAAAATTAACTTACTCATTAAACTAGTCTACAATGAAATCATAAATAATGTAAGCAGAAGATTATAAATATATTTTATTTATTTATTGTACTTTAATTTGTAAAACAAATAGTCACTTTTTGCTTTTATAACATTCCGTTTTTAGTCTACAAAAATATGTATAAATTGACTATGGCATAATCTATAATAAATTGACTTTTGTTTTTTGTAATCAGTGGGGAAATCTTCTAAAGATTCCCTGCTTATGGGGGGAAGAAAAGGTTATGTGGGATTTTTACCCACTAAAACCCCCACGATGGCCGTTCTAATGCGTCGCGGGAGGCCTCGGGTTTTCCTAAGGATCGCACTGATGCCTCCTGGCACTATGCCTAAAGCACGTCCTAGGGAGAGCTGTTGCCTTCCTCGACAATATCTTGGTACAATGAGAACTAGACCACCTCGTACTTCTCGTTCATCCCGGACTCGCTTAGTGGACAATGAGGGCTTCCACTCTCAAAGCGCATGTACCCAAAGGCTTACCTGACTCCTATTCATAATAGCCCGAGACTGCAGAGCAAATGATGAGTTGACCTATATCCCTAACAGTATCATAAGGCAATAGTAATTGTATATAATCATTCAAAAAGAATGAGCATATGCTTTACACTGTATTCTAGCATAAAAATAGAGATTCGATATGACTATTGTTATGTTTACATTTATAAATAAAGTTATTTCATCGTTCCTCGTAAAATATGAGTTATAAACTATATTTTGATATAAAACTATCAAATAGTGTTACCATTTTGTACTACTTTTTTTTTTAAATCTATTACATAATCAAAAATATTGTAACAATAAAAAATATCTACAATGAAACTTGCAGAGAACTTCATTATAAATATATCTATGTCAGTTTAAACTGTATGTATTAAGGATTGGCTCTTTGTGGAGGGATTGTTTAACACTTCAACGGAAAAGTATGGTATGTCTCTCGGCACAGGAGGTGCGTTTACCAAGAAACAATGAATATAGGAATAATAATCTCTACAAGTCCATGTATCGTCGTGACCACCACCATGTATGACTGCTATTTTCTTGCATATCGCTCCACACTTCATGTAAAGATCTTTGGACATTTCTGGAGGTACAAGAGTGTCATTCGAACCACAAATTACCAAAGTGGGTGTTATCACTTGTCCAATCTTCTTTAGTGACATGTACTGTAATAAAAGAGTTTCATGATAAAATTTATGAAAAACAATATAAGAATTTAATTAAAAATAAATAACGTATACCATGAAGAGAATTGAGAATAACATTGTTTGATAATCACCTTATTTTTGTGACAGAATTGTGGTAGCCAATTTAAACATTTCCACTGCAGAACAATCTTTGCCATGTCCGGTACACTTGTAAAAGTGTTTTCAATAACTAGAGCCCAAATTTTATTTCTGTTTTCTATTCGTGAAGCTAAGTCAATGGCTATGGCACCGCCTAGAATGTTTTTATTGAAGATACTTAATGTTACTCTTTTTAATAACTTTAACTATCTGTGCTTTATAATGAAAGAATTAAAATGCACATGAAAAATTAAAATTTAAACATTGGCCACTGCAAGAGAGACCAATTACCTCTTATTTGTAATAATGGACCATTTTTACAAATACTAACCTAATGATCTACCAAACAGTATAATTTTGTGCCTATCAATATCTGATCTTTGCATGATGTAATCAATAGCAGTTTGTGCATCAATATACAATCCTGGCTCCGATGGAGACCCTTCAGAGAGACCATAGCCCCTGTATTCCACCATGAGAATATTTATATTTAACTTGTGGTAAAATCCAGAGACATTTGACAACCTGAAACATGTTTTGTTTTAATTTCTTAATATAAAATATTTTTAATAACCATATTTTTTTTCACACAGGCTAAGTCATCTATAATTGTTTATAAAATTCATTAATTATTTGAGGTAATTATAATTTAATGTACAAAATATTCATACCTTTGTCCCATATTACCAGCGTTTCCATGAAAAAATATCATTGTTGCTTTACGATTAGCATTAGTTTTCTGTTTAATAAGAAACATGTGTATCTTGTAACCATCTCTAGTCTTTATTTTAATACTTTCATAAGGTAATTTGTAGTTGCTAGGTTGTAGCACAAATACTCTCGAGTCTGGAGGACTATTGGGATAGTATAGTAAAAAATCTTGTGCACTGTATAATATACCTAAAATTGGCAACAAATTACCCACATTAAATGTTATTGGAAAATAACTTTATTACATCTAACACATTTCATCTTATTCTAATAGGTAACATTTAATAAATATATTGGAGTTTTTTACCATATACAAGAATTTTAATTGAAAAATCACTTATTTCCGGTGTAAATTAATTATACATTCACGCAACATCTATTTTATGATTTTATTTTCTTATTATTGTAAAAGAATAATATTAACATTGAAAAATAGTGATGTTTTAATTGCATATAAATCCTAGTATACAGTCCATAAATAACTGTAATAATAACTACTTAAATATGAGCAATACTATGTTTTTTTAAAGATTATTACTCATAAAGGAAAATGTTTAAAATATTTAATTTACCAAAGTATTGTTTAGACTGCATGTTAAATATTAAATCTGTTTAATAGCAGAGACAGGGTTTATATTATGACGAGTAACTTACCTGTAATTCCAAACATAAAGATAACAAGCGCGATAAAGAATCCATGAACCCAAAATACAAAAACACTTGAAACTAACGTTAGGGTAGAGAGCACCCACAATCTATACAATATTGTTCTTAAAATGTGATACATGCTTTGAGAAAAAGAAAAGTAAGAACGTAAAACATATTTCTACAAACTTTAGATTACTGGACTGAAATTCAGATATATCATAGAGCTCGCAAGAATTAATTTTCATCTGTACTTCGTAGTACATTAAGTAGTTTCTTTTACACATGTATCGCTGAGACGTTACTAGGGATGGAAGTATTTACGCGAATAGGTATTGACCTCCAAGCACGAACACTAGATGGCCAGGCAAAAAATTATTATGTATTTACTGCTGTTTTAATATTTTTATAAAAGATACGACCATTTGTAGGAAACTTATCTATGTTGAATATTGCATTATTAAGCCTATACTTTTTTCCATTAAAAATTCAATGGCAACCGATATAACCAGAGTACGAGCCCCAAAAATTTCCGTTTTGTTTTGTTGATTTTCATTATAATAATATAATTAGGTTTATTTTTCCAGTGAAGGAATTGAATTGCTAGACCTAGTATTCAAGAAACGGAGCGTACTGGTGTTCAATTTGGTAAGTACATTCATGTTGTTTTCGTTCGAATGTATCGATACAACTGTCTCCATAACATCGATGTTCATACAACATTTAAATAGGTCCGATACCAATATTGTTATATTGACGAAATAAACTTATTAAAAAAGTAATCTGGTATATAGTTAAAACAAAACTTTACTTTTTATTACAATATGATTCTTGTATGTGATAAATAATTCAAATTATTAAAAATTCAAACCACTATTATTGTGCAATTGAAACATTAAAATTTGGCTCAGAATTACTTTAACCTCTAAACTAACCATTCCTATGATGCTTTACATATTTATATTAAATTCTTATTCTAAACAATACTGTCCTTACTCAAAATAATCCTTACTTTGTTTTGGTGAGGTGTTTGCTTATCTCTCACTAAAATAACCAATAATGTAATACTGAAACTTGAAAAGAGCAAATAAAATGTTTGAAAAATATGGAAAATAAGGAAATGCAATAACAAGCTCAACGTCAAATTTAAACCTTAGCAAGCTTCACGCTTGATCGTCTTTAAAATACAAGGATGGGCCTTATGCTGATAGCAATTTCAACCAGCCAATCCGCAAGATTAATTGATTTAGATTGTGTAAAGAGTAGCCAGGTGTTAAAGGTGTGTGTGCTAGAATACGCTAGTTTTTGAAACATTCAAATTAAGTTTATTATTAACACAATAAGTAAATAAGTTAAATTCACTTTGTAAACGTAATGCATCTATTTCATTATTTACTATGCTTAAAATTTATAAGTCATCAGCATATAGAAGTATTTTAGAGAATTGGAAATATATTGTACTATACAAGTGATAAGAGAGGATTTAAATATGAAAATATATTAGAATGATGTGTTTAATAAGTAATAGTAGTATGTGTATTCTTTTTGAGGGAGGCCTAAGTCCAGCAGTCTATTTCTATCAACTGATAATGAATAAGTAAAACATGAATTTGACAAAATATAACATTTATTGAAAAAAAAAAGTATGATATAAGTAGTCTTTCATTAACATTTTATATTATGTAAAGGTCAATAATAAAAAAAAGTTTTTTCAAAAACTTAGTCACATATCCAACGTAAGCCATTAGTGATTAATTTATATATTGTACTCATTAATATCAACATCTATTTTAAACAAATACAGTGAGTATATTTTTTAATTTTTTGTATGATCCAGAAGGAAATATTTACTACAATAAAAAGTAAATTGACTAAAATTAAATTTACTAACTACAACATAATTAGAAATTACTACAACCTTCTGAATATACAGACAACACATTGATATTAATGAAAATAAAAATATGCATAGTTGTAAGATATTTTTAAATTAAACTCTTGTGATATATTATTGTAACATTTTAACAATATTAATTTTTTTTTTATATTGTCCCGCCTTTTTCCCAGTAGGGATAGGCAGAGGTGAAAAAACACCCACGTTTCGCCAGATGTCGTCAGATATAATATTATATCATATGTCAAAAAAAGTGCATAAAAGAAAATAGTAGTTGATTAAAATATTTAAAATTACATACTAATTATAATGGTTTGTAATTTCATAAAATGTGTATGAAAAACTTTTTTTTTTATTTTAAAAATGTAAATTGTGATTCAGTGTACACAGTAAATCCAGGTACATAAATATATTTACTTATAAATAACCAAGCTCGATGTTAATAAAGTTAGTAACTAGATATTACAACAATAACAAAAAAGTTGCATTTTTTTTTACTATATAAAGCTTTTGTTAATTTATTTAATTAGTTGCTATTCTTTCCGTTATTCAGTTTTTGATATTCTGTGAAGAGGTCTTTGAGGTCTTTCAGTGAATTTTCGATTTGTTTCACAAAACTGGTGGAGCTCTGAAAAAAAGATTTATTGTTAATGGGAAATAAGGACTTTCCATTAAATATTTAGAAATGTTATTTGATACTTTAAAACTTGTGATAGAAATTCATAAGAAAAAGGAGAGTAGATAAAAATAAATTATTTATTTATGATTAAGAATGATGTATTAGTGTATCTTGTGATTTGTTTGACCAAAGTATTCTATTATGAATTTTAAAAATATATATAAATATTGAAATTATTAATACCGTAATCGGGCAACTTTTCTTGCTGGATACGTGAAAGAATATTGTGTTTTCTCCTACAATAATGTATGAGACACCATAGCCGTCATCTGCTACTGGTCCGAAACCGCCACCGGCACTCAAGCAATTAGGATATTTTTTCATGTCTAACAAGCTGGTTTGACCTGAAAACAAAACATCTGTCAATATAGCGGTTATACATGCACGAAGTCTCATGTTTGGTAGCCACTGAGGTACTCGTATAGCTTTCTATGTGAACGAAACATCATGTTTCAAGAAACAGCATGAGACAAAATATCCACCAACCCGCACTTAGCCAGAGTAGTGGGTCAATAGGCTTGACTCTCGTTTTGTAAGAGAATAGCCAGGGTCCTAAGGGAGGAGGGAATAACAGTGCAGTTACATACAAACTTATACATGTGTAATTAGAAAACACTTAATTACAAATATATTACATAGTACCAAATACAGTAACAACAATGGGAATCCTGGAGTTATACGGAGGAAAATATATTTTATAAGAGCGATATGAAATCGCATCAAAAAGGTACCATGTTATAGCGACGATTACTATACTAATCTAGATTATAGAATTAGTTATAGAAGAGAAAGGGAATCTTTAAATGATTAACTATTTATTAAATAATATTTTCCAATAAAAAAAACTTACCGTGACGTGTTTGACTAGTGGAAAGTCTCCATGGCTCATTAAAGACCTCTTGTAGAAAGGGTGAATCCACTTCTAAGTATTTAGAGACAACATACAGGCAAAAGAGATGTCGATCAATGCCTTTGCCGGCCATAGCATCTTGACACATTTGCTGATGTCTCTTGGTAGCTTTTATGAACAGCTCCATACGTTCTTCCACCTAGTTTTAGAAATTATATATATTATTTTATGTAACCATCATTCTAGTCATGTAGGTAGAGCTTTATTTAGCAGTGGTCATCAACAGGCTGGAATATCGAAAGTATAACGTGTGTCACTCTTCTTACACGTTTTCAATTATATAATATTAAAACAAAAGCATTTAATGAAAGACTTACCGTAGTCTTAGGGTTTTCCATGGACCGAACCCAAGCTGTGCTCTCAATTGTGCAAGAGCGAATTGTTTCAGTGCGGCCTTCACGGAACAATCTAGTCATAGCTGCCTCGTAAGTCAAGCAAAACCGGCCCGCATCGCGATAATACGCCAACTGGAGAAGAAGCTGGATGTAAGCATCCGGGGATACTCGGCATTTTTTCATGAAACCTGTGAAGCATAAATTTACATCAATAGTAAAAATATTCAACGTTTTAATGTACACATAACAATACAGATCGAGTAGTTCGCTGTCGAAATGGTTAGAGCGTGCGGCCTTCATTTCGAAGGTAGGGGGTACGAAAACATCGGGACGAAACCTGCACATGAATTTATTCTAAGGTGTGTGTGAAGTCACCAATCCGCATTGGGCTCGCGTGGTGACTATGGCCCATCGCCCTTGTGAGGGTTAGCGATACCGCTCTTGATATGTGTGCTTGCTAGTTAGGAAGACATATACTGCACATGTATATGCTGCTCGACGTCTTGGTATATATGATTCACAACATACATCAAACTAAAAAGGAATAATTCTCACTCTCATAATTCTCACAACTGATTTACAATAGCAATAGGAACTGCCGTCGTACTTGGTGGTCCTCGGAAACAAGGACTTACCAAAAAAATTAAGATGTCTAACAATTAAAAGAAATTACCTTTGCCGTATTGCGTATACATTAAAACATGCAAATCGACATCATTGAGTAATGTCTGTGCTACGTTGTAAGATACATCGATTGCCTTCATCAGCTCCTCCTTGTTCAGATCCCATTGTAATCTAACAGGCGCCGGTGGCGGCGTTTCCACTGCTCCAAAAGCGTTACCCTCTGCCGTGTAACTGAAACAGTATTGTTTGTTAGTTTACATTTAATATTGTTGAAGTAAATCGTAATAATCATATCATATTTACCCATGCTTTAATTCTGAAGAAATCAGGTACTCCCAAAGGTGTCCCATAACTGGTGCATCGGCCCTAAAAAAGATAAAATAATATATTACAAGTAATTGCCTAAATATAAATATACTAGCTGTCCCCCGCCCGATTTGCTAGTCGTAATATAAAATTAAACTTTGAAATATCCCTTGAGAGCAACCGCATAAATAACAATATAATCATCATCATCAGCCGATGGACGTCCACTGCTGGACATAAATAAATAATACGAAATGAAAACGTTCATAAAAGTTAATTAGAAATAAAATCATGAATAATCTAGGGACTTCAAGAATTCAATGGCTATTATCATGTATAAATTATTCCGCTTCGCATCATGGTTACATTCCCATGTCGATACGTACAGTAGTTTTCACGTGTTTGACGTTATTCGTCATTTTTTTTTATTTTTCTTCTTAAGGTGCCTCGCCGACTAGCGAAGGTTGGCGGTAAGTTCACCATATTTCGCCCAGTCTCTTGCGAGGCGGAACAGTTGGTTGGCACTCGCGATTCCAGTCCATTCCCTGATATTACGCAGCCACGATTTTCTCCGACGACCAATATTCGTTTTATTCGCCACTTTGTTCCTATAGCCATTTTTTTCATAGAACACCCAATTTCATTATATATGGTTAGACTGGTCGTAACTCTCGTTTAAGTAGGTACTAACGCACCAGCTATTTCTACAGCCAATCGGTAGTGTGCAAATATTACCGTATCCCGGTTTAAAAGGCGCTGTAGCAAGGAAAGTTACTGGCGTAACGAGACAACATCTTATGTCTCAAGGCAACGATTACAATGCACATCATAACTACCGCCACGTTGTTATGGGCAGACCGTACCACTTACCATCAGGTATATACTTCCCACTCTTCTACTGGCTTTTTTGAATAAAAAAAAATAATTATATAAAAATATAGAATAATACAGTTACTTACCAAGTATGTTCAGCGTTAACCCCGACCTGCAATGAATAAAGTAATCATTGTTAATAAGAAAAAAAAGACCGCCATTCATGTATTTCTTTATGAGACTCTTAGTTTATCTGGTCCACCAGTTAAAATTCAAACGGAGTGAATCATGGTAGTCATGTCACTAACAGAGATAAAGTAAAATAGAATTGTAAGATACCAAGGCAAGCTATGGAAATAGTTCTCGGAGGAGCATGAGGAATACTCTATTTATGCGGTGCTCCTCCTGTACGAGATTGATGACCTAATAAAAGCCGGAAGTAGGTGTATGAGAAAAAGGAACAATAATATTTGGAGTAAAGAATAGGAGAAGATTCGTATCCAACAGTTGATAAAAAATGGTTGGGCATGATATTGTTAAAATCATCATCATACGAGTTCGGGTTCGATTTTACGAAGCCACTCTCATAAGAAAACCACTTTATAAAGTATGTTTTTTTTTAGATCTCTATTTCTATTGTGAACGCCTAAATTAATAAATTGACAAGGATAAATGAATTTGTTTAATGGATCGCAATAAGTTCAAGTAGTTTGAATATGCAGTTCAACGAGTAATTGAATTCACGATGCAGTTCAATGGCTTAGCCAATTGACAATGTATTGTCGGCGACTTAGGTTCATAAAAGTATCAGTGGAGAACCTCTGCATAGGACTAACGCTGGACATAACAAAAATACTCTAACTGGAATATCATGGTGTATCTACACCATGAATTTTCATCCAGGTGCCATTGGACACAAAAGTAAAATATGCTAAGATGTCTTCATATACATCATACTAGTATTAATACAGGAATTGATGTTTATGTTTTCCCATAATACGTCTAAGCTATACTTTATTATTTATGTCCTAGGAACTAGTATGGCTATACTTAATAATTATTTAGTTTATATAAAATTTACTCACAAAGCCGTTCTCGCTGAAGCAAAAGTTGAAGGACTTGTCAAACCAGCGGTCGTGACCTTCGCCGTGGAGCAGAATGCGACAGTACTCGTCCAACTTACTCGGATTATTTTCGACGTACCCGTACGTTTTGTTATCTATTTCATAAATTGATACACATATATTTATTATTAAGTCTGTTAGTTAATAATCAAGTAAATTTAAAAGTTTTATGAGTAAACGAAAAACTGGTTACCTAAGCAAACGTTGAAGGCGGCTCGTTCTATACAATGGAGCGAGGTCCTATTGTGACCGCGGTTGAACCAAATCTGTCTGATATGCGCCCAGTGGGAGCGCTCGCCAGCTGTAAGTGCCGCCAGCCGCTCCTCTCCTACCGTCGGTTCCGATTTGTCATTAAGGATTTGTTGGATCTGGCTGTTGACAATGTTTATATATCATAATCATCATTATCACCCGGCGAAAAAGGCCATTGTTGAACATATAAGTCCCTTAAGTATCGCCGCACTGATCGTACCTGCACTTTTACCACACATTGATCCATAAGGCTGGTCAAATGAGGGCTGGTTGAAGTACCTTTACGAAAACTGTGTTCTATGAGCATGTCGGGTTTCTGCACGTTGTTTTCCTTCAGCGGAAGCTTAAGCCTAGCGGGAATCGAACCCGTGCCTCTTCTAGAGCTTGCAGCGCTTACGGTGGCCTTACAAACAGAGCAGCTTCATTATTTATTCAAATGATATTATGTATGTAAATTTAATTGTATATTTATGAAGCATAGAACAGAAAGAAATATATATAAGAGGATATTATATATTTCATGTGTACATACGTTTACGAAGTGTATATATATTTTAGATGATGAGTGTAAGCCGCAGACACGAGTAATATCTGTAAACGGATAACTAACTCGTGCCGGAAGTTTTTTTTTAACATCAGACGCATGTCCCATTCGTATAGTAAATTTTATCTGATGGCCATCAACATTTAATATATGCGTATACGTTTGGGATACATTTTCACAAATAATACATAAGCTTATTGTTGATATGAGACAATGAGTACTTGCCGTGCAAAATTTCATTTGTAATTAACGTGGATTGTTATTTATATATCATTTTAACCTTGCGGAAAAGAGGTATGCACTATTTTGAAACGCATTACTTCAATTTTTTAATCTACTATGGACAAAACTTCATCTCAATTTCAATGGTGCTACTGAATTAAGCCGTCGAGGGTGAGACACGCTCAGAACACTGTAACTCTCAAATGTTGACAACCGGAACACAGCAGTGCTGTTATGGAGATAGATTTACACGTGGGTGGTATGGAATAATGATTCTTGGGTCATCATTACAGAATGCCATTGATGACGCCTTATCAGCAGTTAGTTTTGTTATAATTAACATTCACATTAATTATATCCATTGACTATAATTACAACCATAGTAATTTATGAATCTTAGTCTTATGTGAAATTATTTACGAATGATTCATTATTTTACGTTTTCACAATTAACCTATTTCTTTATGCTATTAATGTTTAAATCCTTGATATATAAGATTATAGAATAAACTCCTTATAGACAAACATTGATTTAACATTTATACTGTAAGTTCAGAGTTAATACCTTATATTATTTTTTGCAGACTTGAATAATGTCTTATGCTACGTCGGTCCGTCTGTATGATTTACGTTATTTTATTTTGGGAAAAAAATCTAAGTTACATTTGCTGGTTGTGTGTATTAGAGTAAAAATAAAGTTCATTAATACATAAATATTTTGAGCGCCCATTCACAATAAGATATAGTTGGTAATTACAGAACTAGTGTGAATTGATACAATGGTGTGACAATATTATTATTATACATTATTATAACAACATATAATGGAAAATTACAATCTTAAAATATTCAAGTGATAAGTAAAAAGTTTTGAATAATTAACGTTTTTGTGTTGTCGATACGATTGTGGAATTCAATTGATGGTAAGTGCGTACACTGCGCCGCTTTGTGCTCGTCGCCTTGAGAGATAAGACGTTAAGTCTCGTTACCTCGGTAATTTTATTAGCTGCAAGTTCCTTTAAAGCAGAACAAAGTAATGTATTCCATATCTTGTAACTGATGTACAATAAAGGATAAATAATGTTTGTACACTACTTTATGGCGGCAGAACTGGAAGCTGTGGTAGTCCGTTTACCATCTACGGCATACCATTACATCAGTGTTATTAGTATAATGATGTGGTTGTTTTGTTTTAACATATCTTTAATTAGTATCACGGTATTCTTACTATTGTATCTCCGCGGGGCAGAGCAACCTGCCCCTTGAGTAGACCGTGACTTTGAAGTAACGTCCTTTGTGATAGACCGTTACGTGAGTGGAATCTTGGTAGTGTACCAATTTATCCGTCTCCACACCAGGAACACGCACTGTGTTGAAGAGACGCTCATACTGCCATGAACACAGGGGCACCATGTTTTGAACCATTATCTAAAATATACATATCATATGTTCATTAAAATGTTTAGAGATAAAATTAATATGAAATGGAAATTGATGATTACTTCGGCGGCATTGCAAAGTTTAGCAGTAAATTATATTGAAAACTTGAAAGCATAACTTGTTCCTCTACGAATTGCGGAAAAGCCTTTGATTATTGAGACAAACAAGTATACTTCCAAAAAGTTCATCTGCAGATAATACCAGAAGGTTGGACCGGGAAATACGAGACGTCAAAATTAATGATGGTTTTTACACCCCGGCGAAGATGGATTTAAATATTCAGTGATTGAAAATTTGTAGATCGTTATTAGATTGTCTTAGATCAAAACCAAGACGAAGACAAATGTGTGGCAGGTATTAACAAAAAAATATACCACGTAGCTGAATTATTATAGTAAACCTGATTTATTATTTACTTTGTATTATATCAACAATCCATGTGAATATATTATAACGTAAGATTATGTTTTTAAAGCATAAAAAACTCACCGGCTCCAATTCCTGTCGCTCGATCAATCTTCGAAACTGGAAACAGAAATATATAATGGTACCGGCTCTTGCAGCTTGATTCGAAGTTGGTTTGAGGATGGCATCGGTTCCATAAAAGTTTGAATTCACCATTAAGGGAGATCGACCACGCAGGTAAACGTATTCCTCCCACCAATCTGACACATAATTGCTTGACCACCTACAAATCAAAAAGCATATCTTTATTTGTAATATCTTTGTTAAAACTAATCAGTATTTTGTTAGTTTTCCAGTTAATGACTTAAGCTAGCCCCGATAAAGTGTTTTAAAAAATTTTCATAGATTAAGGGCTTTTGTATCTATAGCAAGTGTTAAAGTTACTGCTTAGTTATGTTATTTAAATTTTTAAGCTATGTAGTAAATAATTTATTCGTTTTATAACGCATTCGTGATATGTAAGACCATTGAAGTATCATCCGTTGGTCTCAACATTTTCAATGTATTTATTACATTGTTAAAATAATTACTCATACTAATACTAGTACTAATAGAAAGCTTGGACAGCTGCTGGTCAGCCAGCGCGATGTTCCATCTAGACCTTATATTTTGGAGTCGAGAAAGGAATCTTTAAAAATATCCGAACGAGAAAGGCGGCTTATGCGGAATTCCCATTTACTCATACCGCTATCGATCGGTAATAGCCCCGGTGCCCCTCCCTACTGTGTAGACCTATCATTAGTTCGTATTACGAAACAATAAATGATTTTTTTTTAAGTCATTGTCGTAACTTTTAATCACTACTACTTAATATGTTTAAATATACCGTTAGGATATTTGTTGATTACAAAAACAATTTTTTTTGTGTTAACATCACCTATAATAAGAGCTGTATTTTATATATATCGCCGCTAATATATTTGAACTATCTAGTACAATGGTTTTTTTTTTATAAGATTCAATTTTTTATACGCACATAAGATCGCGTTGCCCTTCTATTCGTAAAATCGTACATAGTCGCGAAGACATAATAAATTTAAGCAATTTACATGAAATATTGATAAGATGCTTAATGTCCGTAAATTTTTTGTAGCCGACTTCATATTAACGTGATATAGTGAAAGCGATTTATTTATATAACGTAATTTTTTATCAAAACATATTGAAGGTGTACATTTACGCCGCTATAAATATGATCTAGTGTTCACTGTAATTGAAACTAAATACGCCCGTAAGGAAAAAAAAGATACTTTACCAAGATTTCAAAATAAGGTATCTCTGCAGCTTAAGTGCAGTTTTTTCTTCAAATTCTTTGGCAAGCTTTTCAACTCGCTTATAGTTTTCATCGTCTAATAGCGGACGAACACTTAACAGGTACTGAAATAAATATTAAATCTTTATTGATCATCTTTAGTATAGTTAGTAGTAACAAAAAAAATAAACATTTTAATGAAATATTAACCTTTTATTGTCGGTTTCAGATTTAACTGTTTTAAAATTTATCATTGTATCATCCTCATTTTTATCTAAAACTAAGGCTACATATACACATACTCTATGTTTTAAGGTTGTACTATTAAAAGCTATATCATCATCATCAGCCGATAGACGTCCACAGCTGGACATGGGCCTCCCCCTAAGCTCTCCACATCGATCGGCCCCGCTTTGATCGCATCCAGTGGTACCGTGTACAACAACTATGTGTATATTATAATGAAAATGGGTTTTCTTTGTTCGCCAATCACTTGAAATCTAGTGAACGTATCGACATGATACATGACCATTCGATGGGGAATGATATTTCAATTATTCTAAGCTAATTGACTTTTATAAACATCGTCATTTCATATTTTTTACGCGGTTGCTATAGAAAGTCATTTCCGGTTACGGTTGCTCTCGAGAAATATTTTAGACATATTTGTAAGTTAAAATCGTGTATACATCGTGTATATGTTACAAATTAAGAACTAGATAAACAACTTCACTCACCCTTTTCATAGTATCTTTCACTGATGGTAATGGAAGTCTTGGTAGTGACCCCTGGAAACTGTACAATCTCGGCTTCTTCCAACCAGAGAGTACTTTAACAACACTAATCCACAGCATAGTTTTTAAAGACACTCTCTTCCCAGGTGCACGAGATTCATACATCCAGCCCTACAATAAATCATTATTACTACAGTGTACGGGATAGAATTTTAATTTGATATTAACAAGATATAGGTCTAAAAGTACGGTTAACAAATAATATATTTCTATTACCTTATACATGAGTAAAACTTTGAGCAGGTACCGCATCAGAAATATAACTGACAGCCACATAGTCAAAGCCGCCAACAAGCAAGCGATCACTTGCCACAATATCGAAATTCTAAATGTGAAACATTCATTATTTACTTAAAATATACTTAGTTAATAAAGCTACAGTACTGAAGCGAAGCAACGTAGTATCATGAAAAATAATATACGTTTAAATTAAACTTGACTTTTACCCAGGTAATACCGCCAAAGATTTTTGAACTAATCCGAAAGGTGTATCGAATCCGCCAAAATGTATCGCCACAAGTAATGCCCACAAAAAGTAGAGCGATTGAAGATGTCCGGGATATACGCCGTTACTTACACTGTTCTGTAATGGGGGATACATTTATTCAAAACTATAATAGATCTTTAAATGTGGTACGAAAATGTCGTCATGATCAGAACGCTGATAAACATCAGTGGCTAAGTAGCTAGTGAATATACGTGGATAATAACATTTAAGTCTTAAAGCGACGAGATCAATCGGAAGATCAGTCAACTAGCACCTCATTATTATGGCTAGACGTACCGCTTATCACCAAGTGATTGTCATGCTTATCTACTCGCTGCTCAATATAATACTTTAGGAGCTATAAAAATGAGTCACACACATGTGAAGATATAAATTGTATATGTTATTAAAATATTATTCATATTTATTAAGAGTTACGATCAGGATGTTTTCTAAGGCACATTAAATATTCTGTCAGTCGAGGTCAGGTGTCACGCCTGCCATAATAATATTGATATTATTATAATATAATTTTATTAATTACAGTATATGTGAGCAAATTTTCCCAGTTCCTGAATCCAATTGTACCAAAACATATTAATAATACTTGTCTTTAACATCTTCATGTTATAAACTTAAATCTAGAAACAAAAATCTCTCCACGGAGTCACATAAACGGATTAAGACTTGCTTGTTGATTTTATACGTATTTTAGTTGCTGATCCTTATACAGAGTTATGAAAAGTGATTTGGTTGACTGAAACCTATGAACCTTCTCAATCAACAAAATCTGATTTTTTTATGTTGTATATTTCAAAAGCGATACTTAATAGGTTACTTTAATATTTTCAGTCGTTCCTTCGTCCAGATAACATTAAGAAATAGATTCGTAATAAGAAACAAGGAAATATGAATGCGGGAAGAAAAAAGGATATATGAATGAATCAGGACTAACTGCAATTGCAGTCATCAAGCGGCATCAAGTGGATATTCAGAAGATTTTCTCTCCATAGTCTAACTTTCCTTAGCTTAGCTTTGTATTGGTTCTTTTTATCCTCTACTTCTCTACACACTACATACATTTAAAGCCTTATGGACTCCATCTATAACAATGTAAATTCACTGATCGTTTGGCATACGGCGGATGTGAACAGTTCGGTTCCACTGAGCCGAATAGTTTCCGTATAATTAGGTCTATGCAGTACAATACCACTACTCCACTAGTCCGGGACGTATTACGACAGTTTAATTATATTTAATGTTATTTCTGGCATATTTATTACTAAATATAAAAAAGAATATATATCAAAAATATAATGATTGCTATATTAGGATTTTGATTGACGTATGATCTTGGAGTTGACCGTCAAGTGCCTCCTATACGCTGATGATCAAGTTTTATTATCATCATCGGAGAGGGAGTTGCAAGCGATGGTCGACATGGTGCATGGAGCTTTAACAAGCAAAGGAATGAAAGTGAATGTAAGCAAGACGAAAGTAATGGTTTTTGAAAGAGAAGAATGTATGACAAACTGTGACATTATGATTGAGGGACAAAAAGTGGAACAAGTGAAAGAATTTGTATATCTGGGTTCACAGTTTACGAGAGATGGCAAGTGTGATGATGATATTGAAAGAAGAATTTTAAAAGGGAATCAAGTCAATGGGGCACTTCATAACTTTATGAATAGCCGGAACGTCTCACAAAGAGCACGACTGGCTGTGCATAGAGGCGTGTTGGTCCCCATACTGATGTATGGTAGTGAATGTTGGGTATGGCAGAAGAAACATGAAAGTAAGATTAATGCTGTGGAGATGAGAAGCCTGAGAAGTATAACTGGAGTGAAACGAATGGACAAAGTGAGGAACAGTGTGATAAGGAAGCGGTGCGGCGTGGTTGAAGATGTAGTGACAAGGATAGAGAAAGGGATGCTTAGATGGTTCGGCCATGTCGAAAGAATGGATGAAAGAAGATTAACGAAAGAAATATACAAGGTAAGAATGATTGGAAAAATCGGTGCAGGTCGACCTAGGCGGACATATTCCGATCAAATCGGAGATGTCCTAAAGAAAGGCCGGATCAAAAGCACACGCAACAGACGAGCGTGCATGAAGACGCTTATGAAAGTGGAGGAAGCGAGAGAGGTGTGCCAGGATCGTAGCAGGTGGAGAGAGGTGGTCTCTGCCTACCCCACTGGGAACGAGGCGTGATATATATGTATGTATGTATGTATGATCTTGGTTATAAGATTTAAACTCGAAGAGTAGAAAGCAACGAACCATTATTAATACACATTGAATGTGAAATATATATAGAGTTAAAAACTGTGAGTCGTTTTTAAATATGATGATAAAATTGCAATCTTCTTTCAATGATACAGTTCAATATGATCCTCTGTGAAAACAGACGTATGTCCTGGTATTAAACGCTCAAGGTCCACACCGCGCAGAAATTAGATAATCTCTTTTAAACCACTGAGGGGGGAGCACTTAACTGTTGCGCCAAGTGATTGTTAGTGTGATCACTATATAACAAGGGGAAGACTATATTGAAAAATTGCCTTGTAGATGAAATGTATTACCATGATTGAAAAATATACGTCTTTGTTGTCCTCCTCATACATCGATATTAAAGAGTAATAAACTGTAATATTAACATTAAATAAGAACTGTTGAAAACTAGCGAGGTAAGTTTTAAGAGTCGAGGTGGATAAAGATCGAATGAATTGTGGATTGTATATGTGATTAACTGTCAACACTAAAGTTACAGACGATGATAACAGACGCTTGTAAGGCTAGCCATTTTAAACGGCTTCGACTAAAGAAATATAATTATTGAAAACAAATTACAGAAGAAACTAACCCTGAATCGAACTAAGCGTTTCTTCCATGATCTGATGCCTGACTCCCACACCAAATAGAGCACCTCTCGATCGAAGTTGACGTCCCACCCGTCGTGGGTTATCGCGAAGGAAAAGGCAACTGCTGAATGCGCTTCCGCCATCTTGATGTTCTACCTGTACAAAAGAAAAAAAAAATTACATAATGTTAATGCATATTGTTACTAATATTTAATTATAGTTTTCTTCCCATCGTGTTTATTTCTCCCGTCGCAAAATCGTAAACGCGTACGAAATACCACGTTTCTATGGGTGTGCATATCACTTACCATCAGGTGAAAGTCCCGCTTGTCACGTCGCTTAATTGAAAAAAAAAACATGAAAATAGATGTATACGCTAAAAATTTTTTTATACGTTATTTTTCACAAAACTTTCAACATTCGCTTAGCAACTAAACGCTTTAAAAAACGGAGCAATATGTACTATAGTCTTTCGCAAAAACTGCCTCGATGAATAATAGAGACATAACCAATATATGATATGCCGTATATCACCTTTTTTTTAATCGTCGCAACTGAACTAGTTATATATCATAATTTTGTATGTTGAAATTATTAGAAAACGTCTGTTTTATAATTATGACGAACACAAAACTTCGCTTTGTAAACCATAAATTCTTAATAATACATAAAGGAGACAGTTTACTTCTAATTTTTGTTAATTTACAATTCTCTTTAAATTACTTGATCATGTACTACAACAAAATTATAAGTACACATTTTTTTAGTATTATCACCGCATTGTTATATACACGAGCAAAAAGTTCGCTTATCTCTTACTTATATAAACGTGTTTTAAAAAGCAAATGTACTAATCTATCAATATAACGGAAATCCAATATAGTGAATCACGATTCATCTGATCTACCAACCGACCTCGGCTGATGTGAAAGAATGGAAGGCATACCTTTAAAAAGTATTGTTACGATATTATATAATTCATGCTATTTTATGTATTGTATTAGTATATGACGTAAAATTCATACAAGCCGAGTTGCGATCCGTAACGTTCTCTTAAGTTTATATATCAGTAGAAATAATTATATTACGTCATTTAATAGTTAGGTATAATTAAAATTCTAATCGACCACTGTTTCTCTATGTAACTTATCTAAGAATAATTCCACATACATGGCAAATATTCTTATTGTCAATGTGTATTTTGTTATACACTGCGAATAAGAAAGCATTGTTCGGGAAATCTTAAGATAAATTTGCAATAAGCGATTGTAAGATCTCTTGGATACACAGGCACGGTACTCCATGAAAACATCAGCAATCAGTACTTTTACGTTAAATGTGTTAATTAGTAAAAAAAAATCTGTGTACTGCACGAGTTAAAATATTTTTTTTTCGAGTTTTAACTTACGAGAATATTAACATTAAAGCAGTAGAAATAAGTGACCAATAGTGATAGCTTTATATAAAATTACTGCTGGTAGGTCCTTGTTACCGGAAACCGTATAGGTAGTTACCACCGCAGCGCTTATATCTGCCGCCAAACAGTAGTCTGCAAACATTACTCTGTCCCGGTTTAAAGGGCGCTGTAGTTAGTAGCATTACTGAAGTAACGAGACTCAACATATTGGACTCGGGCGACGAGCACAATGTGGTGCAGTGTATAATATCTTAACTGGCGCCACAATGGGATGGGTGGACGTATCACTTTCCATCAGGTGAACGTCCTGGTGGTCTCGCCGCTACATACTATAAAAAAAGCATAATAGTTAAATATTTTAAAAACATAATAAAAGCATGGAGGTCATCAGTTTTTTTACGTATCACATTGTTAAACAATAATAGCTCATTTTTGTTTGACAGTCGCACGGCCTATACATCTCTAAGAGGCGTAGGTATAATCTCTACTCCGCTTGAGCTAGCTTTCTTAGTCTAGACTTATGCCCAGACCTTTTTTTTTAATTTCTTTTGGTTAAATTCATTAATAGTTATATTGGTAATTCAAATACCTAAAAGGCGACGCCATCGACGAGTGCGTGACGTAAGAATTCATGTAAGCAAAAAGCAGTTCCTCAGGCGTTTCATTTGTGTAAGGATTTTTTTTTTAATTCTAATTTAATATGAATAAAGCATAAAAAATAATACACAATCTAGCACTAGGTAACACCAGCGCTTTACCACATTGAGCTCGTCGCTTTGAGATACGTTATATTTCGCTTACCCTAGTAATTTTCCTACAGAGCTCTTAAACCGTAACACAGTAAAGTTTGCATACTACTGTTTCAACATTTTCTAATACTACTACTACCAGTCAACCTCTGTCTATGATACGAGGTCACATTAAATGCACCAATATGGTCACTTTACCTACTTTTAAATAGTTCAAATAATTTATAGACGTTAAACATTTGTTTACTATTATACTCAGACGTTAATTATTAAATAAAAAAAAAACATGATTGTTCTCTCTTCGAAGGTAAGAAGTGATCTCTACAGTAATTTATGTCCTGTCTACATTGTAACAATCTGTCGATCCTTCCAGTAGTAAACTAAATCAGTGAGATCTAGTTAGTACAATTTAACATGATCTTAAAATCTTTAGGAATACTTTAAAAAATGTTAATACTATAAGTAACAATTAGGTTATAATCGCAGACGAACGCTACGGCTCAAGGCTGAGCGAAGAAAAAAAAACAATTAAATTGTCGAGGAAATGCTTCGAAACGTAGCTCCGATTCGTTCTTATATGAAACTTGTTGCTAGAGAACTGCAAAACAATTATAAGAAACGACATCTGAAACTGCTGGGCACGTGTAACTTGTATGATACGTCAAAGAGACGACCAAGAAGAGTTGCCCGTCAATATGTGAAATGCTCATCGTAACCAAGGCACCAAATGGTTGGACTAATAATCTTCAGGCTTTGCTATGTCAAACTCTTTACACAAGAACTAAGCTAATGTTTACACGTTATACAATTCGTTTGTGGTTAATGTTGCGGTGGTCGGTTATATAACCGTATATATTTTATTTATTTAAGCGTTTTTACGCGCAATGTAATATTTATAGGATCAAAACTTAAATGAAGACTATTTTCTGTAGTGTAACATAGTTTTGCACATAACGTAGAAATACCTCACGGACAGCATCTTATTCATTACTTGATATAGTATGTATATATTGTGTTATGTGCGCTACTGCAAACTGTATTCATTTAGGTTTAATCCCATAATTATTACATTGTGTACATCTAATTTTTTTTTTCAATTGAATAATAAATATCAAGATGTAATTCGATTTCTACGATGTGGTACTATGCGGAAAACTAGGGCCACATTCATTTATGTATTGGGTTGATAAAAATAAATGTTAGAGATAATGTTATAATCAACAATTTATTGTGTACCTAAGATAAGGTTGTCCTACTTTATTTATTAGACAAAAAAATAAGACTACGACAACCTTAGATAAGTGTAAAGACGTCGCGTTGCCAACGGGGCCAACTCTGATGGGTGTAATCCCAGCATCCAGTAGCAAAACAAGCATTGGTTTGCAAAATGAAGTTGATAGCTTATTGCTTCTTTTTGCAATATTTATTTCGTTAGGAAATATATATGAGAACAGATTGTCAAATGTATTTAAATGATGTGTCGGAACGAGAGAAAAAGTTGGAGTCAACTGAAGAAACAGCAACCTAATATCTTTAAAGGTGCAGTAAAATTTAATAGTTGTAAAAAAGAAATACTGCACTTGAATTATAAACGGAAAATCTTAGACAAACATTAAAGAACCAGTCTATCTGTATATTAACCGTGATTTAGCCTTCGCTACACTTTTACTTTTAGTACCCTTGTAAAGAGAAAAGGCAGAAGCAACTAACTAATCGTAGTTTTCACTAAGTGACATTTATTTTGCCACCGTTGTCCGACAATTTCGTGAGGACGTGTGAAGCCTGTCTCCAAAAAGGCGGTAGTGTGGTCAAAAGTCTCAATTATTATGAGATACTTATCGTTATTACAAAAACAAAATAAAAACAATGACGCATAGGATTGAAATCCATCAACCCGCACTGGGCCAGAGTGATGGGCTAAGCCCCAATTCCCCTTAATGAACTCTAAAAATCTTTAGGAGAGGCCTATTTCCTGCAGTGGATGTCTATTGGCTGATGATGACGATAAGATTGAATATACATAAAAAGGATATAATCTGTATTTTGAAATATTCGTCGCACATTCGAAGACTTCTTACCAAGCTGAATGACCTTTCCCTTTTTAGTAAATATTTACGAACTCAAGATTTTGCAATGCTCTTCCTGATTTTTATGTAAACCGCATTAAATAACATCAACTCGATCACAAGTGAATAAGCATGGACAGACAATGCAATGTCCAACGCTTGTATTAAATTTTATTATGTGTAAAATTAAAGTTCATGTTTTAAGATTAAAAAAAAATTGTATGTTTGTAGAATTACAACTGATAATCGCCAAAACGATTAGTTAACGAGACTTTCATTTGCAGATTGTACACTTTTATTATCAAAACATAAAATACATGTTTACCAGGGAAGTATTAGGATTACGCGCAAAATATTAAAGCTTATAAAATCATTAATGTATTTCGATTAATATTATTTAGTTTCTTATATATATTATTAGCGATGATATAAACAAAAGAAATAAGCACATGTAAATTTAAGAGTTCAATCAGTTAGTATTATGAAAAAATTCCGTTTTGCTTTAATCAGTTTTATTGGTAAGCGTAAGAATTTATTATAATCTAACTTCAGGTTTCTTCAAGCAATAATATTAACAAAAAGTGAAATCGCTTTTATAACATCCGTATATAGCAGTGGTTTTTAAAGTCGTGTTAGCCCCGGGAAGCGCCCAAAATTAATCTGATAATTTGCAAAACGATATTAACGAATTTTTTTTTTAAAGACGGTTATATTTAAGATTTTTTTTATGAAGAGGACGTTAGGGCGTAAAGTTTAGAAACCGCTGATATACACTAAAAAAGTATTTAAACACGTTCGCACACGCGCTCACGCTTAGCCGGTGTCAAAGTCTAAACTCAGCGCCTTAGCACATAATGCAGATATACACGTATATCGTTATTTATATCTAACGAATATTAAATGTAAAAACGTTTTATATAGTTTTAGTTATTTGGTTTATTATTAAAATAAAATCAAAATATGAAACCAACTTTATTTTAATTATTATTTTATTTTACATTTTTATGGTTAAAAGAAGATTAACAAGCAAATGAAAAATCTTACCTGCAATATCGGACACAAATAAATGACTGCCACCGATCAGTCCGTAAAGCGACTAAATGTTATGTAGTTGTTAGGTACAGTTACTATAACAGTACTTTAGTGGTTATTATTTATATGCCACTTTTTATTAATGTGGTATATACATTAGTATGGCCTGTTAAATTTCCATTTTGAAAATATCATTGATTTGTAATGAATTGTTTAGAGAAATATTTATTATAATGAAGAAAAACTAACACCAAGCTCGCATCGAGTTACTACTTATTAACTACGACGAGAGCGTAATAAATAGCAAGGCGAAGTCGTGTTCGAATGGTGTTGCCACGGCTTTGTTGTTAACACTACAAAATTTATTATTATAACTTCCAAATTCTAGAATAATTATTATTATGAAATATGAAATAATTTATTTATAAATATTAATACTATATATAGATCTTAATGCTATATACAAGTATTAATAAAATTTTTGTACATTTAAAACCTAAGTCTAAGAAGATCAGAGAGAGCAAAAGCGTTCCTTTTCTATAGCAGTACCATTGTTATAAATGATACGGTAACATGGTATAAAAATCGTTGGATGGGAAATAAGTAAAACAAAATCATAAAAAAATTAAGTTTTGGAAAATAAAAAGGGGTACCTTTTGTTTTGTATTATTTTTTAGAAAAGATGTTATGATCAAGTTACCAATAAAGTAAATGAGAACATCCTTAACTCATTTTAATTTTATGAATTGTTGAACTTTAATGTTTTAGTATTTATTTGCTAGTATTATTATTTATTTAAGTATTAATATATTTATTTACTATATAGTAAGTATTCTTTTGTATTTTTTCACATAAAGTTATAAAATGTTTTTATTTAAAGTAAAAAGAAATAAAGAATACTTCTAATACCCAACAGTGATATTGAAAGATAAAGCTTTGATGGGCAATGCAATGAGACTGTAAATTATAAGGTATAAATTAAATACAGTAAAACAGTACTTTGTATGAAATTTAATATTAAGATGCAATTTAGGTTATTAAAAAAATGGCATATATCACTAGAAAATTTCCATTAACAATTAATTTTACTGCAGTTTCTAGTACTTAATTGAAGTATAGTTTTGTGTGAAACAATATTCTCTATGAAGAGGGTTCATACAATATTTTTGGTAGGTAGTAGGTAGATTGGTTAGAGGTATCATGATTTGCTTCATCTGGTTTCTAATGGCATGAAGTTTCCATCAATGCGAATAAGACAAAAGCGAACCATTGATAGTCCTTGTTAGACTTTATGGGTAAACCAAGGCTTTCTTTAATGAGTTTAGTACATTGGTGCAAGTACTTAAATACAAAGTACAAACAATGTTTGTAATGACATTGTAATTAGAAAACACACAGATTAACTTGATCTAAAGACAAAATGTGAAGTATGAATTTGAAAAATCAAAAAGGAAACTAACTGTTGGTAAATATTTAGCTGGCTCATCAGTCGATAAACAACAGGAGGTTAAATTATTATGGCATTAGAAATATGAAGATTATTTTAATGACATTTTTCACATTAAACATCATTAGACTTAGTAAATTGGTTGTAAAATTTAGTGGCATGGAAGATCTCTGTTACCGGAGAATAACTAAATCGGTAGCACTGCTATGTCTGTTTGCTGCTGAATAGTAGTGTGCAATTATTATTATGTTCTAGTTTGTCGCTCTACAAACATGTAGGTAGTGAAATTACTGGGTTAACGAGGCTCAAGATCTTGTTTCAGGGCAACGAGTGCAATGTATAACATACTATTGCCACGTTGATATGGGCAAGCTTATCACCATCAGGCCTATGTCCAGCAGTGGACGTTTATCGGTTGATGATGATGATGATATCACCATCAGGTGGACGTTCTCGTCGCTTAATTGTATAATAAAGAAATAAATATTTTTTCTATTTTTTCCAGACAAAACAATATTAAAACTAAATAGTAATAATAACAAAAAATGTCATAACATTAACATATACAGATTAAACACAACAAGGCGTCATTTTATGTAAAATTACAGATTAGGTAAATGGTTATTAGTTTAATTTTTTTATGTTTTTGTAATGAACGTGCTCCTATTTCAATACTTTTTGACTAACACTTTTATTTTTGTATTTCTTTCTTATAATAACATTTGATTTTTTAAGCGTTGAGTTTAGAGGAAGAAATTTTTTAAATATCGTTAAGTGTACAACGGTGCCTAAATTAATATTTAAATAATTACACTGATACATATAAAGTCACATCGATTATTATTTACACAATAAATAAATAATTTTTTTTTATGTAGATAAAACCATTAAATGTGATAAACTAAAAGACTTGTTTTATTTTTAATAGTAATATATTGAAAGATCTTCACTTCAATTTTGATTAAAAATATGTATTATAAATCAATAAGCATATACAGGTAATAAGTCAATCCGCTCTTTATAAATATAGTTTTTAAAACTCTAGATAGAAAAAAATTATACGTAATAGAAATGAAATGTAAATAATTTCCTTATCAAGAACAATTTGTTATTATTTTCTATAAATTCTTAATACAATACTCCGTACATAATTCTTACTTTATATTCCTGAATTTTCTCTTTTATTAATAAATCCTCATTAAGTATTATGAAGTAATGGAAAAATCTCCCCTATTTATAATTCCCAAAATGACAAAACACTTCCTGGTGTCAAAAGTAAACATGTTTAATTACATATTTGTAATATAGTTTAGCAAAATGATCTTCAGCACATTACAAAAAGGAAGATTTCTATTTATATTTTTAGTGTTCTTAACTTTAGTGAGCATTATCTATTTATATATAAACTCTCTGCAAGACAATGTTGATGGTGTTCAATCTGGTTATCGTTGCATGTCAGAATTGAAGTCGGTTAAATACCAATTAAATGGTAATGTCGTGTGACATGCAGATGTTATTACAAAATATTCTCGATTTGCTAATTTTTTTTGTTTTAGTGGTTACAGAATACAAAAACCGCATTGATAAGTTATTAACTGAAACACAAAAATCCCATGATGCTGATAAAGAAAGATTTAAAGATATAATGGAAAGTTGTGGCGCAATGAAACAACAAATTGCAATATGTCAGGTATATTCCTTTAGTTTGTTTTTGATTTATGAACTGGATATGGATTCTTCATCAGCGGATAGACGTCCACTGCTGGACATAGGCCTTCCCCAAGGAATCGCATATCGATCGGTCCACCATTGCTCGCATCCAGTGGATTCCTGCGATTTTCACCAGATCGTCTGTCCACCTTGTGGGAGGTCTCCCAACACTACGTCTACCGGTACGCGAGCGCCACTCGAGGACCTTACTGCCCCATCGGTCGTCGGTCCTTCGAGCAATGTGCCCTGCCCACTGCCACTTAAGTCTAGCAATCTTTTCAGCTATGTCGGCGACCTTAGTTCTTCGGCGGACTTCCACATTTCTGATTTAATCATGCAGAGAAACTACGAGCATATCTCTCCATTGCTTTTTGGGTGACTTTCAGCCTTTTTTATAAAGCCTATAGTAAGGGGCCATGTCTCAGATCCATAGGTCAACACTGGCAACATGCACGAGTTGAAGACTTTTGTCTTCAGACACTGCGATATCTGAGACGAAAAGATGCTGTGTAGCTTCTCCAATGCTGCTCACCCGAGTGGGATTCATCGATTGACTACTTTCTGGAAGTTGGACTTACCTAGCTGGACTGTTTGTCCCAAGTAAATGTATTCATCGACAACTTCCAGTGTAGAGCCCTCGATGATTATTGGTGTGGGTACAATATGGGCATTAGACATAATCTTTGTTTTCTCCATATTCATTTTAAGACCCATGTGTCGGGACGCTCTACAGAGGTCATTGAGCATTTTGCCAAGCTCTTCCATGGTCTCTGCCATTACCACAATGTCATCTGTGAATCGAAGATATATATGTATTACTTCCCTCTTATTTATTACATTAGTTGTTTTTTCTATAATATTAAGCAACAAGATGAGCAAATATTATACTATGGTATGCATATTAAAAAAACATAATACTCTGAATTTTACTACAAAATCCTATTTATGCCTGTATTCACTTTATTACTTAGTTATGTAACTAGCGAATTTACTCTTGTTTCATTGTATGTTATGATTTTGATAAAAACTTTATGCTACACCCTTTTTATTACTATTAATTTATAACAGTCTTGAGCCTACTTCATGTGATGTATTTTGATCCTGTGAGAGCTCTTAGTACTTATGTAATATTTAAATAAATGTAACAGTTTATTAATATGCTACTATTAACTTCGATGGTGGCAGGTCTCTGTTACCTGAGTTTTTCTAGGTAGGTACCATCACCATTTCTATTTCTGCTGCCAAGCAGTAGTGTACAAATGTTAGGCTGTTCAATCAAGAAGTGTTATAGCTGAAATTAAATAGTCAAATGGTATCTAGGTTACAAGAACAATGTGGTGTGTATGTATATTATCTCAACTTACACCACATTGTTATGGACAGGAGTATAACTTTCCATAAGGTGAATATCTTGCTTGTTACATTCCTTCATATAATATAGTATGTATATAAGACCATGCTTTGTGGTACATGTTCAGCAATGGCACTTTATCTGTTGAAATAATGATGCATATTAGATGTATATATATATATATATATATATCATGCCTTCATGCATGCTCGTTGGTTGTGAGTACTCTTGATCCAGTCTTTCTTTAGAGGTATAAACTTTACAAACATATACAGACACGTGATATCTCTCGAGTCCCGAAATAAGCACAGCTTGAATCTCAGGACCCTTACTTGTGAAGTCCCACTAGGAGTATAAAAAAAAAAATATTTTTATGTATATATTTGTGGGGTGTGTGTGGTACTGTGTGTAGATATGAGCGTTAAGGAGTGTGTGCGTGTGTGTTGTGTTGTGTTCGTTGGGTGGCATTTACTTGATTAGTCTTTCTGTTTTTTCATATGACATGCTGTAGAGAAGGTTTTTCAATAAAAATTTGCACTTTGGTACTGAGCAATGTTTTAGGTTTACGATTTTCATCAAACCATTATATACATGGGGGTGCAAGTAGGATGGACATTGTTTAGATAATTCAAATCTTACTGGTGGAGTTGGAATTCTGTTATATCTATTCTATCCGATGTAACGATTTTGAGTAGTACTATTACTATACAATGTCTGCATCTTAAGTGTCATTCAAGATAAAAAGCTGGTGAACACGTAAAACCCGGAAATCTTTATATAAGTTGTCAGTTAAGCCTATACTAATCCTTTATTTTATTTTAAGAGCCAGTTTGAAGATCTTCAAAGTGAATGCAAAATTGTTAAGGAAGATTTTGATAAAATGAAGAATGATATAGGAAAGTCAAAAAATAAATAATTACATTTATAGCCTTTCTATGAGTGATGTAAAAATGGCCCCAATTTAAGGGATTGATGAACATTGGAATAAATTCTATATTCTTGATGTAGATAGGGCTGCAAGCCATAGTGGCTCTTTCAGCTCATCTGACACTGGGCTGGTGGACCCAGATCCACAGCCTGTAATTGGAATAAAGGGAACTTAAATTAAGGCCACATTCTGAGGTTTGTGATGTTTGTACCCTCCTAAGAAGCTAACTGTCTGGGGAACGTTGCTGCTAGTCTCTGACTATAAGCAGTGCTCCTGTACTTTTTTCACTATTATGGTATGAAAATCTTTAGGAAAGGCAGCATTGAGTGGTTTATGATTGATCATGTAAAATAAAATAAATGCATTGTAAATAATACTTACTATGTAGATATATTAGAGAATAATATTTACTGTACAAAGTATTTAGAAATGGTTTTTAGTAATAATTTATAATAGAAGAAAAAGATAGCACATTCAGGAAAGATAAAAAAATCATTTTTTGTGTGGAAGTTAAAATAAAACGAGTTAAAATGGCATGCAATTTTATTTATTTATACACATGATGAAATCTCTGTTTTAAAATACCATCTATTTGATGTACATTGATAGAAAGCAGTAACTAATAACATGGAGTTGATATGAATATCAAATTATTTTATACATTGTATGTTTAAGTAAAACAATACCTAGATATCTTTAAACATTATTTATTTAAAGTTATCGCTGTAGTAGTAAGTTAATATTAGTGCAATGTTAACATATTTACTATGAGATATATTGAAAAATAAAGATTGATAACTACAGAAATCAAAATGTTTCATTTTTTCCAAGCAAAGTAAATCACAATACATTTTCCTTGTGTTACAAAGCAATGAGTTCTGCTGGAAGTTCATTAAGTGATATTCTTGCCCATAACAAACTACTGGTAATATTCTTTAATCATTACCATAATATGCTCATGCATTTATGATAGTATGCTTCAGCTCAGTACATTACAAATATATCCAACTAAATTACTTCCGAACAAGAACACTGCATTGTTTTCACATGGGTGCACAGGTGATGCATCCTATTAAGATTTGCTATAACAAAATCTAACAGAGTAAAATAATAATCTTATGATTATGCCATTTTGTTTGCAATTATATTAAAAGTATTATACATATTAATGTAGTAGTGTACTCTTAAAAGCTACTGAAATAATAAAACTAATACAATAATATCACGTGAAATTCATATTAAGTAACAATCAGATCAGGTATTCTTTTCATATTTTTTACACATTAAGTTCACAATTATGAATAGGAATTAATATAATTAAAGTAATATTAAACCGAACTATTAAAATAAAATTTTACAGGTTGTTTACCTATAATTAGTTTTTATATTACTTAGACATTTTAACTCAATGCTAATTAAAGTACAGAATATTTATTCACAACATGCATCAATGATTAAGATGAGATTTATTACACAAATCTTATTTAATTCTTCTTTTTTTCATTATCTTTTGGTGCAGCACTCCGACTTTCATATTTTTGTTGTTTCTCTCTCATCAAATCAGCATCCCTCTGCTTTCTTTCAGCATAAGAGCATCCAGTTTTTTCCTTTGCTGTTTTTTTCTTTTGTTCTTGTTGTTGTTTTTTTAAATTTTTAGCGCGAGACTTTTCTCGTTGGTTTCCCCTGGTCATGACGGCCAACCTCAACACAGTATCCACCAGAAAAACTATTAATGTGTTATTGATTTTGTCTTCACCAAAACTATACGAATATAAAATGGAGTACCAATGTAAGGTTTCACTGCGATTTATATTATATTATTTGTCGGTATATATAAAAAATCTGTATCCGAGATGACAGATGAGATTTTGCCGGTTTTATTTTATTGAAGGGTGGGTACATTAAAAATAAAAATCGTAATAAAAATTAAACCGATAATAAAAGTTATCTACAAAATTTGTTATAATAAATTGTAAAGTTTTTTTTAAAAAAATCAATCATTGTTTTCAGACTAAAGGTTTGTTTAATTTTTGAGAATAAAATGGCTAGTATTGAATTTAAAATAGAATATAAAAATCGATTATTATTTTATGTGAAATGTACATCACATTATAAAAGTATTTACGGGTTGAGAAAATTACTGAATAATTTTGAACAGAGTTTAAATAGTATTTAAAACATTTTTTTTAAAATCTTACATGAACGAAATGTTATAGTTTTAGGAGTGTTACGCTTTTTTTTATCAGATAAAGTTTGGACATATGGTATCACCGTTGCAGAGTTTAATCGAGCGGGAGTGTGCAAATATTACTCGGTTTCTTTTCATAGAGCAATGTATAAAGGAAAAGTATTGGTGTATAATATATATTATTATTTCCTTTGATGTCAAACACGCTGGATGTATAAATTTAAAAACTATTAGTTTTTCTGCTACAGATTTGCGTATCACTTAGATGCTAGTTGAAATTACAGGTCATTTCTGTGTCATAAAAAAATTCTGGAATATTTTGATCGAATAAGATAAAAACTTAAAAAATGGATTGGACGCCTTGTAATCTCTAACATTTTAAATATTATTACTTGAAAAGAATAGCCGAAGAAGACTGCTTATTCTGACCAAAATTCAGTTTGAAGAAGGCATAACAATGAGATGATGTAATGCTATAATGATAATTAGTTCAAAGCTTCATATGCTATAATTATTGTGCATTTATTATTTCACCTGATTAACAACTCTCCCCTGAATTTAAACCTTTTCAAGTAACAATGTTGAATGTTTTATAAAAACATTTCTATTTACTTTGTATTTAATCTAAATGTAACATTTTTCTGTGTAGGTATGTAATAAAATAAAAATAGACTTTAATTTTTCACTCCCTCTTTTTTTTGGTAGCGCCTTAGGTTTTTTTATTTTGCAGTTTGTTTTGCAGATGACAATCACCATAACTTAAAATTTTTCTAATATATTAATAATTCTACTGCAATAATAAGAGCAATATTATGATTAATGTAGATAATACCAAAAGATATTCTTAATTACATAGTAAGATTCTTTATACATGTATTTAATGATTAGTTATAACAAATTCTGCACTCTATTCCACGGGTTCTTGTCTGAAACAAAATGTTGGATATTATACACATAAGCACCTCATTAAACAATATAAATTTTGTTCTAGATGTAGCACAGTCTACATACATACTATGTATAGATTTTTAAATCATGTTTTTTCCATTTATTGTCTAAATTTTGTTCTGTTATTAAGTATAAAGAAGGCGAAGTGCAGCTTGTTTTTAATTTTTGAATAAGTAGTAATCAGAGGATTGAATATTTATTTTTTATTTTAAAGCTTCATATTGATTATTTATTTCTTAATGTAAATATACAATTTTTTGTACATGTATCTTCTGTGTGACTTTTTAAATAGAATAATAATGTTGTAAAAATAAGTTAAAAAATATTTTTTTTAATAATGTAATGTTTCTTGGATTAAAAAAATATTTTTTTTAGTATACTATGTTGCAAATTATCTAGTAAAGTATAAAGATAATTTTGAACAAAAAAATTAAGAAGACTAAAGAATATGTAAGGAAACCAAAGGGTGTTCTTTAATGCTAAAATAATTGTATTTTCAGACATAATTTCAAGTTAAATATTAATTATAAAACAAAACATTTTTTATTTCTTTATTAGTAGCAAGTTATTTATAGTATATGTACAAATAACTTGCTACTGTATGTACTATGTATGAATTGTTTCAGAGTAATTTAATAAATTAATAAAATGTAGTGTAGTGCTTAATGTATCATCATAATCATTATCAGTCGACAGACGTCTACTGCTGGACATAGGCCTCCCTCAAAGATCCTCACATCGATTGATCCAGCGCTGCCCGCATCCAGATGCTTCCCGCAACCTTCACACGATCGTCCGACCACGTGTTGAGGGGCCTACCAACACTACGTCTACCGGTACGCGGTCGCCATTCGAGAACCTTAGTGCCCCATTGGCTGTCAGTCCTTCGAGCGATGTGTCCTACCCATTGCCACTCGAGGCTAGAAATCTTTTGGACTATGTCGGTGACTAGTTCTCCTACTAGTTTAATGTACAGTTTCAGATAAGTACAGATTCATATAAAAAGGTGTATTTATAACTAACATAGAGTTTTTAAAAACAATATTTATAAAATATTTTAATCCCTCATTAAATTATAATCTTTCTTGTCTCATTTAAACTATGGTTATATTTACGTTTACTAAAAACTTGCCTTTTAATTCTAATGTGTATTGGTGATAATTTCCATGTAAGTCATTAATCAAAATTAGTAGAAGCTTCTACTTTAAAAAAATAATTCCGGACGAAAAAATATTTTTGAAAGATGACGACATGCATAATTTGGATAACCGAACCTCCTAGCGCAGAAGCGATTAAGGTTATAGACCTTATTCCTGAAGTATATGGTTGATAATACAGCATGTATGCGATTTGTTTTTAAAAAAAAAGCCCTTCAAAGATTTTTATTAATGACGCATGACATAGAACCCGCCACCGACCGCCCCTTCGTTTATTTTCACCATAAATTAAATACGACTGAATGCGTTTTGTAAAGTCTTAAGTATAGTAGATATAAAATATTGATTGGAATGTGTAAGAAAGTCACCCTTAAGTTTGTTTCTCCTCGTTTGATAATATTAGCTGCAAGCTTAGACGCGTAGACGGGGGTAGTAGTGACCTTTTCTTTTACGCAGACAGCTTGACGCCGGGACCGGATGTACTAAGTGATATAACAGTTTTTATAATTTAAGTAGCTGTTATCTCCAATATCTTGCTTGCAATATGATTTTTAATCAACTGTAGAACTTGACCATGGTTTTTTAAAAGATCGCAGTTCTTTGGACATTTCTAATATATTACACGTCGAGTAAGTATATGATCGAGACATTTTAGAATGCGCATAAATGTAATATATATGAAGAAGAAGATGAAAGAAAAGTATATTCTTCTTGTCTCCTAAAAAAACAGTCCTTTTGAATAGCGGAGCTTGGAAGTTAGTTCACCATATTACTCTGTCTCTTATAAGGCGGAACTTTTGGACGGCACTACACAGTTTTTAAGTAATTTACACTTAATATTTTTTTTTATAAAAAAGTAATTATAAATAAAATATTTTTCCAATATTTTCTCTAAGCCACTCCGTAATCTGAGGAAATACTGTGTTCCTTGATACTACTGCCTGGAATTAATGATTAGCGGTCTATGAATGTTATACTTTAGGTATGTTCTATATTCGGTAAAGAATATGTATATAAAAGTAGTTGTGGTGATGTGATAGTTAATAGAAGGGATTGGAAGAAGACAAGTTTTATCAATATCCTTTGAAGTGGGAACAGAGTAGGAGGTGAGGATTTTACTATAAGGTTAGATTTCTTTTTAATGGGAAAAAAGGTAAAGGATCAATCAGTTCACGTGATGGAAATTGGTCATTGTCGCCCATGGACAACCGCAACACTTGAGGAGACGCAAACGAGTTGCTGTTCTTTAAGTAAGTGGTAAGACCTTTTCTTGAGGGTCGACAACTAATCCCACACATCAGATGTGCATGTTAAAAAGTTGCGCTTATTTGTAAAACGTGGAAGATTGCCATTCAGTTTCACGTTGCGTCATGTACTATGGTGACAAAAAACAGCCGCTGGAATATATCTGAAATAGTTCTTTAAAATTATTATTAGTATTTAGAAACGAATTCGCTTTGATACTTAATTAAAAAAAAATATAGTTAAATGAATCATAACATTGTACAATGGTGATTTATGTTGTGCCAAAGGTACTTTTTCGTTTTAAATAAGACGAAGTTAAAAAAGAAGTCTTATCAACAAAGCGCATTCATTCAGTTAACCAAAATTTTAGCATTTCAAACTTTGGCTGTTCGAATGCAAATTTGACTTTCAGACGCAAGATGTATGCGGAAAGCAGGGATTTTTGTCTTCTAAGTTGCAGTAAACCCATATCCTGGCTGTGAGGCGATGCAACCTTTTTATGTAGACGTTTTTCACGTTTCAAGTAACTTAAGGTCGGAGCTTTTTGCAACAACATAAACAGAGATAACACATGAGTCAGAAGGGAAAAGAAAAGTATATAGCAAGATTCTTTACTCATAAAGACAAATATATTAAGGTAGAACCATATGTAAATTTTAACATAAAAAAGTTATATTTTTTTTCTTTTTTTTTTTTTTATTTAACAACAGCCTAACGTGTTTTTTTTATTGTACAAAGTGACAAGTTGAGCGAGATGTTCACCTGATGGTAAGCGATATGCTTACTCCCTTCGAACCTATCTACTACGCCTTTCAAACCGGAACACCGTAATGCTTGCACACTACTGCATTTTTCTTTGTTCCCCTGTATAAGTTGGGTCATGGCCTTTTATTTCTACTTTTCATTTACCATCATCATTGATACATTTACCATCTTTACATTTTTTGTTTCGTTATCATTTTTATCTTTATGTTTAAATTTTTATATATCTCTGCTTTTTATTGTTTGTCATCTTTCATTCTTATCCTCTCTTACTTTCAACTTATCTATCATACCCATTTCTTCTCTATCGTTTACGTTCCATTCCTTCTTTCATTCATTTTCTCAGTGTGAAGTGAAAATTTCGTACTCCTTTCTGGGGGGGGGGGGGGGGGGGTATGGTGTGTCTGAAAAGATCATCCCCTGTAGCATCTCTCTCCTAGATTTCTTCTTCCTCCTTCTTATTTTTTAGTTATTTACTTATTTATTTGTTTACAATACAATTTCAACAATACTTTACACTTTTTTGTTTTTTACTTCACAGTTTTCATTTTTTTTAGTCCTATTTATTTATTTACGTTTTATTCCTTTCTATTACCTTTCCAATCACTTTCCTACACTACCCCAGAAAAATGGTCCGACTTTTGTCCTCACTCATCACAGAGGTGATGACTCCACTATCTATCTTCTTTCTCATCTCCACTTCACACTCCGCTCTTTCTTTCCCAAATAAGGGACAGGAAGCGAGGATGTGCACCACTGTCTGGTCCACCGCCGGGTCACAAAGGCACGTAGGACTCTCCTTAAGCTTGAACCTGTGAAAGTACTCGGAGAATCCCCCGTGCCCAGTGAATATCTGGAAAAAGAACGCGTTGAGCTCGAGCCGACGAAGTGCGCGATACGCCGACGCTACGCTGGGGAAGAAAACCCTCGTCGTTGAAGCCGTCGTACCTTGCACATACCTCCTGTTCCATTTGTCAAGCCTCCTCAGCTCTAGCTGACGCTTGACGAAGGAAACGGGCAATCCTCGTACACCGGTTTTCTTTTATCCTTTAGGGCCGCTTCCTTGGCCAGTTGGTCCGCCCTTTTGTTCCCCTCCATGCCCACATGCGCCTCCACGTCGCTTTCACACACCCTACTGCTTGGTGGCAGGAATAAGCACTGTAGTACCTTTTTTTGTTTTACTTGGATCAAATGCCTTTTCATATCTGCCCCCGCGGGGGTAAGAACAGGCTGTCTCAGTCTTGCACAGACCAAAACCCCTACGATATTCCACCCGCGTTACCTGACGGCGGGGCCACGGGAACGCTTTCGCACACATCCGCAACCGCACAGCCCCCTCTTGAGGGGGGTATCCTTGCCCTTTCCATCTATGTAAGTATGCACCGGAACACACAGCGCGCCTTTTTTTTCTTCTCGGCCTGTTACCGTTACCTAAGCAACGAATCCCCCCTAATCCGTCACTCAGAGGCCAAGGGAGTCAAGAGAGAAAAATCTCCTTGGGATTTGGTCTTGGGTTTCGCCTTCAACTGTTACACGGCCGCGGAGGATAAGGAGATCGGCGAACCGGAACACCGACACTTCTCCCTACATGATTCCACCACGGTAGCGAAGAGCAGTGTAGGCCCGTCCCCGTAGCCCACCAGCATATATCCGAGGTGAGCTCGCAGGGCTCACCTGCAGCGACTCCCTTGGGCCGACCAAGTAGGTCCGTCTTAACGCCACGACACTATGGGAACCTTTTCGGAGGGAAGCGCTGTGTTACCTACCTAGACAGTCTGTTAACAGAAACATACCACCAGTAAATTTTTATATAAGAGGATAATAATAAAATTATATGTTTTTTTTCAGTTTACAGCACTCATACGATAACAGAACTTAACAATGAGCCGTTTTAGTAATTAAAATAATTCAATTAAACAAAACAATGAACACTGCAATTGCTTTTAGTGTAGTAAGATATTAATGAATTTTATGCTTAAACACTTGAAATTAATTGTTTATTAAATATCGATCAAATCATTTTGATAATGTTTTAAAATTTTGGAGCCGATGGTCCAATATTGGTTGTTCGCAAAAAACATTTTAAGCGTGGGATAATATGGTTAAATAAGTCGAACGACGCCTCAAGTTCTCAGTCACTGTGAACACAATTAATCCATTTGAAAATTATCCGGTACAGTCCCCGGGGCTTCAATTAAAATGTAAATTTTGAGGGTCGGTGTTTGAGGCTGATAGCGGGCAGGCGGCGAGCACGCGCTCCGTTCGCATCCATTTGCTTCACAGCTTCCTTGTTACAGTGATAAGTAAGCGCCGTCAGAATTTATGAATTTTAAATCATTGTCTTTGTACTGTCGGAATGGTCGAGTATTCTAAGGGAAACTTTGATATTATCATTAAAAAAAAAAACTTTTTGTAATACTCTATAAATTTTTTAGGTCGTTTATTTTGTCAGTAGTGCAAATTCATTTGCAACCCCCGAATATTAGTTGAGTCAAATTATCCTTAAACTTTATATTTTTATAATCAAAAAGCATATTGATAAATCAGTAAAAATATTACTAGACTTCATATTTTTCTCGTTTGCTTTTCTCTAAATAAGATTTTATTACACATCCGTCATTTTTAAAATAAACGATCCATGTATCGAAGTGGTAGAGCCTTTGCTTATTACGCATAATATGAAAAAAAAGGTACACTTTTTACTTGTAATAAGTAATTAATTAATCCATGAAGTGTAAGTTAATTGATTTCAGATAAATAATATTGCACTAAGACATGATAAACAAGAGGCAACATTGATATACAATCCGAATTTTCGTGTGCGCGAAACCGTAAATTATTGTTACTATAAAATTGTAGAGTATTTCTAATAATGAAAGACAGTTTTAATTACAATCATAAAAAACTTCAGATTATCTTGATCTATCGTTACTGATACTAAAATCAAACTTACTGTAGCAAAATATTGTCACTTTGTAGTAAATTAGGAGTAAGCGGAAAAAAACATTTGTTGCATAAATAGCAGACTATCTTATATGGTCAATAGTGATTAACATTGTTATTTCTATAACGCTTCATTAATAACTATATTAAGATAGATGAAAATAATGAAAAAATATATTTTTCATTAAAACACTTTATTATCTTTACTCTCGCAAAGGTCTTTACCAGTATTTATATTTGCATTTGTCTATGACATTATACGAATACATTCTTCATATTAAAATTTATAAACATATTAATTATTAACTGTTCTTTAACCGCTTTGCCGGTCATAACATCCTCTCAACACCATTTGGGAAAGGAATTTTGTAAAACCCGTTCTTAGCTGATCTATACTTGGTAAAGGGAATATTCCTACCAAATTACAAGTCTAGGTTTTATGGTTCCAAAGATACCGTGATGAGTCTCTACATAAGTGGAATTCTCATATTAGGTTGGGGAAAAAGTTTCTTCGCATTTTTTAAAGAAATTCGTAACATTTTAATATAGTTTATTTATATTTAACTAAAGTATGTAGGTACCATTTTGTTTGATAACTTTTTGCCATCTTGTAGGTAGGAACATCATCCCATTGCTATAGAAATTTTGGGACTCCTGATGAAAATACCGCGACAAGTGGTTTTCTCAGTCCTCTCGTGATGTTAACCTGACACTGCCTAAAGAATACTGAAGAGACCGAAATAGATGGAAATCGGAAGGTGCAAGGTCAGGACTATACGGCGGATGCATTAACACCTCCCAGCCAAACTCTCAATTTTTGCTGAGTGGCTAAAGATGTGTGATGCCTAGCGTTATCATGATTAAAAACCACACACCTTCTGTTAATTAATTCCGGCCGCTTTCTCACAACTTCTTGCTTTAATCTCTACAGTTAATACTCTACAGAATAATGCCCTTTCAATCCCACTACACACACAGCATTACCTTGTTGCAAGTTAATCCGGATTTCGCCACAGTCTGACCAGCAGAAGCCTGACCGGCCTTTGACCACGACCTTTTTCTCACGTTCTTGTCGTACGTGATCCACTTTTTATAACTAGTTATGAGCTTCTTCAAAAATGGTTCGGTTTCATTACGTCTTAAAAGAATCACAAACGCTTACACGGGTCATTATTAAGTTTCTTTCAGTGAGCTCGTGAGGTACCCAAACATCGAGCTTTTTTGTGTACCCAGTTTTTTTCAAACGCGCCAAAACTGTTTTGTGGTCAATTCCCAGTTCTTCAGCTTCGTCGTAACTACTATTATGCCGATCTTGCTTCACTTTTTCAAAAATTGCATCCATTTTATTCGTAATAGGGCGACCAAAGCGACGTGCTTCTTTGACATCAAAATTTCTGGATTAAAAACGCTTAAACCAAATTTGTGCTACTCTCACAGACACTGCACTAGCTCTATAAACATCGCAAACTTTTTTCGCGGCTTGCGTTGCATTTTTACCTTTTTTGTAGTAAAATTTTATAATGTATCGAATCTCTTCATTAGATTCACTCATCTTGACTCAGTACGAAAAACAAATGAAAATCACACATTTTCCTAATTTGAATTTGGAATTATGTCCTTTAATATTTAAACTTTCAATGATAACAAAACCAGCCAGACACAAATAGTATAGCCAAAGAGATTTTATTACCAGTTCATACATACTATAATGCGAAAAGACTTTTTCCTCAACCTAATACTTATAATGGATAATAGAGATTGGTTGAAAGGTTTGAAATATTGGAGCGCTGTCGGGGATAATAAAGTTGGGTTTCAGTGGCTATCGTTCTCTAATAATATGTCCTATTGTTTATTTTTCCACTTATATACAGATAATTAAATATTTTATTACGCATTCTACGTAGTAATAGTTCCAAATTAAAAATATTACAGAAATTGAATTATGCACATAACTATGGAAATTAATTTGTTGTATATATTGGGTACATAGATACGTCACCTTCATTCCCCTTTGTTGGATTGAGGAGTCGTGGTAAGAGAATAGGGGCTGTAACAAAGTGGCAGGGGGAAGGCAGGACAAACCGCCCCTTTAAGCCTCTCCCCTTCCACCTCGTCGTGAATACATTAATTCGAAACTTCCGGCATGACTTTCAATTTACTGACAAGAGCTGACGTATCGAGTTAAATACAATTTGTAGAGAAATTCAATTTCTGAGGAATAAATTTCTTTTAATACTAAGATATAAACAATTTTAATATTAGATATTAGTTATATTGTCAGATATTACAATTTTATATTTGACATATGTTTATTACAATATTTATCATTGCAGTCATAGCTAAATTTAAAGAAGGGATAGATTCACATATATGTGGCTTGTTATTTTTAAAACCTTTCATATTTATTGATACGTATATTCTCATAATATTCTTTACTGCTTGAAATGAGTAGTGAACTTAAAGCGATGTTTATATATCGTGATCAAATTCCAAGTTACATTTACGTTACAATTACTCTGAAGAATATAGTTACATGTTATATTATACTGTTAAGAAAATCATAGTCCTAATTCAGTGAACAGGTCAATTTACTTTCCATGTTCCTGAACGAAAGAAATTAAAAGTTATCATTTATACCTTTTCATTGCGTCGATTCCTGTTTAAAAGAGAATAAATTACAGTTGGTTGTATTGTTTATTAAGTAAATTGAAAGGTTTCCAAACATTTCATTATGTAAAGTAACAACATAAATTGAGATCTTTAGAAACAACTCTTGTTAAAATATTTATTTACTTAGGTCTAGTTTTTGTTTAAATTTTACTTTGAGCATTGTTCTATTATGGTTTGGTTCTTGAATAAATGTTAGATAATATTATGCATAATTTTAAATTATATTTTAATATATCTTAATTGTAATGGTCATACACATCACTAAAAATAAACTAACATTAAAAATCTAGCAAATTAAAAAATACATGTGATGCTTTGAACCCTAAATCTAGTTGACCTTAGTTCAGCTTAAAAGGGTTAAGCTTTTTGAAACAGTTTAAGTGTGTATGCTCGTATTAGCCCGTTTCGTTAATTTATTTATTTAAAGCAAACTCAGTCCAAGCTCTTCAAGGCTGAAGGAAACAAAAGCACTCAAACAGCTTAATGCCATTTTCGCCTGCCCTCCGTACAGGCGGACTCACTAAAAACGGAACGCGGGGATACATTAGTTTACTTTTGGTTAAGAATTTGTTATTGTAAGCCATATGGGCGCAGGGCGGCGGCGTGGAGCTGGAATTTTTTTTTTCGGTTACGACGAATTCACAGCGATCGTTAAACAATGGGACATATGCTTATGTGCCGTACATCTGTGAGGTGTGCAGCCTACTACTAAAGACATCAAGTCTCTATCACAAGATATGCGACAGTCGCGTGCGGTTGTTTATTTAATACGAGAAATATTTGCCTTTGTTTTACCTGAGTGAAATTTTCAAATCTTGTAAAGTTTCTAAAGACTTCTTAGGGTAACCAGATAATGGCAGTTCCCAAAAATGTACGATTAATCTTTACTCCTTTGTTTTCATTTACTAATAGAAAAATAAACAATGTTCTAAATAAACTGGAACAACAAAAAACAAATCCATTATATATATAGCTGTAATAGTATTGTGCCAAAAAATGGTTATACGGCATATAATCTTATTTTTTTTTAACTAATATGGACTAGTAATTATCGTCAACAATTTTGTTATCAGTATAAGACAGAATGTTATATTTTACAAAATTATGGAAAGCTTAAAAAGGTTTATACTAAAAGTGTTCTTATTTCCTCAATATTAAATTTCAATGAACAAATTAATCCTCTTGCGAGGACTACAGTATAATCTTAACGGAGCCTTCGAAAACTTTCCCGGACGTTTTAATATCGTATTATTGATATTCTGAAGCGAAGGGGCCCGAGGTCATCGCTCAACTTCCATTTTACTGCCGCAAGGAATCCACTTAGCGATAAATCGATATCTAATTATGCTCAGCAATACTGCTTGGAATAGATTAAATATGATATCCTATGTATATTAACATTTACTATTACGGGTGTAAGAGATCCCACGCAAGAACTCACGGGACACAAGCCAACCTCAGCTGCTCTTGGTGTACCCTGCTTATCAAAAAATGAGGCTCTGACTCCTACTAATCCGTATTGGATCAGTTGTGGGAAATGTCCCATGGCCCAAGATGGCACCATACGAATCCTTGGAAACGACGGCCTTTCGTGCTCGGCGGTACTGGATGCCATGCTGACTGTAAGGTAGAGGAAAGCCACTGGTTGCGGGCAGCGCAGAACCGATCGACATGGTAATATTTGGTGAAAACCTATGTCCAGCTGTGGACGCATCGGCTGATGATTGATTGAAAGAGAAACTACTGCGATAAAGATAATAAAGATAATTGTGTTATAATACAAATTTAAACATGTTTGTTATTATTTTCCCGTACTATGCTTATCAACGAACTCATCAAAATTATTTTCAGTATTTTCATAAGTAATAGAGAAATAACGTTATTATAAATTCGATATAAAAATACTATGGTCCCGCTAAATATTACAGTTATTTGTACATGGTTGTACATTTTAAAATAACTGTACATTTGTAAATGTACAGTTATTTTAAAATGTATTTGATTCCTAATACATGCAGATTTTCTGATGTAATCTAGAATATTTTTTTCTGATAGTGCTAGTATCTTATTGATGAGTTCTATATGTTCACATCACTCAAGACTCGATAGTCCAAACTACACAAACGAAAAATTAAGCTAAAACACAAAGATAAATAATTTATAAATCGTTATAGTGAAAGAGAATAGGGTTGAAGGGGTTATTAAGCAGAAAGTAATGTAATAGCTAAAGGCTAAAAGGGGAACAGATAACCAGAAAATTATTAATTAGATAAACGAAGAAATAACATAAGAAATTCGTTCAATTATCGTCTTTATTGCAAACTCGTCGACGGTGGCTGATAAGTACATTTACCGGTTTACAGTTTCACTACGTCACTGAGATGTCACAGATTAAATCGACAATAAATGTCGAGTATTTACTTTACATTTACTTTTTAATTGTCCGTCCATGGGCGAGGCGAGTGGTCGATCGAATTCCGTCCATGACAATGCATGTTCGACGGTAGGCAGGCTGCCAATGTTATTTTATCGAACCCTGTACTGCTCCGTTCTGTTAGCATCGCACCATCGCCATATTGGTTTCACGTTATATAATATATCACGACACAGATACACCATCAGTCTGTGTATAGCTATCTATATTCTTTATATATAATGAAAATGGTTTTTCATTGTTCGCTAATCACATAGAAATTAGAGAACCTATCGACATGGGAACATGATCATTGGGAGTGGAATGATTTGTAGATGGTTATAGTTTTTTACTTATTGAATTTCATAAGTACTTCTGATGAAGGACTTATGAAATTTTATTTCCATTTAACAATGTTTATACATTCTCATTTGGTATTATTTATACCGTTGCTATAGGAAATCTTTGGCGGTCTAATTTTATATTACGGCCAGCAAACCGGGCGGGAAACATCTAGTGTGTAATAAAAGTAAATGAGGGAATCCTAAGATTTTTAATAAAATATTCGAAGAACTGGAAAATTGCATTCAATGCTTTTGGAATTGCCTACATATATATGAATTATCGTATTTAATTAGGTAGGTTGGGTATGTTGACATAATTCAGTTTCACAACGGCCTGAAGAGATTTGTAATAAAAGCATGAAGTCAAGTAAATTTCATCAATTTCAAAACTTTCTCGTGTTATTTCATTTGAGATTAACATATCTTCAACGATAGTAGACTTTATAACTTGTATTATATTCATAGAGTAATAGAAGTGGATTGTAGGAAAATTGCGTAACTGTTATTATTTGTTAATATAATAAAAGAATAGTAGGACATATTGACATTTGAAGTTATCCGTGAGAGAAAACTTTAAACGTACGTTAATTTTCTGCTGCTCATAATTATTATGTTTTAGGTTTCTATTATATATTATTATGTTTTAGTTTTATAACTAAATGTGATAGAAAAATATAGCCGGTTTGCATTAATTTTACAAAGAAAGCCTGTGCAATAAACAACCTTTAATTAATACGGGAACGAATAATGATATAAAACACATCATCCGTTATAACGTAAATTTCCGGTTGTTATTTGTAGATATAATACGAGTTATATATTACACAAATTTATGTAAAACAAAGTTTATGGTCATATAAAGAACTTTTCATACAATTTTATTATATAGTTACGTCGTATAAAGTACCTACAGGTATATAATTATTGAATATGTTGACATGGGTAAACTAGCTTAAGAAACGGGGGTCGGGAATTGGACATTCGGTCGATAACGTGACTCGTGAAGCGCATGCGTGGACCTTGAGGTCGTTATTTTAACGACCCCTTGGTACTCTGTATATTATTACATACCTATAGATGGGGAATTGCCTTTGATAATTTATAATAGTTAACTGAAAAACGTACAGAAAAATACTAGTATGTTATAAAGAGTATCTTTGTTCGCCGTACTAACAATAAGGATAGATAAAAACAGATGATAGTAGATTTACTGGTGATAGGTCTTTGTTGCCGAGGACCGCTTATCGGCGTTGTAGGTAGTGTAATTAGATTTTTTCCCCTAACTAGTTAGAAATGAGTTTTATGCCTGAGCAGAATGGGATGCTGTACATGTATCTTACACTTACCACGAGCGGAATATCTTGCTTGTCTTTTTGCTTTGTTTAACATATGAAGTTGCTGTGCAAAGTATAGCTAGTTTACCACGAATATCCCAGCCGTTACTCCTCCATATCATTTATCTATACAAATAAATAAATATTAAGTTACCGTTTGTAAAGTTTTGTTTATCAGAAACTAAATCTAGTCTAGACTGCCTTTAAGGTGATTTTTTTCTTAATTACTTGCGTTAGAACGAATAACCTTCATATATAATTAATTGCTCGTCCGTTACTCTACGTAATTATTCGACAGTTAACCGTTATTATATAGATTTAATAGAATTATCATCATTGTAAAAGATGTTATATGTATAAATGAACTGTAATCATTTTTTTCTACATAGAAGTGCTTCCCCGGAGGTCTATCGAAAGATTGCAGCCCACATTCATTATGAAACGTTTTGTACAACGCTGTACTAAAATTGAATAAAAACATTTTAGATCTTAATCCGTTATAATAAGGGTGTTAATACCTGGTCGGTTAATAACAATACTTGATCGAGGGATACTTGAATAAACATATTTTTTTTTATTTCCATAAGTTTTAACACAAAGAATTTTTATTGGCCGTTTTGTAGATCAGAAACTGTCACGAAACGTTTAGTCATCGCTCCATCGGCTGTGTAAACATCCTATATTAAAATTTCGAGTTGTAAGAGTATTAGTGAGAATATCTACAATTGCTTTAAAAATTAAAAGGATACGTACGTGCGGATGTGGAACTATTTATTTATTCCTTTACACTTTTATGAAATTTAGATAGAAAGTTTTAACACGTTAATATTTAGACAGAAGTTTCTGTTTGGCATTAATTTAAATATTTATGAGCTGTCTAGATATACTAGACTTAAACGTTATAGGATGTTAGGTGACAATGGGGCCGAAGATAATAAGTTAGTCGCTTAAGTTATCCCGGCTCTTGTTAGAATGTCCGGATGAGCACAGTTATTCTATTATGGTAACCAATTGAAAACATACGAATCTATCAATTTTTATGAATTTTTACTTAGAATTATGTTATAACAATTCATTGTTAATATATCATTAAACAAATTTAAAATAGTATGTAAGAGGTAAAAAGGTTTCTCGCACTACAACTCACGAGATCCACGCCAACCTCACATGGTCGTGGTGCACCCTGCTAATCAATAAACGAGGCTCTGGCTCCCATCAACCCGCCTTGGGCCAGCGTTGTGGGCAATGGACGAAATTCCTTCATTTGAAGATTATCTTCTGAGTATCTTTGGAGACCTATGTTCAGCAGTGAACTTCTATCGGCTGATGATGAAAATATTGTGTACGCCCATTTCTTCCATCAAATTAATAGTGAACAATCATTAATACCTTGCGTGATCAAATCAAAAATGAGAAGATCCGTAGATGAACTGTCATCGATATAGGTCAAAAGATTGCTAGCCTCAAGTGGTAATGGGCAGGGGAGATCGCTGGAAGGACTGACGGTCGACGAGGCAAAGTCCTCGAATGACGACCACGTATCGGTAGACGTAGTGTTGGCAGGCCAGACGATCCGACCACTAGGTAGTCCGACGATCTGATGAAGGTTGCAGGAAGCAGCTGGATGCGGGCAGCGCAGCATCAATCGATGTGTTGATTTTTGAGGGAGGCCTATGTTCAACAGTGGACGTCTCTCGGCTGATAATAAGTGAATCATTACAATTTACTACAAATGTTTTTCGGTTTAGCTCAGTTTGTTGAAAATATTTGGGTAATTAAAATTTTTATCATACGTCTCACGGCGAAGAGTACTATATAACGTAGTGTTTATCATTCCACCTACTGCCCCATTGTAATGAGAAGAACTAATAAAGTACGATGATTAAGTAATTACAAATTACGCCGGGACATTTCTTCTTCTTATAATCGGAACTTTTAAAGTCATTTGAACAAATAATTCTTAATCCGTATTGTTAAACGAATCGCAATAACATTGACTTGTAAATTCGTAACAAGCACAATAGGTATTAGAAGTACGCTCCATTGTTGCCAATTGGTCAGTGCGTCCGCTGTAAAATTGCTATGGAGGAATGACAGCGGGCGTTAATAAAAACATGACGACTTGTCAAAACTGAACAGGCATGGTAGGCGACAAGTGACATGCTTTGTCAGGGCATCTATTGAATTCGGTGTGGGCCGCCTCAACACCTACGTGGCGAAGAAATAGATGGGGAATAACCATCGATGTTTGCGCATCAGATTGTTGGGAAAAAGATAATCGTTGTGGTTTAAATTTGAGCACGCCCTTCATTCATATTCCCACTCCAATTCCACCGGCCTGAGAAGAGTGGGTAATTGTTATGAATGTTATCCTTTAATTGACTGGCTTTTTACATTTTTTAATAAATCATTATTTTCTTTAAGCTATAAATCTCAGGTTCAGTCTTAAGTAGACAAAGTTGGTGCCACAGCTGTTTTTAATATGCATTACTACAAAAATATTCTTAATAAACCTTTTAAGAAAAGCACCAATAATTAACAATCCTGTCAAATATCCTTAAAAATTTTTTTATGGTTTTAACCGTTTTTATAGTTGAAGAAAAGAGCATGAGGCAAGAAGAGTGATATGTGCACACTACTGCTTGGCGGTAATAATGTAAGCTTTTTGATGATATACATCTAGATTATCCATGATTACCAGATAGAGATCAATTCTTCGAGATAACTCGTTATATCGCGCAACACCAGCAGTTTCACTAGGATACCTTTTCCTCAAATTGAAAGTGATTGCACACAACAGTTTGCGGTAGTAAGAGGCACCGCAGTGGCTTTTGCCAGAGATGTCCTACAAAAAATAGCTTGCTTCTTTCCTTTTGTATAATGGTTTAACGCTTGACTTCAGTTTCACGTCCTGTTAAGTAATGGCTGCAGGAGATGAAATCTGTTTGCGCGGATTACTCCGACCCATGTGAACAGTCAGAAGTGATAGTGTAAAGGTGAAGGCGTGTTCTTCATGAAGGCAAATAAGCACTGCGTACCCTCCTAATCTGTATCTATCATTCAACCATGCCACCCACAGGTGTATTTTTGTATTATACTACGAAGCGACGAGGCGACCGGGATGTTCACCTGATAGTGAGTGATAAATCCATTATAATGTGGGGCTGGTTAAAATGTTATACACAGTGTCACATTGCGCTCCACGCCTTGAGACATAAGAAGTTCAGTCTCTTTACGCCAGTAATTTAATTAGCTACAGCGCCTTCTATACTGGAACACAATAAAGTTTACGCACTACTGTTTAGCGGCAGAAATAGGTGATGTGGTAATCGGTCGGTGAACGGTTTCCGGCAACAGAAATCTATCACCAGGGAAAAATAACCTATAAACTAATACTTCGACATTAGGAACTATACGGTAAAAGATATTAAAGCTATTGCGATAACAAATAATACAAGATATAAATATCTGGTTTGATGTCACCTTTGATATATTGTGAAGTTTCAGATTCTTCAAATAGAAGTTTTTGTCTATAAAAACAGTAGATAAATAGAAGATTGTTTATCGGGAAATAAGTATAAATAAATACGTTTACACTTGATCGCTAAGTGTCTTATCTGTGCTGTTTGAATCTAAAATAATAAAATTTATTTAGGTAAGTATAGGCTTTATAGTCAAGAACTAAGTTTTAGTTTACATATTACTATGTTATAGTGTTTAAAAACGTTATGATTAAACCCAGAGAAAACTGTTAATGATTCTCTCATACTGTGTTCGATGATGAAGATCGTTATTTAAACAAACAAATTTTAAGAGCCTTTTTTGTAATATCAACGTAACAACAGCTTTGTTACTTAACTCTACAATTACTAATACTTACTATACAAAACATAAATGCTATAAAATTCCTATTCAGTTTTATTAGTGTGTAGGCAAAATACTTAAATTTGTGAGAATATCTCCAGGTTTTTATATTGTTGATAATAATAATAGGTTAAACTATTTTTAGATATTTTCTTGGTAAGTTTGTGATTAAAATCTACAATTATTTCCTTTTAAATACACTGCTTCTAACGTCCATAATCTGTATCTATCTACCAAAGTGTTATAAGGAAGGGCTCGTTAAAAGATAAACATTTTGGTTAACGATGGATTACGTCCATGTGTTCGCCACATTGCAATCCTTTTTGTGGTTACTGCAGACTTTAACTTGAAAAGTGCTGTCGCACAGCCGCATGCAGCTTTCAATTAACAACAATAAAACAATATATTGCAGATAATCCGTATGATTATTAAGAAATCAAATAAACTGAACAGTTTTATTAAAACGATGGCTTATTTATCGTTCTATGAAAATAGTTAAAAAATTTATATCGTATAGAGGATGATATAGTTGAACATATGGAACAAAACTTTTGGAAAGAATTCTCTTTCCTCATCTTAAGGTGGCTCTTCGGCAAGCAGTGATTGGTAGTTTATGCACATAAAAAAAACATCTTTAATATGCAATGATTAATGTAGTGATACATATTTAATAAGTACTCCCTATGCTTTTTAATATAATAAAATAATATTTCCAAATTTCTCATTCATTAGCTAATGATGGATATCTGGGTGATTAAAGTGCCGTAAGTAAGCATACGCTACGCTGTGTCATTCATATTTGCTCATTATTTGCTTTAAGTATTAATTTTTTTTTTATACTACGAAGAGTAGGACATTCGATTGATGGTAAGTGATACGCCAGCTCATAACATGGTGGCTCACAACAAGCACCACATTGCGCTCGTCACTTTGAGACATAAGATATTGAGTCTCGTTTGCCCATTAATTTCATTAGCTACACCGCCATTCAAACCGGAATACAATAATTTTTGCACACTACTGTTTGTCGGCGGAAATAAGTGCTGCCGCGGTACCTACCTGGATGGTCTCCGCTTGATTAAACTCATACTAGACTGTAAAACCGTTTAAATATCAGTGTAACCAGATTTTAGTACCGGCATAACCTGTACTTATTTATACATGACTGTATCACTGAATTATACAATCTTTTTACTTATATATATATATATATATAAATGTGTAACAATTGCAACAATAATGTATTTTTAAAAAGGTACTGTTTAAATACAAAATTCCATATCAAATAGTAATGCTGTAGAATGATGGAAATCCTGTTCTAAACAAAATGTTGGAGTCAAGTAAATCTTAAAATTACTGTATATGACACAATTTAGTTTAATTCAGTATAGGATATACGACCTTCTTACCGTTCGCGACTGTATAAGGGGCGATGTGTTTATCCAGGGGATATTGGTGTGTGTATATTTAATGTTAAAATAAGTCTACCAACCGAAATTAGGCGCGGAGACTAAATCCAAATTGCAGCTGTTTACTTTTTGAGCCGGCGGCGGCGCATCTATTCAATCTATCAGATGATACGTCAAGTGTGAGAGAATAAGTTAAAAAGTACTCTGTTCATTGCGAATTGGCAATTATTATTATTTATTTTACTATTAAGTTATCGTAATATATTATTATGTTTTGATAACGTATGTCTTATTACATCTAAACGAATCGTGTTTCAATGAAATCAAACAATTTGTCCAGAAAAATTACAGTTTTCTTTTGGTGATTATAATTAATATTGAATGTTATGTAACGGATTTAGTTTATGTTTTGTTCAATTTTTATATATATAAATCCCTACGAAATGATATCAATTATAATGGGTTTTCTTTGTTCGTCAATCACATGAAAATTAGTGAACCTATCGAGATGAGAATATTCGACGCGGAATGATTTGTAGATGGTTATAAGCTCATTATTTTTTTTTACTTTAATAAATTCTTCATAATTTTATTTCTAATTAAAATCTTTTAAACATTTTCATTTTGTATTATTTATGTGGTTGCTATAGTAACGATTACTATGGAGTCATTTGCGGTCTAATGTTACATTACGGCCGGCGGGGAACGGCTAGTCTCTATATGTAACGAAAATAAGATCAACAATCAGAAATTAACGTAAAAAGATTCTGCTGACATTTCTAAAGACAAAATAGATAATTGCAAAATTTAAATATCGTTAGAAATTACTAATAGTTAAGTGTAACTTTCTTAAAATATTTCTCTCGTGTTAATTAATTTGCTTGTGTAAAACAAATCTCACTTTACCAACGGACAAAAATGTAACGCCGCGGTCGCCGACGTAAACGAATGCATGTGCCGCGTTAAATTGAGCGCAATGATGTCAGCTAGCCCATGAAGATGTTACACTGCGGGTGTCAAACTTTTTTCTCTCTTCAGGATTGGTCAATTAATCGCGTCGCTTTGAAGTGTATCATAAAGCCGCGGTGGAAGATTGAAGATGTCACTGCTAACCACTCGCGCTTCCTCTAATAAACTGTGGATGTGCTGCCCTGAGGAAATAAATAGACTTTTAAAGGTTTTCCACGTTGTGATCTTGTATTTTTGGATGGTTTATGTACGATTAAAAACTAATTCGATTACTCAACATAAACAAAACTATTATATAGAACTTACGGTTTTCATTGTTTTGGGAACATCTTTTATATTACATTTAGCTTAAAAATCAGGCGTAAACTTGAGTATACATAGACACATACACGTAGACATAAATAGACTTTCATCATCAGCTGATAGATGTCCACTGATGGACATAGGCCTCCCCTAAAGATCTCTACATACAACGGTCCTGCAAAAAAAATAGTCTTTATATGTAAATATTTGCAAAAATATGAACTAATAAATTATCCTTACCTGTCATTTTTTTTCCCAATAAAATAAGACGTCCTTATCAATATTTCTTTATTTTTCCTGTGGAGATTTTTGTAGTTAGTATCAAACAATTAAATATTATCTATTGTTAGTTATCTAACGGAAGGAGCTGATCTGCCGTGGTAACACCGGTCTATTTTTCAATATATTTAATTTTCTTTTTAGCTTTCTTCCTCTTTGATTCATTGTAATAATTTGAAAATTTTATATATGTTATGGAAGATTTATTCTAACAGCGCTCGTGCCATAATTTATCTATACCAAATGTCTTTAGAAATCTTCATAAAATACAAAACCTCTCAAATTGTAATCCTTGTAAAATGTAACTGATTGTCATCTGTAACACGAATGATTTAATTAAAGTGATCTAAAAGAAAATGTGCTGCCGTTTCTATACCGGATTTCATGGTAAAGAGTCTTTGAGTGTGCACAAAAAGAAATGTTATTGAGTCAGGTGCGGTCAGATTGGTCCGTTGACTTGAGATAACCGTTTGATCAGAGCGGAAGACGATGGATTGATGAGCGCTGTCGCACAAATCGATCTATTACCAGTTTCCTTTCGAGATATTTCGGTTGATTTGGCAACGTCATTGCCATACGGACATCCGTTGTCGTTTGAATCAATTATGTTTTCAAATATCATATTAATCATATTGCGAAAAAGAATTAAGGGATAATCAACTTTTGTTAGTTATCCTTCTAAGTAGTATTTTAGTACGTTTTGTTTTACTAAAACTAGCAATACCTATTCAAATGATTTAATGAAAAGGCGATGTCGAGGGAGGGATAGTTATTTAAAGAAGCGAGATATTGAATATGTTGATCCTCTATCGTTGCAAATTAAACCGCATCGCGTACAATGTGGTTATAGGGTTGGTTGGGGTTGTGCCGGCGCGATAACAACGCCGCGACTGCGCGAATGTTGGACCTAATAAGTATATCAACGGTCTCGAACGGGAACAATGAGAACCGACCAAACAAACCTGCTCTAATCCTCGTATTGTAAACCCGTGAATCGCTGATAGACGAACCTCGATCTACCGCACACGCGTACCATAACTATTGCCCCTAAAACATCCATATTTAAAGAACTGATACGTTTTTCGCAAAGATTATTGTATGAATTATAGGATATATGTGAAGTAAAGAAGTTGAAAATAATATGCAGATATTACAGAAATAATTCTTACTTAGCATTTTCCATCTTCATCATTATAGTGTACTGCTGGCCCTGAACTATTCGGCGGTTTCCCTCAATCTTTATCAGATATCTGTAATATATAAATTGATTTGAGTTAAGATTGCATACCAATATGAATAAAAAAATTTAACAATTCGGACATTAGTAACATTCACTTTATTTATCCCATGTTTTGTGTCGTTAGATTTACTTTAACCGTAATAACTTGTTAACTAATTTGTGTTATTAATTGTAAAGATTAAATTACCATTAAAGTATTTTAGCCCAACAGTTGCTAACCTTCAGAAAAAGATATGATTGAGAAAGGTTGAAAATTTTTATGTATCCCGATTCAATTAATCGATTAAAGAATGAAATCATAATTTATCACTGTATTAAATAGTTTATTTAAAGGCCAATTATGAAAGTTAGTAAACATGTGTTTTGATTACTGTTCAAAAGCAAAAACAACAGTCAGTTAATAGCTAACGAATATCAAGATTTCCTCTTAAAAATTATTGTTTTTTAACACTTGATTATGAATGGTTTAAGGTTTGTTCTCCAAATTCATTAATAAACTGTTTATTTAACCTTAGGCATGAACTAATAATTATTAGTGCGAAACTCTCAAAGATAAAACGTCGCTCGTACTGGACTCATATTTATGTAAATTTAAATATTTTGACGAAGGTATTATTTACTCAACGAATAACATGAATGGTGGCCTTTGGGATTCATTAAGAAATATTGCTGAGAAAAAGGTTTCACTGCGAGCGCGCCTCCCGTACAGCTCCATGACCTGGTCGTTGAATAAGGCACTTTATGTGGTGGGAATAAAGTGGGATAACGTGGGCAATATTCACCGCCAAAAGTTGAAATAAAAAATCCTTATCCGGGCCGAACGGGATGAATGGTGTCAAAATTACGTGTCAATTTTAATTTTTTTTTTCGCAAATTTTTTTTCAAGCCCCCACTGGCAGTCCGTGGGGATTAACTATCGGATGGTCTGGGCCATTTCCGTAGTTCAGCTTTAAAATTTATGACAATGTTATCAATCCTAAGACTAAGACCGTGCTTCTGTTTTTTTACTAAGTTTAATACTAATTTATGAGTCAGAACAAATGTTAACACGATATATGTTAGAGCATATAAAAGTTTAAATAATTGCTTTTGTAACTGTTTAAATATTTTATAGATTAACACAATAGTACGAACCATACAATTGTAATACACAAACTGATATATTAGTTAAATATTTATCACAAATGCAATATAAAATTGTTGTTCACCTAATATCGATATCGATGTATGTCAATTTCACGCATACGTCAGGATTGCATTATTTGATTTTGATGATCTTTTCACGTTTCATACAAAAGGAGTTTGACAAAACATTTTAAAAAATATATAAAGGCAATAATTCGCTTCGGTATACCTTTTTATTTACAAAATGTTACTAAAACGGCCAATTTAATGTGTCTGCGAACTGAACTTTAGATGGATGTGTTGGGGTGTCTTGATACATTGGTAATTTACTCTACCTGAAAGAAGAGAAGACCACCAACAATAGCTTAAAATAGTTACTTTATTGTTGTAAAATTGCATTAAATCTACTGTAAAAATATCGCATTGTTGCTTCTTAAAAAAAACGGACACCCCCAATAGGCGTGTGCGGTTACGAATAATATTTTATACTTGTGTTTAGTAAGGTTCGCAAGTTTTCCGACTGCAGATATATTTTTGTTGGTGCTGCATTGTTAGTTTTTGCAGATTAAAGTGAGCTGAGTATTGTTGGCCCCAGGGTACAGTGGCGCGCGAGGTGGATTATTCGCCACATTACCCGCGGCTGTGGATTCAATTCTACATGCGGGCCTCATTGCAACCTGACAATTGTTGCGCATTTCGGGCTTAGTTCTCCGTACTGCATTGTAATTAATTCTCTCGTATATAGTTATAATGGACTGTGACGGTAGCGTTAGTTTTGTTTTGTAAAAGGATCAATACGGAAATCAAAAATTACAAGTATCTTTTAAGTCGTTGCATCGATTAGGCGTTTTGAGAGATAAACAATCGTTGATATCGTCATCAGATAGAAGTCCACTGCTGGACATAGGCCTGCCCTAGAGGTTCCCACGCATTGGAATATGAGAGGATTTGGACTATTTCCCACTACATTGGATCAACGCGGGTTGGTGTGAGCTAGTACTTCGTTTGTTGGTTAACAGAGTGCACTACGAGCAGAGGTTGGCTTGGATCCTGTGAGCTGTGAAAGAACTCTGATTTCCCACCGTATTGTAAATATAATAATTGCTTACTCGAATACCATTGTATACTAAAACACTCCGCCTTCTTGTATGTGTTCGTAACGTTATATTGTATATTAGTGTTTATTAGTAACTAACGTTTACCAATTTGTAGTTGCGGTGGTTTGTCTTTTATGTTTGTTTAAAATTATTCTGATAATTGGCTGGTCTCCTTTACCGGAGTCCGTCTGGATAAGTAATACCGCAGCTCCTATTCCTGCCGCCAAACAGTAGTGTGCAAACATAATTGTGTTATGGTTTGAAAGGCGCTGTAGCTACTGTAATTACTGAGTAACCAGCCTTAACATCTTGTCTCCATGCGATGAGCTCAATGTAGTGTAGTGTTTACCGTATTAACTAACGTCACGTTGTTATTGGCAGGCGTATCACTTACTACAAGATGAATGTCCAGTTCGTTTTGTCGATTCGTTGAAAAAAAAAATACTCGGATTTTTTTTTTAAACGAGGAACGGTGTAAGAAATATTTGAATAAGACAGAGTGATTAAATAATTGCATTTTTTTATGTGAATAATACAATAGTTTTATTTTTGGTTGGATTATTATTATATTGTATAATGAAGGAATTATTCTATACATATTAATTAAATATTTATTTTATTATAACTGCGGTGGTTGTTTAGAACTCGTTAAGCGCGCTTGTTATGGATCTCATGCCGCCGAACACTGCAGTGGTCGCAGTAAGCCATATTTTATGGGCAATATTCATTAAGTTGTTTTGAACTGTGGTTATTAAGTAATTTCACAACCGATGATATTAGAAGATCGATTCGAACTCTTTAAATTTATGATTTAGATCATACAAAAGGGATAACATCGCCATTTTTACTTTCTCATCATTATTACAGAGGTAATACCTTGTGAGATTTTATAAAAGGTAATATAAAAATTGGGAAATGTATGAGAGCTATGATTAAAATTATCATAATTTTAATTTTAACCTGGGACATATTCCATAAAAAGTAACCACTGTACTATCTGCTATTTTACAATATGTTAACATACTTAAGGTTGTATTAAATGACGGATTAGGATTGTCGTATAACTTACTATTAACTTAATAGTTTCATTAGTTTCAAATACATCATTTCCATTACATAAATAAATTAATACTCTTCCCATTGGTTGATTAAAACGATATATCATTTGATTAACTTAACAACAAATTTTGTTTTTCCTTCTGTATATGTACTATTTATAATTCTATCAGTAAACGTTATGCATTAAATATATCCGTTACAGTATGTTATTTAAATGTGTGTGAAATAATCCTAAACAAATATTAACTTTTTATATATACCCTATAAGGTGATGGAGTCAGTTTTCTTTTTTTTTCGCCTTCACTTCGCTCTGTCTTCAATATCATCATGAAGGTTGATGAGGAAATAGTTTTGAAGAAGAGGCCAATAATGAGGAAAAGAGGAGAAATAAATGACAAGATGATACTAATACTTTTTTTGGGCAAAAGTTATTTATTAAGCCAATTTACATTTAAGACAAAATCATTCCTCTTAAAATTCCCTTACGTAAAGTAGTGTTAGAAAATTTTGTTTTAATTTATTGTGTGAAGACGGATGAGGAACAGTATTCGTATAAAAATGAGAAAGGTTAACATTTAAAGGAAGTTGAATGTTCAACAAATGTAATCATCATCAGTTACTTGAAAACTTGAAAATTAAGAACAATTTTACGCCGGTGATACTATAACATGAGACGTGTTCTTCGAACTGAAGTTTGATGCAACTGTTACATCCTATACAGACAAAAGGAGAAACGTCGACGAGGTGTAGGTATCTTCATTTGAGTAAACGACATAATTTGTTGTACACGATTTACGACTTCCAGATTGCGTAAAAACACCGTCTATAACAAACTAAACAAACACAGAGGCGCGCACAGCCGTCTATAAAGCGCGAGTTATCTACATTTAATTACATTCCGGTAATTTTGTAAGTATGGACGGGACCGCCAGCGACGAGCTCAGCGGTGGCCGCCCGTCGCTACAGTATATCGTATTTTTTTTTTAATTCCTTACTTTCACATCAATCAAAGAAAAGTCGAAAAAGCGTAACACTACACGTCTTTCTTAATGCTTAAATAGTTTTTTTTTTATTTCAATTAGACGAGATGAGCGGGACGTTCACCTGGTGGTAAGTGATACGCCTGTTTGCAATAACGTGGCGCTAGTTACGATGGTGCACAGTGTCCCGCATTACGATCGTCGCCTGAGATTAGATGTTGAATCTTGTTACCTCAGTAATTGCACAAGCTAGAGCGTCCTTTAAACCGAAACACAGTAATGTTTGCACACTGCTTTTTGATTACCGTGGCAGCGGTGGTACCTATCAAGACGGTCACCGCAAAGAAAGACCTACCACCACTACGTGTGTGTAGTCTCAATTTCAGAAGACTTATTTTTTTTTCAGTTCACGTTAGTGTACGTTTTCTTCTCGAGATTTATAACATAGTAATGAGTAAATTAGAAGTAATAATCTTACTGGTGGTAGGTCTGTACTCGGTGATCATCTAGGTAAGTGCTTCTACCCCAGCGCCTATCTTAGCCGCTAAACTGTAGTGCGCTAATATTACTGTATTCCACTTTGAAGAGTGATGTAGTTAGTGTAATTATTGGAGTTATGAGATTCAACATCTTATGTCTCTTACTTAACATGAGGCCAACGTTCTGTACTTCTATTAAAAAAACTACATGTCCCTATACTATTATATATATTGTTCTTGCAAATTTTCTATATCCCTCATCAGTCTTAGTTTTTCACTCGTCTTTCCTATCAACAAATAGATTTTTATTACCAATAATACAGTTGACTGGTAGTAGGTATTTGTTCGCGGAGTCCGTCTATATAGGTACGACCGAAGCGCCTATTTCTGCCGCCAAACAGTAGTGTGCAAACATTACTGTGTTCCAGTTTTAAGGGCGCTGCAGGTAATTTAAATTACTGAGATAACAAGACAACATCTAGAGTAGCGGTAATAACGTGTCATTCTAACCAGAAACCACAATGTTATGTGCGGCTGTATCACTTGACTATCAGGTGAATATCCCGCTCCTATCGCCGCTTCATACAATAAAAGACAGTAGATATTATTCTAATATCGATTTTTAATTATTTATTTTAACTTCATACACCTCGTGTAAAGGCGGACTTAATGCTATTGGCATTATCTTCCAGTCTACCTTGGATAATGCAGAGATGATGAGGTAGGTGCATCAAAGTAATACAATACAATACATAATACAATATACACATACTAAAAAGTATACATATAGACACACGTACAAGATATTAACTAAACATTAAAAATTGTTTCAAGGAGAGTTCAGTCCTATTTCGATTTTGATATTGTAACGTTATACTTCCTAATACAAATATTTTGATTAGTATTATTTCTTCCTTGCTTTTTTTAAGCTATCAAAATGCAATAGGAAATTACGGGTTGCGATGACACGTTACTTATCTCTCTGATCACAACATCGTCTGTCATTTAATCTGCAATAAAGCATCATCAAAATATTGCCCGCTCGCCAGTACGGGCAATACTTTAGTAAAAACAAACATATTTCATTTATTCTGATAGCTTACTGAGTTTATATACAATATACAAGCCGTTGTATGACATGATAAATTTTAATTCTCTTTTAACAAATGAATCATTCTACTTGAAAAGTTGGTGATAGTAAGTAAAAAAAATGCAATTTTATGTGGTACCCAAAGAGATGGGGATGCAAAGAATTGCAAATCTAATTTGCACATACATTCAAATTGCTTATTAATGTTTATATCTTAAATTAAACTAATGAACTGATCATAATTTTACGTGGTAACCAATTATCTATACTGGTGGTTAAAGTAGGAAATATATCATATAACATAATGTACAAAATTGTAAAAAAAAATTGCATGGTTTTATTTATCAACATGTATATTCATATTTCATACTAAAGTTTAGCTGTCGGAGTTGTCACTAGGGGAAGTTGATCTACGGGTAAGTATATAAGGGAGAGTGGGCAAACATTCAACCATAAACTGTTCGAACGGACGCCCAGGGCGGCACTGGCCTAAAGGAGGGTTGGCGGAAATAGGCAAATATTTACCCTGAGGGCTGGGAAGCAGCCGACTAATTGTTCTTTAAATACCTCTGGCCCAACCTACAGCAAACATTTTCAAAATCAATTTATTAAAACTTACTCCCTATTTTGCCCCTTTTTCGAGTCGCTTTTACACATCACGGTGTTCTGCTTCGGATGTGGTTGTTAAAGAATATTTGTTAACATTTTAGTATTCAATATACACATGTGTTACTCCGACTTTAAAGTTATATGATAAACGCTGTCGTTTATCAGAAACACTCCAAAAAACGAGAAGAGTAACGGTAATTATTATTAACTACGCCGCTTTCTACTACTTTCTGCCGCCAAACAGTAGTGTACAAGCATTGTGTTCCGTATTGAAGGGCGTTGTAGCTAGTAACAAACTGGCCAAAAGCTTAACCTCGTAGTTACGTTTAAGAAACGTAAAATCTCTTACCTCTGTCACGTACTCCGTCATCAGTAACATGATCTTCTGCAGCTGATTATAATGGGTAAACTAAGAAAAAGGTCAGGTGGGGAGAATGAAAAAGTCACGGTTGAGGAATATCAGGGAATGGACTGGATTATCTGAGGCGTCCGAATTATTCCGTGAAACCAGAGACAAAACGGATTGTACCACGCTCATCGCCAACCTTCACTAGTTGAAGAGGCATCTTAAGAAGAAGAAGAAGAAGTACCTAATAAAATCATTCAAGCAATGTGGTGCAGTATATACCATCCTAACCAGGTTATAAGGAAGCATATCACTTGCCAGAAGGTAAATGTTCCGCTAGTGTCGTCACTTAGTTGAATAAATACAAAAATATGACCCTACTTTGAAGGAGTTTTTTGTTGTGAACAACACATCTTGAAGTGAAGCTGTTAATATCTGGTATAAATTTAAACGATCATTTCTTTTTTTACAGGGGAAAGCATGTTTTAAAAAATGTTCTCTCCTCTGCAGTCCAGGTTTATCTAATTATTAAACATTTAAGTAAACATCTCATTAAATCTTATAAGAAACATTGATTCATTATTGACGTCTGAAAAGTACATGATGAATTTTTTTCGATTATATATTCGTACTACGGTATTTAGCGTACCGGAAGTCGCAGCGTTGGCGGAACCTACACTAGGTGGACCGACGATTTGATTAAGGTCATGAGAAGCCTGGATACGGATAGCATAAAACCAATTGATTTGGAGATATTTGAGGTAGCCCTATGCCCAGCAGTGGTCGATAATCGGTTGATAAGTGGTAGTATTCGTTAGTGGGCGTCTATCGGTCGATAGCGATGATAAAGCATAAGTGTGAACTAAAAATGGTGAGGTATGAAATCAGTTTGATTCAATTTAATGAAACTGAAACCCTATTTTTAAGTTAACATGAAAAATGGAATGTAAAAGCATTAGGGCGGTGAGCGATCGACGCATGTTACGCTGTCAGCGTTTCTATTTCCGCCGCGTCTATTTGTCACTCGCGTCTAATTTGTGTTCAACGTTGAAGTACAAGATTTATTGTTACAATACAACAATAGTTTACTTCTATGTCATGTTGCAAAAATATTAATCTCAATTGTTTTTTTACCGATATTTAACTCTATACGGTTTCATTAATTTTTACGCTGCATTTCATTTAAATAAAGTTAGTGCTTCTCTTTGGAGATATTATTCCATAATATAATTTTATCACACGATTTCACATTTCATACAAAGAAAAAATATTGATTATTTTTAATGAAAACCATTGTTTTTAAAATGTAATTATAGAGTAATCTATACTAGTTATAATAATCATTTTTAATGCTTCTTGTAAAACATATAAGCTACACCGAAATCCTGTAATATTTATATGTTATCAATGCTCTATATAAAACATGGGATATATTGACAATGAATTAATGAAGAGGTGATGATAAAATTTATGAAATAATGCAGGTTTTATTGTAAATACTTCATAGTATGGTTTAGCAGCATTCGTATATTAAACGACAGTGAGAAAGAAATTAAAATAACGCGGCGTGGCACTCGGGTCCATATGGGCCATGTCTTGGCCTACCCTTTCTGAGGCCACTATTTTAGTAATGACAGTTCACAGGCGGCTGAGCTGGAACGCTCCGGCTCGGGCGGCCAAATTCATGGAAACACCTAATTGTGCCACGCCGCTTCGGAAAGCTGAATGGATCGTTATTAATATTGTTTTGTTACGCAACACGAACGAACTATTTCGGAATCAGGTTTGAGTCGAATTTGTTATTCGCTTTACGTTAGTACAAACCGGAGCGACTATTACGAAATTCATGTAAGTATTGCTTTCTTTTTACTGCACTAACCTGTGCATTTTTTTTTATTCATTTAAGCGACCAGACGAGCGGGACGACCATGATATATCAGCAGCAAATACATAATAACGCGGCATTATTTAAGATGATATATACTGCACCTTAGTACGCTCGTCGCCTCAAACATCATGTTAAGTCGTATTGTACCCTAGTAATTACACTAGTTACAGCGACCTTCAAACCGAAACACAGTAATGTTTTCACATTATTGTTTAGCAGCAGATATAGGCACAGCGGTGGTATCTACCTAGATAGTCTCCAACAATAGAGATCACGCACCAGTAAGCATATTCTTCTCTCTTAGTTTATGAATTATATAGCAATCCATATTGACTTTTATAATATGATTAAGCAAAGTATTTTTATTAATTTGGAATATGTTGAAATAAGAAATGTAGACAATAATCAAGATTAAGTAATATGTTCGTAATTATTTCAGAGTTTAAAGGACACAAATATCCTTCTTAAATCCCTACTGTGCAATAAGTGACGTCTCACTAAGGATCACTAGACATGTCTGAAATTTATTATCTCACTGGATTACATTACAAGGTGTTGTAACTTGAATTTTAACATATTTATCGCTTAACGAAAAACTACAGAGTAACTCTATACATATAATTCACTTTATTGACAACGCTGAAATTAATTTCATTGCTATATTATAATACATATCGTCCATTTGGGAGCAACAACAAAACTATGGTTAAAAGAATTATTGATTTGTTGATCGAAAATTAATAGGCCACTTAACAAACTTCATTTACGCGAATATATATGTGTGTTTGTAATATCAAAATAATGGCTTTCTCCCCTAACTTTTAAAAATGTTTACAACATACTTTACACAAAAAAATATATTTTAAACATTTCATCTACATGTCTGTGTTACAGCTGTCCTCCTGAACGATCACAATGATTTTGACTAGACTTTAATCAATAAATAGTTTTATAAGGGTTAAGTTTACTAATTGTATGTACTACTCCTCTGGCGCAGCGACCCAAATTGAGTATTGACCTCCGACATAAGAGAGCATCAGCGTTGTCTGTCTTGGAGTGTCTCTTGTCAGTCCACTGCTTGAAGCTCTCACAGATCCTACGGCATCCTTCTAGTGATATCTGGGCCGGCCGACAGATCAGTGGCCAATCGTTTCGAACAATCCTTTTCTGACGGTACGTCGGACTCCCATCCTTAGCAAGTGGCCCGTCCAGCGAAGTCTGTGGGCTTTGGCTTCTCTTATGATGGTGAGTTCGCACACCAGCCTCTCGGTTTCAATGTTGATTCGGACTTACCATCTACCATCCTTTCTCTGGATGAGGCTGAATATCCTTCGCATGATTTTCCTTTCGGCAACCAGGAGCCGCTCTTCTTTAAACTTTATGTTTCAGGTCTTGCCAACGTACATCAAGGACGGTCTTATCACCGTCTTGTACATGCGAATTTTGGTCTTTCTGCTCCGACGCTTGAACTCCCAAGACCTTGTCGAGAGCGGCCCTATAATATAGGGCAACGGTGTAAAGAATTCATTGTACCTATAACAAAACATGGTTTAAATTATTTAATGTCGCTAATCTATCATACTATTACACTATTATCATCATTAATATTATTTTTATCATTATTTTACATTGAACCGTGTATATCTTGGTAGTCAAATGAACATTTTTAAGGAGGTTGTTTATAATTTACACTTTTGTTAAGTCGCTGCAAAATAGTGTTGCTATTTACCAATAGTTCATTAAGCTACCTTCAATTGGTATATTACTACATAATTGTGAATAATAATATACATAATCGTATTTACATATTACTATTATGTTCATATTATTACTTATCACTATTTGGTGTTAAGTGACAATGAGGGTGTAGATGATTAAGCTTGCTCACCAAGACTGTTCTGATTCCAAATTTCGATGTAAAGGCGGCGGCTAGTCAAGCGGATTCCAAAAACTCTGCTATTCACTAAACTTCACATGTGGACGTGGAATTGAATCAGAAACTTCCGTATTACGATAGAAGACCTGTACAATAACGCCACGCAGTAACTACTTAAGTTTTTTTCTCTGATCCGTATAATTTGTTTCATGAACAAAGAGCAAGTCTGATGTTCATATGTTACATTTATGAATAACGTCACAAAAGACGAGAATCTCACGGTAGCACATACTTTATTAAGTTAAGATTAGTTGTAAAGTTTATCTAACAAGGCGTCTATTTATTTACATTACAAGTGGTTAGTAATTTAAACGTAAACTAAAACTCGTCCATGGCGGCATCCTGACCCGCGGGAAGGCGGCGGCCGCGCGACGGGTACACAAACGATCAATGAAACAAAACTTATTATATTTCATAATCATCAGGACTGTTTTATACAAATTACGTCAAACAATTTAGTTAATACCAAAATTTTAATCTTTAACATTTGTAACATGTGTCCTTAGCAAAAAGATTAATATTCTATTAAAAATTAATATATGACATGTAATCAGATAACAAGCAGTACAATAATTTTTTTTTATAAAACAATAGTAAAAATTTCGTTTATAAAGGAATACACGGCGATATTGTTACTAATTGAATACATTAATATAATTATTCAAGAACTAAGTAAAAGCGCTAATTCTGAGTGCATATTTCTTGTTATTTGTTAACATAAGCTCATCCCAAAAGGGCGGTATGCAGCGAACGGTGGCCAGTTCCATGCCAAATTAAACCCGATAGTGTAAATATTTACGTAAGTTTCAATATAAACGTAGGAGGTGAGATAGTCGTCAAATCGAATTGCTTTCGACTAGACTGCGGGTGGCTGCGTGCTCCGTTTTTCGTTTCTTCCCGACGTTTACTTTGTTAAACAATCAACACACATTCAATTTCCTCTGCTTCCTATTTAAAATTTAATCTCTTAACACGGTATCAACGTTTCATTTCACGTAATAACATTGTCTGTTAATACTAATTATTGAAAAAGTTTATTAATTTATTACTATTTCAAAACGCATCATGATTTTCAAACAGATCTCTTTAAAAAATCCAATTTGAAATTTGTGTTTTCTTGTAATTCATCGTAAGTTTATTTTTTATATATTTTATGGAATATAGTACATACAACAATAATATTCGTTAATATAGTATTTCTTCACAACGTGAATATAAACTAGGTTCTTATAAATTGGGATATTCGTCTCTTTTGTCGCTAAAAATGTATGTCCTAGCCCAGAAACCAGTTAGTGTAAAATATTTTATTTTGTTTTTCATATGAAAAAATAACATTTATATTGATTGATATTTGTGGTTGGCAGCACCGCTTTAAAATCTCATCTCCTTAACTCCTAAGAAAATAATTTAGTTGGGTATTAGAGCTAAATTTGAACGTTTTAAACAATCTATAGTGATTATTAAACAAAGATCATTATAAGCAAGGTTTTATGATAATAAATATTTTGATTACCCTTTAAATATTAAATAGTATACTGGTGAAATCAAATTAAGCTTTTCGCATTTGTATCTCAATTTGTATTTCTTCTTCATTGAATATATATTTGCTAAGAATTATGCAATTGTCGTGTAGCACTCAAAATCCATCATCCTTGAGTGACATTTTGTCAAACCATGGGGCGGATTCAGGAGGGGAAACTTGATCTTAGGTGTGACGCCATTTTGGCAATGACTTTCAGTCAAAAGAAACGCGAAGGGTCGGAGGTCGTTTCAAAAATTAGTATTGGTACACATCGTTTAAGATGCGCTGCAGACCTTGTCCCACCTGTTTATATTTAAATATGTAAATCTGCAAATATATATAATTCATATTCATTGCTAGTATACTCCTACCACTACTTTTACTAGTAGTAGGTCCTTATTGCCGTATACCGTTTAGGTAGTTATCATCCATCAGATGATGGTTACGTTCGCCTCGTTACTTCGTTGATTAAAAAACACTGTGTAAATCAACTGCAGTAATGTTTTAGGAAGTCAGCCGTAGAAGCGTTTTTTTTTCAAATTTTACGAATTTCTTTTTGAGGTTTTTAACTTTTTCTTTCAAAGTAGAATCCACGAGATCGTAGGTTTTTAATGTTATTGTTCGTACTAACTTTTAGTGATACTCCTTTGATAAAATGGTTTCTGTGATATTAAAACAGGACCACTGTTTTAAAACATATATGGGGACATACATACACAGGAAGAACAAAGAAATGAAAATATATATTGAGAAACTCCATCCTATCCACCAGCACACCAATCACAATTTTGATATAATTTTAAACATTACGATAATACCAACCTATCCGTGTTGCTAAAGTTATTTTATTTCTATGTATTCTTCTGCAAGAATGGAAACTGAAACAATGTAATAATTTATGCATTTTTAACTTTGATGTAAGGGTTTCCGCATAATAAATCACGAGATTCAAGGCAAGCTCACCTGCTCGTTGTGCTCCCTGCTAATCAACAAACAAGGCTTTGACTCGCACTTACCCACATTGGGCTAGCCTAGTGGGAATTAATCCAAATCTCTAAAAATAAAAAAAAATCACACCCCCATCGATGTGGGAATCTTTGAGATGATGATGATTTTTAATAATTTAAATAAATCAGAATAGGATAAAGTATATAGCACAAGTTACTAAGTAGTTTTTGATATATAGTAGTATTTCAGTACAATGAACAGTTTTATTGCTGTCAGCGATTTAGTGTTGTTTCTTAAAATATATTGAAATATCAATTAAATGTAGGGATTTTTATTAAATATACTCTCTGTGTAAGAGTGTTGTTAATATTTAGTTGGTATGATTTATAACTTTATAGAGACTTCCCTTAAATATTGAGCCGTCTTTACACCCCCGGTCGTAATTCAAGCAGACGGATTATTTTCTTATAGGTATGATACATGACCGCGCTCAGATGCTTACCATTCTGGTGCGTCGGGACTATTAGAGGCATTGGGTAAACATTGGATTAAATTATCGCGTTAAGACAGAGATAATCCGTACAGATGAGGTGGTTGTTGACCTTCGCTCCTTTCGAATGATCAGATCTGAGTCATTTTCTTATGTACGCCACTTTCTCCACAATGGAATGAGGATTCTTCCAAATGATTCCTAACATTTCACAATTCATACCGTGGAATGCATTAAGGTAGTTAGGTGATACTTAAATAAATAATGGAGAAACGTAGTTTTACTTCATTAATTTTCCCCTCTTATTTTTTTTTCTTTCATATATATATCAATAATAATGTGAGCAGTTGCAAATATTTTTAATCTTATTTTTAAGACTAATTTATTAACCTTTTCTTAGCTGTAAAACAATTTCCATTGAAACATGTGTCAAGAGTTTGGACTGAAGCAATAAATCCGCTTTGTAATAGCTTTCAGCTAACACCGAACGAAAGTTAAAAGAAGCAGTGCAATGAATTATTTTTATGTTAATATATGTACTTTGCTAATGTGTATTCACTAAAAAAAACTTACGTTATATGTAACCTGGCCCACAGTTTCAGTTTGAGATAGCAGATGTGTCCACGATGACGCAGGCTCACCTGTTTGTACGAGACTTCCAATTTAAAACAAATACACTTTGTGCCAATAACAACATGTGTATAGTTTAAAAACAATAAACAGAGATCTGGTTCATTGACCGATATAGTGGACTCGTTGCCAAAATAAGCACCCCTTACCTTCCACAATGAAGACTGAAATGTGGGTATCCATACATTGATACAGTACGACAAAAGAACGTATAATGGTGAAGAAAGCGCTTTAGTACTGTTTCTATTAGCGAAATTTTGAGTAGAATAGTTGAAATAACAATTTGATTAATTGAAAACAAACATTAATTAAAAGCATGCATAACAAAACAGCTAAAACATACAAACATCATTGCTGTAGAATGTAGCGGTGATTGAAATATTTGCAAGGATGCTTTTTAGTCTGTACGTTACGTAAAAACTATGTAATAGTTTTGTTAAATTCTGTAATGCTAGTAATAGTTAACTGAAAGGTTGAACTGAAAAGTAAATATGTATAAATACTATTACTAGAATTAAATAATTTTTTACCTCAATTACTTTATGAATAAATAAAGGTTTGTGACTATGTGGCCAAATAAAGCGCTTCCAAAGATTCATGGATTCTGGAAACATTTGCACCGGTAATGTGTTTTATAATAAATAAGTCGCAGCTTTTATTATATGTATATATATGTATAAATTCGAAAAATCAACTATGCGGTAGGTGGTGGCCGTCAAACTGAAGAATCCGCCACAAAATGACAGAGAGACCTCTCGACGCGGCGCACGGTGTAAATCTACCATTGAACGTAGACCCCATGCGTTGCGTTCTGCCAACGAGTTTCCTTTACTGAGACGTATACCACGAGGTTTTAATAGCTGGTCGTCACTCACACGCTGGTACGGGTAGTATGGGCTCCTTGAATCGGTACTTGAATTTTTGAGTTAGCGACGGAATGCGAGGTCTAAATCAACTGTTGAGAGTCTCCGTTCAACGATAAATCTGAATGATTGCGATGACGAGTCGCTTTTGGAGTGTCTAAACTGAGTTTATTAAATATCTTGCGATTTTCGTTTTATACTTGATAAAAATTTATTAATGCTGTTAACGTTATAACTATTTATTGATCTTGTTCATGGTACATTTCTAGAAAATTATATTAAGTAGCTAGAGAGAATGTTTGAATGTAAAGATTCCGGAATAATAAACAGATTTTTTATTTTTATTATAAGACAACTTGTGGACTAAGTTATAATCATTTATTGGCTTGGTGTTCTTAGCCCGCTAAATCTAATTTAAATCTACTCTTTATCTCTTAATACTTTCATGATTTGTGTCAACTAAAATGATAAATCGATGTACTGTCTCTTCGGTAAATTGATTGGAGGAAAGAGCTAAGTCTTTACCGACACCACTGTCGACCTGAACACTGCATAAAAGGTAATAAATAGTAATACAACGTAACCACATTGACAATCATCTTTGATTACAACCCAAGTGACAAAGTGCCCACTTGACAGACTTCTCATAATGTAAATAACTTCTCATAATGTAAAATTTTTCTGAGAAATAAACTTTACTTACCTATGTATAAAGAGAATCTAATTATTTCCGTGCTTTCGTGCCATGTTTTTTTTTTGTAATATATTATATATAATACTATAAATATTTTTTTTGTTACACCATACCGACAAAGATGGAAATTATTAAGAAAACTTTTACGTTGTTACTAACTTTGCGATTATATCAAAATTACTTTTGTTTCCTTATTAATATAAGTAGTTATCAAATTTTATATAATAGCTTTAGTTATTTATAATTCTAACATTAAGGATTTCGGTATTTTAATGAAAAACTGGTTTGGCAGATAGTACAGGATTAAAGGAGGTATCTTTTAATAAAGCTGTGTAATACAATATGAAGTGAATACAGCGAAATATATGTATGCTATGATATAATTGATTTTATTTAATGTAACTATTTCTCATCAATATTTTAGTTGTCGTCTCTTTGTAATATCAATAAACTTACTGGGCAGATACTCATTATGATCGGTAAATAAATCACAAAATGTCATTCAAAAAGTTTTATTTATGTTTCCATATTAATAATATCGGCGTACTTGTAATCAATTATGCGTTTATAAACAATGTGCAGAAAAATACTGTTAACATGTCTTACTTACGGAGACTAATTGCGTTCTTAAATAACTAAAAGAAATTTGTATTTGAACAAGTACAACCTGCAGTGGTGTGATTCATAGCGTAATAATATATTTTTTTACAGACATTACATTATTTAGATTATATTACCATATTTCGATAATGGGAAAATTTATATACGATCTGATAAAAAGGAAATAGTACCTACATACAATTTTAGAAATTACAAATTATATTTTTACATGTCTATATGTATTAAGTTACATTGAAAACATGTTCAGAAATTATTAAAAATTCTTTCTAGTTTCATGTTCAAATTGAATGTTTCCTTTTCAGGTAAACGCAACATAATGTAATTATTTGTACCATAAAGAATGATTTCATAGTTATGACAATTATAATCGATTTGAGATTTTTATTAAATTAAGAATAAGCGAACTGCTTAGACATATATATTAATATTGTTTGTAGTAATAATCGAAAAATTTATGAGGCTTTTCATTGTTCTTGCGTGTCAATTAATTACTTTAATCTAAATTTTACTCCATAGTATAGCTATTAATCTAAATATTTATACTTAATATTAATCCGTGAGTATCATATTTTTAAGTACACAGTAACCATTTCACAAAATCGTGCGTTACATCCACGAAATCACTAAACACCCTATTCATATATGAACATTACCAAATCGAAAGACTAGAACATAACTTTATTAAATTATACTTTTATTAATGCTGTTCTAACTTAAATTAAATGATGAAATGGAGTTGCATTAACTTATTTACATATGCTAAGTGTGGCTAGTTAATCGGAAAATTTTTCTAATTATACATAAATTCGAACAGCTTCGGGATCGTTTTCGTCTACACATACAAATTCACTAAGGAATAATCGGGTTGATACGGCTTCCCGTCTTTGCACTAAAACCATTATCTACATTTCATTCAGACAAATCATAGCGCAAATGCAAATAGACAATTCGTTTTCACATATCATCGCATAGTCCACTATCACGTACGTGTAGTTTCTTGCTCGGTAGTCTTCATCACCCTGCACTCCACCTCCCGCGAGTTTCGTATTCCGTCTTACCTGCAACAAATACGAACCCACTTGAGCCTTGTATTATAATGTTTATTTATATATGAAATATCATTAAACAATTTATGCTAGGCCAGGTGGACTGGCTACTTGGTGAGGATCGCAAGGGATTTTTAATTGTAGTTAGTTTCTGACCGGTCGCGATGGAAATCGATTGGGGAAGTCTATGTTTAGTCGGCGACAATATACTGAAATGGTGATGTTTGAAAAATTAGATTTGATTTATAAACTACATTTAATTTCTAAGTAAAGGTATTATAGTTATTATTTGTAGACGTTTGCGCACATACTTCGTGACACAAATTGCAAACATTTATAAAGTGGCTTCTATAGTAGTCCGAAAAGATTATCTAATAGACGACTGTCTAATATTTCTAAACGTGGTTGAAATTTTATTTCAGTATCTATACATACTCAATAAATTTTAACAATATAAAAACCGCGAAAAAGTTAAGAAATTTATTGTAGATTCAATCAATGAAGCGTACAAAAGCTAAAATTTAAGTTATTGTTATTATTAATAATAAACTATGGAAGAATGTAAAGCAATAGTTCCCAAGTTTGTTTTATTTGATATTCGAATAAGACTGTTTTATATACATATGTATATATGGATATATAGGAAAAATAACAAATTTTTTAACATGTTTAGAGGTTTGATTGATTTTTTTTAATAATACCTTTGTTAAAAAAAATCCTTTACTATGCTGTACCAAATTTAAAGTAAAATGAACTAAGAAGGATGATTTAAAAGCAGTTGTATACATTTCAATACAAATTGTATACTTCATGATAGGATATTTACATAGTATATTAGAACAATGAAGTGTTAAAACCTAACTTTTAACTAATTATTTAGATAAGATAGACTATAAGAAGAGACCAATTTCCTTAGTTTCATTATCAAGTATTATTTTTGTATTCATTCAGGAACAAAGGTATGTTGCGCATACGTGAACATATATGTGATATGTGAGTATATAACTTGCAATATACAATTCATATGCATACATCATCATCACATACATGCTATATATGGATTTTTTTTTTCAATTAACCGACGAGATGCGTGGCACATTCACCTGATCGTAAGTGACATGTCCTCCTATATATACTACACCACATTGCGCTCGTCTCCTGATACATAAACGTTAAGTTCTCTTCCCCAGTAATTTCTAACTAGAACGCCCTTCCAACTGGAACAGCACTGTTTGGCGGGCGCAATAGGCGCTGCGGTGGTACCTACCTAGACGGTTTCCGGCAAGAGAGACCTACCACCAGTGACAATGGCTATAAACCGTTGTAAATACGATCTAATAACATCCTGACTACGATAGCAAAATTGTGTATATTTTTAACTGCTCTTGCTACAACAGTAAGTAGAGTAACAACTCTACTTATTGTGTGGCAGCTACTGTTGTATCTGTTATACGGTAGTGTATATATAAAATGTTTTATCTGGATATCACCACATAAAGTGTGTAATAAATGACTAAACAATATACTAATATAGTTGAGATTAAGTTTTACTACCTTTATAAGAATATTATTTGTGATTTACATGTTTATACTATCGTAAAGTTTTACGATAAGTTTAATGGACATCTTACTGTTACATGGATATAAAATATAGATCTACGGCGTGAGCTTTAACTTGTAAATATAAATATAATACATAAGTAAAAAAATATTGTTGTCTGCATATAAAATATGAGTTTTTTCGTAACTCCGTTTAGGTAGCTTGACGTAAACTTTTTAAAGATTAGTTATACTTTACCGAAACCAACGATTTCTTACGTGAATTTAATGTTTTTATTCTTATCAGTCAGTAGTGGGATTATAGATAATGTTCAACAGTATTTAACTTATTCATTTCATAAGTAAGTTGCTGTTCTACTAAACATTCTAATGTAACTCTAAACAATGCTAGATTGCAAGGAGCATACAAAGGTCTATTTTTTATATTACAAATTTACAGCACTTGGTCACCAGATGGTCAGGATAGTGATTTGACAGATATATGCTAGTAACAAAAACGTAACGCCATGGGTCTTTATAGTTTGAAAGGATGTATATTATTTATAAAAAAAAATGTTTTAGAATATATCACGGTTTTAAACTTGTTAAACCTGGTAAATATTATTATTAAACAATAATGTTATCCCATAAGTATGTATGTATTTAGCTGTTAGAACTACAAAATGTAATAATTGAAAACTTACGAATTGATCTTTCATACACTGATGTGTCATCAATTATAATTTGGAAAGATCGCGTAGAAAGGAAGTACTGATAAATCTGTGTAGACGTTCCTTGGATAATGTATGTCCAGCGCTCATCAAAACAACTGTCTGTGCTTCCGTATATCATCGGTACACGCTAGACTCGGACGGCTAACGCACACCACCTCGCGCACGCACACCCTGGCACCAGCAACTCATTGTTATAGAAAGCATTGAACACATGTGGGGTTTCGACATACCTATAGGTGTGAACAGAGCGGGAGGCGGCAGGGTCGGCCGCCGATCTGTAAACAGTGGTTATCGACGCGCCGGCACTTGCCTCCACGGCATCTCCGGCTACTGCGCTATATTTATCCGATCTGGAACTGACGCGCGCGGCTAAATCCGTTCGGCGCCGTATGATGCCGGCCTCCTGCAACCACAACCACGTCACGAGGTGCCCCGGCGCCCACCCTTCGCCTAGTGGGGTTGAAACCGCGCAGCTCGCACAGCTAAATTCGCCAACGTCGCCACTAAATCATCACTAACAAATCGCAATGCGCTAGCGTTTATACAAAGCATAAGGAGTCTTACCTGAGATTGAAGTTTCAGTAGGATTTATGCGCGGGGGTAGGCGCGGCAGCAACGCACGCTTGGTGATGGTAGTACGAGGGAGCAGGTGTGCGGTAGTGGTGATGCGGTGGTGGAGATCCACGGTACACGTCGGCTGTGGGCGAGCCTCCGCGAAATCCTGCTAGTTGACAGCTCGGTGGTTCGAACAAGTCACGAAAAGCTGGTGGCAACTGCTCAGCAGGTGGCTCAGGCGCAGCGTACCAGCCCGATGTTGCAGCTCGAAACTCTTCCGCTGCTAAGGAGTAAGGCTGGGGGGAACAATACACCGCTGATGGCGGCAATCGAGGTTCGCTAAATTCATCCATCGCATCTGTTGGTTTGTCGTAGCGTACACATTCTGCCCCCGGTTCTCTTTTTGGCCGACACTCGAAGATCCGCGGCTTGACATCAGGCTTTACATCCCGTGGCTGGCCGAGCGTGTCGGCGGCACTGAGGGCTTCCTGCGCCGCAAACGCCTCCTGCGCTTGTTGTAATTGTTGCTGTCGTTTTAGCGCTTCCTCCTTCTCTTTTAAAGCATCTTTTTTCTTAAAACGGCGCCGACGCCTCAGATACGAGCCGTTGTCAAACATATTATAGGAATCTGGATCTAAAGTCCAATAACTACCTTTACCAGGTTTTTTGTCGTCCCGCGCCACCTTTACAAAGCACTCATTGAGGCTTAAATTATGTCTGATTGAATTTTGCCAGCCTTGTTTGTTCTCTCTATAATAAGGAAATCGTTCCATAATAAATTGGTATATACCGTTGAGAGTAATGCGACGGTCCGGTGCATTCTGGATTGCCATGGCTATGAGAGCGATGTAGGAGTATGGAGGTTTGACCATGTCTTTTGGTGTGCCAACATGTTGTTGGTGTGGATGAAGGTACGGCGCCCCGTAGCCGTATCTGTACTGTTCGTAAGCGTAAGGGGTGACCCCGGCAGAGTAGCCGCCGGCGGCTCCTCCGCGGTACGCGTAAGGACTTTGTTCACCGAACAGCGCGTGCATCGTGCTGTAGCACGTTCACTGCCACGACATGTTTCGACCGCGGCCGCGGCACCCTCCACGCGTTGCTCTCGCGGCAACAAAACGAAGACTGACTGATTTTGTTTAGATTCACAACAAGGCCCGTTTACATAGCGGACGCTAAACGAGAAGCGAATGAGCGGGGTCGTACGCGACTCCGTCAGATATTTCATGACGTCTCCGCTCCGCCCTCTAATGCAATATTTGTGTCTCGTTTTAACATACGCACCAACTCTATTTTCGTCCTACTCGCGAAGCTTCGGCATCAAGCAACGGGGCAGTGCACGCCCAAAGCTCGTTCGAAGGCGGCGCCGGACCAGCTTTCACGTCACTTCCCGCTATAAACCCTCCCCTAGCCCTTTTATAATATCCTTTGTATCGTTCAACCGTTAATTTTCCATGGTGCTACAAAAGCGAAGCACTTGATAAAAAAAAATCCCATTTGCGAGCAACATTATTAAAGCTCTTAATAATCCTCTAGAGAGATGGGTTTATAATAAATTTACTGCAAAGTTAACCATAAGACAAAGTTTATATTAATTCATGAATATATTAAACATACAGTTACTGTACTCTATCCCATTAGACTTTTGCCTTTCTTTCCGTCGCTAATTAATAGTGTACAAACATTATTTTGTTCCAATTTGAAGCCCACTGTAAGTAGTGAAATTACTGGGATACACTTAACATGTTATCTCAAAAAGCGACGGTGCAGTTTAGTGTTGTTAGGCCATTTTAGATAAAAAATGTAAACATCCTTACTACCCTCATTATTATGGGCGTATCGCTTATCACCGGGCGATCATACTGCTCGTCTTGTCGCTTTGTTGAGTAATAACTATATATATATCCATAAAAAACCCTAACATCTTTTATACTGTAAAGTGTAAGATTTTCAATTGATACTATTACCTTATAATACAATTAATATAATTAACTAGTAAGTGTAAAAATGTATGTTTCCTCTGAACTAAAATTTAAAATATTTCAATGTATTTATATATTTGCACTGCGAATCAATAACATTATATCATTGATTGATTTAGACGTTTAGTATTCGTTAGGAAAATCGTGAATATTTTTTTTTCGTAAACAACAAGTCCAACCAATTTCTCCTACAAAGAAATAAATTTATTATTGCAATCTTAAAATAACACTTGTTAGAATCTAGAAATATCTGTGTTAATTTTAATATTTTGCGTTATAGTATTAGGGGGACCGGAAAGTAATGTCGTTTTCTTACGCTAAATACAAACACATACATTTTTAACGAGTCTTTATTTTTAATCAATGATGTATTCCCCATCATTGTCAATAACCTTTTGCCATCTAGTGAGTAAATTTTCAATCCCTGATCGATAAAAATTAATTGGTTTTTCGGCAAAATATCTAGAGATGGCATTTTGGATATCATCCAAATTTGCAAATGTTTTGCCACTTAAAAAGTGTTGCAGCGCTCGGAATAAGTGGAAATCCGATGGTGCAACATCGGGCGAATATGGTGGATGAGGCAGCACCTCCCACCCCAATTCATTAATTTTTTCTAGAGTTCGCCTTGCGCAGTGCGGTCTTGCATTGTCATGTTGGAGAATGACGCCTTTTCGGTTGACAATCGCTGGCCACTTTTCAATTAAAGATTGATTGACTCGCTGCAATTGTTCGCTGTAGAGGTCTGCAGTAACAGTTTCTCCAGGTTTCAGTAATTCAAAATGAACAATGCCGCGAATACTCCACCAAACACACAAAAGCGCTTTTTTGGGGTGTAAACCTGGCTTAGCAGTACTCCGAGGGATTTCATTTGGAGAGAGCCACTGCTTTTTGCGTTTTGGGTTATCATACAGGACCCATTTCTCATCTCCTGTAATCAAGCGATCAAAAAACGCTTCTGTGTTGTGTCGTTGAAGCAATAAGTTGCATGTGATTGATCGGTTAGCCTTATTCTGTTCGGACAGATTATGCGGGACCCAAACACCTGCTCTGCTTACTTTTCCAATCTGCTTCAAATGTTCTTGGATGGTCGACCAAGGTTTGTTGAGACTGTTTGACAATTCCTCGATCGTCTGACACGGATTTGCTTCCACTTCCGCCCTTAACACGTCGTTGTCTAACGCTGATGGTCTTCCTGATCGATACGAGTCGGAAAGATCAAAATTACCCGATTTGAACTTGGAAAACCACCTTTGGCATTTACGAATGTCCAGTGCATTTGGATAAACATCGCAAATGTTTTTGGTAGCAACTGTTGCGTTATTTCCCTTGCGAAACTCAAAGAGCATGCAATGCCGGATGTGTACCTCTTCTGGTATTTGGCTGGCCATTTTACCCAAAATTACAAAAAAAAATTGTAATTCAATTGTCTATAAGTAAAGAAATCACTATAACCTCACAATGTCTTTGGTACGCCTCTGAACAAAACAATGAGCTGACAAATGACAATCAAGTATTGGCATGCGCAGAAACGACATTACTTTCCGGTCCCCCTATTATTTAAAACAGATTAGATACTTCACAAAGGAGCCGAATCAGTTTAAGAAAAATTTTCATGTATTGACTTTCGAGAAATATTTTAACCAAAAATAGGAGAATATTTCCTCTAGATAAAATGTATATAGTTTAATAGTTATATGTTAAACTATTTATTTTTTATACATAGATATATGGGCGGTACGTCATTCCGGCAGATACTAATTGTTGCAGTGTTTATTTCGACAGCTGAACGTCGTATCCAGATCACATCGAAACAGACATTATATTATACTAACAATCTAACATTTCATAATTTCTGATATGATGCATTATAACGATAAAAAGTTTGACAAAAAACTACTAACTCAGGAACACTTAGCTTTGGAGACGAATTACAATATAATATCCGTATCGCTACTCTTTAAAGCGTATCGTAAAAGAAGTTTAAAAAGAATTACATGTATAAGAAGATCAGCAACTGTTTGTGTGATAACTGATTACTGATATACACTGGTAATTGCAGTTCTCTCTTTGCAATCCACGTGACAAGCGTGCTTACTACATCTACACCTAAATTGAGGAAATCTAGGTTTAGCACTCGATGTCAATAGTTTATGATTACGATATGATGTAAGCGGTCCTTTTGTGGCGATAACGGTAAATTTATTAGCATTTAAGACAACGGTCTATTATAATCTTATTAACAATAAAGTCTTTATTATTCTTGAATCAGCGATATCTTCAATAAACACCAATTTTTACAATTGAATATGTACTTAAGTATCATTGAACATGCGACCATCTCTAAAGATAAAAAGTTGTTTCATTAATGAAAGTGAATCATTAAACTGCTTGTGATTGTACAAAAACGAGTTATATTTTATATTGTTCATATACTTTGTAAGGTTCGATTTTTTTATACTTTCGAATGTTATACTCGCTTCTTTAATATAAACTTGATCTTCAGTGCTCAATAATTACTTAATTTGTACACTGCAGCATCTGAAGGTTGTCAGTTATAATAAATTGGTAATAAAAACACTACGACAAAACTGTATCGATGTAATAGTTAAAGAGATAAAAGACACTTCTCTGCAAAAAGTGAAAATACATGTTTGATTATCGACGTCGTATAAACCTTACAAAAATTAAGTGTAAATATATATGTATTCAAATGATGGCTGCTTGCTGCAATGCTGACCTAATTGTTAGAGTATGCAGCCAATATTCAGAAAGTCGTGGGTTCGATACTCGGCATGTACCAATGACTTTAATATTTAAGTTATGTACATATGTGAATTTTAATAACAACATCGAAATACAAGCGGTGTGGGAAAAACATCGCGAGGAAACCTGCACATGAATTAGAATTTATTCTAAGGTGTGTGTGAAGTCATCAATCCTGGCAGGTAGGCCTGTGTCCCAACAGTGGGAACATAAATTAGCTATTATGATATTCAAACCAATAGAGTATCGTTTTTTTTTTACAAAAACGTGTCTTTTATCTCTTTTGCTATTAAATCAAACAATTTTGTTCGTCCTTATTGTTTTTATTACCACCCACTTTATTGTAACTCTAGACCCACAGATGCTGCAGTGTGAAACTTAATGTATTTATACTATATGAATATGTAAATATATACATATTTTGTAATTTAATTATATATATATATTTAAATATTTTTTTTAAAGGGCAGTATATCTTTAAACTTACACTAAGACAGTGCACAGAGAAATGTTGTAATAGTAGTGATATATTTTTATTTGATGGGTTTTGTTTGTTGGTACATAAATGTATATATTGAAAAAGATAATAATATTGATTTTTGTAGGAGGAAGCACGTTAATCCTTGAAGACTAATGGCATTATCGAGCTTGCGTCAACGTAGACCTTTTTTGCCTTCTACTACGCACACATATTTTACTTCACACGTTTGCTTATGTCAACACAATAACGACTTCCGAAGTTAGGTAATTAGTTTGATAGACGGCATAACGGCATCACGTTTAGTTTAGTTTTTAAAAATTATGCTTTTCTTCACTTTTTCTCTAATGCTATTAACAGCGACATAATCATCAGAGGTATATTCCAGTCTTTCACTATTTATTATTTCTATTATACTTCATGTATTCCCTTGAGCTCTATTTAGTTAAAGTCTGGTTCCTATTGATGTATGTGTTGTCCATTATATTTTAAATTCTATCCTACAGACATTCTATCTGGTTTACTATTATTTTCAGTCGATTCTAATCTTATTCCTAGTCAGATTACGATATACCATGGATTTGCGGAATTCATTTCAACGTGTAAACTAGAAAACAGTTGTTTATTTCGTTCAGTTTTTGTCTTGTTTTATTTATTATTACATAGTATATAGTTTTTCTCTTCGATTTGTTTTATTAATACACATATTTGCATAGGTAATTCCGACGACTGGTGACCGGTTCTGAAATCTAGCAATAGTTCCCAAAACCCCAGTCTTTTCGTGCTCTCTCGTATTAGTGATTTGAAAAAACGTCTTATTATTATTTACTCCAAATCTTAATCCAGTTTTTATTATACCTGTTATAATACAACTTTGTTGTATCTGTAATTTATGAAACTATTTAGTTATTTAAAAACATATTAAATACTACGCTTTAATTAAGTTTGTGCTTTTTAAAAAAAATATTATGTATTTTACTGAAATAAATTAAGTGGAAAAGATTTTCATTAGTACAAACTAGTTCCATATATAGAATTATAGGGATGTAGAGTACACCAATATGGAATTAGATTTGAAATTTATTTTCAGAAATATTCCTGCCCAGTTGCAACTCTCCGATATTAACAACTCCTCAACACCTTTAGGAGATGGAATTTTCTAAAATCCATTCTTAGCTGAACTCTGAATGGCAATGGAATATCTGTACCAATTTTTGAGTGTTTACGCCTAACCATCGTAAGGATTTAATTACTGCATTTAAGTACATATAATTTTTCTGTTTCCTAAATATATTACAATTATAATATAACTAGACTAGATATTAGTAAAAATGAATAATTCATCATTCTGTGGACTCATGGTTCTGTGCATTTGCTAATATGTTAATGCGTATTTATATAATTTATATTGATGTCAATCAAATCGCTTCATTACAATCTATATCGACTATCTAGTACATGCTGTGGTAAATTTGTTCATATTCTTTAATATAAATAATTTTAATTTATTTTATATGTAGAAAGGAAAAGTAAAAGAAAAGAAAAAAAACACAATATAAATTTGATCGCGATTAGTAATACATATTGACCATCTTCATACTAGAAAAACACATTGGCAGGACAACTACAGGACATTCTCTTGACTGGTGTAATTGTTGTAGTATCGGAGATCAGTTTTCACAAACAAGTAACCATTTTTAGTTATTTACATAGAAGTTTAATTTGTGCTTTACAATAACAGCCACTTGCCTCTGAAAATCGAATCAGGCCTGTTGTAGATTATTCGGAAAACCCCATGAGACATTTTTTAGATGTATTTAAAAGGTTATTATTTATTTCCGTAATTGAATTTTAGACCTACAACTGTTTTTTTTTTATAATAATTAAACTTTTCTTAACAATGTTTTTTCTCTTTTATTTATTTTAAGTCTTCGCTATCTATCTACTACGTAATTTAAGATAGACTATCAATATACTTTATCGAGTAATTATGTATTACATAAATGTTAATTTTTTTTATGTTCAATTGCGTTGTATTACATTGTAATACAAGCAATAGAAGTAGTAGTAAGTAGTGAAGAGAGGTGGTCTCTGCCTACTCCATTGGGAACCAGGCGTGATATAAAGGGTGTCTGGCGGCAGATTTATATTTTAAAAAATGAATATCTCAATAAGTTATAAACAGTGCGGGAGGAAGTGGTGTCATTAGAATCACCGATCGTGCGGTTTTCTTAGTCACGATGTCGCAGTGGTCGGGTGAGCATCGCGCGTTCGCTATTGAAGCATTTTTCAAGAGTAACGATTCTTACGTACTCGCTCGCCGACAGTTTTGTTCACATTTCAATATTCGACGGATAGGCGATGGGCCGAGTGTGAATTTAATTCGTTCGTGGGTGGAGAGGTTCCGCGCAACTGCTTCGGCTATGAACACACCACGGCCAGGACCTAGTCGATCGTCAAGGACCCCCGAAATCATTGAACTGGTTGAACGCAGTTTACGTGAAAATGCACGACTTTCGATACGGAAAAGGGCAGCTTCACTGGGACTTCCAAGAGCAATTGTGCATGAAATTTTGAAAAAAGATATGAAGTTTCATCCTTTTAAAATTCAAATAATTCAAGAATTGAAAAAAAATGACTTTGCGTCACGCAAATTTTTTTGTGAAACCATGTTGGAGCGTTTTCGCACTGTGAATTCCATTTTTTGGAGCGACGAGGCTCATTTTCATTTAAACGGACACGTAAACAAGCAAAATTGCCGTTACTGGGCTCTAAGAACTCGCAATCCTCGACTGAAGCACCAAAAACCATTACATTGCCCAAGGGTAACTTTTCTGGTCGTTTGGTGCGTTTTTCCACGAATGGGATAATCAGACCATTTTTTTTGAAAATGCACGGGGCTAAGCGACGAATGTCAATGGTGAGAATTATCGGCTCATGATTTCGAATTTCTTTTTGCCGAACCTCCGAGCTCATTCATCATTCTCATCACACAAGTGGTTTCAACAGGATGGTGCGACTGCACTCACGGCCAGAGCTTCGATGAATTTGTTGCGAGAAAATCTCCCTCAAAAACTATTTAGTCGTTTTGGGGACATCCCCTGGCCACCGAGGTCACCCGACCTAACTCCAATGGATTTTTTTTCGTGGGGCTACCTCAAAGAGAGTTTACGCCAACAATCCGCGAACTGTTGTGGACTTAAAAGAAAATATTCGGCAAGAAATCAGCGCAATTGAACCAAGTTTACTGCAGCGTGTGGCACGGAATACGAGGCTCCGTTTCGAACAGTGTGTGCAACAGGATGGAAGACATTTGGATGACATTATCTTTAAAAAATAAAATCCGCATTTGTACTCTATCTTTTAATACTTTTAGTAAAATTATATGTCAAACATATTATTTTTTATTTAAATTTGAAAACATAAATCTGCCACCAGACACCCTGTATATGTATTTATGTACAAGTAATACATGTACAAAAATTATAAGAGTATTAAACCACATAAAAAATAAGTTACAATTGAAAGAGAAAAAAAAATAATGTCCTTCGTTTCTTTTATTTTATTACCTTCTGTGCAAATATATATTTTTTTTAGTCTGACCATTAGGTATGATTTCTTTATTTTCATATATATTGTTTGAAAACTGTAATTTTTAATATAACCTGTGATTATTACGCATTGCAGACATAAACTGTCTGCAGTTGTCGTTCTAATAGTCTTTAATATCTTAACTCTAATAAACATTTCTTTTTGTTTCTTTATTTAATTTTTGGACTTTTAATTAAAAATCCTGATAGAGCCATCGTACCATCAGAAAATTATATTTACGAAATATTCTGCCTAAGATTTAGAACAAAATTAAACAATGCTCTAGACTTTTGCGAGCATGGAGGAGAAACATTTGTTGGTTTTATAATGATTAGGTTCACTTTTTTTTCATCGAATATATATATATATATATTCTATGAAAAAATAAATTATATTTATAATATATATATATATATATAGATGTTCTATATTCCTTATTACCAATAATTATAAGCTCTACGTTTTTCGTAATGTTTATATTTATAGGCAATAAAGAAAAGGGAGTGAAGAGTATTTGCATATATTAAAAATTGTTGTTATTCTTAATAAATGTATTGATTTTTTCACATACACGTACAAAGTAGGCGCCATCTGTGGTCGTTTCTATAACAACATAAAGTCAGTGTATTGCTTTATAATTATTATTTATTACTGAATATTAATAGTCAAAATTTATATAATTATTTCAGTGCTAAAATATTCAGTAATATTAAACTTTAATAGTGCTGAACATTTTTAACACTAATATTAAAAAGAAGATATCTTAAATATTAATAAAAACTTCTTTATAGTAATTAAATGTAATCAATAAAAAATTAATTATTAATATTTTAAAAAATACTAGTAACATCTTTTTAAGAAAACCTATGAACAAAGGTAAAATTATATTAATTGGCTGTATTGACGAATGGAACATAACCTTTCTAACAGTTTTGACTTATGAAGTATAAAGTATAAACAACTAAATTGAAAACAATCGGGAAAGTTAAATATTCGTAAAAAACTTAGTTTTGGTAGTTATAAAATGTTGTTAAATTTGTAAAGTATAATTTAATAATTACTTTTTGAATAGCTTAAAGTATTTTAATCTCTTAAATGTATGACCGTTTAATATGACGTATAATTGAATCTACGCTTTTCCCTGTGAACCGTTTGTTTACATTTTTTGGGAAATCCGTTGTCAACCACAACAATTTTGATACAACAACCTGGCAGAAATTTGAGTATATTAGAATATTTCTGTCATCAAATTAGGACGTAGAAAATATTAAAATTTTAATTAATCAAACATGAGAACAGTTCCAAAGTGGGTTAATAAAATTCATGAAGCTGATAAGATCGAATCTTCCAGGTAAGTTTATTTTAATAACAATAATATTTAGAGAACTATTAAAGTTTTTACTGCTTTATTTATTATTTTATTGCTTTTCTGTTATACTTCGTTTTGGACAACATATTACTGATAACAACAACATTTAATTGGCCAATAAAAAACTATAATTTTAAAACATTTTTTGAAGAAAAATTGATAATTAAAGAATGTATTCGTAATAAATTTACTTGATTATTTTTTTCAGTGTTCATGCAATATGTTTTAATCCTGATGGCACACAATTGGTTGTTGGTGCTGGTGAAAAAGTTATGGTTTACGATCCTGAAGACGGAGCACTGGTACAGCTACTTCAAGCCCATAAAGCTGCGGTTCATGCTGTGGCCTATTGTGGAGATGGACTAAAGTTTGCAAGTGGTAGTGCTGACAAAAATGTTATTATTTGGACATCAAAAATGGAAGGAGTTTTGAAGTATTCGTAAGCAAAAGTCCATGTTTAGAAAACTAAAAATTATTTCTATTACAGAGAGTCTACTGATAGGAATAAAATAATATTTTGTATTGATTTAAGAATGTTATATTGATCACTGCAAAGTGTAGAGCAGATATTAATTAAAATAGTTACAGTTAAAAGAACAACAATATATTCCACAAAATAACAATTTACAAGATAATTTTTTTTTTATATTATCACACCTTTTTTCCAGTAGGCATAGGCAGAGGCAAACGAACACCCTCTTTTCGCCAGATGTGGTCAGATCAGGTCCCATGTAACAAGGGGTGAGCCTGTTGCTACTTTATTGGGGCCACCACACACACAAAGATGATTTCATTGTGGGGGTTTCCTCTCAATGTTTTCCTTCACCTTTTGTATTTCGCTGTTGTAATTAAAGTTCACAAATGTACATAACTTAAATATTAAGTCATTGGTACATGCCGAGATTCAAACCCACGAACTTAGGAATGAAAGCCGCACGTTCTAACCATTAGGCCAGCAAGCTACAATTACGCTAACATCATTATTATGAGTTTAAAATAAAGTTGACTACATAGTTATTATCAAATCAATATTATTGGTGTACTGATTTTTAAAACAAAACTGGCAAGTAATTTCTTTGAAGGTTATTGTGAATTTTATATTTTCTTTTAGGCACAATGAACCCATTCAATGCTTAGCTTATAATCCAGTTTCCCTGCACTTAGCATCTTGTGCCTTATCAGATTTTGCTTTCTGGTCTGCTGATGTGAAAGCTGTTCAGAAGTACAGAGTATCAGGACGTATAACAAGTTGTGCTTGGTCACCTAATGGTCAATTTTTAGCACTTGGGCTAGCTGTTGGCAGTGTATCATTACGTAGTAAGGTAAAAACTAGACAGAAATTATATAAATTTTATACACCAATGAATAAATTATTGTTTATTGTAATATAAAAATATAGTTTCTCTATTCTATTTGTGGTATTCAGATAAATATTCTTGAATAATTAAAGCTCAATAATAAGCTTTTTGCAGGATGGAGAAGAAGTGCAATTAATAGAGAGGGAAGCACCTGTTTGGGCAGTAGCATTCTTTAACAGCACTCTTCTAGTCAGTGATTGGAATGACACATTGTCATTCTATGATTTCCAGGGTCAACAAGTATTGAAGGAGAGAAATATAGGTAACCATAATTTGATTTAAGTAGTTCTTCTACCCATTCTATAAAGATGATATTTGGCTTTTAACAAGTGTGATGTAATTTGACTGTAATTTTTCTCTTTAGACTTGATTTTAATGACTTTAGGAATTACTGATATGATAATTATCTAAATGTATTTGTTAGATAATATGATCCAGTAATTTATATGATATATCTGACATACTACTTTTATTATTCTAGGCTTAGCTGCTTTATCCATGACAACATTTGATGCATTAGTGCTCATAGGTGGAGTAGGAGGATGGGCTGTGCTCACAACAGAGGGAGTAGTCATACTCGATACACCTCAAGAGTGGGTTTGGGCGATAACACCATCACATGCACAAAATGCTTTGGTTTGTTAAAATTTTAAAATTAATAATATTGACAAGTTTTAGGAAATTACTGGATAAAGGCAGTGCAGGAATGACCAGTGTTGAGTTTTTTGAGAGGACTATGTCCAGCAGATTGATATATTAGCTGATGTTGATGAATATTAACAGTTTTGTCTCATAGACTAAAACCAAGTTTTCAACATATCTAGTTACAGTAATGATATAGATATAGTAGCCACAGTAGTGTACCTAGATGATGTACTGTGTGACATTTAGCTATAAATAATATGGTATTTTCAGGCAAGTCTAGTCTAGTCATCCTCAATTTATAGCAAATGATATTATTTAAAATTTATTGTTAAAAGCTTCTAAGTGCCAGCATAATTTTTGTATGTACTTGAACATTATAAATTATTATTATCATTAACAAAAACTTTCGTAGGCGGTGGCATGTCAAGATGGTTCTCTGTGGTGTTATCAGTTCGTGTTCAGCACGGTCCACGGACTTTATCGCGAAAGGTACGCTTATCGGGAACATGTAACTGATGTTATTATTCAACATCTCACTACAAGTAACAAGATTCGAATCAAATGTCATGATCGTGTGCAAAAGATTGCTATTTATAAACATCGATTAGCAGTGAGTAAATACAAATATTTTTTAGTGATGTATAATTGAATATCTTTTGAAATGTATCATTTGTTTCATTGTATTCAATAATTATTTATAGGTGCAGCTACCAGAAAGAGTGGTTGTGTATGAACAGGGTGATGCAGATGGTATGCTTTATCGTGTAAAAGAGAAGCTTTTGCAGAAGTATGAGTGCTCTCTTCTAATTGCAACGAGTGACACTTTGTTACTTTGTCAGGTAACAAAAAAATGCATTAGTTATTTTTTACTGCATCTAAACTAGTAACTTAACATCCATATACACTGATCGTAGGTCTTTATAACTGGTAAAAAAATTGGTAGGTTCTGCTAGGTATGACTAGAGTTTAACAATAGGACTGCAAACAATTTACGTTCATCTCAAGATGACAAGCATAGTGTGGTGCAATGTATATAATTTTATCAAGTATGACATTGTTATGGACAGGCAAATACCATGAGAAGAATGATCAGTGTGTCTCAATCAAAATTAATTATGTGGTTATTTTATTTACAGGATAATAAGTTGTCTGTTATTGGGAAGTGTATGCCTAAATCCTGGACTCTTCCAGCCCCTATTCGCTATGTCAAAGTCACAACGCTTTATTTTATGGAGATACTACTTTTAGGCCTTCTGAATGGTCAGGTAAAAACATTGCTTTATAATTATTATAGGTGATAGTTTAAATCCAACACTTAATAGTTGAATTATTAGTATAGGTTTAATAATATTAAATTTATCATTGTGTTAGGATATTTGGTTGGAGGGTGATTGATGTGCTGTATTTGCACAATACTATTTTATCTGCCTTTGTGGTGCAGCAGTTAAACACTTGCTTTGTAACATAAAGAACCCTGGTTCAATTACAGGGCCATATTGTGGAGTTTTGTTGGTGCTAAGGTTTTTGATCCTGCTGATAATGTTAGTGCTGATAATATGATGGAGTTAGCTAATCGCTAACTCCATCATATTGTAATTATGTCGCCGTAACAGTATTGTTGTAGGCATTATTCATTGTACACAGCTTTATAGTCTCTTAAAAATAAGTGTAATTGAGTTATCCCGTTGTAGATAAAATATCATAACTGTTTTAAATGTCGTGTAGCTTCAGTGAGCATCTCATGTATTTAATTTACAATTATATATGAATTGTAAGATAATGATATTTATGACATTAATTTAGATTTGGCAAGTGGATCCGAAAGAGGGTACTTCAAAAGTTATTCTAACAACGCCAGCCGGTGTGCGTTGTTTGGACGTAAGTGCATCGAGAAATCGACTCGCTGTTGTCGACGACTCCTCCGTATGCCGTGTATACTGCTTACCTACTGCCGAGTTATTATATTACGTAAGTAATATATTTTGTGTATTTTCTCGTGTAAAAATGTGCGTATGAAAGTTGATATCTTTAAAAGGTTTTTGTTCAAGTGATGATTTTAAATTATAGTTTTCACATGGCATACATTTCAACGTTATATGAGAAACGGAAGTATAATATTTTATTGATGATATTTTTTTTTTCTCAACACCTCCGTATTGTCTATTTCGGCAGCCAAACAGTGGTGTACAAACATTACTGTGCAGTGACCTGAAGATATTTGTAGTTAGTGAAATTACTGAGGAAGCGACTTGAATAATTTTCTGTCACGCACCAAGTGAGAAGTATTGTATAATATATCATGTAAAAGCATTGGTAAGTTTCGGTTGATAACATATGAGGATCAGAGTAACAAATAAACACCATTTCAAATTAAAATATTAGGCTGTTATAGATAAAAAAATCTAAACTGAGTGTTAGTATTATTTTTTCAATAAATATAATGATTTCTTGCAGGAAGAGAACATATCATCTGTGTCTTGGAACTCGCTGTGTGATGAGTTGCTTTGCTTATCAGGTGGGGGTTTGCTTTCCATAAAGGCTGGTGATTTTCCAGCTGCTACGCAGCCTCTTGATGGATCTGTTGTGGGTTTCCAGGTAATAACCTAATTCTGAGTGAATTGAAAGTTTAGTTTATGAGTATTATGACATAAATAAAAAAAATTAAAAGTAACATACATTCATATATATCACGCCTCGTTCCCAGTGGGGTAGGCAGAGACCAGCTCTCTTCACTTGCTACGATCCTGGCACACCTCTCTCGCTTCCTCCAATTTCATAAGCGTCTTCATGCACGCTCGTCGGTTGCTAGTGCTTTTGATCCGGCCTTTCTTTAGGACATCTCTGATTTGATCGGAATATATCCGCCTAGGTCGATCTGCACCGATTTTTCTAATCATTCTTACCTTGTATATCTCTTTCGTTAATCTTCTTTCATCCATTATTTCTACATGGCCGAACCATCTAAGCATCCCTTTCTCTATCCTTGTCACTACATCTTCAATCACGCCGCACCGCTTCCTTATCACACTGTTCCTTACTTTGTCCATCCGTTTCACTCCAGTTATACTTCTCAGGCTTCTCATCTCCACAGCATTAATCCTACTTTCATGTTTCTTCCGCCATACCCAACATTCACTACCATACATCAGTGTGGGGATCAACAAGCCTCTATGCACAGCCAGTCGTGCTCTTTGTGATACGTTCCGGCTATTCATAAAGTTATGAAGTGCCCCATTGACTTGATTCCCTTTTAAAACTCTTCTTTCAATATCACCATCACACTTGCCATCTCTCGTAAACTGTGAACCCAGATATACAAATTCTTTCACTTGTTCCACTTTTTGTCCCTTAATCATAATGTCACAGTTTGTCATACATTCTTCTCTTTCAAAAACCATTACTTTCGTCTTGCTTACATTCACTTTCATTCTTTTGCTTGTTAAAGCACCATGCACCATGTTAACCATCACGTGCAACTCCCTCTCCGACGATGATAATCAAACTTGATCATCGGCGTATAGGAGGTACTTGACGGTCAACTCATTTATTCTTAGTCCATACTCACTATCTTTCAAATCTTTCAAGCAACTGTCTAATAATAGGTTAAACAGCCACGGTGAGGCCACACATCCCTGTCTAACACCCTTCTGGATGCTAAACCAGTTTGAGTAAGCCCCGTTTATCCTGACACAAGCATTAGAACCCTCATAAAGGGATTTCAGTGCTTGTATCAGCGTGCTGTTTACCTCATAAGCAGACAATATGGACCACAATTCATTCCTCACCACTCTGTCATAGGCTTTTTCCAAATCTACGAAAGCGCAATAGGCCTTTTGGCTATGTGCCAAACATTTTTCGGTTATGCTACGTAAGGAAAAGACCTGGTCCATGCATCCCATTCCACTTCTAAATTCTGCTTGTACATCCCAAATTTTCTCTTCAGTTTCATTCATCACTCTTTTAATCAGTATCTTTGCTGATGCTCAGTAAGCTAATGCCACGATAGTATTTATAGTCATGCTGTGACCCTTTTCCTGTATATATCGGAACGATTACGGCTTTGCACTAGTCATCGGGCACTTTGCCGCTCCTCCAACAAAGGTTGAAAAGGTAGTACAGCTGACTAGCTACCACGCCCTGTCCAGCTCTCAGCATCTCGACCGTAATCCTATCATATCCTGCAGCCTTACCCAACTTCATACTATTCATTGCATCTAAAATCTCTTTCATACTAATATTACTTTCATCCCCACTCTCAATTTGACCCCTACCTTGGTTTGACACATGCATATTCTCTTTCTTGAATAAACTTACAAAATATTCCTTCCACCTCTTTAGGATACATTCTTCACCTGCCACAAAGCTTCCTTCCTGGTTCCTGATTTTGCCATGTGAGCTTGAATTATTAGCTCTGGCTATTCTTATGGACTTCCAGAAGAACTTAATGTTCGTCCGGAAGTCATCAGATTACCTTCTTTCAAATTCATCTATCATTCATTTTCTTTCTTTCCACCACTTCCTTTGTTAAGGTCTTACATCTTTTATACTCATTCTTCGTATTTTGTACATCCTCTATCGTTGCCTTCTCCATTCTGTGATTGGCTTTTGCTACCAACCAATCCTGCCATGCTTTCCTCTTTTCAGACACCGCCTTCCGTATTTTTCCACTTACAGTCTTCAACATACTTCCTTTTCTTCGCTTACTCACACCACATACATCAATGGCCGTTTTCTCACAACTCCATCCTTGATCGACCTCCACAACTCTTCAGCCTCACACATTCCTTCTTTTCTGTCAAACTTATCAATCAATTTACTCTACTTCACACTTCGGGAACCCATTAGTACACTAATGGGTTCGCGAACATGTTGCCGCAATCGCCTAAAGATCCCCCTTATTCGGCACAACACCAGGAAGTGATCAGTGTCGATGGCAGTGCCACGGTATACCCTTGTGTCTAGCACTTTCTTTCTCAATCTCTTATCGACCATTAAAAAATCAATCATACTTTCCTGAGTTCCTTGTTTTCTTGTGTACATGTGGATCCTTTTGTGGTCAAACATTGTGTTTGTTACCACAAGTTTCCACTCCAAGCAGACCTCAAGAAGAATATCAATTCTTCTTTCCCTCATCATCTTACATACATCATCAATTTTATCTTTCATTCCTGCTCTGACATTCAAAGTAGCAAAGTGGCTATCGGCAGCCCACTTTTCGCTCCCCCGGGAGACGATATGTGACGGGTTGCGAATCACGTCGCCGCCATTCTGGCACGAAAAGTATTTCACCATTAGCGTTCCCACGAGCAGCAAGGGAAAAAATCGTCGACCCAAACAGAGCCCCGCATGTTTGGGCAAGGTTAACCTTATTCTGGGGTTACCCGGTCCCAGGGCAATGGCACGCTAATCCCAGACTCGCCTCTGGGCACGCAACACTTGTGCACGGCCTACCACTGGCTTGGCGGAAGGGAAATGAGAAGGATTAGGTAGGGAGATAGGTAAAGTAAGGGAATGCGGACTTTGGGAAAGGATTAACAATAAGAAGGGATACTACTGACCTGGAAAGAGCAGAAAGGAGTCAGTAGTAGCTCGGGAAGCCGGGGTCGCATACCCGTTACTCAAAATAACGCCGGACAGATGTGATTATTGCCATTATAAAAAATTGTACATAAAAGTATTATGAATGGTCTAAATGTTATTGAGTTAATGCACATGAGAATTTTTTCGTCAATTTCAGGGTGGTCGTGTTTTTTGTTTGCAAGCAAATTCAATGCAAACTATTAACGTGCCACTTGCGCACGCAGTACATCAGTATGTACAAAAGAAAATGTTTAAGTAAGTACTTAATTAGATACATATAATTTTAATGCACTTTCTCATAAGGGTCTCCTTGTAAGGATGTCTATGAAGCAAGAATTTATTCAACACGGTAATCAAATACGGGTTGGCGGATTTTAATTATATGTGTATGCCTCCGGCGGTAAATAAAGCTGAAGCGGCATAGCGAAAAGGACCATTTTGAAAACTAATGTATTACGGTTTCATATTTAATGTTTTAATTTTTATCATATAAGTTTTATTGGAAAATACAAAGTAAATGATATTTTCACTGCTCGGACTCGAGGAGGGACTTTTATCGCTAAATGGAGGAAACCACCATGTTGGCCAAATGGGGTTTGGCGAATGTCTAATGCCTACGAGAGTCGTTGTTTTTAGCTTCATCTGAAGCTCAAACTCATTAATTGAACGCATGCTCTTTGAATCGTATACTGTGCAGTTCCATCACACTTCCATAGCTGTTATCGCTTCTATTGACTATATATAATAATAAATAAACCTTATTTCGGTCTCTGGAGCTATAGTGTTAGTAACAAGTAGTTTGATATATGCTTGTAATAAGCATCCAGTTTCTAAATTATTCCATGACGGCTGTAGATAAATGGCATGTGATAATCTCACATTAAAATTTGTTTTTTCCCATTTTAAACTGTCGCGGTGTTAGGCTGCTCCTTGTCACAGCAATGGGCACATTAAGTAAGCTGATTATAATTGTTAATATTAGGAGACCAATGAGCAAGATTTATCTTATTTAACTGTATGCTACTGAATTTTATTATATAATTTTGTATGTTTAGCGAAGCATATGCGGTGGCATGCTTGGGTGTGACCGCACTTGATTGGGAGAGGCTAGGCCTGGCAGCATTTGATGATCTTGCTTTTGAGGTCGCGAGAAAGGCGTTTCAGCGAAGTGAGAATATCGTTTACCTGACGCTCATCGATCAGCTACAGGTTACCATTTTTGCCATCAATTTTTATTAGGGAAATATGCTATTTTTTTTCGCTTAAATAATTTATATAAAATAATTTATTATCTCATAAAATAATATCTGCTTGGATACATCGAAAGCGAAGAGACGAGCTAGATGTTCACCTAATAGTACGGGTTACACTTGTTTATGACAATGTAGTGTAGGTTAGGATAATGTTGTTTGTTTGTTTTTCGTGATAATATGTATGTATGTATGTATGTATGTATGTATGTACTACATTGCGTTCGTCACTTTGACATAAGGGTGGATCCTAGTAGAAGTACAACAACCTTCCGAAATTATTTGGTTGTAGAAATAAATGCTGCGGTGGTACCAGAAAATTGGCGATACTCTATAGTTTCTTTTATGTTTGTCAATCAATAACATAGTTTATATCGCGTGATTGTTAAAATTTATTGCAAATGAGACGAAATAAGGCTAAGTTTTGTCTATTTTCTTTTAGGAGCGATTTGAGGCTGGTGAAGAGCGTGCGGTGATCCAAGGGGATGTCCTAGCGTACCGCGGAAAATACTCAGAAGCGGTTAATGCCTTTCAATCGGCCGGTTGCGACGATCGCGCTCTAAATTTGTATTTAGACTTGAGGATGTTTAATAAAGCTCAAGTAAGATTAACGTTTCTTGGTCTTTAAGTGTTACTATAATTCGAGAGTAAAAGTTCTATCTTTCATAAAGACATAAACTACTATTATCTACTTTTTACTTTGTCCAATTATATATCTCATAATTTTTGTGGTAAATGTGAATTATAATATCATGTGATGTCAGATTTAATCACCCCTCTCTTTTAAAGTTTTCAGTTTGTTGAGGGTCTGGATCCTAGCAATTGCAACGGGGTCTAAGAGGGCTTCTTATGTATATACGATAGATTTATTACATGATGTTTATGTTGTATTTTGATAGGAGCTCGTCGGCGAGGGCGAAAGCTTAGGGATAGCATCGCTCGCACGGCGGCGCGCCGAGTGGGCGCGTCACGTGAGCGAACCGCGGGCCGCCGCCGAGATGTACTTAGCAGTTGGCGATGTGCGTCGCGCCGCGTTTATCATGGCTGAGAACGGACGCAGAGATATGTAAGAATTCATATTACTTCGTTCTCACTTACATTCATCCTCTCTTGCTGGAGATGTCCACCAGATTGAGCTGGCGCAAATAAACAGGAACAGTGTGTAACAATAAGCTAGCATATAACGATATGACTTTAGTTAAGATGAAACCTTGGGACTAAAAAATGCATAGGTACCGACCGTGCGACCATGCGAGGCAAGTGCAGAAAATACTGAAACAAAATGGGGGCATTTATGTTTATCTGTGGACAACTATAAGGTTAAGTTAAATCACGAAATTCATAAACTATTGGCTCCAAAGTTCTTTTTTTAATGTTATATTATAGAGGTGATATATATAATCTTGATGATGTTTAGGCTGATCGAGCTGGCTCGCAAGTTGGATAAGGGTTCCAGCGAGTCACTACGCCACGTAGCTGAGGCGCTCGTGAGTGCGGGCGAACTGGCGGCGGCTGCTGATGTTTATCAGCGCCTCGGCGATTATAGGTACTCTATATGTTAAGTTAAACGGTTTTGAAAAACCATTTAAGTACATACTAGGACATCCTCTCGCCACCGAGGATGGATCAATGTGGAGATTTTTGTGGCAGACCTATGTTTAGTTATGGGTGTCGTTTCGCGGTTGGATTGTGATTGCGACAGGAAGTGAGCTACGTTGCACGTACGGGATGCAGTTGAAATGGGACATTGATCATGCTCCAGGTTTCTAACTTGACTTGATTGATTCGATCGAGAAGTGCTGCAAGCGGCGGCCGGACAGCGAGCGGTATATACGCATACATGGTTAGAGCGTGCGGCTTTCATTCCGAAGGTCGCGGGTTCGAACCTCGGCATGTACCGATGACATAACATTTAAGTTATGTACATTTGTGAACTTTAGTTACAACAGCGAGATACAAACTGTGAAGGAAAACATCGTGAGGAAACCTGCACACTGAAATCATCTTTGTGTGTGTGCGTGTGGTAGCCCAAATAAAGTGGGAACAGGCTCGCCCCCTGTTACATGGGATCTAATCTGACCACATCTGGCGAAATGTGGGTGATTATTCACCTCTGCCTACCCCTACTGGGAAAAAGGCATGATATATATATATACAAAGCTAGACCACGGGCACCCAACCCGTTTGTATGGCACAGTGTTTATAGTTCATGAGGATTGTTAATCATCGCGGACCGAAAGAAGAATGGGAATTTTTCTGCCCTGCCATTGCCACGCAGCAAATATTATGCTAGTGCATGAACAAATTTTTTTCATTTTATATTTTATGTAACATTGGCTTTTTGTTGTATGTCTATTTTCAGTAAAGTAGCGCAGTTGGCGGTGTCGGCAGGCGAATGGTCCCGGGCGTTCGGTCTCGCTCGCGATCACCCGGAATGCAAGAGTGATGTATACTTGCCTCATGCTCACCGAATGGTGCAGGAGAATAAGTTTATCGAGGCGCAGAAAGGTTAGAGACTTCACAAATAACACTAGTTATTAAGCTTTGTTAGTGTAGATCAGAAGTCAGTAACCTTTTCTTAGCTTCGGGTCAAAATAAATCAAAATGCGAGTTTTAATAATGGGGTCAAATGTGTTGCATATAATTAATATTTACATATTATATTTTCGGAACTAAACTGTTATTCTATGACCTGTTGCTCTCTTGCTAAGATCCTGTCAGTAACGTAGTTACCCTTTCGTAATTACCACCGCAGTGCCTACTGATTTATATGAAGTAGACTGCAAACATTACTGTCTTCAGGTTTAAGGAGTGCTATATCTAATGAATGATATTGCTAGTGCCAAGGGATCAGAAGACCAATGGCTAGGAGAAAATCAAATCCTTAATGTTAATTACAATCACGAATAGCTATTTCGATGATTGGTAGTAAACCCATGAACAGTAAAATATGTTAAGTTTTACGTGTGCATGCATAAATTTGTGGATTTGAAAGAATCATTCAAAGTTTATTGAATTGTACCTGTTGTTTGTTTAAATTGGTTTCTGGTTTCAGCCTACCACATGGCGGGTGAAACAACCACGGCGATGCGTGTATTTAGCGTGCTAGTGAGTAACGCAATTGCGGAAGAGAGATTCTCTGATGCTGGATTCTTGCACCATTTGCTCGCTGTACAATTCCTTGAAACCGCAGGCGCAGCGACTGGAAAGTAAGTGTCGTTTCTTTATTATTATGCATATAATGAAACGAAATATCATATATATATATATATATTTTTTATATTGTCACGCCTTTTTCCCAGTAGGGGTAGGCAGAGGTGAATAAACCACCCACGTTTCGCCAGATTGTGGTCAGATTAGGTTATAATATATTATTTTATTGCAATATATATATATATATATTAGGTTGGGGAAAAAGAAATCCATTATTTTTCCGGTAGATGGCTGTAGTGATAAATTTCTCGTAAAGTATCGATCAAACAGTTTCAGATTTATGCTCGTTGGAAAGGTGACATTTCGCAGTAAAAAAATTTTTTTGCTGTTTTTTGTTTGGTGCATTCAATTGTGAGTTACAGGGTGTTAAAAATGGAAGTGAACAAAGAGAAAATTCGGTACATTTTACAGTTTTTCTTTGACAAAGGCGAAAATGCAAGCCAGGCGGCTAAAATTGTGAATGGCGTTTATGGACCCGATACTGTAACAGCCAATTATGTGCAATTTTGGTTTCGTAGATTCCGTTCAGGAATTTTTGATGTTAAAGATGCACCTCGCACAGGTAGGCCGGTCGCCGAAAATGTCGATAAAATCGGAGAAATGATCGAAGTTGACCGGCATGTTAGCAGTCGTAACATCGCCCAAGAGCTAAAAATGGACCACAAAATAGTTTTAAACCATTTACACATAGCTGGATTCAAAAAGAAGCTCGATGTTTGGGTGCCACACCAATTAACAGAAAAACTGGAAGGGGATTATTTATTATGAGTTGTTTCCATATGGCCAAGCACTAAATTCTGATCTCCACTGTCACCAACTGGACCGTTTGAAGATAGCAATTGACCAGAAACGGCCAGAATTGGCCAACAGGAGAGGTGTCCACCAGGACAACGCTAGGCCACACACGTCTACAGTGACTCGCCAGAAACTTCGGGAGCTTGGTTGGGAAGTTTTAATGCATCCGCCATACAGTCCGGACTTGGCACCAAGCGATTACCATCTTTTTCTTGCATTACAAAATTTCTTTAGTGATAAAAAATTGGCATCTAGGGAAGATTGTGAAAATCGGCTACTAGAGTTTTTTGCAAATAGAGACCAGGACTTCTACGAGAGAGGCATTATGAAGTTACCTTTAAAATGGCAACAAATCATAGAACAAAACGGTGCATATTTGACCCAAATCGAACAATCCGAAGCATGTTAAATAAAGTCCTGAAGTTCATATAAAAATAATGTATTTCTTTTTTCCCAACCTATTATATATATATAAATATATATATGTATATATATATTGCAATAAAATTACTATTGGCGTGCTATGGCCTAGGTCGAAGGTCATCGGTGCGATCGGGGTTATGTGTAAAATATGGAAATCCTGGTTAACCTGTTTTATGTATTATTGTGTTGTATAATTTCTTGAAGTGATAAACGCAACATTCCTATAAAAAGGGATATTACGTGCTACTTAACAGATGACCTGTCCTTTAGATCTAGTTGTTTTATTTCATATAAAGAGGGATAAGTATTAAAATATAAGCGAATGAGTGCATCTCTTTTGAATTACACGGTATAGTTACTATATCATTTATGTTTCCTTAAAACCTGATATTGTTTAATCCTTGATCAGGGACAAGAGTGAAATTAGTTATTAACTGGAAGAATAATCTGTAGGAAAGGGCTAACTTGATCGTTATTAATCTGACTACATATAGTTATACAGGTGTGTATTGTGTGCAGAGATCGCGAGTCGGCGCTGTATGACTACGAGCGTAATGCGCGTCTGTCGGTGTCATATAATGCGTACGATGCGGCGCACCGCTGCGTGCACGAGCCTTTCTCGCTGAGCCAGCCAGACGCACTGCTCAACGCTGCACGCTATGCGCTTGCGCAGGTGTACTCAAACCCGCCACCCGGCATCTCGTTTTTGTATCCTTTTAACTACTCTATTCAAACACTATTATATGAGTAGATATCTATTGCAGTAGACCATCTCAGTTACCATCACCATCGCAGCACCTATTTTTGTCACCATAAATTACCGTGTTTTCATTCGAAAGTTGTTGTTAGTGAAAATACAGATATAGTAAGAAAAGATTTTTCTTCGTATATTTTCTGGAAAAGTTCGTATTTATCGTGCTCTCTCATTATTCATTTTGACATTTGACACTAAATAATAAAGTTTCATATTAATGGATATGAAATTGTCACTCATTTAATACGATTATTAATTGACAGTTCGGGTGTCATCGTATTCCGATAAAGATCCGAGTTTTCCCGAAGAAAAAAAAATTCTCACTACATCTGTACTAAGGTGGCTGACTTTGACATATGCAGATATACATCTAATATTTATTATCTATAAGAAAAATAACGACTAAAGCTTATTTTTATAATAATAGATTCTATAGTTATAAAGTTGAGGTGCCGAAAGTTATCTTATAGCGATTCTAAAATAATAGAGATTATATATGAGCCTTTTCTTTGAATTGATACATACGAGCATACACAAAAGTACGTACAGCTATTTGCCAATTTGTATAGTTAAGTAAAATACAAGATTTCTTCTTCTTTTAACGCGCCTAAATTCCTTAACCATAACGACAGTTGTTTATACCTTTGCATAGCTAAACAGGCGAAGACTTTAAATGCGAATTTATTGGCTCAGCAGATGTTGGATAAGATTCTAAATCTGCAAATACCACAAAAGTTTCAGGTATGTTATATTTAAAGGTTTTAGACGTCAGCGTAATGATTGTCAGTTTGTTATCTGTGATTTGTTGTTTTCCTACAATGCAATACTTTGTTCCCAGGAAAGTGTGGAGTTGTTGATACTGAAGAGTCGCGCTGTCGCTGCTAGAAGTGAAAATCTAGACGAAGACGTCGCTCCGCTCTGTTGGCGATGCAGAAGGCATGCTCCACCCTTGTGTGCCACGCAATGCCCGCACTGCCATCACCAGCTGACGCACTCTCTAGCTACGTATGGTACGTAAATTGCTATCTGCGAAATTATGTTAAAAATAATATAAAATTATGATCGTGATTACTTGTGGTAGATCTGTCGTCGGAGCCCGTCAAGATAAGCTCCACCACAGTTTATTTCTGCTGTCAAATTTTACTGTGCAAACATTACTGTGTTTGTGATGATATTACTGGGGTAATGATGGTAACGTAACATGTTATGTTTCAAGACGAGTGCAATGTACATTATCCTAATTAGCGCAAAATAGTAACAAACAGGCGTATCCTGCTCGTCTTGTCGCTTCTTCGAAAAAACATAACTGAAAGGTTGTAAGATATATTAATTGATCCTACTGTCACCAAAAAACGAACCAAATATTCATTGCTTTTAGTTCTGTATTGTGCATTTTATTTTTCTTTAAATCAGCTTTTATTTTTTTTCTTTAACTCTATTCAAAACTATATTTACTAAAATAATTGTAATGTTTGAACAGAAGTGCTACCGTTAGTGCAATTCGAGCCGGCAGATGGTATATCTTTGGACGAAGCGTTGGATTTAATTGAACGAAGTCCTCTACCGGAAACAACTGCTCAGGAAGAAACGACGGATGCTGATATTTTGCGGATAGATCACGACTTAGATTCTGCGGATCCGTTCTTGGATAAAATTGAAGAGGTAATTTTTATTTTAGGATCTAAATTTCTATGTTTTTGTTATAACAATCTCTTTTATTCTATAATGTTGTCTGTCAACATATAGCTTATTGATGTTACTATCTATAGCGCCGTCCCCATTCATATTAGCAGCCCTTTTAATGTGAAGAGCATTTATGCACCATGTTAGCCAAGCGCAGGTTATTGTATGTCAAATGTATATGAAGAATCTATAATCCTTTTGTAATAAAATTTTTGAATACTCGATATGAAATGGCAGTAGTTTTATAAAATGATTGAGAACATTCTTAGATATGTTTATTTAAAGCCTTTTGCGGGACTAATCGACGTGGAGATCTTTTGGGGAGGCTTATGTCCAACAGTGGACGTCTATCGGCTGATGATGATGTTTGTTTATTGTTGTGGTAATTTAAAAAAAAATTACCATTATTTTTTTTTAAAGGACGATGATTCTGGGGTGGTGGTGTGCAGCCGCAAAGCTCTCCTGTGTCTCAACCCGGCTAGTGTTGTGACAGTGGTGAGGGCGCCGCTGCCGCCGCGTTTCTACCGCAACATGCTGCCCGAAATACCGATCGCCGCGTGCCCGCACTGCCAAAATGTATATTCAATAAGTTTCTTTAACAATAGAAAACAAGGCTTTATATTATGCTGAGACAAAATTTATTTTTATTTTGTGTCATTTTATACTTATAATATAATTAATAATAGAATTAAATCGTATTGATTCTTTTCTGTAAAGTAATATTCGCGTTTTGTATTCTATTACGATTTTTTTGCTTAATAATTGAAAAGGATTTATAATATTTCTGTTAGTCAAAATCCAAAGTAGTTTCATCATATGAAAGTCTTGAATATATTCTTAAAAATCAAAATGTTAAATTACTGTGTATTCTAACTAGTCTTTCTTATTTTCTTTTGAAAGTATATTCCCTGAAGCTTTTTGCAAAGTAATCAAGATGGCGCTGTTAATAAATTATACCGCCGTAATTCTATTTAACGTACATTTATAATAATCCGTTGTTACAGCTGTTCTATATGGAAGACTATGAAATACAGCTGGTTACGAAAGGACATTGCCCTTTCTGCCGCCATCCAGCAGAAGAGCTTACTGATAAAGATGACGGCGAAGATCGACTGCATACTGGTTCGAATGATTCCACACCAGACAGTCCCAGCAATGGACATACTTCGTGGCGATAGTATCCATGTAATTTTTTTATTATGAAGTAAAAAGGTAATCAATAGGCTCACGGGTTAACGGTTAACATGATCAGACCGCGTCGCTTTCAGCTTAGACCCCAGTAATTTTTTTACGGAGCCATTTAATCAGGAACTCAGTATCACCTATATCTTTGTACATATATTATCTGTATCAATGAAAACAGTTATATCACTTAAGCGTTCGTTTGGCTTGTTAGTGCCATGATTAAAATCATTTGACATTACTATTAGAAAAACAATTGTTTATGAAGATATGTTTTGTTTATCACGGATGTAAATATTAAACATTGTCATCGTTATTACAATCATCGGAGCAGAGCATAAGCCTCTCCAGGACTGAAACCATACCATTTCTAACATGCTGCCTTCGCACTCATTAATTGGAATTAATAACCTTGAAATCGCCATAATCGTTTCACCCACCGGAAGTACCACAATACCTTATGCCATCCGTCCTATATTTAATTATTGTAGCGACCTAGTGTTTAGTATTCTAAGTAGTCATATTTAAGTTTGTTCATTGTTTGCGTTTTCTTTAAAGTCGAAGCGAAAACAAAAATGATGCCAGCAGGCTTCGCATTTCAAAGTGCTTGCTATTTGTCTATATGGGCATGGAAAATATATGCGCATTGTTCGGTGTCGGTTCAAATTCGATGATCACATGCAACTGCATCGTCTATCTGATATCAACGCGGTAGCGAAAATTGCAAATCGTATGATTTCAACATAACAAACTATAGTCCATTTGCATACCACCACTCTAATAGAGAATTGTTATTGGACTTTTGAGCACCGAATACTTTTAAAATTATTGTAGCTTCAATTGGTTTCCTATAGATTAAGTTATCTATTTTACTTTTATATTAATACTATCGACCATATGAAAGCTGTTTGAAATAAAGACTAAAATGATATCATTGAAATTGATGTAAATAATAAAGCACAATGATTAGTATCGACGATTAAAGAGACGTGGACAACATTACAACGGACTTTGTGTAAAAGCTTCAAGTCGCGCAGAGAGCAAGGGAAAGGGCTCGGGGTTTCCCTGCGTGAATGAATAGGAAAAGAGAAGATTCGTAGAACTAAGTCACCGACGTAGTCTCAAAGATTGCTAGTCTTAAGTAGCAATGGACAGGACACATCGTTCGAGGGACTGACAGTCGATGGGGCATCAAAGTCTTTAAATGGTGATCGCGTACCGGAAGACGATGTGTTTGCAGGCCTCCCCACTAGGCGCTCCGACGATATGATGAAGGTAGCGTGAAGCGGCTGGATGCTGGCAGCGCAGGATTGATCGATGTGGAGATCTTTGACGGAGGCCTATGTCCGGCAGTGGACGTCTGTCGGCTGATGATGATAATGATTACATTCGTCAACCACGTGAACAATATTGATACCGCTACATATCTGTTGTGAAAATATATGAATAATCCACTTAATTTCCCCATCACCCCCACAAAAACGTGAGGAAACCCGCACAAAGAAATCATCTTTGTGCGTGTGTGGTGGTCCCAGTAAAGTGGCAACAGGCTCGCCCCCTGTTACATGGGACCTAATCTGACCACATCTGGCGAAATGTGAGTGTTTATTCACCTGTGCCTACCCCTACTGGGAAAAAGGCGTGATAGTATAAAAAAAATTCCCGAATATTGGAATTCGAAGCCGTTTAGGTCAAAGTTAATTATCGCTGTGCCTGGTTTTATGTTTTAAGCAGGTTTTTAAATAATATAAGTCGCCTTCTATATTTATAATTGTGATGTTTAGATTTTAATGTAAAAACACTATTAATGAATGGCGTGTATTTATTTACTCCTAGAGCATCTATATGAAAAAGGGTAGCAAAACAGTTGTTTCCTAATATAATTATTGGAATCACTGTTCAATGGTTTCTCTTCAATATTTTATTAACTTCTTTGGTGTAAAAATAAAATACACTTAGTTAATGCATATCAATTATGTAAAGTAGAAGTTCGATGTGAAAATAAAACGGGTAATAGTGTTTATCCGGAGTATGTAATGCACAACAGAATATATATTTTTTTTCTATCGTCTAAGGTACGAGTTGAACGAGACGTTCAGCTGAGGGTAAGTAAACCGTTAATAACAACGTGGTATTTATTTATTTATTTAATAGGAAGCCAACATGATAAGTACATTAAAATATAATGACAATACAGTTATAGTAAAATAGTCTTAGTACAAATCATACTTAAAGGCTAACTCATCCTGTTTACAGTACAATTAAATAAATCCGTTGAAGTAATTTAAAAACAACTAAACTATTTTTAGCAGCATTAGCAAGGAAGCATTAGGATACATACACTGTACCTTCAGAGACAAGATTTTTATACTAATTAAAAAAACCTTGTCTTCATTAACTTCTTTTTAGCACTTGTCTCGTCCTATGATAGGGTAAACTTTGACGGTTCTGTGTTCACTATTTTAGCGCCGATTGTCATCTTACATACTAAAACCTGGTCTTTTTGATTCTGGAAAACCCTCAAATGTATGATGTTCGTTCGTCGATGTAAGGTATTTAGTTTTACATATTTTTTTTTGTACTAATTAGGTGGCAAATATGCATGCAGCCCGTCTGATATTGAGCGGTAACCGCAACCTATAACCGTCAGTAACTGGGTGTGTTGCCCCATAAAGCGGAGTCTGATCATACTGCTTCATATTGGATCTGTTGTCCAGCAGGGGGTTCCACGGTGACTGCAAGAACCTTTGTCGTCGGCATTTTATACGAACTACCGGCGCGAGTAGATGAGGTTAACAATGGGGTCGGATTAGGTCTCGGATCCGTTCTCTCCTTACCCCGCTCTACTTACTGTTGGTCCGCATTAACTAATTTAAAATAATCCCAATTAAATAAGATTCCTTTTGGTATGTTTTTTATATGTAAAATTATCGTTTTTTTTTTTTTAAACTGTTATATTCGTCGCAATCGTTAATTTAAATTCGTCATTCCATTCGCTTTCGGACGGCAGGTGTCAGTTTTGAAAGTCACTTTGGACAGAGTGCAGAAATAACGCGACACCGTCGTCCATACTAATTTAAAACATTTACATTTTTGTGGCCAAAGCTGCACAATTAATAAGACCTTTACATATGTAAAATAGTATTATTTTTCTGACGAAGTCCACTTTATTATTATTTTAACTGGTGAATACAAATAAATATCGTTATGGAAATTCAAACTCCTATGTGTAATGACGATATGATCCTTAATTAAGGATTTCACTCGCGGTTATTCGTAAGAGTAAAATTATTCTTGAACATCAATTTTCTTAACGAAATGAGGATATGATCCTTAATTGGGGATTAGATTTACGGGTACTCGAAGGGGTGGAGTTATTCTTGTAGGTATATCAATTTTCTGTACTAACGGTGTGAGCTTTTAGTACTGAAGATTTATAGAGGTAAATCTTTATTAATAAGGTTTCCACTCGATATGTTATGTATATGTTAATTGTATGTAAATGTAATAATATGTTATTGAATAACAACTTACTTTGAGTAACAATTACGAAATATTTCATAGGTAATAACCAGAAACAAAGTGAACTTTCAGTCTATAACAATGGAACGATGACGTCACTGCAATTTCTATGATTTGTGTCTTGTTAACATAATTAACTATTAAACAACACTACAGTTTGAATATTTACACATATAACTTTTAACAGCGACTTGTTGACTATGTATAGAAACAATTGCGATTAGTGAAATCGCTATTATAGTAAAAAAAAAAAGTGTCAATATCAATATATCAGTGAAACAATAACAGAATTGATTGGATACGTGTCCCTTTGAACTTTACAATGTGTATTTAACGTAGAGAAGATAAAACATGAATATAGTTGTCGTACAAATATAAAACGCGGAATGGTTTTCAACGCAGCCTTTGAAAAACGTTCACCGCAAAGCCCTACGAAAATTGAAAAATCTGGTCGCCCGAATAATAGTGGGTTTTCGCGTTGAATAAAATCCTTTCCATTATAGAATTCATTCATTATTGTGGTTATAAGCACGAGCTTTGAATAACATCAATTGTAACTTCGTTGTTTTGTTATTTAGACCTTAACGTCTAAAGTTTCATTACCTCATACAGTGTTTATACATCATAGTGCGTTACCGTATAGAGCGTGGAACATATTTTTAATGCTTTTAGATTTATTAGATAACGTAATTATAAAAACATACTTTCATATATGAGATTTCCTGTGTAGAGACTATTCACGATTACTTTGGAAAGTTAGAAACATGAAATTTGGTAGGAATATTCGTATTACCCAGTATAGGTCGGCTATGTATGGATTTTATTAAATGTTACCCCCGAAATGGATTGCGGGGTGTTAATAATGGGGCGGGAATATTTCTGACAAATTTCGAATGTAATTCACGAACATATAGCAGATATTCTTATGTTTATGTCGGATAAAATAAAGCTTTAGTTTTAGTTAAGTTAAAAAACTTATATGATGTTAGCTTCGTAAATATTATTCAGTAGTTTGACTTCATGTTTATGATAATAAAAAAATGTGTCTGTCGGTATGTACGATGTATGTATACAGCATTATTGTGATAGAAGCCACCGTCCATTGTAATTAAAATGAATAAATAAATTAAATAAGTAATAACATGTATATTATTTTAAGGCTCTGTCGGGCCAATCAAGCGACTTCACCTGTTTCATTTCATTACTGACTACCCATTACGTTTCATATCCCATCATTCATTATATTGCTAACGATTGATGGCCCCATGTAGAGAACTATGGGGCAGGCCTATGTTCATCTGTGGACGTCTGTCGGCTGATAATGATGATGATGGCCCACAATAATTTGCTCTGTTACTATGAAAACCACATTCATATTACATTGAATATTATTGCACGTGAACAGTTTTTTTTTTTCGGGATAAATTTGCAAAGGTTAGATTTAAACTATCATTATTTTATGGAAATCCTTGTTATGATGAAATGAACTGAATAATGAAACATTAACAATAACAATCGGCTAAAGTTCCCACTATTGGGATAGCTCACTAGGAGATAGACAAAGCTACTTATCCACCAAGCTGTCCAAGTAAGGATTGATGGTTTTCATATGAGATACAAAGTGCACAAGATTTACAAACTGAGCTATGATCACTTCGCAAAACCTTTGCAAAAAAAATATATTAAATATTCCCAGTATATTATTTACGATAAGGATTCCTTATAATAATGCAAGCAGATTTTAATTAACTAAAGAATGTGTTGCCATATGCATAATATCGCGTCGCATGATAACGAGTATCTCCGTGATTTAACTGGGCAGCATTATATGGCCTCATGCATGCCATGCTCTCTCAGATGTGGGTCGGGGCATGTTTTTCAACTGGCAGGTGGTGTTTATAGGTAAGGTCCCGCTTTATAGTTAATGTTCCTATCAAATATCACTTTGTACACCTTTTTAGGTTATTTAATTATGCGTATTGCCATCGTTACCTTGCTAGTCTGGTAGATCAATGGCATTGACTACCAAAAGGCCACAAGTTCCAGTAATGGGAACGTCAGTTACGTTCCGTTATTTATATTGGCCGTTGTAATATTTTTATTAGTGACTTCCTATTGAAATATAAAATGGGTGTCATTGCAAGTTGCGTGATTGAATTTTGCTTTTTTCTTATTGTGATTAACTGAATAAAATTTTTAAATTACAAGCGTTTGCTGAACATATCCATATTTTTTTATATTTTAGTAAATCCCATTCGGGAATATCAAATGGAGTTGGATTTAAAGCCAAATATAATCTAAAAGCAGCGATGTAAATATTTTATCAGGGAAAGTAAAGCGGACAGTGAGATCTGTCTGGTGTACTGTCCGCTTAGTTTCCCTACGAGCAAATAAATTATTCGCGTGTAAAATTTTTCACTTTATATTTTTTAAAAGGTTATTATTTTGGACGTTATTATATATTTCATAGATTATTTATCATCCCTAACATTATTTGCGACGGAAACAAAAGACTCAAACAATTGGCTTCTTTATTTTTTCTAAAACTAATATTTAAATTATTGACATTTCATTTATAAAGAGAATTAGCTGTTCTCCGTCAACTTTGCTGGCCGCAACTCCCTTAGGAGAAAGAATTTTGTAAAATCCGTTCTTAGCTAATCTACACTCTGTAAAAGGAATATTTATAACAATATTCAAGTCTCTAGGCCTTATGATTCTAGAGATATCGTGATGAGTCTTTCCACAGGTGGATATCTCTTTATATGTTTTTCTTTTTATTATATTATCACGCATTTTTCTCAGTAGGGATAGGCCGAGGCGAATAAACACCCACTTTTCGCCAGATGTGGTCAAATTAGGTCCGATGTAACAGGGGCGAGCCTGTTGCCACTATTGGGGCCACCACACGCACGCACACAAAGATGATTGCAGTGTGCGGGTTTCCTCACGATGTTTTCCTTCACCATTTGTATTTCGCTGTTGTAACTAAAGTTCACAAATGTACATCACTTGAATATTAAGTCATCGGTACATGCCGAGATTCGAACCCGCGACCTTCGGAATGAAAGCCGCACGCTCTAACCATTAGGCCAGCGAGCTACTTATATCTTTATATATATAATAAGAATGAGTTTTTTCGCCAAGCACGTGTAAATTAGTGAACATAGCGACACGGATATATGACCATTCCATGCAGTATGATTTGCAAATGGTTATAGGTCATTTATTTTTTAAATTAAAGAGATCCTTCATTATTTTATTCCAATTAACTTTTATAAACATGTTCATTTCGTATTATTTATGTGGTTGCTACAGAAAGTTTTGCGTTTTTGCATTTGCGGTTGCGGTTGCTCTCAAGGAATATTTAAGACATAATTCATGTTAAATTTTATATTATGAACTGCTAGGATATATATATATATATAGATTAATTAAAAATGGTTAGTGAAGTTTTAGTTAATATCGATTACACGAAGCCTGTTTGGTTACCTTTGTGATGCATATAGGTAACGCTGCACAAACTGTAAACATAGGGCAGTAAACCCTGTTATTTGCCCGTTCATTCCACTAAATCCGAGCTTTGACGAGGACGTTGTAACAGCAGCCTCCGGGGATGACTATTGAATTAGTCACAATCAAAGATCTCTGCTCAAACCTTTGTCGGTATACAATGGGAGTTAATAATACAACTAGTTGTGTTACTATTTCTGTTTATGTCGTAACGTTGTCTGAAGTTTTTAAAGAGTATTGTCTATAAAGCAACGAGTAATATTTCCTAACCAATAATTAAATCCAGGGCCTGTCTTTTAGAAGCTTCATAAGTTTCTTTAATTTCTATACTCTTCAATTATACCTTGGGGTTGCCACATTACTTTCGTATGGACATTCCGCGTATAGGAAAAATAGCTACAATGAGGCCAAGTGTAACTTAGAGACCACCATAACAGCCAATTTACGTCGCCACTGCTAGAGCACAGGCCTACCCTCAATATGAGGGTGATTGGGCTAAAGTCGCCAAGCGGGCCCAAAGCGGATTGGTGACTTCCCACGCACCTTAGACTAAATTCTAATTCATGTGCAGGTTTCCTCACGATGTTTTCCTTCACCGTTTGTATTTCGCTGCTGTAACTAAAGTTCAGTAATGTACATAACTTAGATATTAAGTCATTGGTACATGCTGAGATTCGAACCTGCGACCTGCGGAATGAAAGCCGCACGCTCTAACCATTAGGCCAGCGAGATACTACTACCATTAAAGACCACAATTCATGATCTCTTACATTTTATCTTTTCAAAATTATTTTCATCTTAATCTTTACAATACTGAACTAATCAATACTTTAAAGTTCACGAACCTGTTAAAGTAAAACATATTTCTAATATGGGTCAAGTTCGTTTAGGTTATTTAGTGCCTGGCCATTATAGCTGTGATTTGTTTATAATCTAGGGTTCTGCTACAGACCCCCTCCTCTCCCGAACAGGTTCCCGCCTTGTCATGGGACTTAATAGCCATCGCTTGGTCATCCACGGTGAAGCTAAGAGGAACCTACTCGGACGGCTCGAGGTGGCCGCTAGAGGTGAGCCCCATAAGCTCGAGTCGGAAGTGTGCCGATGGGCTGCGGGGTATGCTTGCACTGCCCTTCGCAGCCGTGGTGGAGTCGTAAAGGGAGAGGAGTGTCGATACAGCGGCTCGCCGCACTCCTTACTCTCCGCTACTAAGCGATGCCGCACCGCTGAGTATCGATAGTTTCCTCTCTTGGTTCTATTCTATTTGACATGAGCTCTGGGTGGAGGATTCGAGAGAATCCGTTGTACAGATGACTATAAGATGCCGAGAGGAGAGCGCGCTGTATGTTCCGGTGGTATTACTTTTTGCCCTTACAAAGGTGGAAAGAGGGAACGATGGTGGAAGATCGTGGGCATTTTAGTCGGTGCAAATCCGATATAGCCCTGTCTTTGCCCTGCGAGAGCAGTTACACGAAAATATTTCCCCGGCGTAAAACCTAAAAAGGGGTTCTATTACATCTGTAATACAGACAGAAAAAACAATTGAATAATAATATTTAATATATGTTCAAAACTTGAATACCATTAACAATGTTTTTAAAGTTGTCAGTCAACCTTGAACATAGTATTTAAAATTTAATATAGACCTAATTAGAAGGAAATTTAATTTACTCTCGAACCTCGCAAGTAATTAAAGTAGCCGCTCTGAAATTGCAGCAAGTTTTCCGTTATTATGAAAGCGAATCCGATTGAATTTTATTACTAAAGAGAGTAAAACTTGCATTAAATAATATCCAATGCGAGGTTTAGAAGAAACAAAATTACAGAGCGTTACAACTTTATCATTTTATTTTTATTTACATCAAGTTTAATAATTAAGGCTTAATCTTAGATCAGGGGTGTAAGGGGTCCCGCATAACAACTCAAGGGACCCAAGCCAACCTCACCTGCTCGTCGTGCATCCAGCTAATCAACAAACGAATCGCTGGCTTTCTCCAACACGCATTGGGCCAGCGTGGTGAGAAGAGGCCCAAAATCCCCAATATGAATCTCTAAAAACGACGACCTACCTGGCGGTTTTGCAGGCAGCACAAGAACAATCCATGTGGAGATCTTTGGGAGAGGCCTATGTTCAGTGGACATCTAGCACCCGACGAGGAATCCTAGATCTAGATCTAGATGACTCATAATTTGACTAAATTTATTTAGTTAAATCTGAAAACATAATAACAATATATATAACCAGAATTGTCTATGGGTTGATGATAATAATGATGATAAAAAGTTGAGTTGGAATTACAACAGAGTAGACAGTAGAATATTAAAAAGTACGATTTCAAACAAATCTCCATTTTTTTTTTCCATTAAATTCTCTAAAGTACATATTAATAAAACTGATTTTATTTATTGAGGATTTCTATCAGTTGAGCGAATGTAGACGTGATATGTGAGTTTGACTAAAGGGAGGGTCGATAAACTTTTCAGTCAAGGGCTCAAATATACAAAATACATAAAAATTAAAAAGGGCAGTTTTATGAATATAATCTGTACAATAATTGTGTACTCATTATATATATGATACCATTGATACTGTTATGGGAAAATATAATTTTACGCTCTACCCGTTTGGATAATGATTTATCACATTTCAACTGTTCCGTGAATTATCCAATGATTATTAACATCAAACGGAAACTTAATTAACGCTTACGCGGATGTACCAATTATTGCCTGACGATTTACAAAAACCATGGCGGATATGGTAAGTTTTATTTTTTTTATTTTATGAAGCTATGATATACGATACGCTTTCCTATTACAATCTGACGCTAGTTAAGATGAGATACATTTTCACATTGCGCTTGTCGCCTTTAGACATAAGATATTAAGTCTCGTTACCCGAGAAATTTCACTAGCTATAGCGCCCTTCAAATCGGAACACGGTAATGTTTGTACACTACTGTTTGGCGGCAGAAATGGGCGCTTCGGTGATACTTAACTAGACGGTATCCGGCAGCATAGATCCACCAGAAAATATCATTTATCCAGACATAATGCGCAGGTTATACACAACAAGACGTTGATTGATTCTTCACTAGCTACAGCACCTTATAAACCGGAACATTATAATATTTAAACAGTAACTATTTCCCGGTTCATATAAGTGTTAGGGTGGTATCGATCCTTTTTATGTCTTCAACATCTACCTTGCTTCAAAGTTGAAAGTTAGAGTTATGTGGGTTTTTACCCGCTAAAATCTCGGTAAGCTCTTTCATTGCTTTAGAATGGGTTACTGGATCTCCGATAGAATGAATAGAGCTGTCCTCTATTCTGGTTAAACTCATATCTAGAAAGGGTAAAGCCTTAATATCCTCTCTAGGCCACCACCTTTTGTGAATAATGATGATGTATGAATTTCCCGTCTATGCTGAACTATAGCATACACGCCCTTTTAGTCATTTATTACGACAGGCAGGTATGGTCGTATTCTTACTAATCCAACACTACTGGGTTCAGACTACCTTATAGTCCTGGGAACCTAGATTAATTAAGTGTATCGTTAGTATTTCTTATGTATGTCGTAATTATTGCAACATTAGCAAAGACATTAACAAAGACGGATTACCTCGAAGGTTGATGTAGGGAAGGGTCTCGTAACATTATGATTGCTCAATTAAACAAGTAGTTATAGGTAGATAGGAGATATTGGTGGCGAGGTATCGATGGTCGGCAGGTGTTCGAGGCGACTGCTCGTTTTTGGCGAATCAGAGGCGAGCAGGTGCTTCGAGCAGGTGTCGCAGCGATCTCGGACGTTCCCTGTATACAGGCTGCTGATAACTTAGGACGGACTTATTACATTGCTTTATCTTATTTCCAAATCGACCGTACACTTGATATTCATTAACATATGTTAGTTTTTTATTATTTCGTTAATATTACTACTCATTTTTAGTCAAATAGTCCAATACTTTACTACGTTTTTTGTTTAAATATAAAAAAATAATCAATAACTTTTGGCTGATGACAGATTGTTAGAGATTCATGTATTTGTCACCATGGCGCCTATATTTGCAGCCTAACAGTTATGTCCAAATATATCTGCGTTCCGGTTTGAAGGTTGTTATAACTAGTAAAATTACTGGTGTAAAGAAACTTACAATTTAATTTTTCAAAGCGCAGAATGTGGTGCAGTAAATAAATTCCTAAGTAACTTGAGGCTTTTATCGGCGGGCGTATCGTGGATTCATTAAGTAAACAGAGATAATCTTACCTTGGTCCTTATAGAAATTATTTAACTGATTTAAATATAACACTGTCTACTTCATAACTCAAACATTAAATAAACGTATTTTAATATATTAATGGCTTAAGAGAGAGTATGTGTGAGAATGGACCAGGTTAAAATACAATCAGTTAAAAAGAATAGCTTAGGATCGAATCGCCTAAGTTCAGTTTGAAGAGGAATAAGTCAAGAGAAAAACAGATTGAAAAGTCTTGAATAAGAATATTAATTTAGGAGTATATTGTAGAAAAACAAATTTAGATAAGAATATATAGTCAACGACTCTATATGTCTAAAAAATTATCATAAGAAAAGATATATATAATTGAAAGTGCCAATCTTTTTTGGCGGGGTACATCTAAATATACTCTTCTGGGCTGAAGACAATGTTATGGGGGATTTGCACCCTTTAATACCCTCTCGGTGATTATTCTCAGTGCGTTGTAGAGAGGGGCTCGGGATCTCTTACGGCACCAAACTTTATATTATTCTTTGATTTATATTAATATTAATGCATGAGTAAAGGAATATCTGAAATGCTGGTGATACAATGGTGATGCTGTTCGGATGTGTGATCTTTTGACGATTGTTTCGTGAACAATGTGAACACCCTATGTGGAGGCGAAGCGGCTCGTGCGCTACTTTGTTTGCGTGCGCACGATACACGGCCGGGACAGATGCGGCGACATGTGCTCCGCTCAGTCCCGGATCCCGTACACCAGCCATTACCCTCACGGTCTCCCCTCCACTTCCACTCACGGAATCAATCTCAACATCCATTATTCAAGAACACCCGTCTCCGCTGCTACACTATCCGAAGTATTTACACAGGGAACCTTTGCTATCCATAACTTTGTTTACCATCTAAGATTAGTAGTTAATATCATTCTGCTGTTACAAACAATGAAGACAATATAGTAGATACTTTATAAATTATAGGATTTTGCTCTGTTAAAAGTTACTTTTCTAGTTAACATTTAACATAAATTTCAAATGGTGATAAGTGACAAGAGAGCCGTGAATGTTATATGAGTTAACAGCCTAAATAGTAAGGCTGTAGTAATAGCAGGTTTAAAATATTAAAGAAAAACTCTACCATTAACCAAACTTAATTACACGTTTCCACAAAATCGATCCAAGGCCTCCGTGTTACAAAGCAAACAGCTAGCCAATGCGCCACGGGGTCCGTCAAACCGATCCGATGTTTGTACCTGTAATCTTGTAACCTTAATAGTTAAACAGTAGGTTTTATATATAAGATAAAAGACGTATGTAAGTTATAAAGTTACTAAAGTTATGTTAATAATGTTTTAAAACTATTCCACACAAAAAATTCCGAATTCAAAGATATTTGCTATTTTAATGATGGCCGGTCGAGGAAGCAAGTCCTGAAGTGGAGGCCGCGTACAGGACGCAGGGTTATTGGACGCAGTCCTTCGAGATGGACCGACGATACAATAAGAGCCATAGAAAGTAGATGGAAATAGTCTAGTCTATTATTAATTTTCCTTTAAAATATAATGATTGATAATATTGTAAGTAAATAAGTATTAATTTAAGGTGGGCGTGAAGTTTATGAATTCTTCATGAGGTTAAAATATCATCATCATCAGCCGATAATCGTCCACTGCTGGACATAGGCTTTCCCCAAACGTGTCCACGTCGATCGGTCGCTTAAACTATATATTTTGTCCAGTCTCACTATTATTACGTGTTTAAACTCACGACTTCTCCTCCTTAAGGAGGATACTTATCGGTCGCGTTAAGAGGTTTTTAAGTACCATACAAATAAATTTAACCGGGAAACGTTAACCTCGAGCTTTGTAATTTAAACTCGGAGCGACGTTTTCTTATTTGTTGCATTAAATTCACTCGATTTGCGAAACACTTTAGGGTTTAGTAATTAAATAAGTTTATTTTATAATTTAATGTTGACTCACAACAACATAAAATGAGGAGCAAGAGGTTAACGTGGTACGGGCGTGTTTTGCGGAGGGATGAAGGACATGTAACAAAGAAAGTAATGAAAATGAACGTGGATGGATTTTGAGAAAGATGACATGTGTAAGAAGAGTGTGAATTCAGATATGGCGGCTGATAGAGGGATATGGAAGAGAAGTACATATAGTGCCGACCCCACATAGCTGGGAAAAGGGTAGGAGGAAGAAGTTTGACTCACAATAATTCACGGGACCCAAGCCTATCTCATCTTCTCGTGGTGCACCCTACTAATGAACAAACGAGGCCCCGGCTTCCACCAAGCCGCATAGGGTCTTAGAGCCCGGCGCTAACGAAAGCTATGTTGACTGTGTGAAGGTCATGGGAAAAACGCAAGACCGAATGATGTTGTGATCCTTGAGGAAGGCCTACACCCAGCAGTGGACGTCTGTCGACTGACGATTGATTGCGTACTAAATTTTATTAAATTTGTACATATTTTATTGCAATGCGATGAGACGAGGAGGATGGTCACCAGATGGTGATACACAATGTAACGATAGGATGACGAGTACTACACCACATCGTACTTGTGACCTTTTGATATAAGGTGTTAAGTCTCGTTAATCCAGTAATTTCACTAGATAAAACGCTCTTCTAAACTGAACACAGTAATATGTTCAGGAATGAAGGTACACTCTCTAATTGATCTCCAACAATAGAGACATATCATCAGTAACATTTACTATGATATTATAAATCACCACAATCAAATCCAATATACATACTTTAGTTATTTCTTGATTAGTGGAACGTTTTGTGACGTACAAGTTAAGTTTAATGTATTCTTTACTTAATACTTGCAGTTCCTAGTTAACCGATCGTGCTGATTTATCGTACATTGACGTTAATTATTACATTACATAATAATTATACATTAAATAATACATAATATTATACATTTCATTATTACGTTAAGCAATGCATCTGAATATAGAGATCTGAAGTTACCAATTAGGGTTAATCAAATATTAAATCGGATCGTTCGATCAATTAAGCTTAATAAAGGGCTTTTGATTGACTGAAAACATGAAACTATATTTTATGTTTTTGAAGCTAAAATAAAATGAATCGTTGCAGGTAATGGTAGGCAAGGATGGGGGGATCGAGAGAGAGGGAGAGGTGGGGAGGTGTCGGGCTCTTGTTAGCGCAGTCTGTTGTTACTTGTGTAATTTGATGAAAATAAAATGCTGCAACTGCATAATTGATACATTGTTTGCGCGTGCGTTTAATGAAATGTACGGAAGGAAAATTTGTTTGTTTGTATGACATCAAAAAAACTTTCCGATGTACCGTGTAATATCCTAAGTGGCATAAATAATTCGTTGGAATCTCAATTATATGTATGTATGTGTATTCTTCTCCGCAAAATAATAATAAACTGAAATATACTCCGATTCTCTTTGATCTATTTTCCTTTCAAGTTAATGAATTCGTGAGAAACTGCATAGGTCCCTTTTAGCGAGAGCAGTAATATAATGAATAGCGCCGCCGGGTTGAGCTAGTTGAATATAAAATTTGCTGTTACATCAAAACATACACAAACACACATGCAATGGGTGTATTGTTCAGTAGTTCTCAATTTTCTAAAGAGTCGCTTTGTAAGTCGGCTGTATCACATGCGCCGTGTATCGTTTCCACCATTTCTAGAACTGAAAACTTTGCAAATTTTGCTTTCCGACACGTGTAAAAATCTCAGATCAGTAGTATACAAAAATTTATATAACATATTGATGATGAATGATGAAAGAAACTATTTATGTTATTATTGTGACATCTCGTTAAGGTAGCGCTGCGGAGTATCAATTTTGATGAAATATTAACTAGGAGTCTGTCGGGAACGTCTGTCTGATAAACAAAAATAACAGAGATATACTGGATCTGAAACAATTACATCTACACAAGATTAATATCACAAATATTGAATGGACTATTAACAACCATCAATACACGAAAAGGTAATCGCCGTATTATGCTTTAAATTTTCTATGAACTCTGTTTTTAAAATATCCTTGAAGAGTATACGAATTACATTAAAACATTTAATATTAGACAGTGTTTTCAACGTAAGTAAAAAAAAGGTATCGTATTTAAAAAGATCTAAAATTTTGTATTCCTTTTAACGAGTATAGATCAGCTAAGAAAGGATTTAAAAAAAAATGTCCTAGAGATTGTTACAGCCATCAAAGGAGGCTTGGAACAGCATTATAAATTGAATGCAAACTTATGTCAGTATATTCTTTAAGATAAAATAACATTAAACCATAATTAGATGTGTGGTGGGGACAAAAGAACAGACAGAATATATAATATAATGCGTACGTATCTTTAATTACCGGACAATAGAACTGATAACGACTGTACTTAATATATAACGTTGAAAATGTGTTCGTATATTAATACGGCCTCGCCCGTATGTCCATGGAAACCAAAAAACTGTGAGCCAGGTAGAGGCATTCGGTTGTTTTCATTTTTTTTTTAATGATCGTTTCTGAGCAGCTGTCTTTATTAACAATGTGTTGGGCCTAAAAGTTGGCCGGCGCACGCGGCGCTAATCTTATTGCTTTTAAGTTTTGATGCAGCTGCTCAAGTTATCGCTGCTCAAAATACTCTTTTGACCCGGAATTGTTGTCCGACGTGTACGTTGCACGCGCCGTACATTTTTTTTTAACTCTTGATTTGAAAATAGTTAAATAATATCTTCATGCACAGAATAATTTTAGTTTATATTATAACGAGTAATTTTTATAAGGGTTTTTCTATAAAGGGGACTCTGGGTTAAAAGTTCAGCAAGGATCGTGGGATCTCCGTTTTTAGCCCATACTCCGCCTTGACCATGCTTAGTGAAGGTTAACGATCAGCGTAGTACAGTTCTTTCTGTTTCTGGTTTTGAGGAATAATTTGGACGCTCCAGATATACTAGTCTATTCCCTGATATTCCTCAACCATGAATTTTTCCTTCTCCCCACCTTTCGATTTCCGGAAACTTTACCCAATATTATTAGTTTCATTTAAGCTCTTCTAAGTAGCGCGTATTAAAAAATTCTTAGTTCTTACTCATTGTAACATGAGTACCGAAAAGTGCCCTCATAATTGGACCACCCCTGTAAGATATAAACAGACTACAAAATTATTAACTATATATCATTTTTATTGTAAATACCTTACTTTTTATATACGCATTTAAAATAGATTGCATCCCTTAAAAGCATACATACTCGTATTTTAATAGTAGATATAGCATGTGTAAAAAGTGATTTAATTAATTAAACAAGCTGCTGTAAAATTGTACTTTATAAAGGTCTATTGCGTTTTAATCATAGGTGAAAATTTAGTCTTTTGAATGGTTTCATATCGAAAACAAATATTACAACTTGTTCGAAGCGAACGCTTGTATGCATGAACAATGTACATTAGATCGAATCTGTTCGACTACAATGGAAACAAATTTGTTTATAGACCCAACATGGCACATATAAAATGTAGTTTTGTGTTTTTTTTTTTATGTTATTTAGTCATACATAAATAAAACATTGATTCAATCGAGTATAGTTTGTTGTGAGCGTTTTAAATTAGGTTGAACGTACTTATTCTTTATCAAATCTTACAATAAATCTGTTAGTTAATTTTAATAATGAGTACGACCTAACTCCAGTAACAAGCTCTATTTATTTAATAATTGACATTATTTTAAGAACAGTTGTAAATTTAAACCCCCTAATTACCCTTAAGTTTGTATCACTAATTAGTATCCCATAAGTATATTTTCAATTGCATAGAATCAAATAAAAATCTCAGTCTAGATATGTGGGATTCGTTGATTCACATAACAAGGTTTTCGGAACTATTGGACGTTGACACTCATAATTTAGTAGAGATAGTGCTTTTACCATTTAGAGGTTAGCTGAGAACAGATTTTACAAAAAAAATTCCGCTAAGGGCGTTGCGGGGGTGTTACAGTCAGCAAATCGGGCAGGGAACAGCTAGTTTAAGTATTAATGGACTAAAGTCACTTTCAAAGCAAACGGCTAATGTACAATATATACACTGCAGCATATCTGCCTGTTGGCGGTATATTTTTACTGTTTTTATCAGCCGATAGACGTCCACTTCTGGTCTTAGGTCTCACCCAAAGATCTTCACATCGATGGGTCCTGCGCTGCCCGAACCCAGCGTCTTACCGCGACCTTACAGTCAGCATTACCTTCGGTATCGCTGGGCACTGAAGCCGTTGTTTATAGATCATCGTCGTAGATCTTTCGAGAGGATTTGGGCTGATTCCCACCACGCTGACGCAATGCGGGTTAGTGAGAGTCAGAGCCGCGTTTGTTGAAAAGTAGGGTGCATCACGAGCAAGTGAGCAGGTTTACTGTTTTAATTCATATTTCTAGTAATGTACATGATAATTATCATAAAAGCGAGAAAGAGTGGAGATTTGTAAACTCATAAACAAATTTGATGACAGCAAAATACACATATAAAATCATTTCGATATGAAATTTCATTTAATTTATCTCTTCGTAGTTGAGGAGTACTGAAGTAAAAAATATTGGAAACTGCTATATTAACTATCCATATAGCTCTTCTTTAATTTGTTCATGATGTATATTTTAAAGCATCTGTTTCTAGGCTCTTCTATAAAGTCCTTTAGTGTTATTAGGTAGTATGTACTGAAACTTGTTTTTTCAAGAGTTTTATACATATAAAGTACTAGCTGTTCCCCCTCGCTGTGCTGGCATTAATATAGAATTACATTTGAAATTTAGACTTGAAATTTGTCAGAAATATATCCGTACGGCAGCAACCTGTCTCCCCCAGGCACTTTACCGTTTTATTTACACCACCGCAACCCCTTTTAGGAGGTAATGTTTCGTCAAATCGGTTCTTAGCTGACCTAAGGTGACGCTATTAATTATGTTTTTGAATGATTTTATTAAGGCTTTATGTGAAATCGAATATACCTCCAAATATTTATATAAGCTGCTCGTGCTCTGTAAAATGTCTATTTCGTTGTATATGTTGTCTATTTATTTTATTGAATTAAATAAACAATCGCAACACTTTACACAGCGGATATATTCGAAAAGGTCATAAATTTACCACAATCACCAAGTACAGGATGGAAGGATATATCTCAAATCGACGAAATCTTCTTAGGACAGCGGTTTCCTCACGATATTTTCTTCCACAAAGCTCAAGGACAATGGGTATCGAATCCAAGTCTCGTTTCCACATATGACTTACATACAAACTGAGCTATTGCTGGTTTTTTAAATATTCCAGTGTTTAAGGTGAGGGTAATAATTATTTTTATTCTGTTCGTCATTACCTCGATGGCTTTCCTTCTGTAAAATCCAGTTTTTAAATATAGAGAAGTTTACTGTCTTCTTTACTTATTACTTGCAGTTCCTAGTTAAGTAATAATGCTGATTTATGAATAAAGAGATCTGAAGTTACCAATTAAGATAATCAAATTTTAAACCGAATCATTCGATCAATTAAGCTTAATACAGTGCTTTTGATGAATATGAAACTATCTTTTATGTTTTTGAAGCTGAAAAGAAATGAATCGTTGCAGGTAATGGTAGGCAAGAATGGGGGGATCGAAGGAGAGGGAGAGGTGAGGAGGTGTCGGGCTTTTGTTAGCGTAGTCTCTTATTACTTGTGTAATTTGATTGAATTAAAACAGCTTTAATTGCATTTTGATTGTTTGTGCGTGCGTTTAATGAAATGTACAGAAGCAAAATTTGTTTGTTTGTATGAAATCAAAAAAACTCTCTGATGTACCGCGTAATATCCTAAACGTGAACCTAGCTTCAGCTTGCAGATTTTGAGAGCTACGTCGTCAGCTTTAGTACTCCGTTGAGTTTCTTCATTCCGGGTTTTGTCCCTTAGAGAAATGCCAAGCGTGGCTCTCTCCATCGCTAGTTGTGCTACTGTGAATTGGTGGACCAGCCCGATCGTCAGATGCGCCTGCGCCGCTAGTAAGGGTGAGGCGGTCGCACTGGTTCAAGACTTTCGTCTTGAGATATTGGGGTATTTGCGGGGTGAGGATGTGGCAGAGTTTCCCAAACGCTGCTCAGCTGAGCCGAATGCGTCTATCTATCTCTTTGTTGAAGTTACCTCCGCCAAGTTCTATAATCTGTCCGTGATACATACATATATATCACGCCTCGTTCCCAGTGGGGTAGGCAGAGACCACCTCTCTCCATCTGCTACGATCCTGGCACACCTCTCTCGCTTCCTCCACTGTCCGTGGTTGACATATATAAATATAATAAATACAATAAATATACAGAAGAGACATCGCGCTGCCGGGTTTAGTTAGTTAAATGTAAAATTTGCTGTTACATCAAAACATACACAAACACACATGCAATTGGTGTATTGTTCAGTAGTTCTCAACTTTCTAAAGAGTCGCCTGGTATGAATCGGCTTTATCAAAGGCGTCGTGTACAGTTACCACATTTTCTAGAAATGAAACTTCTGCAAATTTTGCCTTTGACACGTGTAAAAATATCAGGTAAGCAGTACAAAAAAATATATAGTGCATATTGATAGAAAAAAATATTAAAAATAAATAAATAAATAACAGGCCATTTACGTCCCCACTGCTGGGGCACAGGCCTACCCTCAATATGAGGGCGATTGGGCCATAGTCACTACGCTGGCCCAATGCGGGTTGGTGACTTCACACATACCTTAGAATAAATTCTAAGTCATGTGCGGGTTTCCTCACGATGTTTTCCTTCACCGTTTGTATAATATCTCGCTGTTGTAACTAAAGTCCACAAATGTACATAACTTAAATATTAAAGTCATCGGTACATGCCGAGATTCGAACCCGCGACCTTCGGAATGAAAGCCGCACGCTCTAACCGTTAGGCCAGCGAGCTACTAAAAAATATAAATCAATATTTTTATAAGGGAACGATTCAAGTTATTACTGTGACAACTAGTTAAGGTATCAATTTCGAAAAAATACAAACTGGGAGTGAAACGTTTGTCTCATAAACAAAACTATCAGAAATATACTGGTGCTGAAATAATGAAACGTGATTAATATCAAAAATATGTCCGTCTCAAGTGCATCCATGAAGTGAACCCTGTGGTTAATTGATATTCTGGCATATCCCGCAGCTGTCGCAACCATCTGCTCGGTTAAAGGATTTTGAGAAAGTATAGCAAACAGCATTTGCAATATTGCGAAGTTATTAAGCGGTTTAAATCATATTTAGGGCTTCAGTTTGAGCAAAAGCTATATTTGTTCGTTTTTTCCCCTATACTGTGATAGTGATATTTATTTTTTATATACATTTCGTACTTTTAATACTTCACTTTAAGTTTTTTGTATTTATTAAATCTGTATCCAAATCCACAGTTTGTCTTGACTGGGATAGAATACTACATAAGCAATATGTCTACTGTTTGTAACTTTTGTTTGAACTTACAACTTTTTCATGCAGCACATAAATCCGTTCCTGAAATATGTCAAATCTTCTATGGCGAATTATCTAAACATTTGTCACAGCTGATTTTAAAGCCGCATCCCTCAATGTAGTCTACCACACTATCATCATTCTGTTTATCTAAGCAAAGTGTACATCAGATGTAGCTAAAACTTGTTAGTCTTGTTATTTGCACATAGAACCGCCAACCCTTTGTTTTCTGCTTTTGCATTTTTTCCTCAAGATTTCTCCGAGTGCTACATGGGAAAGTAAGCTTTGTTAATTAGCAGACAAAGTACATTTCTGTTTGAAGTTTCATCTACGATTTTAACCTTGCAGACAAAGGCATGGTGTGATTAAAACACCCGCTTCGGGTTCGGCAGCGGAGTCCTGCGGCCCAGATTAATATTCTGCATGCATTCAACGATTAGAGTAGGGCTTTGAGTCTGAGAGCTCATAGATATATAGAGCGCACACTATATCGCAGCGTTACATACGGTTATATCTAAAACTGCTCCAATTAATATCGTTTGTACATACTATTGTCACAGAATTATAGTAATATACTATTGCCTTATTATTGAGATATAACCCTTGATTACGTTTAATTATATATAGACTGTGGATCGCACATTTTCATCTATGCATTAAATTAACAAGTCTAGTGAACGTAATACAAAATTTCTGGGTTCGGGAGGTTAACTTGTTGGTACTTGATATAATTGTTTATAACACTGTATAGTGCTTATCGGTTCGAGACTTAGAAAACTATTATTTCTGTTATAAAATGTCCTTGAAATGTTTTAATTTTTACACGCTAATAAAGCTTCATAAGCAGGTCTGGCTACGTAGACCTACATTCTGAATTACTTCCAATATAGAGAGATCTATGAAGAAAATAATAAATATGAAATGATTTCAATATTACTGAAATTTTGTTTATCATAATACTGATATGTTTCCTAAAACACACAGTGTTGTAAATATAGTTTAAATAATAGAGATAGCTGCGTATAATAGATTCGCTAGTGAATTAATGATACGTTTACAATAAACACAAACATTGAAATGTAATTCATTTCGATAGTTGACAAATACGTAGATTATTTTGAAGAGTGTTTAGTGATATCATTTACTTTCCATCCAACGTGTTTATAATATAATTTTTTATTAGTAAAATCGCTAAAGAAAGGTAATATACGACGGCAGTACGAGCTTTTGGATATAACTGATAAGTTAAAGAAAGAACATTTCTATTATATTTTTGTATCAAAGCGCTTAAACAGTTTACTGTTTGTTTGTGTCGATTTTATATTTGTTAAGTTGTGCAACTTAAGAAAACGATGTCACGTTTCAAGACTACAACGATCGTGGAGAGATTTTTAGTTCCAATAATAATTAAGACGGCTGTTAAGTATCAGTAAGTGGCTGTTAAGTATAAGTATCATTATTTGATATTAATTTTAATACTAAAAATATGAAATTAATGTATGAGAATAAATTTTTTGTATCTTTCAATAAAACATCTCATGTAAATAGTAGCTGTTGAACAACGATCGTCCGTACCAGTTTTATAGAAGCCCCTATTCAGTGAAAAATGTTCGTCAACTTGAATAAGTCATCGCTAGCGGGAGCCAGCGTCTCTTGAAAACATTTTCTATATCGTAACTGAAAACGCAGTATTAGAATATAGTCAGAAATTTTAATAAAGAAAATAGTTCGCTATGATATACAGCCACTACTGAACATGCTGTTCTACTAGTTAAAGTGCAATAGGAACTTCTAGAATAAATATAATGAAGCATTTCCGTCAGTTTGTTACGTAAAAGTTTATTTAATGAATGATTAGTTACAACCTTAAAATTTCTTCATTTACTTTTCAGGAATATGCAGTTCCTTGTTATAGGATTTTTTTTATTTACTGTAAACGCGAAAAGTTACTGCATTAATTCATTAATGAAATAAAAGCTTCGTTTCGATTACAGTTGCGAATTTTCAGTACTGTAGCTTTACACATATCAGAGAATTGTGTCGCGTTCGTATTGAACAGACACGTCTCTCGAAACTCATCTGGTAAGTGTTTGTTGGCGTTTTAATAACATTTACAATTGTTTATTTATAGGATACGTATCGTAGAAGTTTTATAAAAATCTTTATTGAACCATACATAAGAATATATTTATTACATAAGACGTAGGACCTTTAAAAGAATATTCAAAAATCATTTAGAAAATTTACTTTACAACGCCGATTACCTATATTATCAACTAGCACTAGAAAAGTGATAATATTTTCATTGTTTAAAATAAATAAATACATAACATTTTATGTAACTGATACTTTGTTATAAATCAACTTTAAAACTTTCATTTAAAGTGATTTAAAAAGTTTCACTTACGACTGAAGTTTTCCATTAAAAGTTTAGAAGAACATCATATTCACGAAGTCAGAAAAAACGTTGGGTACTAAAAAGTATGCTTAGAGCAATGTTGAAAACTTAAACTAATTAAATTGCAGTCACATTTAACAACGGGTTGGTTTTATCATAGTTTTTTCTTTTCTTTGTTCACTGTTTTGCATTTGAACCTATCTGAAGATTCCGTGTATACTTGCCGTTTTCTTTTTTGTTAGCTCAGTTACAAAGCGCCCTGGAGTAATATCAGACGGCTAGATAAATCCAATCTCGGACTACAATGGAGCTCCTTGACAAAACTTCTCTGCTTTGTAAAAAAAACCCTCTAAGAAAGCGCGACTCAGCATCTAAAATAGTCCGTCGCAGAAGTAAATTAAGGGATAATCTGTTTTAATAAATTGTTATAAAACTATGACGAGTAATAATTTCTTACAGCGTAAACGTATGTACAAATGCTAGTAAGAATAACTTGTCGCGATTGCTATACTATTGTACATCAATACAGTCAAGAAGCGAGAAAAATCAAGTAATTTTTGATTATTAATACTGCCTTTAATATTTGAAAGTATATTAAATAGTTTAAAGATATAAAAAATATTTAACTTCAGCATCATTCTCTAAAAATGTTATAACTCTGTAACAACGTCGTATATAGTCAGACCATAGATACTGTTACATAAAAATCTTCCTTTTTTTTCAACTTTTTAATTATTTTGAATTTGGAACACGTATATTATTTTAAAAACTTATATCGTATTATCAACAGATACAACAACAGCTCCTTTGTCGAAGACCAGAAACGATCGGGGCGGCTGCGTGCTGTGAGATCTACAAAGCCAAAATTCGTCGGAACCCTATTATTTAGCAAAAAATCTTATCGCGAGAAATGAAGATTCGCGCTAGGACTCTGTCGCGTATTATAAAACTAGACCTGAAGCTCGGTGCTTATCGTCGATATATAGGACATGACCTAAATCGATCTTTACAATTAAAGAGAGTGCATCGATCAAAACGAAGAAACCTGTCGCGATACGCAGGTGTAAGGCGTAGAAATATCCTCTTTACCGATGAAGAATTTTCACGATTGAAGAACATTACAATAAGCAATATGATGAAGTGTATGCTCACAGTTCTTAAGAAAGTACTCAAGTGGTCGGAAAGGTATAACGTGGTCATCATCCTGCGTCAGTGATGGTTTGACGAGGCGTGTCTTATCAAAGAGTCACAATACTACATTTTTGTGAAAAAGCAGTGCAAACTTCAGCTAAAGTGTATATATGTAGAAATATATATTAATAATATTACATTACTTCATTAAAATAATGCAATTTTATTGGTAACAGAACATATGGCAGGACTAGGTATATGTATAATGTAAACTAGGTTTTGTTTGTTCGCCAATAATAATCTTATATAACGTCCAGCAAAGTAGGTGGTCAGGAGCTAGCATATAATGTTCGCTGTATCTATTTACAATTGTAAACAGGATTAACTTACCATATTTATAAATTTCATCATGTTTACTCGATGCAGCGAGTTTGATATTATGGCGATTCAGCACACTGTGTGTGACATGGCGGATCGGAATAGGAACTCGTGTTACTACCCGCGCCAATCATCATATGAGATAGATTATAATTTGATCTGGACCAGTGGTTAAACATAACAACAACACATATAATCAATTTCCATATGAAATTTTATTATTTATCATCAAAGAGCTTTAATATGGTGGTAATTTTTTTTATTCAATGAAGTGGCGAGACGAGCGGTATGTTCGCCTGATGGTCTTACGCCTGTCCAACGTGGCGCTAGTTAGTATGTTATATGCTGCTCCACATTGTGCTTTTCACCTTGATACATGCGATGGTGTATCTCGTTACCTCAGCAATTGCACCAGCTGCAGGACCCTTCACACCGGAACCGGGTAATGTTCGCACACTATTGTTTAGCGTTAGAAACAAGAGCTGCTGGGGTATTTATCTTTTTATTAAGTTGGAGGTCTGTCAGACTTGCACAGACTAAAGCTCCCACGATGTTTCACCTTCCTCGCTTTACGGTGGAGCTACCGCCGGCTGCATCACGCAGCTCTCTTGGAGGGAGAAACCTCTCCCTCTCCACATTTGTAAGGGCTGGGCGGAACATACAGTGCGCCCTCTCTTTTTCGAAATCTTCGCGCCAGCTAGACAACGGATCGCCCCAAATCCGTCGCCCAGAAACAATGGATGCCAAGAGAGAAAACTTTCCCGGCACTCTGCGGCGGATCTGGTCATGGGCTCCGCCGCAAACCGTTATACAGCTTGAAGCTTATCCTATCATCAGGAAAATAAGCACATTAAAAATAATGATACAGATCTTTACAGGTTCTCTGAATACTTCCGTAGCTTCAAATGTAAGGTGAATCCGGCGTGTGAATGTGAGCCCAGTAAAAGCAAAAATATTGTACATTGAATTACAGAATTCCGTGTACGGTAAAATAAAGGCTGAATCTGGAAGTAGAAATAGAAACAAAAATAAACGAGGCAAATATACCGGATATAATGAAAGACAGAATGAAGAGAGATATATACTTATACTTTTTTAAAAATGTAGCTAAAACTAAAAGTTATTGATAAAAATAAAACAAGGAAGGTTTGATTACATATATAACTGTAAGTAATCGTAGCTGCTCGCTGGCCTAATGTGCCAACAGCGTGCGGCTTTCATTCCGAAGGTCGCGGGTTCGAATCTCAGCATGTACCAATGACTTTAATATTTAAGTTGTGTTCATTTGTGAACTTTAGTTACAACAGCGAGATACAAACGGTGAAGACATCGTGAGGAAACCTGTACATGAATTAGAATTTATTCTATGGTGTATGTAAAATCACCAATCCGTATTGGGCCAGCGTGGTAACTATGGCCCAATCGCCCTCATATTAAGGGTAGGCCTGAATCCCAGCAGTGGGGTAGCTAGAATAAGTGCTAATTATTAGTTTTATATTTATATTATATATTATTTTTCACAGCATTTGATTATTAACTAGCATATTAATATTAACTTGAAGTAATTAAAAATATTTGATTACTTAGACTTATTCCATAACGTATGATTGATTAAAAAAATTTTAGTAATTACTTAATTAGCACTAACTAAGACAATTTGATTATCTAAGATAGATGTTTTAATATGAATATCTGATAAACTAATGTACTTGCAATAATTTTGCAACTAAAAGATAAGCAAATAAAAATGAATCATATTTAAATACAGCTATCATCATCATCAGCTGATGGACGTGCACTGCTGGATATAGGCCTCCCCAAGGATATCCACATCGACCAACCCGGGGTACAATACAGCTATAATACAAACAAACCAGATAAGCATTGTTGCATAAGCAAATAATGCCTGTGATCGTGTCAGATGAATTTTATGAAAAGTGTCTCAAACACTTCCGACAGAACTAACCCCGAAGGAATAAAAAAAAACATACGGCCGCGGAGGCAGGACGACGGAATGTAATACCGACATATCTTTCCCTCCTCGACTCCACTACAGCTGCGAAGGACAGTCCTAGCCTGCCCCCGCACCACATCGGAGGTGACCCCAAGAAGCTCACCTGGAGCGGCCGCTCGGGCCGGCCGGGTAGATTCCTCTTAGCTTCACCGTGGATGACCAAGCCACGGCTACTAAGCCCAACCGCTACAAGGCGGGAACCTTTATGGGTCAGTGGTGCCCACCTAGACGACCACCGGCATCAGAGATCGACCACCAGTGAATTATAATATCCATTTCTCTAAGTAACCGCTTACTTTACTGAAGTTGATTGGAAAAGGCTGCTTTAAGTTATTACATTTACCATTTTCTTTGTTATATATAATGTATGTATATTAAAGGTATATGTATAAAATTTTGTTTACTATTGTTTAAAAATGAAACGAGATCTATATTCAGTTTTATTTGGATATATGTATATCCAAATAAAACTCCATATAAAACTGTATAGCATAATAAAACTGAATATAGTCTACTAGTTTAATAGTAAGTGAATAAGTCGGTCATACGCCGCATGCTCCTCCTATTAATAGCATTAACATCTATTATACACTGATGGATGTATTAAATAATCAGTATATATATTCTGTTATTTTAAATTAAAAGCGAACAAATAGTCAGAGAGTTATTTCATAGATCTTTTTCGTCTGATATGATATACAAATTGATCTGTAAAGTTGCAGTGGAAGACATACTTGGTGAGAATCGTATGTAAGTTCTATAAAAGCGGAGTTCCCAATATACATTGGTCAGTATATTGTTAGTGCTTGGTCAACTTTAACTATTTTTGCCGCTGCAACTTACGTCCACTTATATAAATTATTCATTCGGTTGAAAACCTTGCTTGTTCTTCTGTTTTATTTTCTGATTACGGTTAAAACAATATTGTGATGTCACGGACTTAACTAGCCGTCTCGGTATTTTCAGGACTATTTTACCACACCACGTTTAAATTTTCAAGTTTTACGTAAGCTTTGCATAAAAGAACTTGTTTAAGCATATTTATATTTCAATGTTACTTATGAGTCAAAGACTTTTATATACATATATTAGATAATTTACATAGATGACAGGCGTAATGCAAGAGAAATTTTCATTTAGACCTTGTCAAAAAGAATAATATGCCAATATTGTCTGAAAAATTGGTTATCTTCATTTGCATGCGGCTTAATTTAACTGGAATCCCCAAAAAAAACTAAGACGGATGTTGTGAAATAGGAAATTAAGAATGTCAGTTGCACGGACACTTCGAGTTAAATAATATTTGAAAGACTCTTACACCTTGCAAAACTAGTTCGTATGTTTCAAAGCATAAGGTTCATCACTGTGCCTTCGAGGCGTTAGCTATTCACATTTCGTGACGACAGTTTGCTAAAAAATTCTATAATACTAACTAACACTGCTATACTAATTGAATGAGCTGTGAAAGCGTTTAATAAAAACGGTCAACTTAATTATATGCACACAGAAATTACAATGGAAATACAAATTACGTAGAAATGAGTACAAAGGCATTACTTATTCCAATACGGAGTTTCGTCCATTAGGCCTGTGGTTGGGAGATTTGATTATAGTGACAGTGAACCTAGTGAACTCTGATGCATTATAGAACAAAACTTATGAACTAAATATAATCTAAAATCGAGTGCTACTGCCTTAACCTCGTGAATCGTCGGAGGAAGTACATTCCAGACTCTAACTGCGTGTATAGCGCAAGAGAATGTGATTCAGAACTATAGGATGGGAACTTGAGAAGGGTTCTTAGGTGAGATCTACTTTCTACATTGGATAAATGAACAAGGAGGATCCATCTCGCAAATACAATGGACGTGAAGAATTTAGTATGATGTTGTGGAAGAAACAGAATGTGTGTGTTCTTGTGAGAACGGAGAGTTTGCTGAGAGCCACACAGATGAAAAAAGACGGCTTTCCAGTATTCTGGAAGTGATTGCAGATAGGCACGATAGTCCCATTCTCTAGACTTTAATTAACCATTCTAAATCTTTTTTTTTATATATAATCACGCCTTTTTCCTAGTAGGGGTAGGCAGAGGTGAATAAACACCCACTTTTCGCCAGATGTGGTCAGATTAGGCCCCGTGTAACAGGGGACGAGCCTATTGCCACTTTATTGGAGCCACCACACGCACTTGATTTCAATGTGCAGGTTTCCTCACGATGTTTTCATTCACCGTTTGTATCTCGCTGTTGTAACTAAAGTTCACAAATGTACATAACTCAGATATTAAGTCATTGGTACATGCCGAGGTTCGAACCCGCGACCTTCGGAATGAAAGCCGCACGCTCTAACCGTTAGGCCAGCGAGCTACCTTAAATCCTTTTTACACATTTATTACTAACATAGATCGATTATGTGTTGTATTACTAACAATCTGATAATGGACCTATGTTCTCTGTATTTAAATAAATAAAATAAGTAATTTGTTTAAAATACCTTTCCCTTTTTGTAATAATCTTTTTGTATACAAATTTAACAAGACATGGCAGATTTAGCTTGACAATGTGTGATTTCAATATATATACATACGAAAATATTCTGTCATTGAATGGCATCAGTGTCCAGTATAACAACATATTTAGACACCTGTTGGGGTTAAAAAGGTACTACAGTGCTTCTGAAATGAACTTTGACGCTGGAGAGGGCTCGTTCGATGCCCCAGAGGAAACGCATCGCGTCATTCATCATCAGGCTTCGCAGGTATAGTAATTTGATAGTTCAGGAATCGACAAAGAGGTTGCACTATAACCATACCTATAAACTGGTTGAACATTCTGCTTGGCCTGGGTGCGATTATGTTTTTATTATTGATTAGTATAGTTTTGTTTTTTTTCTTTCTCTGTATACTCCTCTGGATCTTGACTCTGAAATAAGAGTCTATTATTTCATTTTATTTATTTATTTAATATGCATTTACCCAAATGTACATTGCACGTTATATGAATTAATTTTTTGTTCATTTTGCAGCGGAAGGTACTAATTGGTAAAATGTTGTTCCGAGATTAAGCATATTTTATTCAGTAAAAGCTGGATTTAAGCTTTATTTATACAAGCTTTTTAATTATAACGGACAATCACAAGTTATTTAATCGAATGATTATTAAATTACAATTTCATTCATCAACAATACACTTACATTTATGCTGAATTTAAAATGACGATGTGACCGAAGATAGGTCGTGATCGCGGACAATACTCAGGCTTTAATGTGGCGACAGTTGGATTACAGGCTTGCTGTAATGGTAGCAGACTTTAAAGAAGCTGGTCAGGTCGCTTCGGAACATCAATGTTATCAGCCAAGCTCCTTCAACCGTTGCCCCGGAATATATCTAAGTAGATACGGTTAACCACTACGCCATAGAGGCACAACATTTCTTTTGATTTGAAATATAGTATCATTTCCCATCTTCTAGTTTTCACCGTGAATGTACCACTATCACGTTATATATACCAATGTTATGCATGAGCAATAAGATCTGAGGGTATTTTCCACAATTGCTCCGTCATAGCAAGTGTGATACAAATGGCTTACAAATAATGACAAGTATTTATTATTTTCCCTTATTAACTACAAAAGAAAACTCAGGTTCTAAATTACTATGTTATATAAATAAAGCCTTAAAATTGCGTTCGTTCAGTTTTTTTAGATGAACCTGTTATTTTTCTAATACGGATAAGTTCGATTATATATAATCTATTAGAAAGTTTTAATGTTATATACACACAGAATGATATGTATTTATTAACTTCACTAAGAATTTATATATTAGACATATAACTGATTAAATGAAATACATAATTTTAATATAGAGAAATAATACTATGCCTATTTACAGGTTGCCATAGCTAGTGAAATAACGGATGAGAGAGAGATGCCACCACCACCAGAGATGACTCCGAGAGTGGTGTAGTGTAAATATTCCAATCAATCAATCATTAAATATAAATATTGTGTAAATATTCAAATTGACGTAAATATTTAAGGCTTTTTACTTTCCATTAGGTAAAGTTGAATTTGTAGTAGATGTTTACCAATTAAAATGAAACTAATATTTACAACTGTACAAAAGATACAGCAAAAGCAAAAATAGCATAAACGAAAGCGTCGAAACGTAATTGTTAGAAGTTAAAGGTTGTGTTACAATTGAATGTAAACGTAAAACAACAAAATCTTAGTTTATACAAACGCGAATCGGAAGTACTGAAAATTTCATAGGCCGAAGGCTATTTGCGAAAGCTTGTATTATCTTGTTTAATTTCTTCTTACGAACTTTCACCGAGAGATTTATTTTAAACTCTACGATAATTAAACATTTTGTTAAAGTAAACAAAAGGTTGATTTTCATTTATCTAGCGGACAAATTGTAATTATCTTTATTGTATTGTAAATTTTAATCTTTGGCCATATTCTCTCATCTTGCTGGTTATGTTCTGCAGAGACAGAAAGAACTGTACCGCGTTGATCCCCAACCTTCATTAGTTGGAGTGTGATTTTAAGAAGATGTATTCATCGTGTTATAATTGTATTCACTTTAAGTTACACGAAAATAGCATTAATTTCTGTAAATCCTAATAGTGCTATTTTGGTTAACTAATATATATTGCTATTAGCAATTTCCTGTCGAATTAGTTCAGTAAAAATCTAAATGTACATAAATCTAAGCATTTTTATTCTAAACTCATCATCTACATCATCAGTTCATAACGTTGAAACTTATTTCTATTTGCACAAAGTTTAGAAAGTACTTCGAGGTATTCTCGCATTGCCTTAATTTACCAGTTCGCTGACTTAATGGTTAGAGCGTGCGGCTTTCATTCCGAAGTTCGCGGGTTCGAATCGCGGCATGTACCGATGACTTGATGTTTAAGTTATGTACATTTGTGAACTTTAGTTACAACAGCTGAAACACGGTGAACAAACGGTGAAGGAAAACATCGTGAGGAAACCCGCACACTGCAATCATCTTTGTGTGTGTGTGGTGGTCCCAGTAAAGTGGCAACAGGCTCGCCCCCTGTTATATGGGACCTAATCTGACCACATCTGGCGAAAAGTGTGTATATTCGCCTCTGCCTACCCCTACTGGGAAAATGGCGTGATTATATAAAAAAAATAACAATTTACCACATCTTATATTTTTACTGTAATTTATATAAACAGAAAATTCAGACTCAGACATATGTATTAAAAGTTATGATCTACGAAAATGATCAAAGGCGTTTCTTATTAAAAAGACTAAAAGTAAAGCTGTATAGGATTTTTTTTATGAATGCTTTTTGGTATCCGCTTTATAAATTAAACAAAATTTTCACAGATCAACTATCATAGTTATTTACTCATTTTATGCAAGAGAAATACCAATAAAAATCGTGATGCGAGTTATGTGAAAAACTTTTTAGTTCCTTTAAAAATATTTATGCAATAACTGTTGAAAGTCGATTCTGCATTTTGAAATACCGCTTCATTGGCCTTGTATAACGATAACCATTTTTATTTTCCAATACAAGGATTTTATTTCAAAATCCATATTCATTAATTCAATGCTAATGCGGGAAATATAAAATATATATATATATATATATATTTGTGTATATAGTAAGACATGTATCTACTTTTAATGTGACTTTTTCTAAATTGATCTATGAATTAAGTACCTTTCTACTACCTTACTACTTTTATAGGTTCTTCACAGGCAAATCATAACAGCCAATTTACATCCCCACTGCTGGGGCACAGGCCTACTCTCAATATGAAGGCGGTTGGGCCATAGTCACCACGCTGGCCCAATGCGGGTTGGTGACTTCACACACACAGAGTAAATTCTAAGTCATGTGCTGGTTTCCTCACGATGTTTTCCTTCACCGTTTGTATTTCGCTGCTGTAAACTAAAGTTCACAAATGTACATAACTTAAATATTAAAGTCATCGGTACATGCCGAGATTCGAAACCGCGACCTTCGGAAGGCCGCACGCTCTAACCATTTGGCCAGCGAGCTACTGTGCCACAGGCAAATATGTGATTGAATTATAAAGAACAATACCATTGAATATAAGTGGCTTATCATCTGTATGATATTATTACGTTGCACTGATGTATCAAGTATTGAAAACTCTATTGAATATATTATGAAATACGTATCGATAATCGCAGCTCGCTCGTTCAACCTATTGAGGAGAAACATCGTTTTAAATTAAATGATTTCTATCGGATTTAAAGGTATACAGTTCTCTGAAATAACCATTTTAAATGTTTACTCATTGAATCTTCTTGTGCTATCATTTCCTCTATTTTAATTCAAGGCATATTAAATAGCGGGAGACTAATTCGTTTAACTTGGTACACATTATCTGACCTATTTACTATAACTTTTTTAGTCGTGTTGATACCAAAAGGTTTATTAAAAAAAGATAAGTAAAGATAAAAACTATCTGAGTATCTTTTTTAATTTACATATAAATCGTCTCATTTTTTAAAACCTATCCTCAATGCTGTAAACTTGATCTTTAGAAAAGTTACAAACAAACATTTTTATTAATATTCCTCCTGCGTGCTTTGGTTCAAGGCATTTTATTGCTTTATCCTTTTCATTCATTAATTATCCTCATTCATTCTTCAGTCTCTTACATACTATTCTTGCATTCTTCTCTTCTTTACCACTTTATATATCTTTCTCTTTCCATCTCCTCCATCATTCCTCCTCTCCTCCGACGTGAAGACTGACATGTTTTAATTATATACAGAAACTGTTATTCGTGTATTAAGATTTCGAATATTTTGTTAAGTTCCAAGTTAAATAAACCGTTTCAATCATTAACTCTAAAATTTAATTGCAGTAATTTTATTTTAAAAGAAATCGTTAACGCGTAGGAACGGTCCGTTTCAAATGACTTAATAGTAAGAACTTGCGGCGACTACAGCAGTGGCAACTAAATTATTTTCTCTTTTGTAGTGCTGTAAGCTGGTGCAAGTAATTACAGTTTCAATTTTCTGTTCGCTTTTATTAGTTTTTAATTGTTTTTCTAATTACTTTATTATCAAAAAAAGCAAGCTTATTCAAGTAGCAACGTGTTAAAAACTAAAGCATTAATTATAAGTTGCATTATTATTTCTAACAAAGGATGTCAAAGAAAATTACCTTTTTAATTTTCATTCAGGAAATTTTCATACTGCACCTCAGCTTTACTACTACTAATAAGTTCTTCAACCACTCCGATAAGTTGAAACAAAAATCCATATTCCAATTTTCCTATCTATTGTTTAATAACAATAAAAAAAATTATCGCAATATAGTAACAACAGTAACTTATTTCATTCTTATATCCATAGTATGACACAATTAAAATTACTTAATAATTATTACAATAATAATAAAATATATTAACAACAAAACCTTTCTTAGTAAATTTTAGTTACTGTACTCAATCGTAATTAAAATCGTAGGAAGTTTAAAGAAAGCCAAAAACTATATATATTATATAAATAACTTAGTTATTCATGCTACATCGATGTTCCTTAACGTGGATTTATATTCATCATCAGCCTATAGATGTCCACTGCTGGACATAGTCCTCCCCATCCATCTCCACATCTATCGATCCCGCGTGGCTCGTATCCAATGGGTTCAGGTGATTGTCACCAGATTTTTCAAACTATTCGATAACTTCAAACAGTAAACGAAGAGAATTTTCGATACTACGTAAACGAGGAAAAATTACTAAAAACTTTTTTATTAGCTTTTAATTCCATCTTGCATGAAAGACAATTTCTTCTAAAAATCATAGCAATAATACAATATGTAATACTCTGGATCACCACGTCGTGCTCCTCACCTTAACACTGTAAAGTCTGATAATCCTATCATTTCGCTAGCTACAAAGCTACCTATCACCGGCTAAGAGCCGTCAACCTGTCATTCCGTTTATTTGTAGTAACAATTCCTATTTACCTACATAAACAAGGTAGTAAGATAGTTAGAGACATGATGACACATTACACTGGATTACATATCAAAGCCTCCAGCTATTTATAAAAAAAGAGTGAGAGGATCATTTAAATATTAACTAAATTGCATTCAAATTCAAAAATTATTACGCCGTATGAATAATAGTAGGATTATTTTTTTGAGTTTCTATATATTAATCAGTGTGATGATGATGATGGCTATGTAACTGTGTATTAAATCAATTTGTATGTTGTAAGATGCATCAAAAATGCATATCTGAAAAACAGGCTAACGCCTGATTCAGCCTTCCGGACAACTGTTGAGCACACATCTGCGCAGCACAGTAGTTAAGGCAGGGTGCAGTGGCGCGAGGAGTTATTCCCGCACTGGTCCCGGCCCGGAACGGACGCGCGCCGCGTATGGTAGTTTCTCTCGCGACTCGCAACTTACACGCAAACATGAAGTGCTTCAACATTTGTGCACTCGTCTTCATGTACTGTTTGAACTTTACATCTGTGGAAGCCGCCGAGCTGAACGTCAAGCAAGAACTCGAAGCCATGGCTGAACAGATCGAGATGCTGAAGACTTCCCACCACGCTGATGTCACCCGCATGCAGCAGGAGATTGATGAACTGAAGTAAGTCGATGATATATATTTTTTTTTCATTATTTGCGTGTTGGATTTTTTAGAATGTTTTCCTATTTTGTAATTATAAATTATGCTGGGCCATTACAAATCGATATTGTCTTATTGTAATTGTTATTATAAAGCTTTGCGGGTTCGTGTCGCGAATTATTTATTTGGTGTTAAAAGTTTTTGCGATTTTATTGAAGCGTATGCGAGTTCAATAATTTGATTTCTAATCCAACAAACACAAGTAATGAAAATCTATATGTATAAATTCGTTTAATCTATATTATTTGTAAATTGTAATATATTTTCTTTTTTTTTTTTCTATTTTCTTTTAATATTTTTTTATTTAATTTAATTATAAATTACTTAGTTCGCGCATTTTTCTACTGTAGGCAAATATTTTCTAGAGCGATTAATTTTTCAATTCTTAATTATTCTTTTTTTTTTTATTTTAATTACATAATTAATTTTTTTTTACATTATCACGCCTTTTTCCCCGTAGGGGTAGACAGGTGAATAAACACCTACTTTTCGCCAGATGTGGTCAGATTAGGTCCCATGTAACAGGGGCGAGCCTGTTGCCACTTTATTGGGGTCACCACACACACACGCAAAGATGATTTCAGTGTGCGGGTTTCCTCACGATGTTTTCCTTCACCGTTTCTAATTCGCTGTTGTAACTAAACTTCAAAAATGTACATAAGTTAAATATTAAGTCATCGGCACATGCTGAGATTCGTACCCGCGACCGTCGGAATGAAAGCCGCACGCTCTAACCATTAGGCCAGCGAGCTACTTTATTATTTTATCAGCAAAATTAAAGGACTGTTGCGTTATAAAAATAGATTACCCCTTTTATTTTTTTTATTTTCTTTATTGGAGACAAACAGAAACAATAAGTCCAAAAAATCACAAGCGAAAATCCGTAGATATAATTACAATTGCTTCCTTAAGTAGTCTCACTGAGAACATTTTTGATTTACACAACATGAGAACACGGGTTTAATAAATAGTCATTTGAAGCATAGATACAGATTATGGTTACAAGTTAAATCGAATCGAATTTTAATATGAAGCCAAAAATTAACATAAATTAAAAACTACGAGAGACAGACGAAAAATCAAACGGGAACATTTATGTATTGTTGCACAGTATTTTTTTAATTTTGTCCTTATAAGCAGTGCGGGAGCATGAAAACATGTCCAGGTTACTAAAAAATGTATTGTGGAGATCACACATTCATTTTAAACAAAATTCGGTGTTAATTCGACACTTGAAACTAATAATAAACTTATTAAAACATGTATTGCTATTAGATGAAATTAATATAATTCGATCAGTCAGTACATATTTTATAAGAAACGGTACACTTCGGTAGACAATAACCGTTAACTCAAAATTGAAACCCGTCAATTTATAAGGTTTATAAATATTGGTTTCGTTGGAATTCGAACCGTGGCCCGACAACATAGCCTGATGCCGGCGAATAAATCAAATTATACCCACTGAGAGTATAATGAATATTATGTTATCTGGTTTAGTTTCAGCAATTATTTCTTAACTATTTCGTTTCATACGACAAGTAACTTATATGTCGTAATATCTATTGGGTTTGGGGTAATGATATGTTGAGTATGCACTAGATTCTAGGTATGCGACTAGGTTCGTTTTTATGATGTGTGTCAATTTGAAGATGTGAGCGACTGCAGATGAGGCTTAGCGCACGCCCGTTGCTTTGAAGCCTCGAAAGACGTGTCATAATTTTAAAGTTGTCACTGAAGAGCTTCGAATGTTCCTAGTGAGAGAGTGACTTCCTAAGTGCTTCTCTCGAACCGGGTTTTATCGACTAAATATATCTCATCACGAAGCATTATATTAAGTATACTGTTGTTATATATTGATTTGTTTATTACTGTTTCTCTCTTATATAGTAGCAATTGCACATATAACTTTTGCTTCAGCCCGTTAGCGTTCGTATGGTAGATTTGGTTTACTGGTAGGATTCTGTTGTCGGAGACCGTCTAGATAAGGACCGCCGCAGCTATTTCTGCCCCAAAAAAAAAAATGAAAGACTGATGATGATATCTTACGTCTTAGGCGACGAGTGCAATGTAATGCAGCATATATCATCCTTACTAGCCCCATTTTATGGACAGGCGTATCACTTATCATCAGAACGTCCCGTTCGTCTTGTCGTTTAATTGAATAAACAAGTTCGGCAGCTATTTGATTTTTACAATAATTCTCCGATGAATATTTATAGGGTCCTTATTGAAATATATTTAATAGTTACAGCTAAACGAAGTTTAACTTGATTTTCGACGTAAATATCAAAAAAACGATCGCAAAATCATAATATTACTTAAGCAAAAACGATAAAGAGAAATTTAATCCGACGCGCAAAGTTGTCGTTTTTCCCGGTTTTTATCTACACACAGGATTAAGTGTCCCGGTTTGATTTTTTTTTTTTGGTGAGAATATTCCACAACGCCGATTCTTTGAAACATTTTTTTATGTTCAATTTTTTATTTTGCAACAAAAGACCATTTATGCATATGATGTTATTACTCTAGCCACGCAGACCTCGATTTGAATCCTAACATAATAAATATTTTTTTTATACAATAAACCGTCGACACGAGCGAGACATTCACGTGATGGTAAGTGATACGTCCATCCATAACAATCAATACGTGGCAATAGTTAATATAAATATACTGCACAATATTGCGTTCATTGCCCGAGATTTAAAATGTCGAGTCTCGTTATCTCAGCTAGCTACGGCGCCCTTCAAATCGGAACACAGTAATATTTGCATACTACTGTTTCTTGGTAGAAATAGGTTCCGCGGTGGTGCCTAACTAGACGGTCGCTGCCAACGAAGACCTACCACTAGTAACGTGTCTATATATCTTTAGCCGTATGTGAGTTTCAGTATTATTAATGTGTTTATTTATCCCACAATAAACATAGTGCGCCGAATTAAGCATATATTTTCTTGCTCACATTTTAGGTTGGCAATTAAGGCTACTGAAATATGCTGGACAGTTTGACTTCTTCCGGGTTGTAAGCCACAGTATTTGGAGGCACAAATGTAAAGTTTGTGTAGTGTTAGTGGTTAGACAAGAATAGAACCCCTGCAAATTCAACGACCATTTATATTTGGCAAGACTATGCAAATGTTTTCTCTTGTCCAAGTTAAATAGTCACAGAACGAATCTAAACGTAGAGGAACTTGTCCATACTAAAGATATACTAATATATTTCACAAATATGAAGTTTATAAGCAAGCAGAAATCGTTTTTTTTTTTTCAACGTTGCTCTATTGTTACACAATGCTGTAAGCTTAGTCGGTACATATTTAACTTATAAATAAAATGTGTTATTTTCCATTCAATAACTAAGTTCCGCCGCTGCGTGAAATCCGAGTTCGCTTTGTGTAAATATTTGTTTGATCCGCCGAAGTGGCTTCATTAGGTGCTCCAACGATCGCATTTACCTTTATAAATACGGATAATAAAGTTATAAAACATGTTGCATATAGAAAATTCATTATACTACTACAAAAGTCATCCATTTTAAAATCCAAAATTAACATTTGTTGTACCATGTTTCAATGAAACTAAAAAGCTCAAAACGTTTATTCAGCGTGAATCTTTTCCTTTTAGTATGAAAGTGTCGTCTAGTCTAGGCATTTCATAATTTTAATAGAGTTAAACTTATTCTAACCCATTTCTTTATATTTATTTTTGTGGCTTCTGAATAGGTAAAACCAACTGTTCCCCGGCCGCTATGCTGGCCGTATTATAAAATTATACCTGAAAATTGTCTGAAGTATTCCTTGAGAGAAACGATTACCGCAAATAATTTTCTACAGCAACCGTTACTGTAGGAACCGCATGAACAATACGAAAGTAAAAAGTTAATAAAATTTAATTTGAACTAAAACGATGAAGGATCTATGAAATTCAAAAAAGTTTTTTTTTTTTTTTTTTTTTTTTATATAGTCACGCCTTTTTCCCAGTAGGGGTAGGCAGAGGTGAATAAACTACCCACATTTCGCCAGATGTGGTCAGATTAGATCCCATGTAACAGGGGGCGAGCCTGTTGCCACTTTATTGGGACCACCACACACACACACACAAAGATGATATCAGTGTGCGGGTTTCCTCACGATGTTTTCCTTCACCGTTTTTGTATCTCGCTGTTGTAACTAAAGTTTACAAATGTACATAACTTAAATATTAAGTCATCGGTACATGCCGAGGTTTGAACCCGCGACCTTCAGAATGAAAGCCGCACGCTCTAACCATTAGGCCAGCGAGCTACTTCAAAAAAGTAATAGCCTTTAACCATCTACAAATTATTCCGGCTCGAATGGTCATATTCCGATATCGATACGTTCACTAGTTTTCACGTGATGGGTGAACAAAGAAAACCCATTTTCATTGTATATATAAGAGTCTATGTCCAACAGTGAACCTCCATCGGTTGAAATGATGATGATATATTTCAAAACAACAGTTCTTAGTTACTTATAATGACATAAATAAAAGATTTAATAAGTAAATCTTATAAAACTATTAATTTCAATTTATCTTTCGTTTGGCATTATCGATAAACACTACTAGTAAATAATAGATACATAGAAAATATAAAAAAAAGATATGCTAACGATGTTTCAAGTACTAAAGCTAGCGCACATATTCACAGCTCCGTATAGTGAGCAGCAGAGTAATAACCTCCGCCGAGGGTTCGAGAGGCTTTCAGAGATTTGTTACTCTAAAAGGCTTAATTTGAAATTGCCTCATTACTCATTTTTCATTATTGTTTAACAACTTTAATGTATTTGTCTCCTTCTGTACTTGCAAAGGTAATAAGTATTGTAATAAACATGCCCTTGTTAATTCTTACGAGAGAAATTAAGCGAATCTAGTGAAGACATCATTATAAATCCTAAAATAGCACTGTCCGGAATATATGCTTAAGCTTTTGTATATTAAATTGCAACTTATATTAATTCAAATGCATCTTAAATAACTTAACCTGCCATCGTCGAGTTTTGAATGTTAAGTATTTTACAACTGTAATATACTGTCACTGGAATGTTTCATAAAACTGTTCCGGGTCTGCAAAAAGGATAAAGGGAATAACAACTCACAAAGTACCATTTCTGCGCAAAAGCGGTTTTTTTTTTTAAAACTTTTAGCAATTATTATACAATTTACAAAAGTAAATCGCATTTATCATTTAAGATTTTATATACTGTTTTAGGTTAAAAGGTATAATTTGTCTGGTTCTAAATAATAATAGCGTGTTAAACAGAGTTTGAAGGAGAGAATAAATTAACAAAAGGGTATTCAACAGGTATAATGATGGATAATATGCAGGAAGTATTAAGTTAGTAGATATTAAGTAATTTTAGAGGCTTAGTCTATAGAGTAAATCTTACAATAAGAAAAGTTGGATAATGGATAGTCTTGAAGTAGAATCTCAAACCTTGTTTGGTTATTGATTGATTGATTGATGCTTGTTCAAATGTGACGCTGATCAGAATGATCAGACCTGAAGTGTTAAGCGACTAGAAACAGGACTAATGTAACTCTGGTATAACGTTGGAGACTATTAAAGTGGTCAACTGTTTCACGGATTTTAAGATAGGTGCTATCATCACAACGACAACGATCATCAAGTGGTTTCCCATCGTAGACATATCTGCTTCATTTAATATATTGATTTGACCAGTTATATACATGGTCGAAATCCATTAAGCTATTGGTTACAATTAATAATATCATGTCGCCCCTAATAAATTAATAATTATAGCAAAAATGCATTGTTGATGAATACAAGAACTGTAGTACGACTGATGGCGATTTAATAGATACTAAAACTTAAAGACGATTATGAAAGCGGTTAAAATGAAGGAATTAAATCAAGGGGTTCACGTAATAGTGGCAATGGGGGTGAACATCTGGCATTAATGGGATGTTTATTTATATCCCAACCGGAAGTAATACGCTGCGTGCCCACATCCTGTAGGTAGGCCGCAAATGGCGTGTGTGCAAAGCAAAAAAATATCTTTTAAGAAAAACTACAGTTGTTTCATGTTTAAAAAAAGTCAAGTTGTTAAGGTGGTGTTTAGCATTTTCGTTATACAACGGAGGGAGGATATAAGAGGTTTTAAAACGTTTATTATATTAAGCGGTGGTCGCCCATTGTTAAACATAACGCGCTGTTAAACTGTTCCATTAAACACGTTCAGATAATTAATCTGAAGAGAAGTAACAAGGGCAGATAATAGCATTGAAGGTGATCTACGACAACAGATCCTTATCATATTTTATAACTACTCCCGGGATGGTGACTCCGTACTGATAAACTGCTTCTCATGATTTCTAGGTCTTTCCGTTCATTGCGTTAGGTATAGCCTCTTTCACCAGGTCGGTCTAATGTCTGCTTTTTTCCATGTGTCCTCTGACCAAACCTTGCCTGTAAAAAACTGTTTCCATATTAATGTTATTTTAATTGAAATATTCATTGTAACAACTAAATATATGGCGACCAAGAAAGCTCCTTACTTTATTAACTGTTTAATTCGGAAGAACAGACCTAACTTAAAAATTCATTAATTTTATCTTAAGATACGTAAACCGGACAAGTTAGTTAGGCGCGTCGTGATGGCTCCTATTTTTTTCTCTATCGTCTAGCAATGGGCAGGTGCTATGATGCATTTAATTCGACGACATTTGGCCAACGCTCGTTTTTTTAGGTCAATTCGCCACGAGACCCAACGAAAACGGATCTTAAGCGCAGCGCAATACAGCCTTCGCGTTAGACAACTTACTAAGCGTCTAATGCTCTTTCTTTTTCAATCTCCAAACACTCCGATTTCTTATCTCGAATGGAATTTAGGCTCGTTGTTATAAAGACGATTTTAGAACTTGTTTATTTTTTCTTTCTAACGCCGCCGACGAACACATGGCGTTTACATCTGCCGTTAAGAAACTTTTCGAGTTTATTAGTTACCCTTATATTATATAATATGGGGAAATGTAACCGGATCAGGTTTTTATAGTTTATTGAAAATATTTCACATTTGTATACGTACAATTTTTTAATAACGTCTATACAATAAAAAAAAAAACAATTATATTAAATAGTTTCGATTTACTTCATGTAAGGCTTTAGACTGCGTAAGCTGCATCATAATTAATTCTGATATCTAGTTTGCATCAACCGGTATTAGTATTTGCGGAACACTACAATCCAACAATCCTCTGCTATTATTGAAAAAGAGGGTTAAAGTATAAAAGCTGGGTTATTTGTTTTGTATTATAAGTATTATGTCCTGGGCCAATTACCTTTCATGAGAACAATAGCAAATTGTCATGACGAGGACAGAGGGAAAGAAAAGAATAGGAAAACTTTATACATGCATACATGCATGCATACCTATGAGAAAGAGAGAGAGAGAGAGAGAAACAATGCAAATCTATCGAGGTGAATTAAATTAATGACCGCTTGACCTTGAGGTTATGTTTTTTTTACCACTTCGGCATTGGCATTATCATCCAAGTACAGAAATATACTTATTACTTTTGTTCCTTATTGATATGTTGGACTCTTGTCCAATGTTGAATGTCATTGGGACGACCGTAACAATATTTATGTTAATATTTATTAATAAACCGGATTCGTTGTTGTGTATCTTGCGATCGCCAGGCGATATCGAAAATCCAACCTTATTTGCAGCCAAACCACAAATTTGTTTTATTAATCAGCGGTAATTGAGTTTAAACAAGTAATTTACCGAGACCACTAAACAATTGGTTTTGTTACACTTAGTTTTGATTCGTTTCAATTTTTAGACAGAATTTTCGCTTAACTATAATTTTAAAACGACATATAAAGAGAAGCGGTCTTATAGAGTTGTATTTTCTGAAAGTAAACATTATAAAGCAGCTCTATCATGTAAACGCTTTAAGAATACTTGACCTGCCCACTTGTTTTACATCATAGAATTTGTTGGGAACTTATTTCAAAGCACTTACAAAAACTCAAACTGTTTATTCGATCACTATCGACGTTTGGTTGACTCAGTATAGTTATTGTTTGGAAAACAATGATACAATAATAAGAATCGAATTGAATTATAGAACTCATTTTTTATTAAATATTATTAAGTATATCAATAATCTACTCCGACTTCGGTCTGTTTAGATAGCATAGTTGAGGGTTGTCGTCATATTGTAAACTTTCACATATGATAGCCCGAGGATTCAATGTGAGTACGCTTCACTTTCTTCGGTCTCTTTGTCCTTTGACATCACGTGAAACATGAGACGAGTGTAAGCTTATTCTCTATAAAAAAGTATTAAAAACTCCTATATATATATGAAAAATAATATATGTATATACTTTTCAAAGTGGATCAACAAAGACATTCATTTTGTTTTTGCTCTTTCATTGTGTAGCGAGTGTATTGAAATAACTGATAATAGCTATATCATTAAAACAACAATATCTAACGAAATATTTTGCATAAACTTGATACAGTATTTATCTTTCGGTACCTACATAACCATTAATTAAAATTTTGCGTAACTGTAAAACTAAATATAAGCTACCGATAATAACAAAACATGGTTTGTGAGGACCTATTCAATCATGCTGTTTAATGAAACGTTGAAATTTGCTAATGAGTACGATTACGCTGTGAAAGGATGAGCTGATGCCATTATTTACTCAAAATTTGAATCGTATCGGACGTGATTAACGAATCGAGCATACGCTCTATAATCATCAAGGATAAACAAGAGATTTTAGTGCATATAACGTTTGCGTTAATACAGTGTAGGTCTTTATGACAAGCTTCAAACAATTGTAATAATTAAAAGGTTATTGCTATACTACATCACAACATAGTTGTTATTTACATGACTAGAATGGAATGAGAATATTGATAAAAAAGAACAGAGCTGAAACTTGCATAGTAGATAAAAGCTTTGACTACCCATTGTTGAATAGGGAACGGTTCAACAGAGGAAAAATATACCGTTTGTAAGCCGATCAAATTGCAGTTCAAAAGGATTCTAAAAAGACTACTGAAGGATTCTCTTGCTACTTTTTTTTACTATACTTTTTATTTATCCATTGTCAGACATATATACCATCTTATTTTTTATACAACAAAGCGATGAGACGAGCGGGACGTTCACCTGATGGTAAGCGATACACCTGCTCATAACAACGTGGCGCTAGTTAGGATGGTATACACAGCACCGTATTGCGCTCGTCGCCTTGAGATATTGAATGTTAAGTCCCCATTCCCCAATAATTTCACTAGCTACAAATCCGCATGCACATATGCATGCATGCACACCGCATGCACACTACTGTTTGGCGGCAGAAATAGGAGCCGTGGTGGTACCTACCTAGACGGCTCCGGAAATAGAGAACTACCTCCTATGGAAATTGAAATACACCATCTTTACAATAAAAATATAGATATTAAATTATCATTATTTAAAAAAAAAACTCAGGGTTTAGTGAATGGTCATTACATATTGGTGCCAATTTACTCTTATTCACTACTTCATTCCGCACACCGCATAGGGATAAGATAGTACTACGTCTAATTATTACAGAATTTGCCGTCAAAGCGCCCTCCAAACCGGATTAAAGTATTACCCCCACTTATAGCAATATGACGTACCAGGATAATGTATTTCAAAGCAAATATTCATTTGAAACATCGTTGATAATCCACTTCCGTGAACTAAGATTTAATCACAAGATGAAGTAATTCATAACGAACAAAACACTGGCGTTCTATTGCATATTCTGGTATCCGGTTCTCCTTTAAACTAGTTTCAGTATCAATTTACCTCCGACGTTGCCAGATCTTGCCTCCGTCGTTCCCCGATCTTGCCTCCGTCGTTCCCCGATCTTACCTCCGTGTAGAAACGTCAGAACTAATATTAGAACATCGCTCCATATGCAGGGATTTATCTCATAATAACTTAGAACTCTTAAATCCGATCCGTGCAAAATTTAACCAGTTTCCATTTACTCAAATATATTAAGTGTTTATTAATACTTATGACCGTAAATAATCCACATGGATTATGAGCACAAGTCGCTCTTCATAAGTGGTTGAATATTTAAAGACTATTTCAGGCTTTTAAATTGATCAAATTATTGTTGACAGCAGTTGATCTTTACCGTATATGCAAAAACCAATTTATAAATAGTTGAAACTCAGTCTGATTTTATTCAGTCTGAACGTGCATGCATATATTTGATGTTATAGATCAAATACAATTAATAAGTTTTTTTTTATGACTTAATAACATACAAAAGATAAGTAATTTAAGTAAATTGTTTATCGCTGAAACAACTGGACCGAGGTCTATACAAAATTATATCTATATACCTGCTGTTGTAATTCTATATCCCAACAGTCTAAATGTACTAGCCAACATGAATCTATTTTCACGATGCCAGTCTGTACGTAACATCCATTTGCCGATAGTAGAGATACAGTAAATATTAAATGGCAGACAAAGCCCCTTCAAATACAAGCATGGTTATAAATTTATCCCTTTATTGAGTTATTCTGTTATTACTATGTCCTTTTGACTGATGTTTGTTTTGAAACGATAAAGAGCATTTAATAAAAGAATTATCGAAATTGGCATATGAGCGCACTTTAAACTTCCGTTTGACATTGGTATTATTAACAAAAGTCAAAAGCGCTTCGATTTAACTGAAGTGATAAAGTCAAAGTTTGTGCCAACACAGTAACTTTGACTACAATACGAGCGGTCATTATCTTGGCGAAGTTTCTATTAAACTTGGGCGCTGTAACGAGGACGTGTTCGGAAGTGCTGCATCACAAATTGCATGTTTACGAGCACATTTGGCTCTGTATCATACTTATATTGACCAGATGCTCTATCAAGAGAATGTTATACCGAAATACGAACTGCAACATATCGTATTAAACATTACGCAGGTAGTATTACATATTACGCAGGATTAGATCTTAAGCTGTATTAACTGAAAATCAATTACTGACACGGAGATAAAGCAGTGTTTAATAATAATAATGATGATATTAATCAACGTCTGTTACGATTTATATCATATTAAATATTTAGAGATTAAATAGGTTTTATAGCCATAAGTATACAAAAGTTTAAAATGAGAATAATACTTGAATAGTTGATGAAAATAATAGGATATGTTGGCTTAGTTAAATCCAGTGGTTTGGTCGATATTTCGATTAGCAAACCATTTGTGAATTACATGTTACAAAGAGCGGAGATATGTATGACAGGGTACGGTTGCCTGCAATTTCGATATTCTACTGGTTATTTTGATGAGACCCGTTGATTAAACGAGCTGCACACGACACCACCAACATAGATACAGCTTATCCGAACGTTATCGCAGTCCGCACAGCTTTTAGTGTGTTATGCTGTTAATTTACTACCATACCGTATTCAAATTATATTGTATATACTACTATGCTTCGAAGTTTGGTCAGCAAACAGTGCTCGAGTCGCCTGTCGTTTACATTAAACATTTATCGAGATATACACGTACTCTATAAACTTTGTTCAAACGAGACTGTCACTTTATTCTTAGCCAGCCTACCTACCCCCGCCGTCGCTCGTTTAGCAAATTAAAAGTTCCTGCCGGTTTTTTGACAGTTCAAAGCTAAAAGAATATAGAATTATTTGCACCGACCGGGTAACAATTACGTGCCGGTTGTTTGGCGTTGCGCTTTGAATACTTTTCATCGCCACTTTTTCTACTAGGGCAAAATAGAATTGTGAAATAGATATTACATATTATATTAAAGATTAACACTGCACAATACTTTTTTGTTTAAGGTTCATTATCAAATTTTAAATAACAATTACAAGGATAATGATGATGGGTTAAAGTCGCGAGTTCTAACAACGTCTAAGACACTATACTGAAACCAAAAAAAATATTAATAAAGTAACTAAATGCTACGACAATATAGAAAATCGCACCAAGAATGAGAAAACGTTATTACGGTTTCCAATATTTTCGTCGCCGATTGTAACTTAACCCCTATTTTATTTCTTTGTCGCCTTACCACTTTATCGCTGGATTCAGTTAAACGAAAGCAGTGAAATCGCTTAAAGACTGTCTTTATTGGTTTTAATTTCAAGACGGTAGACTATCAGCTAGTTACTAGATTTCAATGTATAACATAAGTTACAATGAAATCTTTCTTTTCTTTTTACATTCATACAGATAAAGTTCTAACAATAATGGTATTAAGATAATAATGTTATATTTAAGTTTCAGCATATTTGATAATGCAGGTGTTCCCCGATACCTATCAGCGTTTATTTAATAGAAAAAATGTTTTCAGTAAAATTACCTGTTAATCTTATTATTAAGTATATTATAATTAATTTGTTTTTTTTTTTATTAGGCGGAACCCATCGGCTACGACTGACAACCATGAACGCAACGAGCAACTTACTCTGCAGTGGGCAAAGACCTCGATGAATGAGTTACGTCTCAAAATGAAGGAGATGTCCCAGAGCCTCAATAATTCCGTACTTTTGCGGCAGCTTCACATTATTCGTAATGAGGTGAGTTTTTCTTGTTGCTTAAAAGGCGCATCGAGCTATTATGAATTTTATAACTAAAGATGCCGGCAAAGCTAACTATTAAACGGAAAAATATATACAGGACTCGGCTGACCCATTATTGCAGCAATATATAAATGCAGACATTACGTCCTCCCGGCTGCATACGACTTCCGTCATTAGCTATCTTCGTTAGCACAATAACCGGTGCTGGTAGTTATCATGTTGATAATCTGCGTGACACGAGGCCATAGTAAAACTAATTGTTATATTTTTCCTTTACTGTCTTCTAAACAATCTTCATAAACTTCATACTTGGTTTGACTAAAACGTTTGCTCTGTGAAGATATTGTAAAATAACGTAACAATCAAATAAAGATACATTACACTACTGAATAAAATTTACACGAAACTCTTTATTATGCGTTAAACACTAACTTTTTTGTTAATATACAATATTATGAATTTTGCAAACAGCTCTAGGAAATAAAAATCAAACTTGTTAACTGCGTTACGTACAAACCTCGTTTGTGACCTACATAACCGGTGCCGGGGACAGCTTTTTGTTTTTTATTGGATAAAAAAAATTGTGCATAACTTTTAGTAGAAAAATGCGCTTGCAATATACTTATATACTTGTAGCCGCGTAATCGATGCTTAATATCAACTTCCGCATTAGTCTACACAATAAAACAGAATGACAATTCCTTAAAACATCAGGTAATAGAACTCGCGAGTTATGAAAGGAGGATATAATGGTCAAATTTCATTAACAGGACATATTATTTGAATTTTATAATGAAATATTCATTTAACTACAGAAATATTAAGCACTACGTTAATTTTAACCACGGCTTAGTTATAAGTTTATAGGAAAATGTACAGTGTTACATTTTAATGATAGAGCCTTTCTTTATTCTACATTTATATTGTACTGGTTGTTTCTCGCTCGCTTCGGTGGCCGTTATACCGCCGGAACGACCTTTTTGGAAAGAATTCTGACAAATCCATTCTTAGCTGACTTACACTCGGTAAAGGAAATATTATTAGTCAATTTTCAAGTCTCTAGACAGTTCCAGAAATATCGTAATATAGGTGGAGACCTCTTGAATGTATAGGTTAAAAATATTAAATTATATCGCAGCTGAAGCAAGCGTTGACGGCAACTTCCGATTTGGCCCAACTGGCGCGCACTCACGAGGCTAGAGTGGACAAATTGGACAGCAACGTGAGCCGGCTGAAGTATGAGAACCAGCAACTTAGGACCACGGTCGTTGAAGTCAAGACTTACTACTCCAAACTGGCGAAAGAGGTAAGTCAATTAAGATTAAAGTTAAGAATCAAGAGTACACGAATCCTCTTTATTATTTACCTAGTAACTTTCGTTTCACACTTTTTTGATATAAATGGATATCTTCAACTTCTTTAGCACCTGTGAAATCGTACCTCATTTTAGTTGTCATTACTACCTTTAATTTTGTACGAAACTAGAAATCAATAGCACTATATATATATCATATATATCAATAGCACTACCCGAGTTAAATCTGAGAGACGGTTATATTCAACTTATACAAAATATTTTAATCTTTAAGGAAACTTTTTATACTTTTACTTTTAACTATAATATGTTTGTTAGAAAAATTACCGGTATATTAGAGCAATATTTTAATACTAAGAATAAGATTTAAGAGTATTGTTTACTTTTACTGTACTGTATTATAATATCAGCCGATCCATAATAAATCTACATTAACATATTAAACACTTTACAGCACATACTGACGTCGTAACCAGAGAAAAAAAATCTATTACTCGGTTGCAGACTGTACTGCTGTATTTACATAAGTTATTATCATAGCGCTCTTTAAACGTATAACCATAAACGCTAGTTTAATAAAATCTGTTTATATGAAAATAATGAGGTTAAATAAAGTCAGTAATCGGATATCCTTCGGAGCGGTATCGATCTAACCGCTGCAATTATTCTATACCATCTCGTTGCCGGGTTAAAACATTGAGGCCGTATTATCTCCATTACATCAACCATTTATTCATTATTCATATTTGTTAATATAATAAAATATCGTTAAACTACAGCGAATTTATCTTTAAGTAAATAACATGCTTCATTCAAAGTACGTAAGAACCCTTTACAGGTCCTTTTACTGATTATTAAAAAGCTTTGTATTTATAAATCCTATTATCATGATGTTAGTGAGACGTTCAAAGGATACACAGACTTTGTTAGATGTTGCCTCGGGAACCGGAAATGAACAGGAAATGTTTTCTCCCCACAACGCTGTTTATATAACTATAAAATAATTTAATGTGGCCTTTATATAATCTTATACGCAAAGCTGGGACGAGTACTAGTTTAATTAGTACACTATTAACGTTACGCCTCGGGCCATTCAGCTTTCCTTGGTGAAAAATGTAATAATTGTTTATTAATTTTATTAAAGTTATTTTATTGAATGTTGAAATTTACTATGAGTACACATGAAAAAAGAATTTCAGAAATATTCTAGCGCATGTTGCACTGCGCATCTATCACTGAAAATTTTGAAATTCAAGTTCATAAGTTTTGTGTTGGCTATTCAATGAGAAAAAAAAATATACGTCAATGTTCATGTAATTATATGTTTCATAACTTTTCAAACTCTTCGTAATTTTGGAGAAGATTTTCTTGTTTTTAAAAATACGGATATTAGTTGATAACTGTAGTAGTGTACTTCGAAATTCGTATCTAGGAGTTGTATGTTTCCAAATTTGTATTGTGATAAAAAAGGCGTAGATTGTTTTTTTTTTTAATTTTCTGAACTTGATCAATTTGAATTTTACCAATGGCTCCCCTAGCGAACAATCCCTGTTTGAAGTAATTGGAGAACTCTAAGATTATAATGATAGAGTTGATTACCGCTCATTTTTTTATATATGGTAACAGGTGCGATCCCTCTTCACGGTACATGAGTGCAACGGCTGCTAACCGTTTTGCCTGCGACTTTTTACCGGTCAATATGCGTACTGGCGTAACCCCTCCTGTAAGCATCAAACCGAAGCGCTACAACCATGGCTTGATGCTCAAACTAAACATTCTTTATTATCCACTAGTAACATGTTTAATTTAATATGTTAAATACAATCTCAGAGAGAACACAATCTCTTCAATAAACTTGAAAGTAATGACAAAACATTCACGTTGCGGATTTAATTAGTACTATAAAAGCTGCGGAATGAAAAGGTTTGTCCTATAAACTCTAATGTTATACGTATATAATTCATATTTAAAAAGTACCTTCAATATTCATTTACGTCGCTACCACTGTCACATGAACACAGGGAACATGAATAACTGAAGCAAATTTGTGACGACAGACAAAGCAATGATCAAATACATATTGCATATTGCGTTGCATATATTCTGTATCCGCGTAAAGAAGAGAGATTATGTATTTTAAATTTACGTATATAACCTTGTTTAATACGCATTACTCATACACCTGTGCGTTCATCTTGTGATACGGAAGTCCCATTCAGTAGAGGTACAATGAGCACCGGACGGCAAAGAGCCGCCTACCGAGGTAGGGCCTGAATGAATATACCGGACAATGTTCATATAAATTAGAAACGAGTTGATTTCTGCCAACTGCTAACAAAAAATTATTGATATATTCATATATATATACATATATATACAAATTTGTTAACAATATCACTGTACTATTAATATATTCTATAACGCGTTGCTTTCATTAACTTGTACAAGAGTGTAAAGTATTTTTCTTCTTCATTTGAAACTTTTAAAACGATCATGTCTGTGTATTCTGTTCTTAAACATGCGTACAATATTCAACCTCGAGGATAATGTTATAAATGTATTGTTAACTCTAACTGCATTTACGTGTACTTCAAAGTAATCCGATTCATGGTAATCCTGCAACGTAGCGAACGAGATAACTTTTTATACGATTCGAAGGACGTAATAAGATTTCCTAATCATTGCGGTGATACTAGACTATAATATTAAATTTTAACATAATTATATCTATATGAATACAACGCGTGCGTAATTGATTTTGAGCAGATACATTGAAGGGAATAGTCGGCAATAATTACTCTTCCAATTACTCGTAATTAAGTTTAATTATTATCTATGAGCTAACAGCTCAACGTTATCTCACAGTGCACTCAATTAATCATATTGAAATGTGTGCGATATTACCTTTAATATTTTAAAGGACAAAGAATTTTGCGCCCAATGAGACGGTAAAGTGAGCATTGAAAGAGGTCGTGAGAAAGGGTATGGGAACCCTCCAGTCGTAAACGCTCTTTTGTCGCAGACAAAAAACTTAGACCTCACACCGTAAAAGCGCACTTTACACGAAATCCGATATGTAGCAGTAATTAATAATTCAACGGTCAGTCCTGCACCGCGGCCATATTACATGCAGTTCATGTAATATTAATTTTACAATGCTTTGCTTTGAAATTAGTTGTACAAATCAGGACACAGCACGTAGGTATTCTCGCATTCTTTATAAATTTGTTAGAAAAAAAGGGCAGCCAGGAATGTTATTGTTGACTAGGTAAGTTTAATCATAGACCGAAAGCCATTCAATCCACTGTTCGTTTTTCTAAGAATCCGGTCCGGTACATCAATGTAGTGACGTTACAAAGGCCGATAAGCGAATTTTCGGATGCATTATGTGAAATGAGAGATGTTCGGCTACAAAGGTTGTTCGTTTGTCGAATAAGCGAGAGTGTCATTGACGGTAAGTATACGAGGGATATTGCAACCGGTGAGGCTTTTGCTAGAAAACTCACTATTATATAATCAGTGGAACGGACACATAAAAACCTTATCCTTTGTCCCTACAATATCTTGTATTTACAAATTGTGCATCGATCCTCACAAGAAACAATGATAATGTACAAGATAAACTATGAAGTAATATAAACATTTGCACATTGTGCGCAAACATGTTGCTAATTACGGTATAGAAGCGAAACCTAAAAAAGAGAGATATGAAACTAAGCGTTGGAGAATAAGCTATTTTAAAAATAGCACACAGCTGCCTGTATGGATGGACCGTACAAGACGCGAACGTCTAGTTAAAAGATTGGGCTTTTAAGGTGATTGTGATGGATCTGTCGAATCTGACAATCAAAATAATTTGTAAACGTTAATCGACTTACGCGGCCCACACTTCCTGCAACGACATTTTTATGATTATTCATAACCAGGATATAGTCATCAAGCCCCAGTATTTAGTATTACTACATAAAAGAGAATTGTTCAATAATAAATCTGTAGAGCTTTTACAATATATTTTTTTAAGTTCTTAGTGCAATAGCTCGGTATCAACGAGCTGCAGAGACCGTACAGTGCGAGCGCTCAGTCCGGTTTCCGCGCCCGTGAATACGTTTGCGGCGGTGGCGGTGCTTTTGTTTCGGCGGGACGAATTACGAATTATATACGAATAGCAGCGGATACGTCGCCGACGTACAACCTCATTGGGGTATCAAAGCCCAGTTATTTTTCTTTATAATTGGCTAAAAAAAACCAGTGGCGCTTAGCTGTTACCTACACAATATAATTTGTTTTCTAGTCTGACTTCATAATGTTTAGATAAATGTTATCTACGGTTTTCAACTATAATAATAGGTCTTTACCTATGAAATTGCCGTTCTGCAGTACTGGCCGTTTCAAATCAAAATATTTTTTGTTTGGCTAAGAATTCTAATTTCAAATTAATTTTATTTTTAAAAAATAGATTTCTTTTTCAAAAGTAGTCATTTTTTTATTGATTAGTGTTACATTTTCATAGCATTTCAATCTTTTTCGTCATCATGGATACGTTAAAAATTCGAGTATCTATGGAATACGAGTACCGTCGTGGCAGCAACGCGGCACAAGCGGCACGAGCGGCACGCAACATCACCGACGTTTACGGAGCTAACACTACAAACCAACGCACCACCTGTTATGGTTTGTTAGCTTCCAGAACGGAAGCGACCTGAAAAATGAACCTCGCGGTCGTCCGATGATTTTGGCCGACAATGACGAATTAACGGCGATTGTGGAAGCTGATGATACACAATCTACGGCTGAATAAGCAGCAGCTTTCGACGTTAGCGTCAAAACAATATTGGTCCATTTGCGTCAAATTGGCAAGGTAAAAAAGCTTGACAAAAGGGTGCTCCACGAACTCAATGATCGTCACCGCGAAGTACGCGTCGAGACGTGCGTTGCACTGCGCATCAGCCGTCCTCCGCCCTACTCACCAGACCTTGCGCCTACAGAATACTACTTTTCCCAGAATTTGGATAACTTCTTGGCGGAAAAAAAAATTCAATACCAGAGAGGCAATACAAAATGCCTTTGAAGAATTTGTTGCCTCCTGTCCAGCTGATTTCTTTAAGAAGGGCATCAATAAACTGCCACTGCCTTGGCAAAGATGCATTGATTGCATGGATGATTACTTCGATTAATACAAATAAAAAATACATGAAAAAAAAAATCGTTAAAATTTTTTCATACAAAACGGCAATTTTATATATGAAGACCTATTCATACAATATTAATTTATGCAGAGACAAGGTGACATCGGATCGATCGTAGTAGAAATCGATTGACGATAACCATGTTCAGCACGCAATGACAATAGGCTAAATAGATAATGACGACGATCTAAGCTATTTCATTATGCTTTATGCGAAACTAGTGTTATTTTAGTTATAAAAAGATATATTTTTTTTATTCAAAAATCGTATAACATAAACCATTATGTACGGTATTATGTTTTACTAACACTAAGATTTAGATAGCAACCTAAAAACAATTTATTAGTTTGTGTATTAATGTATATGGGAGAAAGTTACTATTATTATTAATATACTGTTAATGTAAAATTACTGACAATTATAATAGATTTAAGAAAATATACATTTTGACCTTTTGTGTCTGTATATTATAATTGAAGTATTAAAAGTAATTAGTTCAGTGTATAAAAAATAAATTAAACGTTTATGATAGTAAATTGTCTTATATAAATTAACTTTTAAGTTCGAGGCACCCATATTGCAAACCGGCTGGCGAATGCTTACCCAACACAATATATTTTATCAGAACGCGGGACCACCTGCTGCCTTCTATAATGTGCCTACATTAATAATATACATAGATATAGTATAAGTGAACTTGACCGTCTCCGCTGGGAACAGCATGCGCCTGCGCACACCTGGGCTTCATACTCGGTCCGAAATGTATAGTATCAATACTATACTTGACGCACCACTTATACCTCTAAAGTAATAGTGGTCTCCTTTTTTAAATTCTATCAAGTTGTTTTTAATACACAGCGCGGTTGTAAAACTTGAAAGTAAATTTTAATTAATTAAGAAATAATTACACTTTCCTCTAGCATGTACTTAAGTTATTAAAAGAAAACAAATAACGAAAGGTAAAAGAAACTTCCTACCTAAGTTTTACTCAGCAACAACATATTTAAAACAAACACTTCTTCTGGATATTTTGTTCTTTAGAACAAACAATCCAATTTAAAACTGTTTAATAGTTTTTTTGATCATGGGTATGTCAATTGCTCAATTGGACAAAGTGGATAACAAACGTCAAATATATTCATTAATTACACGACTTTGAAAACATTTGCATCGTAACAACATAAAACTGCTTAAAAAAAATTTTTAGTACAAGTTAAAAGGGACATATCTCGACGTAACGGATGGTGTTGAGGATTGCAGCCTCAAGGGGAAACCTGTTCCTCGGGGATGCACAATAATTGCAACGGCAACATTTCATGCAGATGGCTCACAGTTTATATAAATTCGAACGAACCGTAAATGCCAACCATTTATAGGCCCATTAAATGTATCTTTGCAAATGAGAGTAAGAAGTTAAATCCTGCTAGTGGCCGGTCTGTCAGTGAGCCGCTATTCAAGTCCCTTAACCTTCCCCCAGTTCAAAGTGGAAGACGGTATAATTAAAACACGTTAATTGCTTGCTCTTAAGCTACATGTATTATGTGAACGGTCTTTTAAATCAGCGATCATATTCAATGTTGATTTGAAAATAGTTTAGAATGATCATATGTATTTTGTTATAAAAAGTATATAAAACCTTACACGCCTTAAAAAACATATGAATATGTAAAAGAGTTTCATTTTATCTTTGCTTCTCCATTTTTTTTATGTCTGAAAAATATTGTTAATCTATAATAATATTAATATTATAAGGTTATCATTAATTTTCAAAATCTAAGTAATTTTGTGAAGAAATATTATATGAGATTACATAAGTAGAGTATTATTCTCCTCTTAAAAATATCTAGATGATAATGTTCAAAAGAAGTTGAAAGAGAATATAGTTTTTTGGAAAATATTGGAATGGCTCTTTAAACTATTAGGCACCTTAGTAAGTTAAATTTAGTTTTTTAAATAGTAATGAAAACAAAACAATTATAATACATATAAAGTATGAAAAGAATAGTTACTTTATTCAAAATTTGGTGTGTTTTAAACATAAACAATATATTTAAAATATTCTTGCTTAATTGATATTGTTGTATAAATGGTGCGTCGACTTCGATTTTCACAGTTCTCTTAGCGGTCCTATATAGAAACTGGAAGCCAGCAAAGCGGTAATCCGCATTACCACACTTTCCTTGTTTCCTCCTTCGCATCCTGTCACAATGTTCATTACAGTGTTGAGCTTCCTATCTACTTCCTATTTCATCTCAGTGTTTCATTTCCAGATTACTTTCTAACCTCACTCTCATTTCCTTTCTTTTCTTCCTTTCTTCCTTTATTCTTAACTCTGCTTTTACTGAAACTTTTTCGTACACTGTACATTGCAAATTTGCACTCCGATTTTAAATGGAAGCAATATTTATCACTGTAGTGTCTCTTTTGCATATTTCAGTTCTGTAATTTCGTATAAATTATTCGAAACTCGAAACTTATTTATTAAATGTGGCATCCCGTTACAAAAGGAAGATTTTTTTTTCGATTCAATATTAAATTGACGAAGCCTGTGTCCTGTTGTAATACAATTTACACAGTTTCGGTGCAGATTAATAAATATGTCATCACCTATAGAGGTGATGACATATTTATTAATAATAAGCATAGGCTTGCTATACATTTTACAAAGGATAATCTTGTATCTATATAATCTACAAATTGGGAATAAAAACTTTAGTGTTATAAAAACAAATGCTTAATGGATATATTTCCAAATAATATTAACAAAATACAATGATTTCGTAACTTGAGTAAAGTTTGTTCGACTTTCTTCAACTACATGATGCTAATAAATTTCGCGCTATTTATTACTTTGTTCATATTACGAAATTCAAGTTCATAAATATGGAATAGTGTTTTAACGAATAGAGAATGTATATTCCATTTGTATAACTGTATTACTTTTCCCACAGGTCAAAACGAAACAGTTCCAAGAGTTGAACATCGATAGATACAATAGTGTTGTGCCTCCCGAACACATCAGACATAAATATCATCATAAATTGCGTCGTAATAAGATGGTCCACATGCAAATATTGCGTCTGTCCCGCAATCAGAGCCAGCTTGACCAATCCCAACAAAATCTGCAAACTCAATTACTCGACGTGCAACGTCGCCTTGATCGTTTCGAAGAGCCTAACTGGAACCTCATGACAACTAAAGTTGATTTCCTTGAAGTAGAGAATAAAGTGATTCGTGCCGAACTCTCTAATACCACTCAGAAAGTAATGGATTTTGATAAAGTTCACACCTCTATGCTTGAACTGCGCGAGGATGTTGAAAGTATTGAAAACAAGGTCGACAAAACTATCCCCGAATTCCGTAAAGAAATATCTAAATTGGACGTTAACTTTGCTCAAGTAAGCATTTTTTATTTACTTAATATTCTCATGTACACAAATGATATATTTTGTGCTAATTTGCAAAGTTTAAAACACGCGATTGATAAATAAAAGTTTGTTCGACTGATACTCTGATCATCTACGAAATATTAACTTAAATTTTTTATAAAGATATAAATAAATTAGTATGCAATACTTTAATAATAACAATACTTGTCTGATAGTTAAGGATTTTATGATAGCACGTTAAAAATTTTAGTCTTGGTTGTTTTTTAAAACTTTCAATATTGTCTTTCGTATAAGCTTTATGTATTCATATAAAACTAAAAGTATTTTTGGTCCTGTAGCTCAACGCTCAATCGTCTTACTTGAAAGAGGATCAGGAGAACCTGCGCCAGTCCGTTAAAGCGATTGCCGTCAGCGTAAGCAACACCATTGACCGCGCCGAAATGGACCGGCTCGAACTTACCAAGATCAATGAATCTATTGCTGTATTAGAAAGCCATTCCAAGCAACACTTCTACCGTCTCAATGATCACATTCTGAAGGTAGGTGATGGCTAAACATTTTTAATTACCTAAATATAATAACAACATCATGTAAGATATTTTCTTAATGAATACTTTTATCTCCAACAGAGTGAAGCTAACAACTTTGACGCCAACCAAACAATCGTCTCTCTACCGGAGCTGATGGGTGAGGTGAAGGAACTGCAACCTGTAGATCGCAAATATAAAGACCTTGTAAATCAACTTCCCAAGGACTGCTCTGCCATATCCGGCCCCCCTGGCGTTGCTCTGATTCACCCAGGCGACACGCCTGTCGACACCTGGTGCGTTAACGGCAGTACCCTTCTCCAGCGTCGCTACAACGGCACTGTCAAGTTCAACCGGAAATTCTCGGAGTACGTCCGTGGTTTTGGTGACCCTGCTTCAGAATACTGGATTGGTCTTGAGACTATGCATCAACTTACGGCTAACAACTGCTCGTCCATGCGTGTCGATATGACTGACATCTACGGAGGTGAATGGTACGCTAACTACGACAACTTCTACGTGGGTAATGCGGACTCTGGTTACGTCTTAGAGATCGGTGGTTTCAGCGGCAATGCTAGTAACGCTTTTGAATATCAAAATCACATGGAATTCTCGACCATTGATCGCGACCGTGACATATCCAACACCCACTGCGCTGGTAACTATGAAGGAGGTTGGTGGTTCTCTCATTGCCAGCACGTCAACATTAACGGCAAATATAACTTGGGTCTCACTTGGTTTGACGCCGCCAGGAATGAATGGATTGCTGTGGCTACTAGCAAGATGCTCTTGTACCGCCCTCAAGGGTGTGTCTAAATCTATTAAGGCTTCTTGATCTTTATGTAATAGATCATGCGTAGTAGTATGCGTTTAGAGTTACGCACATAGAGTTATTAGCATTTACGATATTAAATATTATATTATATTTAAATTATACCAAAGATAAAGTAATAGGCGATGGTAAACGTATCTTGTCAGTTGAATCTAACAGTCTATTACTCTACTCTGCTTACTAATTAATCTGCAATACTGTAGTTTTGGCTTTATCAAATTCATCATCTACTCTAAAATAAACCGAATAATTTCTTTTGTGTTCTTTGTTATTTGCAATACATACATGTATAGCAAAGTTTCGTGTTTAAAATTTGTTTTTTGGCAATACTTTTTGGTATTTAATTGATGTTTCGAAGCGATGTCTGAGAAATATTTCATCCTAATTTATATATATATTTATCAATTTACTAATATCTTTAATATAATTATCAAGTATTTCGGGATCTTAGCATTAGATGCATGTAATGGAATTAAATTTTACTTCTCTCGTAGTAAATATAGAAATTCCTATAATCTCTAAGGTAATATTCAATGTCTACATTCCATTAGTTAACGATAAATATGAGTTAATTTTTTTTTTTATGTTTCTTTACATATTTTACTGTTTCTATCTCAGGTTATTTGAAAGTGCCACTGGTACTGAAAAGTAAGACTTTTAAATGCCATTTTTTTTTTTTTTTTTGATAATTTACGATATAATAAAATTATAAAACATATAATTCAATAGTAACGTATTCTAAAGTTTTACTTGATTACTTTGTGTCATATTATCATTAATGAATACTAGTTTATATTGATTTTGTTATAATAATTTGTCTATTACAAAATGTCTGATTTTAATTATAAATTCAATATTGTCATTATAATCTACAAATACCATTTCAATATTGTATAATTAACCAATGGAAATAAACCAAATAAATAAATAAATCTAAATATTATTGTTTGTTATTTTAATGTGACGGTAATAAACTATAACACTACGAGTACATACTTAAAACGAAATAGAACTTTCTGAACAGAAAACCTTAACCTCTCTTTCATAGAAAAAACATGAATTTATTTGGAGTATCAATCAATGTTTGTCATTTTAAATCACTTTTTGAATATGATTTCTTTCAACACATATAATATTAATATAAATAATTAATGCTCTGAAATTACTTCCTCTACATCATACCATGGATCTTTCCGTGTCATTCTCATCATTATAACCTTCACTACTCTCATTATCTACGTAATATTCCTTGTGATCTTGCAGATGTAATCCACCACCACTCTCAATTGGATCGTGATGTTCAAAATACTTCTTTTTTAAAAATGGCTTTCCTGTTACTGTAGTAAATTGCACAGAGGTTTTGCTGTTGTCAACTATTAACGTATCATTACGTATATTTTCCATTGATCTAAATTTTAATTCGTGAAATCGACCATTGTACATGTAATCTCTTATATCAAAAACAGATCCTTTAAGCTTTCCAAGCTCTGTGTCCAAATGCGTTAGCAGAAGATCTTTGTCAATGTATTCATTTACGGATAGCAGCTCAGCATCTTGTCTTGTTAACTTTAACCATTCAGTTAAGGTATATGCTTTCGTTGCTTCAAACATATCTGTTAAATTTTTTTTGGTCATATTTCCTAAAATTGGTATATTGTGTACAATCCATCTGTGAAGAATTAATATTGATTAACCATTTACACTATGTTTACAATACGTAAAACTAAGTATTAAACAGGTATACCTTATACGTTAATTAATGATTTAACTAAAATCAACTTCAAACCAAAACAAAACTATATATGTATTTTTGTTAGGACAATAAAAATACGGCGTATGTTTTAGTATCAAGTTTATATGAATCTAAATATTTAGTAGTTTTTTGAACTCGTTTTACGTTTACTTGAAGAAAGCCGAGGTGCGGTTCCTATTAATTTAGAAGCATGTAAGAAGAATTTTAAAAACTTAACGCAATGTATGTAATAGCTTCTTTCTTGTATTTCTTTTAAATGAGGCTCAATAATATAAGGTTTAATATTGATATGAATTAACCAGAGAGGTTGGACCTAATATAAATCATTAAAAAAATGTAGATAAAAAGAACTGGAGTTAGTGAAGAACTAATAAACTATCGGGTAATCTAAATAAAAGTTATGAAATAAAAAAAATCGAAAATTGTATAAATACGGCTGGTAGTAGCGGACGTCTGTGTAGACCAACGGTAAGTCATTTTGATAACCACAGCCGAATCCCCAGGATTGAAGACCGGTCAGCTGTGCGTCGATCACAAGCGGAGCACCTGGTACGGCCAGGCATGGAGCAACTGGGTTTTCTTCACGCGCTACTCCAAGGCACAGCATTCCAGGACGTAACGATGTTTCATGCTAAAAACATTTGCACCCATGATGACGATGAAATTATTCGATATTTGGTTTTGAATAAGTACTTTAATTATACATCATAGATGGTGAAAATGGTGCAGCAAATTCTTCTAGAGGTCAGCTTTTACAACATGGTATCATTATCTAAGATCTCCATCTCCACATTAGTAGGGGTTTACATGGGGGATTTGGGTCATTTGCCACCACGCTAGCCCAATATGAGTTGGTGGAAGCCAGAGCCTGGTTTGTTGATTACTACGGTGCACCACGAGCAGCATAAAATGTCTCAATCCCAAATCGTGTAAATCATATCGACATGGCATCACATCGACACATATATTTATTAATTTAAAATCATAGCATCCATATAAAACTGCCCTGGCTGTCCGAGCTGAAAATACAATTCGTTTTCAGTATTTCAAGCTATTTCAATTTTAATACGTTTTATTATTTGTTATTTCATAGTATTTACGAATAACTACTGTTTCTATTTCAATAACCTCCACACTTCGCAATTGCGAAATATTATACATGAAACTGTGAAGGAAAAAACAGTAGTTATTATATGAATTAGTGAAGTAGATTTTTTTACCTCTTATCATATCATAAAATATTCGTAACATAACGTAGTAAACTTACTCGCTCATAACCCTCGCAGTAATAGTTGGGTGATGTTACAACGAATGAAATTGTTCTCATCATCGGATCTATCTTCTCGTCTGGAAAATACTTTGTAGATCTCGGCAAACACAATTCTTTACCCTTTACAAATAATACGCATAATTATTAGGTAGGTACCAGCTCCTATTTCTACCGCTAAAGAATACTGTCCAAACATTACTGAGTTCCGGTTGAAATGGCGCTGTAGCTAGTGTAATTATTGGAGTAATGAAACTTAACATGTGTCTCAAGGCGTCGAGCGCGACGTGGTGCAGTGTGTACCATTCTAACTAGTGCCATGTAGTGATGGGCAGACGTATGACTTACCATCAAGTGAACGTTCTATTCATTTTGTCGCTTCGTAGAATAAAAAAAATGATATTTAACCATTCATTTGATTTTTATAATAACTTAACAAATAGATGTCTTTACCGTCAAGTCACATCTTCCCCAGCCGGTGACGAAGACTCTCTTATCGCTTAATGTAGTCGATGGGTCTATTAATTCGATCGGCTTCACAGATATCCTATAATATATAATAATATAATAATTATTATCTTCAAAATTATTGTTCATAATATTCAATTTGTTGGGAGTATATTGTTTTAAATATACTGTTAAATTAATGTTGCTGTAGAGATACTTCCAATGAAGCCGGTTCATATTTAACCAGTAGTTACTTGAATATAATAATTATTTAATGGTTACTGAAAAGTTACTTTGAGAATAAAAAGTTGAAAGATCTCAAACCCACAAGGAACTTTTACTTGTTTTTCATTGGCTTTTGGCCTTGGTATCCTCGTGGACTGGATATTAGATTTACACACATTCAAACCTCCAGAAGTCCTGCCTCTGTAGTAGTTTCAATTCCTCCTCATTTTCATAAGGGGGAGCAAGTAAAGACTATTACTATTAGATTTTTTAAAGGACTAATTGGGTTCGAATATCTAGTTCGTTATCGTTATTAATATTAAGAGAGCAAGTCTCTTTTTAGGTTTTAAAATTCAGCTAATAAGGTAAAATATAGATAAGTTTCGTAATAGAATATTATTACTTTTCTTCTTATTAATCAATATAATTAACAAGCTAAAAAAAATCTCGTTTCATAGTGTTGATTTCATTTATATATATATGTTTTTCAATTCATGGATTATTAGCGATTATTCGACAATGTATTAGATTGCGTTACTTACTTGAAAACGAATTCTTCATATAATCGAAGGAAAGCGATGTCCGCTACAAGTGTGTAAGGGTCGAAGTCCTCGTGAACTACTATCAGTACAACACTCCTTATTGTTGTTCCCCGATCTGAGTATGTTTCACCGGCTACCACACCTAACTCGTAAATCGGTACTCTGAAAAATCAACTGTTCATATCAAACCACCAGCGTCAAGCTAGTAAGAATTGAACTATACGTACTATTGTCAGTTGTAACTTAAGTCAAATTTATTCCATTATAATACAAGTGAACGAAACTTGAAGATATTTATTTATTTGATACACCACCATTTTACGTTGTAGGTATAGTTACAATATTAAATATGTATGCCTATTATAGGCGGACACAGCTTTGGCCATAGTACATGTACTGATAACATCAAAATGAAAATCTATTATGGTCTACAATTAATTAAAATGTATTGTAGAATTAAATTTTGAACAAATATCAGTTTTCAAACAATGAACAGTCAGGTATAGTGATATCGCGCAGAAACCATATTCAATAAATAACCATCAAATATCAGAGGAGGGTAGCTCGCTGGCCTAATGGTTAGAGCGTGTGGCCTCCATTCCGAAAGTTGCGGGTTCGAATCTCGGCATGTACCGAAGACTTTAATATTTAAGTTGTGTACATTTGTGAACTTTGGTTACAGAAATACAAACGGTGAAGGAAAACATCGCGAGGAAACCTGCACATGAATTAGAATTTATTCTAAGGTGTGTGTGAAGTCACCAATCCGCATTAGGACCGTGGTGACTATGGCCCAATTACCCTCATATTGTGGGTAGACCTGTACCCCAGCAGTGGGGAAATAAAACGGCTATTTTGAACGATGATGAATTGGGGAAGTGATGTAGTTTCGAGAATCGCTGAAAATGTGTAATTCGGGTATCTTGGCATTAAATGTATTATAATAATTTCACATACTGTTCTGTTAGTGTCTAAATATTTACAAATGCGATATAAAACCGTCAAAAGAAGTGAAATATTGTGTTAAATATGATGTAAGTAACAAACAAAATATTAAGCCCTGTCACGAGTGCTCGGATATAAATTTTTAATAGAGTTTTCCATACTTCTTGTCTGTGTAATCCCGCAAAAGGGCTTAGTAAACTTTAATACGAATAAAATAACAACAGACTTTAAACTAAAAACACACATTGCATAAGTAAATTTTACCCACCATTGCTGATCGTAGCAGAGTATTAAATGCAGATTCTCAAATTCGATGTTTGTGTTTAAGTTTACTTAATAAATAGAACAAGCTGAATGTCTAAGCTAAACTTTGAACAAACTACTATTGGTTGATCTCCAATACCCTCTAAGTAGAAACAGCGCCTATTTCTACAATATCGTGCAAATATTATTTACTGAGTTGGACATGATTTATCAAGATATCACGTGAATAAATTATTAATACCTCTATACTTCAATGTACACAGAATTTGAAATCAAATCGTCAAATCAGGGGAAGATACTAATAAATACATTTCTGTATGTGTAAAGCTCTGCGCGAGCATAAATCTCGTGAAATTGATATGTATTCATGGAATATATCAAATTGTAGCAATATGATGTATTTGTTCCCGGCCAGCCATGACTTGGCTTGCAATTTATATAACATGGTTACCGATAACAAGATTTAACGAATTTTATACCGAAGGCTATAGCGCTGCACCAATTGAAAGATATCAATAGCTCATATTATTTTCAAAAGCTTAGTAAAGTTACCGGAACTAAAATGTTTTAATATTAATGATTTTGTGTGTGGTATTGACAATTAATGTATTAAATTGTATATTGAACATTATGCTGTAACTAGTATATATTTACAACTGCAGTACATATATGTTTTAATAGAATTAAACACAACTCTCAAAACTAATTGTGATTGCGATCAACTATATATCTAGTAAGGATAGTTTTTGATAAAAGTCTATATTAAGTGGTAAACAAATTCCGATTTAATATAAATTTTATTTAGAGAAAGGTTTAAAATGTCTGATTTAGTAGTAGTTTTCATCGTCACTATTAATTTATATAATGAATATACTCTGAAAGTATAACCTCTAACTACTTCAGTGAGAATAAAACACATATCGCACTTTAGCAGATCAGACCTTCATGTTACAAAATCTAATTTGATATTGTAGTATATAAATAAAAAAAAAAGGAATAAAATCGAGCGTACTTGTACACTGGGTGAGCGACAGTGATGACTAACTTCTTAGTCAGTAGTGTTCCAGTAAGATAATGACTGAAAAGACGTCGTATGCTCACAACGTATGGATGCTCCTGAACTGTCACACGGAACCCTCTGAATATCTGCAAGTAAGTCTATTTTTTCACAACAGCATATTACTACAACTACATCATCGACATTAAACCTTTATTTATTAAGTACAATAGAGTTAGTACACGTTGCATAAGCTTTATATGAGGTAGGATACAGCAAAAAGGATTCATGGTTGCACAAGTTCATCACAAAGCACAGCCTCGTAGTTTACATACTATAAGACATTCAAGTGAAAACATTTTCAATATTTCTCGCATTAAACTAACTTTCTCTATGAAGTATATGACATTTCGTTTCCGACCAAGTTAGGACCGTCTTCGCCAAGAATGACGTTAAAATCAAGCGTTAACTTCAGTTTAAAGTTTTTCTAAAAGTCATTATTATCAATAGTAGTCCATTATAAACGGATCATTTAGTTCATTTCTTAATTTTTTTTAAGGAGGAACAAATGAACTATTTATACCCTGGTTGTATTATTATTATATACTTGCTTTCCCCGTCCGCTTTGCTGGCGGTAATATAAAATTCGTAGCTCGCTGGCCTAATGGTTAGAGCGTGCGGCTTTCATTCTGAAGGTCGCGGGTTCAAACCTCGGCATGTACCAATGACTTAATATTTAAGTTATGTACATTTGTGAATTTTAGTTACAACAGCGAGATACAAAACGGTGAAGGAAAACATCGTGAGGAAACCCGCACACTGATATCATCTTTGTGTGTGTGGGATGGTCCCAATAAAGTGGCAACAGGCTTGCCCCCTGTTACACTGGACCTAATCTGACCACATCTGGCGAAATGTGGGTGTTTATTCACCTCTGCCTACCCCTACTGGGAAAAAGGCGTGACTATATAAAAAAAAAATATATAACATTCGATTTGTAATTTGTCTGAAATATATGATATCTTGAGAGCGACTGCAATCGCAAATGAGTTACTATAGTAACTGCATAAATAATACGCAATGAAAATGTTAATAAAACTCAATTTCAAATAAAACGATGAAGGATCTACGAATTTAAATAAATAAGTATCCTATAACCATCCATAAATCATTTCGCGTTTAATGGTCATGTTTCTATGTCGATACGTCCACTAGTTTTGACGTGATTGGCCAACAGAGGAAACCATTTCATTATATTTATAGTATATTATTAATCCTAAAATGGAACAGAAATAGTAGGGTTTATTTTATGGGTGTTTTCAAAATGAACTAGGTTTTCTGTTCTGGTAGAATCAATGTATATATTATACTAAATTAATTATCATCATCATATCAACCGCTTTACATCCACTGCTGGACATAGGAATTATATTATAATGACAATTATATCACGTGTGATAAACAAATTAATAGATATAAATGTTTCAAATGGAGCTGTATATATAATTGTATAAATATAATAATTCATATTGCAACTATATGTGAAATAATAACAACATACTTTTCTATTCAGCAGAGGTATATCTCCGACCTTAGGATATCCGGCACTTTTGAATATATCACTGATCGTCGTTTCAGAGATGTTTTCCGGAAACAGAATCTCTTGTCCCGAAGTAATATATGCTACAATAACTGAAATAAGCCGTAAAAAGATACTTCAATAAGTGAAATATAATACAAGCTCCGTTACAATATTCTATAGGAATATGATTTATGAACTATCTTCTGGCAAAAACATTTAAACTGTATCGGCTGACTATAATGATAATTATAAATAGTATGTTAATTAACTAGCGGCTTGAATAAGCATGTTCTACTTCGTTACTACAATGAAGCTCAATTCTAAACCTACTGTCTCCATCAATATCAATTTCAGTATCATTTCTGCAGGAAAAGATTTCACGTATATATAACGAAATCAGTACATAATAATTATTTTACGGTATAGTGATGTACGATATATCTAAATTGAAATTTCAACTTCCAATATAAATCAATAAACTATAAATAACATTTAATCCAAAATTTGTTGGTTCAGCTCAAAGGAGTTTATCTTGTTATAACATAATATAGAATTGCATCGGTTCGAGTCCTGAATATCAGAAGTTGACTTGAATGTACATTGTTGTAAACTTAGTTTGTTAGTACCGAGTTTGTTAATTACCTGACTGAAATGTCAGAAATTGCAATAGTTAGCATAATGTTGTACTTGATAATAATAATATCTCGTGTACCAGCAACGCAACACAGTTTAAAGGGTATAAATATAATGTTATGTATATATATATATATATTCTATAATATATAAGGACCCCAGTGCTCGCCGTTCATTACAGCTGACAGAATAGACGACGGAGTGGGTGGGTGCACGCGGAAAATTGCCCTGCAATTCCTTACTTCACGTGCCCCCAACGTCTTTTCCCTTTCAAAGTCAAATCATTACGCAATTTATTCTAGCTTTATACGAATAAAAATTGCTGTACTCACAAAAACTCCAAATTGGTTTTATTGCCGTCTTAATTGGCATCTTTGATAACATATATACCAAACAACATATATTCAATATGTTCCGTAACATTTTGAGTTTCGTTGACTGTATTGAAATCTATACAGCTACAGACGTGTGTGCACGATTATTTATACACTGTGTTACTGTGTTACTCTGTTTAATAATGGAAACATGTATATTGACCCTACATTGTATACAAATAAAGGGTGTCTGGCGGCAGATTTATATTTTAAAAAACGAATATCGCAATAAGTTATAAACAGTGCGGGAGGAAGGTGGTGTCATTAGAATCACCGATCGTGCGGATTTCTTAGTCACGATGTCGCAGTGGTCGGGTGAGCATCGCGCGTTCGCTATTGAAGCATTTTTCAAGAGTAACGATTCTTACGTACTCGCTCGCCGACAGTTTTGTTCACATTTCAATTTTAATTGTACAATATTAATGTGTGTAATTATTATTGTAATTTAAACATATTGAACTGAAAATTTAATATCGTATATTACATTACTTTTGCTAGGGGTAGGTCTCTGTATCCGGAGACCATTAACGTAGGTAGGTGCACTAGTCTCGGGTGCACACTGGAAATGGATATTTTGATGAGTACCCAAATAGAATCTGACGCGAACCAACTACGAAATGCCACCATAGTGGTGGGGACCTGGATTCCGTTCAGCATACGCTCGCAGAATGCCCTACGTGGGAGTTCGAACGGCAAATTCAGTTCCACAAGATCGGGCATGACCTTTCATTGACAGTAGCGATATCAACTGCACTGGCAAATAAAAATGGCTAGATAGCGATGGATTCCTTCTGCGAAACCGTCACGATGCACAAGGAGTCTGTCGAGCGAAGTCGGGATAGGGCCGACTCTGTCCATAGACGCGAACACCGGAGCGATGGAAACGGACGCTCCAGCCCGTCATTCCTATACGTCTCAGACTATTAAGAATAGGACTAAGGTATTCCCTGCCTGTCGTACAAGGCGATTAAAAGGGTCCTCAGGGTCGTGGGCTTTGAAGGTAGGGGCTCTCAGAGCTCAATAAACGAGCCTTACGAGGACGACAAATACATGGTGTTTTTGTATTTGCCGTAGCCCAGCGTAGGAGCTAAGGAGAGCTTTGCCCATCCGTGGGATGTTTTAGCCAGAGTGCAGGGGTGGCCCCGGTGCATTCTGAAGAAGATCCCAGAGCCTAATACACCGAGTGAGACCACCGAGAGGATTTTAGTGGGTAGAAGCTCCACATAATCTTGTCTTCTCCCCAGAAAGAAGCAAAGTATCTTTTAAGATTACTCCCGCGAAAAAAAAATGTACTACTTCTGCCGCCAAACAGCAGTGAGCAAATATCACCATTTTCCGGCTTGAAGGGCATCGTAACCAATGCAATTACTGGGGTAACGAAACGCAATATCTTATTTTTCAGGCTCCTAGCGCTTTGTTGTGTAGTATGTATCATCCTAACAAGCAAGCCTATAGCAAGCAAACCTATAGGCAAGCATATCGCGTCTAGCAGCTCGTCGCATAATTGAATAAAAAAAACTTGCAATAAATACACTATCTCGTTTCTATGGTGGCTGTTTTATATTACAACTAAAAGAACAGTACATTCTTCAGGTAAGAAATAATCCCGTCAATATTAATGAGTATCTGATGAGGACATTCATAAAGCTCCGTTGGGTGCCAATTAATAGTTCCAATTTAAAATATATATGTAAATATATTTATTAAAGTGAAACTCTATACCACACATAAAAGATAGCTCGTTCACACTTAACGAGGAAAAAAATTAATAGCCTCTGTTGGCGATTCGATAAAAACAGATATCATCAGTGATGAGAGGAGTCGAAGGTGTTGCTGGCATGGCGGCCAGCTTTGGAAAACGTTTGGTTATATTAGCTCTTACATGTCTATATATTTTCACTCAAATTAAGGTAAACCAGTATACGCGTGTGTTTTTCATATAATCGCGTAGTCAACGGCCGCAATCTCTTAGCTTTATTTTATACCATACAGACAACGAGTAAACTACAAAATAAAAAGTTTATATAGAATATTAGTTTATTAACTATCTAGGATAACATTTTTTGTATTATAGTTAAAAGTTAAATTTACTGAACACACTTCAACTCTACGTAGGTGTAACGTAGACTAAAAATAATAAAAACATGTTTGAAACTACACATGTATGTATTAAAATAATGAAAATTCTTGTAGTAAAATGAAATAATCTTTCACTTTATTTAATACTAATACCAAGGGATAACAACTATAACAAATATATTAATTCTATAATAATTCTAAACGATCATTTATTTATATTTATGCGCCTATCCTTTCTATGTATATTAGCAAAAATAGGCAAGAATCATTTGAAGTTTTGGTAGAGTTGTATTAAGAAAATATTGCCAATGATATAAAAAACTAATAATTATAAAGTAAACTGATGTGGTACGATGATGTTTTAAGAAAAGATGTCCGTTGCTTGTGCTTCAATTTAACGCTATTCCAACATTTATCGGGCTAAAGCTCGTAGAGATATAAGCCTCTTTCAAAAGCAGAGCCCAAGCGAAGTTTAGCGGTTCCAGAGGCTTCAAGCGCTGGTAATATTTTTTATAAAAGACACTAGTAGTGATTGCGTTTTCACAAATCCTATTAAAAAACGAACCGAAATAAGTCATGGTAAACATAGTGCACTTTCTCATCATATAATGTATGCGAGGAAATTTTTCAAGCCATCTATTATTAACGAAAATAATTTTTTTTTAAAAAATTGCTACGCATTTATTGACATCAAATAGTAGAAAATAAATATCCTATTGCAATTCATGGAGCACGTTACCTACTATATAAAACTGATGACCGGAACGTGATGCTTAGAAAAAATGTTTACTGGAGCTTTATGGCGTGCCGTGAAGATCCAGCTGGTCTTATCAATTCGTAGCATAAATTAATTGTTCAGTCCTTAGCGAGGGTTGTGGTACGCAGGTCACCGCTGCTCGGTGTGGCGAGTCGCACTGCAGCTCGTGGTGGCCAAGCACTACCAACACGCTCCTGAGCGCCGCCGTAAGCCCTCGCGCTTGTCGACGACAGTGAATGCACTGATATCACCTGATTCAAATTGATATTTGAATTTCAACGTATTGCTTTATAAATAATATGGCAGAATGTTCATTAAAATAGTATATGTACGCCCGGTATAGAAAATTATTCATTCAGATTAATTCAAGAATTTACTTAATTAATAAAACAGGACAAGTCGCTAAAAGCGCTTCAAGTTGTTCTAAAAAATTTGTTCGTAAAGAGTGAAGTTTAAACAAAAAAATTATTGCGTAAACAACTTGATGGATTATCGCATTATAAGGGAGCAAAACTAGACTCCACCTAACCTGGGAAAGCTCCTGTTTTACTACGCTACAGACACTTTTGTCAGATATATCCTTACATCATTGGAGCACTGTTTAAGATCATCTTCCTCAGCTTTTATTTATCTACTGCTGGATCTGAGTCTTTCCCAGTGCCATCCACTGATTGCAGTCCTCAGGTATTTCCAATGTGATTAACTTATTCTAATAATCTTACCCTCGATCTATGCCGAAGTAGGGGACGACTTTCTGTTGATGACGCATCACCTTCAATGTCTCTGCTGTTATAGCCTTGAGCCATTCGCCAAAATATCAACATGGCTATCGCCAGAGCAGTAGCATACACAAAGAACTCTGAAGCCTAAATAGAATATAAACTTATTTATTAACGTGAAATTAGTATAAATTTATATTTCATGAGGGACTAGCATATATACTATTATTGTTGTTAATTATTGTATTTGTAATATTATTCTAAAAGGATCTTACCCTCGACACAAATATTTTCGTTTGTGCTATCAATATCACGATTAAGTTCCCAAATGCTACCGATACATACCACGCGGCGATGGTTATGGTCTTCATACTTTTAGGTGCCTTCAATAACAATTAATTATATTAATATCTGCGAATAATCTAAAATAGGCAATTAGATGTAATAGCACAGTAATGTTGTCGGAGTAGCTAACACAAGAATATAGATAATTCTGAGACTGTTACTTAAGGGGTTTATACATGAAATAATTTCGATAAACAGGTTAATCATACCTGAGTAAAAGAAAATTCTAATCCTGATACAGCGAACATAATTTCAGCAATTGATACAAGGAGATACTGGGGCACTATCCATGCGAGATGCAACTCATTAGGTGAATTAGGTGCGTGGAGGACCGCGGCGTCCAGCCTTCCGAGTCTCTCTCGCAAGCACAAGATGTACACACCACCGGCGCGAACGAAACCCTCACCAGAGCCTGATAGTTCACCATTTGCACTCGTCGCGTGCCATTTAAATCTAATGAAAACGGATGTAATTGTACATTAGATCTTTATACTGCAAACATTTTAATATCTTTAGTTCATCTATAAATGAGGGAAGGAGAAAGATGCATACATGAGAAATGTGCTTTAAAATATTTGATAATCTTACAATTAGGTTGTGTGATACAGAATATAGCTTAATAAGTGGTTTACTCACTTTCCCGGTTGTAAGCACATGTAGGCAGACTCCCCAATGTGGTCGATGGGCGCATCGGACACGTAGTATATATCATTGAGCCTCTTGTCCGTTTCTACGGTTATAGTCACATTTTTGTTCGGTCCCGTATCACCCACGTACACGACCCTTAGTATACAAAACTAATTATAAAATCTATAAAGAATATCCGAAGATATTATACCATATAGTCTGAAATATACACCGATTCAGACTCTTTTCTTTCATTCATTTACATATAGAAATTTAAAAGGACAGAGAAAACATTTCCGTAAGTACTAAACTTTAAAATAATCTTACAGGAAGATACATTAGTGAAAGGAGCAATAAAGGTTTTTAAAAAATAGTATATTCGTAAATACTATAATAAGAAAATAGTAAAAAGAAACTTTGTCAAGCAAAAGATTAGCAGCCGTCGGTAACTCACTTAAGTTTTGGTTTTCCTGTCAAGGATTTGCCAAACTGGTTTGGATCCATGAAATAAAATCTTATTTGGTCATCAGAGTTCTGACCGATGATTACAGGCATAAACTGCAAACGTTTATACAATACATAACTTTATTATAACTTATCTTTATATTAGCAACGAATAGCTGCATCCAATAATATTATTGTCCACACTCTTAAATCACAGATAAAATATATTGAATGGTAACATAGATACAAATATTTATTCAGAACTATACATAATACTACCATTTATATTATTCGCATTAAAAATCCAGTCGTGGTACTTTTATTATTTTTATTCCAATGAAAAAAGTATAATAAAAACAATCATACCATGCCAGCAACAGTGTGCAGTTCAGCTTTAACGACATTCTGCTTCATGATCCTCCCGGCGCAGTGGAGGGAGCAGCTCGCTGAGAGTCCCAAGTTGCGATGAGGCAGTGGCGAAGTGAGCGCAGTACCGTGGGTCTCCACTGGAGCTATACCCTCTCCCCGTACCGCTAATTCCACTGGACACGCCAGGGTATTCAAAACAACCAAACCTGTTTGGTCATGCCTTGGCACTTGCAACGTTGATCGCTGGACAAGTATATATAAAACTATTTCAGAACTTTCGTCTATGGTACAGTAAATATGTCTTATTTCAATAATTCAATACGAGCTGTGATTAAAACGAAAGCTCACCTTTTTCCTTTAAACAATCTCGTGAAGCAAACAAAATTCGTAACTAGTTTTAATGTTATAAACCAAATAAGAAAAATCATCATATTTCGTTCTCCGTCTGAAGTATAACTTATATTCAAGGGGCACCTTTCAGGTAACTGTACGCCTGACGTCGTAGCAACGGACATCCGTACGATGTAATATCCGCAAAGTTGGAATACAATCGTAACAGAGGATGGAGTTAAGATTAAAATGTTAAAAATATTTCTCTCGTTGTATTGTTCTAGATTTATTCATACTATCATATGCTGGTTTACTTATTGTCATTACAAAAAACGTCTCATATATTTCTTTTAATATTGTATGTGAGCTTTAAAACGCATCCTTGGTATCATAACAAAGGTACATAGTAAAAATAGACAAAACAAACTTTATTAAAAAAAAATAATTAAAGAATACTAAGTTATTTAAAAAAAAATTACTTCCTATAACAGAATGAAACAAAATACAAAAACTAAACTCTTACCTCTATTCCTATTTGTAAAATGCCAGCGGATATAAAAGCCATAGAAGCCAGCATTCCTCCGATAAACATCTTCTGTAGAGGCGGCAAGTCTGGAAGAATTGGCCAAACACCACCAGGGCACACCGGTATCATAACAAGAACCATGGCGGGGTTCATCACTTGTAGCTGATCAGGCATGAGGGTTATACCAAACACTTCGCTGCGCAACCGCGATGCTTGGAAAGTCCAGCGGGAACCCTAATAGTTTTTTTTTTAAGTTTTATTAAACACAACTGTAACTGTAGTAAAGAAATATTGGTCTACCACCAGCGATCACCGCGGTCCAGCAATTAATAAGAACCTTATTCTACCAGGTGGTAAGGAGGGAGGGTAAGCCAGTAAGTTGTTAGGAAGGTACAGATTATACAATCTGATCTATCACGGCTCTAACTGATGTAATTAATGACCCAGCGATAAAGTTCGCAAACTGTATCAAATGCGAAAAATTTATGAGGAACGCAAGCACAGGAAAACCGACTCAAAAAAAAGTTAATACAATTTTCAGTCGCTTCCGGGAAGCTTGTTATCGCAGTAGCAGTTCGCTTTATCGACTTTGGCAGACAGTATCATGTTTTATCTTTTCAATATAACATCTACAGTTGTTTTAACAAATACTTGTCGATAAAGAGCATGTATATATACTACAAAGCTACATAATAGTTCGTTAATAAATTCACGTTAGTTTGGATAGTAGTGAACATTTCCAAAAAAAAATTTATAGAAATATGTTATACTTGTATACTATGACAAGTTTGCGTAATAAATCCTAAAAGTATATTAAACTCTAATACAAGAAATTCTTCAGAATAAATAACGTCTTTGTTACAATTAAAAAGCGCTGGAAAAGGTCTTTTCTACTGTGAATGTTTCGTACATCTTATTTGATTTTTCTCTCAGCATTTTCTTCGATAAAAGCATTTTAATAACAGCTGGATGTTCAAGAAGTATTCTATGACTCACAAAGGTCCAGAACAAAGATAATAATATTCCAACAAAACTTTGTTAGCTTTATTAGAATATTACATACAAATCATTTTACATTTCGTTTCAGGTATTAAATTATGAAAATATAATCACGTACTGTGGACGGTTCGTTATTGTAATCACTGATGGTAGGTCTCTGTTGCTGGAGATCGTTTAGGTCTATTCCTACCGTCAAATATTAGTGTGCAAACATTTCTATGATCCGGATTGAACGGCGCTGCTGATAGTGTAATTACCGACGTAAAGAAGTTCAACACCATATATAACATCCTAACTAGCGTCAAGTTATGGGCATTTAGCGTCAGTTAAACATCTCGCTCGTTTCCTCCCTTAATTGAATTAAAAAAAAAAAACTAATACCATTATATCTAGTAACTACGACAGACAGCTTCACACTCACCTGTTGATCGAATAGCGACCAGAATATTGGCACCGGAAGATACAAATAAAGGATGGAGCAAACGATCTTCATGTCAGCAACCAACTTTTGGCCGTATTTATCGACTGAGTAATCAAGCCAATGCTCCAATGGACGACCGTCGGTACCGGGATCGTGACGTAAGCGTTTCCTAAATGCGTACTATGAAAAAAAAAAACTACATAAAAAACATATAGGTAACGAGTTTTAGGATAATTGGTGGTAAGTCTCCGTCGTCAGAAACCATTCAGATGAGTACCACCTCAACGCATGTTTCGGTCGCCAAACGGCAGTGTACAAACATTACTTTGTTCCGGTTTGAAGAGCGCTGTAGCTAGTGTAATTACTTGGCTAACGGGAGTGAACATCTGCTATCTCAAGCGACGCGCGCAACGTGGTGCTGTGTATATAATCCTAACTAGCACCACATTGTTATGGACAGGTGTATCACTTACCATCAGGTGAACGTCTCGCTCGTCTCGTTGCTTTACATAAAAAAAGAGTATTGAAAACAAAAAAAATTGAACTGAAATAAAGAGCATTTTAATATACTCGGTGTTAGGAGACCGCTTCCGGAAACGAAGACAGACGGTAGTACTTATGGCACATTTGATGATGCGACGGAAAAAAAATCGATCCTGATTAAAAAAAAATCATGTTATTCATGTCCAAGAATTATTTACGCTCCATCATGTTAGTACAGCTAAATGAAACGATAGTTTAATAAACAATACATTACTTTACAAAAAAAAAAAACCAGCAATGAAACACAAAATCAAAAACAGCTGATGCTCGGATCAAAGAATGTCCCCAGGCGCGGCGGGAACTCGAGACGGATTTGGTATCAATTTGAACCTTATTTGTAGATGTTTTTGATTTTGTGTTTCATTGCTGGTTTTTTTAGTAATGTATTTTTTATGAAACTATCGTTTCATTTAGCTGTACCCAACATGATGGAGCGTAAATAATGCTAATGAAACGTTTTAAAAATATGATTTTTTTTTTATCAGTATCGATTTTTTTTCCGTCGCATCATCAAAGGTGTCATTAGTACTATCGTCTGTCTTCTCCTAACACCCAGTATATATAATGTTTATATGCAGTTTAATATGAGTGTAGTTAAGACATTGTTTAGATCATTATATATTTAGTGTCATTAGTACTATCACCTGTCTTCGGTTTCGGAAGCGGCCTCCTAACACCAATTATATATCTTTTTTGATTACATTTGTGTTTTGTATACAATATGAATGGCAAATATATGCGTACAATCGATGGATTGAATATATATAACATTAAATTGAAATTTTAACCGCAGCGTAAATAACAATAATGTGGAATCAAAATTATTAGATAATAATTTTGATTCCACATTATTGTTACGAGTTGAAGATTCGATTAAAATTGGGTAAATGTTGATCTATTGCCGTAAATCAATTGACTATCCTAGATTATTAGAAAATTCTCTTTATACATAGATATGTATAAAGAGAATTTTCTAATAATCTAGGATAGTCAATTGATTTACGGCAATAGATCAACATTTACCCAATTTTAATCGAATCTTCAACTCGTAACTACAACGGATCTTAAACTATAACCAATTTAATAATTCACCATTGTGTTTGATCCACATGAATAATGTAATAGCATATCTGTTATAAAATTAATATAATATCAATAATGTTACTGTTATATTAATTATAAAGGGACATATGATATTAACATACTTCTAGCACTTTTAATGATGTCTACCTTCTCTAATAACGTTATGAAATAAAAAAAAAGACTAAATCGCCAAAATAATGTAATAAAACCTAAGCATGCATGTACTAACAAATTAAGAAGATAATGCCAATTTAAAAACTTTTATACTATTAACATACACAACTTTTTTTTTTTTTTTAACGAAGGTACGAGATGAGCCGGACGTTCACCTGATGATAAAGGCTACGTCTGCTCAAAACAACGTGGCGCTAGTTAAGATGATCGCCTTTGAGACAAAGAAACGTCTTGTTACCCTAGTAATTTTACTAGGTACAGCGCCTTTCAAACCAGAACACAGTAGTGTTCATACACTATTGTTTGGCGTCAGAAACCGGCACAGCGATGTTACCTACCTAGACAGTCTCTCGCAGCAACGACCTACATTAGTGTGTTTTTTTTTTATTAATTGGTAATATTTGCTTCAAACTCTACCGATGTTACAAAATCATATTTTAGGTACATTCAATTTTTTTTTTATCTTGCTGCTGCGTAAAGCTCGCCAACCTTGCAGTAAACGAACTTATTAAGTTGCAGCGACGTCGCTGAGGGTTGTGATACAATATATGCTTCAATAAATATCGGCAAAAACATTTTGTTGAAAGTTGAAGAGCCCTATTTTGAAGGCAGTTACTTCAAATAATCGTAAAAGAAGACCAATAATTACCTATAGAGCCAATAAAGTGTACAAAATTTGTACAGGGTCATGAATCAAGATAATTAATTAATTGATAAAATTTACTTGTTTTTCACATTTGGCAAATTTATAGAAAGCTTGTCAAGACACGTAATATATACTCATCATCATCATCATCATAATCATCATCATCATCATTATCAACATCATCAGTCGATACACATCCACTACTGAACATAGGCTTCCCCAAAGATCTCCATATCGATCGGTCCACAGTCAGCACCTCCGGTACCGCCGGGCACTTTGTAGAGAATCATATGGTGGGATTTGGGCGATTTCCCACCACGGTAGCCCAATGCGAGGTGGTGGGAGGCAGAGCCTCGTTCGTTGATTAGCAGGGTGCACCACGAGTAGACAAGGTTGGAATCGGTCCCGTGAGTTGTTATGCGGGACCTCTTACAGCCTCTTAGGTATAATAATAAAGCCATACTGTCCAAAGATAAAAAAAAAATCAAAGTATTATAATGAAACCTCGCTAATTTTAGATCTCGTCACATTATTTTATATTTTATAGGCTATTAAAAAAAAAAACAATCGGAGGGAAAATAATTGCTACTTGAACTTTAATAGTTCTTAGATATGTTGTAGAAAATTTACATATTAATCACTGAATGTAGATATTAATAAGAATTATATACTTCTCGTTTACTACACTGTTAACGGTATTGAATTGTAATTAATTCAAGCTTTACTTCTATTCTATTAAAATATTTTTAACTTTAACATATCTGCAACAATCTTACAAACATTTTTCCGTAAGAATGACGAAGTTCGGAAAGGTAATGGTGGTGAAATATGCTGGTAGGTCTCTGTTGCCCAGTCGATTACTGCCGTCAAACAGTAGTTCATAAACATTATTGTGTTCCGGTGTGATGGGCGTTGCAGCTAACGTAATGACTGGGGTGAAGAGATTCAAAATCTTTATGTCGCAGGCGACAAGCACAATGTGGTGCTGTATACCATCCTAACAACCACATTGTTATAAGCAGACGTATAACTTACCATCAGTTGAACGTGCCGCTAGTCTCGTCGGTTAATTAAAGTTTTTTTTTTTAAATGAATTTGTATTCCCAGCCGCCTATATATTCTAAGTTAGCAGAATCATTTGCCTATGGTTTAAATATTGTAAAATAAACTAGGTTCAAACCGCAGTCAATCTGTGGGACATTTTTTTATTTGAATTTTAATTAAGCTGAGCAAACATTTGGAGTAGCGCCAGCCCTGGCCTCGCATCGGGCTCCGTATATTAATTAGTAACAAATTGGCTGGAATCGAATTTTCGCATATAGTTAGTGATATTTATATGTATCGTGCGCCGCTCGCCTAGCTCGCAGCGCTTTGACAGTTAAATCAATCATACGATGTAAGCAATATTGCCCATCACCCCATACGATACTCGTATGTTACTTAATAAAGTGGCAGGAGCCGTTGCACAAATTACTTTACCCATGTTAACTTAATTTCCTGGAAAACCAACGCAGTTTTCTATTTCATGCTAAACAACAAACTTCTACAAGGTTGATATAAACAAAGTGTTTATTATACGTACCTGTTCATCATAAATTGTATAAAAAAATTCTACGTTTTCTCTAAACAATTGTTGTTATATAAATATCAGGGGTGTAAAGGGTGACGCACAACTCACGGGACTCGAGCCACACTCACCTGCTCATAATACACCCTGTTAATCAACAAAAGAGGCTCTGGCTCCTACTAACCATCATTGGGTTAGGGTGGTGGGAAATGGCTCAAATCCTTCTAAATGAACCCTTACAAACGACGGCCTCTAATGCTCGGCGATGTCCAGCAGTGGACGTCTCTCGGGTGATAATGATATATTACTTTAGTAGAGTTTCCCCGCTCAATATAAACGTCGCAAAGTTCTGTATAACAATATGAGATTTCACGTTTTTTTAAATTATTCCAACACACCTAAGGATGTCACTTACTCACCCAAGCACACGCCGCAAATTTTAAGGTCACATTATCCCTTGGTTGTTTTATTCTATACCAAGGCTTCCCCGCAACAAATATTACTGTAAATACACAATGACATATACAGAAATTTATTGCAAAAGATATAATTGCAGAAGATTTGTTTATGTAGGCGTTTTACATAGTTACACTTTGCATTAATATCGTATAAGACCAAAAAAACATATTACTTTTGTACTACATCCAGATTTTTTTATATATACACAGCACCACATTGTGATCGTTGCCTTGATTCATAAGTTGTTAAGTCACGTTACCCCAGTAATTCCAAAAAGATGCTACAACGACCTTGCTACCGGTAACTCAATAATACTACTATTTGGCGGTAGAAATAGGAGTTGAAGTCCTATCCAGACGGTGCACCAGAGATGGTGTTTTGACAGTGCGAGTATAGACATGTCTACATTTTACCAATAGAAACGAGGACAAGTAATGCAGGAAATCCGAAACCGAGAGCATAACACGCGTCATCGCCAAAACACATGACGCTGCGACGTAATGCCGGCGTTACAATCATTCCCATAAAACCTCCGAGATTCACCGTGCAGTAGAAAGTCGAGAAGAAACTCTGAAGGCGCTGATTGTCTTCAGGTAACCGAAACTATAAGCAAATAACCGTCATAAATATATTAGTATTGTACATCCGATTGTCATGGTATCCGCCTTGTCCAGGCGGAGATGCATTGGTGCTGTGGCATGATCATGAATTTCGAATGACAGCAAAGGCGGGTTAAAAAAAATATTCAGGTGCCGTGAAAAAAAATATCACAATTGATATTAGCGACACTCATTACTCCGAACATATGACTGTGTTGAGGTCGTCAAGGCAGAAGAAAGTCGACGCAGCTTTTCGCTTCTCCTATCGTCCAGGGCCAAATATTCGCTAGGGATATGGAAAGTTTTTACTGCGAACGCTTATTTTCTTGATTCAATTGTGCTAAATCATGTCACTTACCTGATCGCCACCAAATGCTGCTACACAAGGTTTTATACCACCAGTGCCAGTAGCGATCAGTGCTAAGCCAATCATTGATGTGGATCTGTAATAAATACGTGAATTATATTTTTGAAAGAGTATCATCTAACTATCTTAATCTCTTTCAAACACTGCACTGACAGTAACCGCTTTTACTTTAATTAGATTAAAGTCATAGCATAACAAAGAGCACGAGCACTTGATGTGTATCTACACTAGCACGTGTGAACAACATTTAATAACGAAAACTCTAACAAATAACACGATACCTTAATAATATGCTTATATTTTATGACAAGACAATTTATTCTATGAAATATAGGGCACTTACGTTGGCGGCAATTTCAATGGTGGTATGGCAGAGAAACACGTCAAGATCGTTCCCATCAAATATATAATCGAGAAGTATAATATCACTCTGTAACGAAATTAAAATAAAAATTTACTAACAAATAAAATGTACTGCCAACTTTCCATATGTGAAAGAAAGTCGTGTCTTTCGTTCACAAGAGAGTCACAACCATTTATATGGCACGCGGGCCAAGTGCAGTTTCGCGACGCAAAGCTGCATGACATCGAAAGCAGTTCTTCTCGGGAAGAAGTAATTTCCTCAATATATTTTTCGTTACCGGAAGCTTAGGATCACTGGAGATTAAATTCTATTCGATGCTTCAAGAGAACAGTGTTTATGAGCATTCCAATTGAACTACTGCGCCCTCTTGTATACTAAAATAGGTTCATAATATTAACCTAAATTTTTTTTTTATTCTATTTTAAGCCATACACCATTTAGGTTAAGCCGGCTTATTAACTGACATTAAGATAAAATCAATGACTCACGGGACCCTAAGCCTACCTGACTTGCTTGTGGTGCACCCTGTTAACCACCCCTCCAACGGGTTCCCGCCTTGTCGTGTGAAGCTAAGTGGAACCCTTCCGGTCAGCCCGCGGTGAAGGGCCGGCCGAAGCGGCCGCTCCTGGTTCGAGCACCAGTGGGGATAACTGGAGCTGACTAGAGCAGCCGTTAGCCCGGGGGCGGCTTTAAGCGGCCGGCTGCAAGGGCGATTTTATACCACCTCTGCAGCCAAGGTGGGGTCGGTGTCGCACCGGCGATGCCGCGGCGGTGAGGCCGCGGGGTAAGAGGACTGTCGGTATTATGATGCGCCGTTCGTCCTATCCTCCGCGGCCGCTAACGGGTAGCGGCGTGACTAACATCTGTCCGCCGCGGGGAGTCCGGAGAGGATATCTCCCGGGGTTTCGGTGGTCTCTCGGCGGGTTCGGGGGAATTCCTCGTCCGCACACAGGAGGCCGAGGTGGGGTCGCGCTGCATGTTCCGGCGCGCCCTGCAGAGGGGATTCATCTCGTCCTCCCGAGGTGGGGCTGCAAAAGCGACCAGCGCCGGTGAGGGTCGCGGATGAAGGCACCAAGCCGTACCCGTGATCGTTGTCAACGGGCGACGAGTCGGGAACATCCTGGGGGTTTTAGTTGGTGCGAGTGCGACATTACCCGTCCTTGCCCTCGCGAGGACGAGTATGCGTAGGCATTTCCCTCACGTAAAACAAAAAAAAACCCTGTTAACCAACAAACGAGGCTCTGGGTTCCACTAACTTGCATTGGGTCAGCGTGGTAGGAAATAGCCCATGTCCCTCGCATATGAACCCCTACAAACGACGGCTCCTTGTGAACGGCGATACCATAGGCCGTGCTGATTGTTGAAGGTCGGAAGCCGATAGATGTGGCAGCGCAAGGCCAATCGATGTGCAGATCTTTGGAGGAGGCCTGTGTCCAGCAGTGGTCGTGATGATGATAATAATGAAGGCGAAATTTATACTTGTTGCTATCATTTTAGGGTAAGTCTTAATCACTAAATAAACTTTGATAAAAAGTAAAAAGATTGCTTTCACAAGATCTAGATATAAATTTCGTATATCAGCTCATAACTACAGACTTTTTGCATTAAATAAATGCTCTCTGGGTATATGCGAACTTTGTTACTTCTACATCTCTTTTCTTCTATACAAATTAATATATTTTAAGTAACGTTTACTCACCTCAGAATAACTTGTACATAAATTAAGTTTTGTGTTTAAATACAAAAAAAAACTATTGTATATATAAAAATGGATGGTCGGATAGTAGTCGATAGATGCTGTAGCAAGTAAAATTATGAAAGTAGAGAAACTAAATATCGTGTCCTAGTGATTTTATTTAACTAGTCTCGTTGTTATAGTCAGGCGTAAAATTTACTATCAGGTGAACTGTCCCGCCCCTCTCGTCACATCGTTGAATAGAAAAAATGATTGGTATGTACTAATACTCTATGTTTATAGTAATATTTTTAATTATATATAATTAAAATTAATAGCTACCGTCTATGCTATTTAACGTTTAAAGACAAATGTACCTGTATCTCCCTATAAAATTGTCAGCTAATATGGCTCCCATCAAAGGCATCGTGTAACACATCATTATAAAAATATGATATACTACAGTAGCAGCGTTTTCGTGTAGGCATAACACATTTCTCAAATACAGAGATAAAATCGCTGTAAATAAATAGACAGCAATATATTATACATAACATTTCTTAGCAAACTAAAAAAAAGGGATAAGAATTTCTTATTCCCTATATTGTAACTCGCAACAAGAGGTTTCGCCACTTTATGTAAATTTCTCTATAGTTCATCAGATTTTCATTAAAATGGTTTATTATATATATTTAATTTGGAAAGCGAATACCGTTTATTATAATCGTAATAATTAGTCATAAGAGTGAATCATTTAAAAAAAAACTGTGATATATGCATGCTATGAATAGTGTATGTAAATAACACAACCATCATACAATAGACAAAACTTACTCCTCAGTCCGCAAAAAGAAAATCTTTCGCAAAACTCCGTTGCTATTATACAGAAAATTGAAGTTGGATGACTGTGTAACATATTTAGCGAAAACCTTTTATCACATTGAATAATAACAACATTTAAAAAGAAAAGAATTTTCTTCTAGTCGCCTAACGAAAGCAAGAACGCGTTTCAATACTTCTTTGTTGTCGTACGTCTTAAAATTGTCAGTGTTAGGTACTTGAAATAAAAAATCAAAGACATTTTTCAGAATTAAAAAAAAAAACAGAAAACCTCATTAGATCTGGAAATCTACTGAAATGAGTTTTCAGTAGAATTATTGACTTAGCATAATTTCATTTTAACCATAGAGTGACTGATAAAAGAACACAATCTCGAGGGCATGATTGACCATATTGTAACCTCGGCTATGGGGTCAGCGTGAACCGAATGAAACCGACCCACATACTGGAGGACCTCACCGCTACAACAACCACATTACCTACTTAAAAAAAAAATAAAAAAAATATCCACGATTTCACACCCACACAAACAATGACCAGCTCTCTACGGACAACAGCACTTGACTTGGACCCCGCATCCGATTCCCAGTCTGTTCCTGTGACGAAAAACTTTTAAGTTTATAAGTAATATTACTGTAGTAAGCAAATACCGTAACTGTTAATCTTGACAAAAATTTAAGATTGAAACAATGTAATATGCGATCTTTTGAAAATTTTCACATTTTTTAACTTCATCACCTAGATTTTTTTCGTTTTTTATTTTTCTTTACCTAAGTATACGATAGCGCAATACTAACACGTCACTATGATAAAAACATTTTGCTGATGCTGGGCACTATCGTCACTATTGCGATCAACCCACAGTATGGACCGCATTTAGAAATGAATATTAAATACATTTTGTATTTGATCTATCAACTACAAGCTTTTAATTAAACCTTGTAGACACTTTTTTTTTTTTTATTATTTTTTTTTTTTTTTATTTACGTGTGTAACAAAATGCTAACGGAAATGCACACCCCGTCGCCAAATTGGGCCGGCGACGGTGGTAGTGTCGGACTCCAACCGACTAAAAAGCTTCACACGGTATTCCACTCTCATCCACGTGTTCGTGGGGTCGCGGGATAAAGTATTGCAGTTCATCCATGAAAAACTTGTAGACACGCGATTTTTTTTGTTAAAATTTTTTATCGTGAAATTATAAAAAGGATAAATATCTCTATAGAAATAAACTAACTACTTTTATTACTATTTATTTATTAATTAAATTATATTAAAACAAAATACGATTCATAACTATTATGCATACATTTTTAAAATAGTTTGGGACTTATTTCCGGATCAGGATCAGGATAATATTGAAGTAAATCTGCAACAGGTGCTTCCTGGTCTTCGTAAAAGTCACACGCAAGCAGATATTCTCGTTTTGAATAATCATCACCTTTGCAAAACATTTCACCTGAAATTTTTCTCAAATTTTATTAGAGAATTAGTGGGAGAGAAATACTATTACATACTCAATATCAAACATTTTCAAATATACTTTGTACCTTATGAAATCTATATATGATCTATATAAATGCTATGCCGCACCACTTTTTAGGAGCAATATATCTTTTATTCTCAATAGAACAACCAGTTTCTTTAATTTTCATTAAAAATTTTCAATAACTAACCTTCGATATCCATAATATGAACTGGATTTTTAGATTCTAATGCACCAACACAGTAATGTTCCTCTGTTAAATCTGGATGCCAATACATAATAGCATCTCTGCATGAGGTACCAGCTATAGGTAACAATATTCTATCCTGTATTAAGAGAAAACTTAAAAAAGAGATCCATCTTGTACAAATTAATCAAATTACACTTTACACTTACTTTGCATATTATTTTATTGTTCACAATAGGTTCCTTTACTTCACCAGTACAAAAAAACTTACGTTTCTTTCTCATAATAACTGTACTAATTTCTAAAACTGTTTTTATACTATTGCCTTGAAATAAAGTCATTATTTAAAAAAAAATTTAATAACTATGTGTAAACTATTTCCATAAAATAGTACTTAAAGAAATATAATATACATATTAGAATATCACTAGTTGTAGGTCTATGTTACCATACACCATATAGATAGATACCACCGCAGTGCCTTTTCCGGCCACCAACCAGTGGCGTGCAAACAATATTGTGTTTCGGTTTGAAAAGTGATGTGGCTTGTGTAATTGCTGTAGTATTGAAACCCGACATCTTATGTCCCAGACGAAGAGCACCATATGGTGCAGTATATCATCCTAACTAGCATCACATTATTATGGGAGGGTGTATCACTTACAACCTGCTCATTTTGTCTCTTAATTGAATAAAAAAAAAATTAAAGAAGTATTACCTTTTTCACCATTAATTGCCTCAAGTTCACGCATACCTCTTACTTGTGTTTCTCTGCTATTTTGTTGTTTCATGTAGCTTGCTAACCTGGACATGGCATCCACAAATTCATCAATAGGACCTAAAAATATTTTAATATTAATATCTGGAAATTTATTTATAACCATAGCCTTATTTTTGATTCATTTCATTTAAGTCTGCAGATGTTCATTAAAATAATTAATGTACTTGTGGTATGGTGCAAGCTCAGCTTTCTTTTCCCTGAAATTATATCCTCTTTAATGACCTTCAAAGAAATGCCTTCTATGGCAAAAGGGACTAATCCACTCTACTAATTTTTTTGTCTAATGTGCATGAGGTACAGCTGTGGTACATCATATACATTGGACAAAAAAAAATTGTACCTTACAATAATCAGTATTTTTCTTTATAGTTTTGCTTTTAAGCAAAAAATTTAATAAGACTCACCTGTCCCAAAACTACCTCCATCTAAATAATTTAAAAATTGATAAAATCGTAAAGCTTCATCAGATTCAATTTCATCCATAACTGGTCTCTAAAAAATAAATATAAAATATTATACCATGTAACCAGTTTTTATCGTGATACATACTTTTAAATTTTCTATGTAAATACACACCAGTAGGACATCTGCAGAGTTTTACTAATATAATGTAATTAAACATTTTAAATGGGATAATTATAAAATTGTGAAGTATAATATAAATTTCAATTCCATAACATAGATTTTTAGAATACCTATATTTTGGAACACAAAACTCAGTCACAATGTAAAGTTTACATTGTAAACTTTTAAATTGTCATTAAAAAAATATATAAATATTAAAATTGCCTCTATGTGTATTAGCTACAAAGTTTAAAATTAAATAACTATATCTTAATTTCATTAAATTTTTTTTGTTTTAACTTTACAAAAATAATTTTCAACTGAGATGAGATCTTTAAACTGCGACCAATTATGCGCGCTTTTCGATTAAAAGTGGCGACACTTATAAAATATTTGAATTTATACTAATGGTAACATTTCTATTAACTCGTGATATTTAGTAAGTATATTTCCTGACGTTACTCTGTTTAAAAATAGTAAAATTACAATCAAAAATTAAATATAATTAATGTTTGTTCATTTCCATGTAGCTTTATTTTATATGAACGATAAAACTTACAAATTTTCCACTCCACGCTCCAACGTCTGAATAAAGTGAATTTATTCTGCTTGGCATCCAATCTAAAGAAGATCGGGCAATTAAAACAGGGTGCTAAAATAAAAAAAATTAACGGTGATTACCCTACTAAATAGTGGAATGAATCAGATGATTTTAAATGCTTCGTAGAAAATTACCATTGAAGCTAATTTCGCTGTTCCATAATTAAAAATTAAGAGTAAAGCAACTAAGAAAGTTATGAAGTACATTTTATTAATAAAACACAACTTTAAAAGTCAACAACACTGGCTTCAATAGTTGGATAAATGACATAAAATAACGAGCGTTTGTTAAAAGTTATTGCCTACTGAATAATTATCGTTAAAATTTAATTGATGTAATAACATGTGCATGTTAAAAAAATACATATAAATATTTTTTTAAAAACGCTTAAAAAGTTGTTAAATGGTAAAATTAACTATGTGAAGTAATTTTGGAAGGTTATTATTTTCGATTTTTTTATAGTTTGCAAAAAATGTTTATGAAGTAGTTTAAAAAAGTGGAAAGTCGAAACAAAATGCAATTGTATCAACTTATTAATTTAATAGGTTTGAAACTCAAAAAAAGTGTCTTTTCCACATTGATTTCTATTCGCTAATTACAATAATATTAGAGACTTAGGTTAAAAAATAATAAAAAGTCCTCATTTTACAATTTCTGAAAACCGATTTTTTTCATAAACAATTATTAATTTTAAATATATAATAATAGTAAATATAAACTAACTTAAATAATGCCTAAGTTTTTTTTATTGGTATTTAAAACTTAATTTTTTTGGCAGAAAGTTATTAATCATTGCTAATATAATAAGGCATAGTGTTAAGTATTCTCTAGTAACGACCGCCATTTTAGTTTTTTCATCGTATCGCTTAACAAGTAACTGCTACACTGCTAAAGTTTTACACATTTCAAAAGTTTTAAATGTTCTGAAACTAATAAAATGCATGTTCGAATAAGATGTTATGGGGAACCTGATCGAATAGTTGCAGTGCAATCCAAATTGAAAAAGATAGAACAACTAAAACTAATCATTGAAGAGAAATATAATATTGCACGGGAGTCTCAACGGTTATTCTACGGGGGTAAATTGGTAATAAAAAACACTTTTAATGATATTTTTATGCAAAAGTTTAAAATTAGATACTTATAGCATACTTTTATTAAAGTTTAACCGGCATAACCTTAACAAAACCACGTGTCAGGTGCCTAAATAATTATAGTTATTTTCGTGTAGTCAAAGATAAACTTAATTTGAGTAAACATGTTACCAATTAGAATTATAAAGCGAATAACTTTTATAGATATCATGAACTATTACTAGATTTTAGGCAGCGAATTGCGTCCGCGAGTCTAGTATTCGGCGAGCTATATCAATTGGTCAAACAACTAACATTATCAGAAAATAGTATAAACTAACTATTGTATTATTTATAGGTTAAATGCTTTCATTATCTTTATATTTTAAAAAAAAATCTCTCTCTTAGCTATTAGCTCCTAGCTAGTATCCCATGTGTGGTATATGGTGGGATCAGCTTTCTTTATTTTTCATATCCATTTCGCTCTGTCCTCGACATTATCGTCAGTAACTTGGCACTCGTACATTTTAAAAAAAAATTGGCAAAAAGCTTTAGTATTATTTTTGTCCCACATTGTTATATCATACTTGTCAGTGTTGTTTTTATTGTAACAACACTTAAAAAAAATTATAATAAAAAGCATCACATTTACTAATGTAGACTTGTACTAAACTTGGACAATAGCATATATAATTGTATTGTTCATTAAAATTGTACTCCCAAATTAATGTGATTTTTGGATATTATGAACTACCAGAATACAATAAATTGCTATTTATTTTTCAATAATTATATTTCATGAGTAAGCTTTCTTATATAAATTTATTCTTTAATTAAATTTATAATTCTATTTTCAAAACATTACAATGTATAACTAAAACTGTTATAAAATTTTATTATTTTTGTAACAAGTAATTATTATAGTTACTATCTGGCTATGGCTCTATCATACTATATTTATTTTATATAAGTTAAATAATGATTATATTTTAGCTGGAAAATGACTACACATTTTATGACTATAACATTAAGCTAAATGATGTTATACAACTTGTTGTCAACACGCAATTTTCTCCAAGTACATTACAGGAAGAAGAAGTAAATGTTATGTCAAAAGAACAAAACACTGAGGAAGACTTAAATTCATATTTAGGTAATGGTGAAATTGGTATAATTTTACATATAACTTAAACTTTAATTTTCTTTTAATCATTGTTTTTGATATTGTATAACATCTACAGATACTTTTTTCATTAATTTAGATGCTGAAAGTAGTTTATATGAAAAAGAAGATTTAGTAGATGTTAAGCATAATAAACAAGGAAAATGGCAAGAAGGAAAGATAATTAGAATAGTACATGATCCTATGAGTTCCAGAGAGGATAATGATGAAACAAATCAAAGAGAACAAGATGTAGAAAACCATCAATCGAATCTTAAAATTGGTGAAGATAAGAATAATGAGTTAACAAAAGTGGATAAACAAAAGACTGGCAAGCTCCTTTACAAAATACAACTAGATAATGATGAGTAAGTGTGAAAATATTGCTATTTTGTTAATACAGTAATAACAGATAAATTGATTTATTGTATATGCAATGGAACATTGTTTCTGATTGTTTATTACATGTTGTTTTATTGTTTTTCACATATATTCATATCAAATGTTTCAGCCCCATTACAAAAAAAACTTTAATTTCTGTATAAGAAACAATGAGTTGAATTTCTAGCTTAATATTTGTACACTTTTTAAGTCTTGATATCAAAAAGAAATTAAATCTGCATTATAATGTAAAAAAAAGTAATTAAAACTTATTAAGTGTTAATATCAGTATTTATGATTTAAATAACAATATTTTATGAATATTTAATTATTGCTGTCATAGATAATTCCTATATAACCATCTGTTGATGTGGATAGACTTTCACAATGGAATGCAGTTTATTTAAAATACAATAAAACCTGTTTTTGTGCAAACCTTTTTTATGTAGTTTTGTTATTGCGCTATAATTTTGTGCGAATTTTTGTGTTTGATTTTTATGTGGCATTGTGAATTTCTGTGGATTGGGATCAATTTTATGGAGCTTATTTGTTTAACAAGTGAACAAAGCAACTAAATTTATTAAATGACTTCTTCAATGACGCTTGCGATTTTAATCTAATTCATCACCAGATGTTACTTGATTTGTATTACGAGTGGCAATGAATTATTCAATGTTTTCAAAACTTATCCATGTATAATAAAAGAAATCTTTTAAAAATGTGTATTTTCTTGTTTTTGTTGTTTCATGTTTAATTTCTGTATTAGTAATATAAGGTCTAATTTGATGATTTCATGTTTGGAAACTTTCTTAATCTTCATAAATTTTTGAGGTATATTCTCTGCGACTTTTTATGCCTTCCCTATCTATCACACAAAAACAGGTTTTGTTGTCTATTTGACACTTTGTTACATATCACAAATGCGCCACATTGCAAATTTTTTTTTTTAAATTGTCTACATTATGTCTAATATTTGCTGACTACAGCTTGGTTATTTTTTAATTTACAACAAGATAATACTTAACAACAGTTTCACATAATTTTATGATGTACTTTATTAGTTAAAATGCTGTGGTTATTCTATGCACTGGAATTAACTACACTTTATCAACATAATCTACAGCCTATTGTTTTTTCAGGCATGAATCAGAATATTACAAGGAATCGGATATAAGACCACGAGCACGCACTGCTTTGGATATTAATGAAATTAAAATTGGCCAAATGGTTATGGTGAATTATAATATAGAGTTGCCAGATGAAAAAGGAGACTGGTGAGTAATTACAGTAGATTACATACAGAAATTGTGCATTAACACTTAACTTTTACAAGCTTTTTGCTAAGAATATTTTTTTTGATTATTCACTGTAATGATTTCATCAGGTACGACTTTAAAGTAGAAAAAATAAGGACGGTAAAAAAAAATACTGAGATTGTGGGAACATTGTACTTTGGAGAAGATTTAGTGCCACAACATAATACTAAAATAAGAGTGCATGATAAAATATTTTCTATCGAAGAGGCAGTTCAAGTTGCCCAGAGAACAGAAGAGTATAATGCTGTGATGAAAACGCAACCTGAACAAAGTATGTGTATAATTTTCTTTAATAAGTAATATAATATATTTTAATGATGTATTATATATATAGATTATGAAACACATAATTTTCATAATCTTTATAGATTATGAAAATTATGTGTTTTCTTTGTATTAGTAAATTTAAATACAGTTTTATTATTTATTTACTTACATGTGCATTATTGGTGGTAGGTCTCTATTGACAGAGACCATCCAGGTGACTATCACTGCAATGCCTATTTCTGCCGCCAAACAGTAGTGTGCCAGCATTAATGTATTCCGGTTTGAAGAGTGTTTTAGTTACTTTTGTTATTAGGGTAATGAGACCCAACATTTTATGTCTCTGATATAATTTATTATATTTATAAACATTCTATTACATTATACTGTGGAGCAAAGTAGTTTTGTTAGCTGCTCTAAGTTGAAGGCTGGTCACCAGCAGATTATATAAAAATGATGAGTATGTTTAAATAGACTTATTATACAAAAGTAACAACATAACGAAACTAAATTTGTTATATATAACTTAGTAATACAATAATATACTTAAAGAAATTAACTACAATCATTTAGCATTGTTTTATTTTAATTGTTATGTTTTGATTCAAGGGTCGAAACCAATTCTTTGTAATTTCTGCCGTGATGACGAGTCAGTATCATGCCGTGAATGTGGCTGCATTGTATGCTCAGGCAAGCACGAGCCGGCAAAGGTGATGTGGTGAATGCCATTGGCATCACACTTTTTATTTATGTTATTATGATACAATTCATTTATCTTACATACAAACAACACATTTTTAATAAGCTAAACAGATTTTGTAAGTTTCCAAAATAAGTATGAAATAAATTGACATAGATAAGTTCAAGTTTTTTATATTATTTGTATTCTTTAAATCATTTTTATTGGTTCTAGTACACAAAATTTTCAAAAAGAATTCTTACAAATCGTGTGAAAAAAATCAAAAAGGTGAAAATTTCTGGTATACAGATCCTATTATGCGACGAATGCAATTCGGGCTATCACATCGATTGCCTACAGCAACCGGAGAAGAAGTTACCGGATGGTGATTGGTACTGCCCGAACTGTGTTCGCGATACAACCGCCATAGTGGCCCCAGGCGCATCTGCGCAGCCTCGCAAGAAATTAAACACCTCCCGGGACTGGGGTCGCGGTATGGCGTGTGCCGGTATGTCCTAATCTAGATCATTTATTTAGTTTGTAGATAGCTACTATATTAAGCATTCTTCTCATTTTATTAGACAAACGATTTTATGCATTGATACTAATAGGTAATAATATCTTTTATAATACAGATAATTTAATGCTTTAAATCACGTAATAAATAAAAAAATATTGATTTTTTTTAATTTGTGGTTTTTCTTTAAATTATAGGTAAAACTAAAACTTGTGCTATGCCGTCCAACCATTTTGGACCAATTCCGGGAATAGAAGTGGGCATGTGCTGGAGATTTAGGATACAGGTGAACATTTAAATGTTTTATTTACTTTAAAATACTGAGATTTCGGAGTTTTAGGTTTAGATGTATATGTTAATACAATGAAATATTGATAATTAAAACTTGTTTTTATACAGCTGTCGGAGTCTGGTGTGCATCGGCCACCTGTTTCCGGTATCCACGGACGAGATGTTCAAGGCGCCTTTAGCATTGTTCTTTCTGGTAATGGTTTAGTTCTTATAAAAAAATTTCCACCACTTTCTAACTTGACAACTAAGTAAAATGGTTAACATTTTGGCAGGTGGATACGAAGATGATGTAGATAATGGCGACGAATTCACCTATACGGGTAGTGGCGGGCGCGACTTGTCCGGCAACAAGCGCACTGCAGGGCAGTCCTCTGACCAGACACTCACGCGAGAGAATAGGTTTGCCACATGCATACATACATACTGATAATAGCAAAAAGTCCAAAAAAAAAAGTTAAATATTCCCATATAAAAACATCTAAAATTAGTAATTATGTATTAAAACTATATTAAAAATTATTTAATTTTTTTGTCTGTTAGTATCATATTTGAATATAATGTAGATACTTTACTTTTCTTCTTTGTTAGAAAATACAAGTTAACTAAGTTAGGTTATTCATAAATAGTCATGTCCCACTGCAGACAGCTATTCGGTGAAGTACTACATTATGTATTTACACATATTTCATAATATATGTTATAGTCTTGACGGCTAAAAAGGTTAGATCTTTTGTTATTTGAAATAAAGGTAACATAATTGAGAGTTCATTTTTTGGGTCGGTTGCTTTTGATATATCATTTTGCTTGTCACCGATCAATGGTGAAAGTACGTGTCTGTTACAGCTAATAGCAGCATAATATTCACATCGCCGGCAGGCGCATGCGATTTAAACAGGTTAATAATCACAGGATACTCTAGCGACCTAAACCTATCTAAATAATAAACTCTCTAATAAGGTAAGTACGTTGAGATGAAATTTGTAATAGAGATTTCGGGTTCGATATGGCTAATTTTATCCGAAATTTCGTAATGTTGATGACGTGACGTAATGTTGTAACAAGTGCATGTAACAAATTAATATATGTGTAAACAGGGCACTAGCACGCAACTGCGCGGCGGGTGAAATATCGGAAGCCGGCGGTGATGCGGGCGACGCCTGGCGGTTGGGCAAACCCGTACGCGTGGTACGGTCATACAAAATGTTGCGCCACTTCCCTAAGTATGCGCCGTCCGAGGGTATAAGGCAAGTCAACAATAACAATTCTGTTTTATGTTTAAAAGTGAAGAAGGAACAGCACTCATCTGGTGGAGTGACATAATAATGACATAATTAATATAGCCTTGAGCCAGCTGAAGCTTGCTTATGATGAAGAACCGAAATTATTCATCATTATAATAAAATATTTCATTCAGAATCTGAAATTCTTCATTATTTTGAGAGGTAAATGAGTATACCTCAAGACTAAACATTTTCACTTTAGATGCACTATTGTGTGTTGAACACAGTAAATTTAATGTTTTTTAAAGTGACATAAACCTAATACACTAGAATACCTCAATTTTGACCGGAACTTATTTCATCTCAAGATGATGTATTTCTAAGTGGCTGGGTGAATTTCACTTTTTTATTACTATCAATTATAAAATACAAAATAATTTGTGATTAATATAATGATGTTGTTTATATATTATTTTAATTCATGTTTTTTTCGGTTAGATATGACGGCATTTACAAAGTGGTAAAATATTACCCGGAGAATGGATTATCAGGATACAAAGTATGGAAATATTTACTGCGACGGGATGATCCGAGTCCAGCGCCGTGGGAACGTGGCGCTAAGAAATATCCTGTGATTGTAAGAACTTAACACTATGATACTGTCAATCAATTGAATTATCCTCTATATATTTTAGTAACAGTTGAAATATTTTTGTAGTATCCCGACGGTTATTTGGAGGCAGAAGCAGAGAAGAGAGCACTTATGGAGAAAAAAGCTAAAACTACTAAAAGAGGAAAAAAATCAACAGTTAAAAATAATCTCTCGAATTATATGTCTGAGGAAGTGGCAACAAACTCAAATGTGTTGAACAACCCTAAAGAGGACACCACTTCCAGAAAATCTGAAATAAAGGAAAAAATAAGTTCTCTCAATGGACAGCAGACAGACAATATTGAAGAGCCCTCTACATCCAAAAAATCTACAAGAACTGGTAATAAAACAGCATCAAACGATGGCAACTTGCCCTCCAATCCCATGGCTGAGGTAGTGCCTTCTGATGAAACATTTACAAGTGCCAAAGACAAAAAGTTTACAAGTGCAGGAAAAAAATATGTTCTTCGCTCTAGAAATCTACCCTCCAATTCCATGTCTGAGAAAGTGGCCTCTAAACAATCTGTGTCGGAAAATCGGGAGGAGCCGACAGCATCCAAAATATTTAAAAAAAGAAGCAAAAAAAGTCCACTATCCAGTAGCAATCTGTCTTCCAATTCTACATCCGATGAAATGTCGCCTAAGGAAACCGTGATAGAAAAAAAAAACCAGCCATTAATTTTCACAAAGTTTACAAGAGCAGGAAAAAAAAATGCACTGAACCAAAGCAATTTGTCATCCAATACCATGTCCGATGTGTCCTTTAATCAATTTGTGTCAGAAAATCTGGAGGAGCCGACTACTTCCACGAGATCTTCAAGAATATGTAAAAAAAGATCACTGCGCGATAAAAATATGTTTTCAGATTCATTTTCTGATGATGAACAACAACCCCCCAGCAAAAAGAAGAAATTTACTAATGAACCATTGGAGTTATCAAATCGGCATATCGACAGAAACACGTGGATACGATATAATATAGGTAAACGTTTATTTTGTAAATATGCAGAAAGATTTGTGGAAGATTTTCCTTTTCAATACTTTTTACTGAGCATTTTTTTTACTGGATCATCTATTCTGAAATAACATAGATTTTGATTCCAAATGTCTCCACTAAAACTTAAAAATTTAAACTGTATGTAATGTTCACATTTTCTATAATTATAGGTCCACAAGAAAATAATAATCGCCCCAATAACAATCAAAGAAACACATTAAAATCAAATAAAGAAAATTGTGATATTGGTAAAAAAGCGAGCAGTTTCCTGTCATTGGAGGAAAGAAACACCATAGCCGCAGATTATCGTAATTCTAAATTATGGGCTGAGTGTCTCGATACACGGATTAACGCGAAGAAGGTTAGCCATTTTGTTTAGATCTGTAGTAATTAGGTAATAAATAAGCATTACAATAATTTGCATATCTTATGTGGAAGGTTTAACTGATTACTGATTTTAAGATGGGATAATTTCAGTGGTGGTTGATATCTGTTGTCAGAGACCTAGGTTGGTACCACAGTAGTGCTTATTTCTACTGCCAAACAATGATGTGCAAATATTACTGTTGTACAGTTAGAAGGGTGCTGTAGCTAGGTGTTATTACTGATGTAATGAGACTTAACATCTTATGTCTTAGACACAGTACAATGTGGTTCTGTATATACCATCCTAACTAGCACCACATTGCTATGGGCAGGCAACCAGGGGACCGTCCAGCTCAACTCAAAAAAGGTTTAAATTTATTATTTTTTCGATCTAAGTTTGAACCTCGCCATTGCTACTCTTTCGCCGCTGTGTCGTAAAAAAAGACTGAGTCTAATTATTCCAGAGGTTTGATAGCATACTTTTCGGTGCACATACTGTCACTCCATATATGGGATGCCAAGATAAGTGGGGAATAGGCTGTAATGTATAAATAAACGAAGGAATCTTTGGGTTCCATGTCTATATATCAGTTGATATCTATCGCCTGAAGATTATAACGTTGATAATTGGATTAAATTTCCATTAAGTTAAATTACTTAAAAAGAATGGAAAGAAGGATGCAATGATAACCTAAAACTCATTCAGCTTATTTCAGCAGTCAAACAGTATTGTGCAAACATTACTGTGTTCTGGTTTGAAGGGCGCTGAGGCTAATATAATTATTAGGTTAACGAGACTTATGTCAGCTGACGAGCGTAATGTGGTGCGATTTATAACATCCTAACAAGCGAATAGGTAAACGTTCCGCTTGTCCGGTCGCTTGAATTACAAAAAAACATTAAATCCAATTCTTTTCTTTTTTTTTGCAGGAATTCCTTGATTTAGTTGTACAGACATTTATCTGCATCATTTGCCAAGATACAGTTGTGAACCCGATCACTACGGAGTGTTTGCACAACTACTGTCTGGTGAGTATTATTTTTTACTGTCATTCAATCGGAAGTTAATTTGATGATAAAGATAAGATTTAACTGTATAATGTTGACACCGCGGCATCTTACTTAATAAGGACAAGCTGTGCTGGTGTAAATACAATGCTGGAATTATGCCACTTGTTTCTGATGCATTCAATATGGTTACCATCACGTTATGGTACATAAATTTGTAAATGCTTTTAATAATCTTAGCAATTGAGTTGTTAGTGCTGATCTCTTATGCTATATGCTGTGGCGTGTTAACTGATAGTGTTTGTTTACCAGGGTTGCTTGAGGATGGCAATCCGCGTGGGTACAGAGGATGGTGCTAAGCCGACTTGTCCTCACTGCCGGCACGAGTTCTCCTTGACGCCGTCTGTCGCGGACATCAACGTGTCGCTTCGGAACGCTCTGCGCACCATTATGCCCGGCTACGACAGTCGCAACAAGTAGCCCGTTGGCGGTCACGGCCGTTCACCTCACCACCTGCTTTTAAATTTTTTAATCAACGGATTTTAATTCCAATTTTAAACAGTATTTTCATAGTTATTATTTCATCAAGTTATAAGAATTCGTTTATTTTACTTCACCCAATCGCCAAAGTAATTTTTATAGCCTTAATGTTTTAAAATTTAACTCTAACAATTATGTATAAGATTAATTTTAAGTTTTTACTTACCGATTTCTATCACCCAATTGCCTTTGATGAGAGATTCACCTATTTTAACCTATTGCTACAAATGTATGTTAATTATAGTAAATGATGTTTTAACAGAAGGGACCAAAGGAAAAGAGCTTTGTAAAAGTTTGATCATTTATTTTAGATGTGTCCCCAATACACGGGCACGTTATAATGGATATGTCGTAACATCAAATATAAAACATTAGTACAGTACAACTTACTTTAATATCTTATAATTTATTAACATCACAGATTATCACTAACAGGTGTGTACGGTCTATCCCGACGGCTTCACTATGCAGATTACATCTGCTAAGCCTCGTGTAGATCGCTGCCGTTACGTTACATAGTGATGGCGACGCGACCAACGAATCTTTTATATTTGTTAGTTTCTAAATACTTTTACATAGTTACTTTTAAATAATTTTATATTGTGACTTTAAATAATTTTGTATCGTGATTTTAAATAATTTTGTATCGTGATTTTAAATAATTTTTTATCGTGATTTTAAATAATTTTTTATCGTGATTTTAAATAATTTTGTATAGTAATTTTAAATATTTTTTTATTGTGATTTTAAATAATTTTGTATCGTGTTTTGAAATAATTTTACATTAATAATTTCAAATGCGTTTACTTTTTCTATCATAATCAATAAAAGTAACCGGTAATCATTTTGCGAGGTTTAAAACCTTCGCTATATGAACTTTTTTTTTTAATTTAGATGAATTTTCTAATTTAAAATGTAACTTAATGTAATTTGTTATAAAATGTAACATTGTGATATAAAATGTAACAAGATTTACATTTTATATCAAAAGCAATTGTTAATGGTTTTACGGGGTCTAAAACTTTCTCTAGCATTACTTTTTTAATTCATCTTTGTTACATTTTATATCAAAATTATTAAAACTAACCGGTAACAATTTTGCAAAGTTTACAGCATACTCTATTTGAATTTTTTAATTGATATTTGTTATATTTTGTATCAAAATCAACAAAAGTAATTGGTAATGGTTTTACGGGGTCTAAAACTTTCTCTAGCATTACTTTTTTAATTCATCTTTGTTACATTTTATATCAAAATCATTAAAACTAACCGGTAACAATTTTGCGAAGTTTACAGCATACTCTATTTGAATTTTTTAATTGATATTTGTTATATTTTGTATCAAAATCAACAAAAGTAATTGGTAATGGTTTTACGGGGTCTAAAACTTTCTCTACCATTACTTTTTTAATTCATCTTTGTTACATTTTATATCAAAATCATTAAAACTAACCGGTAATAATTTTGCGAAGTTTACAGCATACTCTATTTGAATTTTTTAATTGATATTTGTTATATTTTTATCAAAATTAATAAAAGTAATTGGTAATGGTTTTACGGGGTCTAAAACTTTCTCTAGCATTACTTTTTTAATTCATCTTTGTTACATTTTATATCAAAATCATTAAAACTAGCCGGTAACAATTTTGCGAAGTTTACAGCATACTCTATTTGAATTTTTTAATTGATATTTGTTATATTTTTATCAAAATCAATAAAAGTAATTGGTAATGGTTTTACGGGGTCTAAAACTTTCTCTAGCATTACTTTTTTAATTCATCTTTGTTACATTTTATATCAAAATCATTAAAACTAACCGGTAACATTTTTGCGAAGTTTACAGCATACTCTATTTGAATTTTTTAATTGATATTTGTTATATTTTTATCAAAATCAACAAAAGTAATTGGTAATGGTTTTACGGGGTCTAAAACTTTCTCTAGCATTACTTTTTTAATTCATCTTTGTTACATTTTATATCAAAATCATTAAAACTAACCGGTAACATTTTTGCGAAGTTTACAGCATACTCTATTTGAATTTTTTAATTGATATTTGTTATATTTTTATCAAAATCAACAAAAGTAATTGGTAATGGTTTTACGGGGTCTAAAACTTTCTCTAGCATTACTTTTTTAATTCATCTTTGTTACATTTTATATCAAAATCATTAAAACTAACCGGTAACAATTTTGCGAAGTTTACAGCATACTCTATTTGAATTTTTTAATTGATATTTGTTATATTTTTATCAAAATCATTAAAACTAACCTGTAACAGTTTTGCGAAGTTTACAACTTACTCTATTTTAAATTTTTAAATTCATCTTTGTTAAATTTTATATTAAAATCAATAAAAGTAACCGGTAACAATTTTGCGAGGCGTACAGCATCCGTTACTTTGATGTTTTTTTTAATTTATATGTTCAATGCCAATTTGATTTTTAAATAAAAATTCTTTGCTGTACTTAAACATTTGTTTTAATTGTACTCTAGTCTAAAACATGATTGTACTTGAGAAGCATCCTACGATAATGCCAAGTTGCTTGACATAGGAATCAATGCCATGGGATAATACGTTACATTAGTTTCACTGTGTGTTGTGAAATTAATGTACACTGTCAGTTGAATTCCTGCTGGTGCTGCTTAGTGCTGTATGCAGCAACGTGTTACAGGCCCTGTTATCTTACACCAAGCCCATAAATATTCATAACACCAAATATATTTAAATGGCCAAATTCGATATGAAATGTTAACACTAACCGTTGCCAAGCAAACAATGACAATATGGTATTCGCAATATTCTAAGATTTTTAGTTTTTTTCTAGGTTTATTAAAACAAATGAAAAAGATATTGTTTAACTTTTCCCAACTACTAGGAAAACATCAAAACCAATGGATGCCCACTGACGGGACAAGCATCCCTTAACGATCTTCGCATCAATGAATGCTATGCTGTCCTGTCTAGTTGCTACTAGTGGCATTAACGAGCTCGTCAGTCCACCTTGTGAGTTCCAGCTTTTTGATGAAGTTTGCGCCGATAGTTTTTTTTTGACAACTATTGCGACTTATCGGATTCTAAGATCGCAGATCCGGAATCCGCCAGCTAAGTAGGGTTACCAGCTAATCCGTTAAATAGGTAGTGGTTATATGCACGATTTTAAAACCTTAGTCTTTATACGCTTTGGTAACTGGACTATTTGTCCTAGGAAACAATGAACTAATATTAACAAAATTTTAAGTAATAAATTATTTAGGCCTGTTGTAATACGTAATTATAATCTATAAATATAAATTTTTTAAACTTTAAAAATCTTGTTTTTTATAGAGAAAAGTAAATTTAATCGAATATACCGAAAAACAAATTCCTGCTTGTAAATATTTAATATGCAAATAGGTATTATATAAGCTTACTAAATTTTATAGGCGATTTAAGAAAAAATATGTACCTTGAGAAAGTTGACACTTAAAATATTTATTGAATAATATACGTTATTGCATAGTGCTTGACACATAAAAAATGATCAAATCATTTAAAAAATACTAATGCAATCAATTAATTTTAGATATACTACGGAAAAGCGACAACTTGGTAAATAAATTTCATATCGAATTTAACCTATGTACATAGAATTGTGTAGTAGCAATGCATTTATTGACAACCACAACAATAATACTCCGAAGTAAATTAAAATAAACTTTGAACATTTTTAAAACATAAAAATAAATCATTTATATGTTAATTATAGATAGTCTAATAGGTAAATTATATCACTATGTTATTATTTATGTATGTATAATTTCCATAGGGTACGAATTTATAGAAGAGAGAGATAATCTATAACTTTAACATCATAGCTGTCAAATGAGGTATGAACATAATAAAAAAAGTGTCTGCCACTACAAGTATATTATTATTATTATTTACGATACTATTAAACCTAAATAATTGTTATTTTCTACATAATACTTAAATAAATAACAAGTTACATGTACAGCCACGATTCTGCACTTATGAGCTGAATCTCTTAATTTTAAACTTTGAATTGGATATAATATCAATTAAAGTCAACAAATAGAATAATTGTCTATCTAGTAAAACGTCCGTCACACGGAGATGATAATCAAATAACTTGGGCGGCGATCACACGTCGCCAAATGTCGAGCGTTGTACTTAGAATATGCCACGGATATACAGAACGTAATGGCACTGCTTCAATAAATATGCGAATTATAATTAAGGCTCTAAATTTGTTTGATTAAAGTATTCTGTGAAGTTAGAAAGCCCATTTGAATGATCGTTATGATGGTGACCATTGCCGGAAAATTTGACGATGATCCCTTCTAGAGAGGTCCAGGTGCCGACAACGAGGCCCAATGCACCGAACAACACCACTATGACGTTTTTAATTATCATGCGTATGCGTTCCGAGTCGGATACGTAGTACCAATAGGTGCAACTCTGGATAAAGGCAGGGAACGCCAGCCCCAGCGCTGACAGACATAGTGCACCGAACAAAGATATAAACAAGTCCAATTCAGGAACGGCCGCTGCTATACCGACTGAAATAAATACATCGAAGCGATTAAAGATATACCTGTTTGAAGTATGAAGGTATAGGGAGAGGATAGTGTAGAAGTATTCTACGAGTATAAATCTTCCATAACCTTTTAATCTCTGTCATAGATTCTTATTAAGAAGTATGTATGTACTAAGAAATAATAGTTGAGTATAAAAGAGTAAACTTGAGAAAATTAGTTAAATGCGTTTCTTCTTCTTGAGGTGCCACTCCGACTAGCGGAGGTTGGCGGTCAGTTCATCATATTCCGTCCGGTCTCTTGCGAGGCGGAACAGTTGGTCTACACTGGCGATCCCGGTCCACTCCCTCATGTTACACAACCACGATTTCTTCCTACGACCAACACTCCATTTACCCGCCACTTCAGGCAAGAGGTAAAAAGCTTATTAAAATTGTGTAAATTGAGCAATAATTTATTATTCTAACTCTTGTTCGCTATGGGTCGTTCCCAATTCTGATTAGAAGGATAAGATTTATTCGTTTAAAATAATATGTGTGGGTACTAACGAGTGACGAGCACGACCAGTGTCCTCAGCACATACTCCCAGATGATGCGACGTGAGGAATGGATGCGCGTGCCCACGTAGTCGCCCCAGAGAATTTCGATCGCCACGTAGCAGGCGAGCCCGTGGGTTACGAAGATCGCGAACGCCAACAAGCACTGCACCACACTAGCGAGCCTACGAATTCCATAAACACACTACGTTAAATACATTCTAGGATATTGATTTGTCTGCTATTTTATTTAAATAGGTAATGTTATAATCATTATTGGGTAAAGTCTCTATGAATTCTTGGATGAAAAGCAGTAGAGTTGTGGTTGAGTTGATTGTTTGAAAAACCGACAGTTCACCTGACATTAATTTAATATAAATATATCTATTTAGTGTCTTCAATGGGAAGATAGATTTCCTATTTTGTTGTCTTCTTTGAAGAGCGTACTTGTCATATATACAGCTATCTAAGTACTATGCAAACTGTAGTATGACGACTTGATATGAGCTTCATAATTTAATTGCTGCTTTAAGAACGCGGCAGGAGTAGCTATTATCCCCTTTCGATAGTCTCATCTTTCTCTTCTCATATATAAATTATTTAATTAACATATAAACGTATACTTGGTGTTAGGAGACCAGTTCCGAAAACGAAGACAGACGGTAGTACTAATGGCACATTTGATGATACGACGGAAATAAAACGATCCTGATTAAAAAATATTTTTTTTTAAAACGTTTTATTAGCATTATTTACGCTCCATCATGTTAGTATAGTTAAATAAAACGATAGTTTCATAAAAATACATTAGTTTACAAAAAAAAGACAGCAATGAAACACAAAATCAAAAACAGCTGATGCTCGGATCAATGAATGTCCCCAGGCGCGGCGGAAATTCAATACGTATTTGGTTTCAATTTGAACCTTACTTCATAAGGCCACGGAGAAGGTATTTTTGATTTTGTGTTTCATTGCTGTTTTTTTTTCTAAAAAAGTAATATATTTTTTATGAAACTATCGTTTCATTTAGCTGTACTAACATGATGGAGCATAACCAATGCTAATAGTACGTTTTATAAATATGATGCTTTATTAATAAGGATCGATTTTTTTCCGTGGCATTCATACATATCAAATGTGTCATTAGTACTATCGTCTGTTTTCTCCTAACACCCAGTATATTTAATGTTTACATGCTGTTTAATATACTTATATTAAACTGCATGTAAAGAATCATCAGAACACTTGATATGAATCTCTGAACTACACTTGTAGTTCAGAGATTCATATCAAGTGTTGAAAGTTTTAGTATCATTATGTTACCATTGGATTGATATATATTGGATTAGAAGATATTACTCAATTTTAGGCCACACACATTAATGAGATAAAGATAAAAAAATAGATATTTAGATCAATGCAAGGTACACAAAACATTGTCTTAAGAAAACAGGAAATATATTTAATCTTTTAATTAGAGAAATAAATGTGATATTGTAACGTACGTTTCCGTTTCCGAGGGCAAGTTAAGTGTGATGCTGCCAGCTGATGCGTTTCCGTACCGAAGGTATCCGAACAAGCCCATTCCCACGTACAGTATGATAATGCTAATCATGGCACGGTTTAAAACGCCGAATTTTCCCACGAAGTCTTTTGGAGTTTTCATCTCATTTTCTAGTGGGAGTATCTGAATAAATAGACATCGTGGTATTAGTAGCACAGCTTTTATCCCAAACCCAATCCCAGGAGTGCACATCTAAGCTGAATCATAAGTGAACATCGGAACGATGAAATAAAATTGGATAATCTTTGTCAATATCATAGTAAAATCTTTAAAATAATGAAGTTATAATGAAAACCTTTACATCTTTAATCTAAAATAACTGACACCAACAAAGGAGTCATTGTTAAATTATATGCAGCTATATTATCGACTAACGTTATTAGTGTAAAAATAAATAATTACCAGTAACATGATAAAGATCTGTGAATAACTAAAAGTTAATTTATTAATAACACTTACCACACCAATGGCTTCTAATGCAAAGAGGACTGTTCCAAAGAAAAGTGGAAAGTCTCCAATTTTTCCCGCTGGCACTTTACCCTCGATCGTTGGTGTTTCTCTAAATATGTAGTAGAGAATTATACCGAAGCTGACGATTGTTACAGCGTTGGCAATAGCGGAGAAAGGCGCAAGGTATTTCAGATCGCGCACCCAGTTGATGAGCACAAAGGGCAACAGGATCCACATCATCACCTCGGTGACGCTAACGGTCAATCCGAATTGTTTCGTTAGTACAAATTGAATGTTCTCCGCAACAAACACCACGTAAACGCAGCAAGTGCCGATTTGATAAATTAGTAGAAATACGTTCACCACATGCCTGCAACAGTTAAACATGATAATGTGGTTAAGTTATTTAAGTATTAGTTAACACGTTTTAAGACATGAACTTTTTTTAGTGCATCAATTCTTGTGTCTTCTTTACGCCACTCGCCCTTTACTTGGTTCTTTTTCATTACCAAATAAATAGAGTTTGGATGGTGGTATAGTTTATTCGAACCTGTTTACCTACCCTAGAGACTTTAATTGTTAAAATTTCATCCATAATATTGCGTCTAAATTTCGCTAATTATAAACATGGCAGAGGGAAAATATCCCGAACGAATACTTTTTAACATCATCAGCTTATTTTTTTAACATCATGTGAAGTTGAGGTGAAATTTTAGTCGAATGTAATTACATAATACGTCTACATTATAGCGATTTAGAATAAATAAATGTTACGGTATAAATATTATTTTAAGATCAGGGACACAGTTTCAAAGCATTCAGCAAATGTTTCAAAACGATTAATACATAAATTGATACTAACGCGGCATATGGTGCACAGGCTTTGCACCAATCGGGTCCTTCGGAAAGAGCAGCTTCAGCGGCTGCCGTGTAAGAGAGAGAGGGCACCTTCCGCCGTTTGCAGAGCACATAGCAAGAGTCGATTAACACGTGGATACAGTAAGTGCACAAAACGCCGATTACCACAGTTCCAATTGCACCCACCGCGTATCCGGACTTAGAGAATGCGTGTGGCATTGCAAGGATGCCAGTTCCTAAACTGCCCTTTAGCAAATGTAGAAGTGTTTCCGTGTTCCTATAACAAATGAGTTAGTGGTTTCATTCAAATTTGCTATGGAAATCATTAGAATAAAAAGTCTGAATGTAAATGTAGGTATTATTTTATTTCCCGAAATACAGGAAATATTCCTAGTTCAGAAATCACAGATTTTCAAAACTCTGTACATAGCGATAACTTTTAAAATGAATACATATAAAAAAAAAAAAATAACAGGTATATATAGCTTTAACGGTCATGTGAATCTTTGTTAGTGGTTTTATGTTATGCAATTATATTATCGTAAAAATAAACCTATAATAAATCAAAGCGTTTAGCTTGAACCGATGCACTGTAGATATACTACTTGGTACGCAGCTCATACAGTAATACAACAGGTAAAGATAAATTTCCTCTATTCGTGATGTCCAAGGACACTAGGGTATTAGTAAGTTAAGGTATTTATTAAAAAAATCTGAGAAAACTTCAACACGATTGCAAAAACTTAAATCGATTGTATTACACCCATTTCTATAGTATGGTCTATAAATATACAATGTATACATTACAAATTCATTATGATTGCTTTCTAAAAGAATACGATTAAAAATAATAAACAATAATTCTCATTTTTGATGTCTATGGTAACTGTAATAAATGGGTTAACAGTTTGCAAATCAATTTATATGAAGTAGAGAATTAACGTCTACGGACGCTGTACTAATTATGCCATCCTTTTCAAACCTGTCTATATTTATTTCAAACATTTCCTTATAATACTTAACGGGAAAAAACCTTGTGTTTCATTATAAAAGTGTTAGTAAAATAGGCGCTCGGTAGTTGCTGCAGAAGCAGGAACAGGAACTGAACTGCCGCCGCAAAGGTTACCGGGCTCCATCTATCGCATATTATAAATTCATTACGCTCGCTTACAGCACCGCTGAACATGGCAACATTTTGAACATTGCTCACCTCAAGGTGCTTCGAAGGTAAACTTGGAAGGGATTCTTTGTTTCATAAAAATTACATTGATCAGTGTTAAATATAATTCCTAAGTGACAAATGATTGGTCATTGGATTGCTTTGACACCAATTCAAGATACAAATTTACTACGACCCTAAGATCTTTTTTACACTTTATGGGTTTTGGTTCTTCTCTTCTTTACTTGTTTATGGAATGTTAATACAAAATATACTCAATATATTATCAAACTTAATATAAGTATTTTATTCTATGGATCTTATAGCTTCTTTTAATTTATGCCTTAAGAGGGACCTGAAGGTTTTTATTTCATTCGTTTGATAATCAAAAACTGACCTATTTTTTGTTATAGCTTTAATCTTTATCTATATGAAAAAACTGTAATCCTATTTAATTATTTTCCTGTTATAATCCATATAAGCGATTGAATATAACAGTTGTACTCACGTAGTAGGGTGATCGACGACTCTATTATCGTACGGCTCATACTCTTCTACCTCTTGTAAGTTCTTCTCTTTCATATTTACAAGGAATATACTCTTGTCCGCGCCAGACCTCTTCTCTTCTTTTACCGGCGACAGGCTGCAAATCAAAACACAGTGTTAAATCTTTTGTTTGATTATGAAATGATAGATGCCACATCAATTTAGAAAACCAATGATCATCATGATGACACTGGAACTTGCTTAAAAGTTACATCGGCGACAACGTATAACCTTAACCTAGGGCTCTACAAGTCTTGTATTTTTAACACAGTTAATAGATTTAGTCTTTCACTTTAGATATAATTTGTAGTTATTATCATCCTGGATAGAAACTGATCAATCAAAGTTTATATGTTATATAACAACATTTTTTTATAAATAGTATATTTTACAGTGCATACCTTAACATAACTCTTGGCTATACTTGTCACTTATCTGTTTACCATTTTTGGAGATTATTAACTACAGCACTAACTCATAAGGTCGAATCACTTATAATAACACTACATGAGTTATGTTGGCTCGTACATTTGATCAACTTATCGCGACTACAAGATTTTTGCAGAGAAGCTATCGTGTACAACAGCATAGGTTGCCGAGCGACCCATTCATTATTCCCGATCTATTGATTGTTCTGATTTCAAAGGAAATTCTGCTATGCTATAGACAATATTCTACTGCAATAAGAAATGATATAGTGTAACACAAAATAGAGTACTCATACAATATTGAATGCCTTAATTTCATATAAACCAGAGAAAAGCTCATACGAATAATTTTCTTGTATATTTCAAGTATCACTTTGTCCCAAGAAACTATATTATATATATCAATGTTAGCCGAGGACAGGAAAAAAATATTATTGAAGGAGTATTGCGTTGTAGTGCTCTCTTTTTTTTTTTGTTCTTACCTGTTGGGTGCGAAGTCGTCCGGCTCGAAGGAAGGGTTGACCATGGATCGATTCTGTCGCGTTGCCCATTCCTCTGCCTCCTGCACATTACATTAAAAAAAAAATGTACTTTCATAACGCCTTTCAATATTACTATGAATTTAAAATTTTCGATACCATGTAAAGTATATTGGAATTGTGTAATACGTAGTAAATGGATAACGGAATTAGGAAGTTAGTGAACTTTATTGAACTACATAATCTAGAAGTCTTGAAGTGACTATTGAATAGATTAGCCCTCTTGATTATTCTATATTCTACCGCCTTTACGATTTAATGTGATTGTGGTTAATTACTGACTTAAATCTGATATTGTAGTAGTGCACGCTGCAGTATCTAAAACTAGTCAATATCCGTAACACTCGCTGTGGCATTATATTCAAAATAGTCTCGTGTTTTTAGTGTATCTATTACTTTTTGGGCATAATATTATAAACAGATTAATATATTATAGAGACAACAGCTGGTAGATCTCTGTTGAAGGAGACCGTGAAGGTAGACAACAGCGCAGAACCTACTTCTGCCAGTAGTGTAATGTATCTCATGTTGTTTTACTGTTCAGACAGTTCAATATCGTTATATGTACTTAGTGAAGAATGAACAGTGGTTACTATGAAATATTTTTGAATGATTGTTGATTGACGATAATATATTTCGCAAAGTAAATTTCATTCGTAACGACAACATGGTATAGTATATTTATAACACTATAAACACTTCGTAGAAGTCAAAATCGTGATGAATCTATTACAGTATTCTGCGTGTGTACGGTCAACAACACCGTGTATATATTCGAACATGCTAATCAATAGCGATTGTTGAAACCATGTCGTTGTGTGTTATTCGCTCAGATGATTTAATAGCTTCCGAAGAGCAAGTAACGTTTTACTGTTTGATCAGAAACTACAGGATCTGCGTTACTTCTAGATTTGCGTACATTATTCAATTAACATCTGTGGTCAATTATCATTCGGTTACGCGTTTGCTCAGTTACATTGGTGTTTCTTAATAAAAGCTATTTATGAAATCGTGCGTTAGCATTACTCTTTGGACTACATAAAGTAGAACTTCACGAAAATTAAACATATTTTTATGATACTCTAATATCAGTATCATATATGATAGTACTAAATAGTTATATTCGTTTGGACGTTTATGTTTAGATTTCGAGGCCGAGAATTATTAAATCAAGTTTAAACATATCAGGCTGTGATTGTGACGGCGATTTTACAATGGCTGTCCATCTCCTGACGGCTAATGAGCGGCATCCTGCGATTTGCTACTGTCGATGTCTATGCAAATGTCTCTATTATGCATTGTCCAAAGCGCCCCTTGATGCGCTGTATCCTCTTTGCACGCCGCCATTACCATTACCAGTCACAATGAGAGTAATATGATAAAACCCTGGCCTACTAATTTGTGGAAAACATATACTTTATATCATTTCCTGGACAATATGTATTGTTTTGCGATTGGAAATATTGTGTAGAGTACACTTATATATATGAAAACGTTGGCAAGTTTCAGTAGAGTACGGCGAAGGCGGGCGGGCGGCCGGCGGCGTATCGGTCGGAATGACGAATACGTTGACGTAATATCCCTAAAGAATTTTTGCCAGAAAGCTAGCGGAATGTAAATCATTATTTATCTAAACTTCTGTAGAAACTATGAAATAAAAATCAATTGGCGTCTACTCTTTGATGTTTTTAGCTCGATATTAGAATATACCGACAATCGAAAGTTATGTTCCGCTCAAAAATAAGCCTTTGTAAAACGATTTTCTATATTTAAGAGAATATTACATGTTTAATAATAATAAATTACCCAGTCGATGCGAGAGCATTACAGCACCCTTGTTCATGGCAGGATTGAAGAGACATATCCTAACGACATAGTCGTCACAGAATATTTATAGCTTTTTAATTATGGTTTGCAAATCGATTTCAGCTGAAAGAGCTCACGATGAATTGAAGTCTTCTAGTATTTGATTTAATCTTATTAATAAAGGCCAATAATATACACAATTGTGTTTGCCAATAATAGCACAGTATGCACCTGTCATTGGTGAATACCACGCGTATTTGTACATATTCTGGAGACTGTATAGATAATATTAATTATCGATTGTAACCGCATCAGCCAACTATAGTCTTATTTAGAGTTACATATACATATTTGAAACAAAACCGTACGATTTCGGTTTTATAGTCGTAATTGCTATTCGCCACAGAGGGGGCGGCCATTTAAATAGTCCATAAAGGCATCGATAGCTCGATAAGATCAGGATTGCGTTCACTTCTAGCAACACAGACGCGATTTCGCGAATCGATTTCTGAAACGTGATATGATTTTTTGTGCTTTCCATATAAATATTACTTTATAGGATTTGGGTATTCTGGGCGGAACTATTTAGAATTCCTATGGATTTCACTGAAATACGTAGCTGTTATTTTTTGGAAAGCGGCAGTACAAGTAAGAGTACAAGCTATGCGTAGTAATATTTTAAAGAGTCGCAGATTTGCTAGCAAAGATTAAACTTCCGGAAAAGGAAGACATCGGGCAACCTCTATAATATCGGGAGGAAATCGACGTTTCTATTAACAACAGCTTTCGTGAACAGGTGATATCTACAATACTGCTAATGACCTTGACTCTTTCTCCAACTCTCTTTTCTGCAGTTCACTCCGAGATGGTAGTCATTAAAAATTATTGGAACATTATCAATTGCAGTAGATAAAATGCTAATAATTGGCGGCAAAATGACAATATAAGATGAACTATGTATGATGACGAATTATTAAATTTTTTGCTTGAGGAATATTAGTTGTCCACAAATATCTCCGGCTGAAGACCGTCTGATTTCCCATCCAAGCAGTGATGTACAAGGATTTGGGTCCAGATTGAAAGGGTAGCTGTTCATTGCTATGAGAAGACGTATTGCTCATCGCCAAGTACAGAAATATACTATCAGTATATTGCGTTGTTACACGATAAATGTTTAGTTTTTATAAACATTAGTCTAGTGGTTTTTTTATGAGAGTTTGTGGTGAAATTTAAAAATGAGTTTATCTTACTTCAGTTTTTAGATCAATCTACAAATTAATAGTTTAATATCTCCATTCCAGTTGCGTAAATTGACGTTGACTGTAAACGGAACCGGTTTCCTTATACTATTGTATGCAGCAGGTTAACTTACTGTGCGTGCGTCGCCGGTTGATCTTTTATCTTCATTGAGATGAAAAATTGCATGAGACGTGTTTATTGCTTCTGTCTCGTAGGATTACGAACAAGTAAACATACAGAGTTATGATTGTGTTTATACTGCTGTCTCAAAACAGGTTTCCTTAAGTAGGTAAATATTGGTGGATACTACATTTTAGATCAATAATAACTACTTCATTTTCGGAAAGGCAATGTCGAGTTATGCGTCATTCGTATGTTATAGAAAGTAATATTGTTTACACTAAGCATGCAGCATTTGTCTGATAGAACAGATCTATTAGAAAGGAATGAACGAGTATCAAAGAATATCTTAAAGTGAAATTCAATATGGCTCATCGTTCCGCAAGTCAACTAGGATAACTCTATTGTGGAATAGAGTTATCTAGAACTCTTGACAACAAAAAGCCTACAGTATTCTTCATAAAGCCTTCAGTCAAGCTACGGGAATAGTTTTACACACAGATGCATCACCCTATGTAATTTCTGTTATTGAATTTGGAGACCTTGAACCAGGATTTTGGGCAGTCTAAGAGGGGCATTCATTGCAGTTGCTCTTAAATCATAAATTAAAAACAGGATTCAATTTAATAATATTTCCTCTAGAGGAAATGCATGACGATTGATGTTTTTAAAATGTTTATTGGTTGTTTAATACAACTATATATTAAAAGGAAACTAAATTGAATAAAACATAATTTCCTTTTAATATAATATTATATAAACAGTCGCCCGAGGCTTTATTACTCCAATATCAGTTACTTAAGAAGGTAAGAATTTATTGAATATTTAAACAGATCTCTTGTGCCAAGGGTTACATATGACTAAAGCACTAGTTCCTAGGATAACCTATGCCATGTGCAATATGGCTGTCACGACGTTCATTTTCAACGGCTTCCTGCCAACTGCACATTGGTGAAAATTTCCTGACGCATCCATATAATATAAATAGTGTTCAAACCACGTGCTTCACTGGCAATGTCTCATATTTGGATTTATAGCTGTTTAACTAAAAACGTTCATGTGTCTCCTGTATCAATAGGAAATAATACATAAATATTGTAATGTTTTGTGCGTGAAGAAACAAAACGGATGTATTCGTGGACATATTTTCTTCACTGCTTCCGTAGCACACTCAGTACATTAAGCGACTTTCGTTCATTTTGAAAAATTGGATTGGTGAAAGGATTTTACTGAACCCGCGTTACTAGTCATCATCCTCGTATTGTAAATCTGCCGTTATTAAGCCATTGCTGTGTTCCGGTTGTTAACATTTGAGGGCCAAGGTAATTTAGAGAGTAATGAATTTGATCAAACAATCTTATTTAATACTTTTGTATTATTGCAGGCTACAGTAATGATTATTTCTTACACATTTAATGGATAATAATATTATTGCTAAAATATATGTGACAGCTTATTTGCAAGTCGTATTGTGAGAAAACCTTAAATGTATGGCCTCGAGCGACCGTGAACAAGAGCGGCTTGCGCAATGAACGCACATTCGTCGACTAACTAATATGTTTACACAACACATTGCTGAAGGTGTTGTTGCAGATTGTTATTCTTTATGATAATGTGCATCAATAAAATGCTAACAATTTTACATATCCGCGTCGGGTTATTGAATAAATATATATTTCATACTTGATATTCGCCGCTTCTTTGCTGCTCATAATATAAAATTAGACTTGAAATTTGTTTGAGATATTACATGAGAGCAAACGCAACCGCAAGTTAATTTCTATAGCAATCGTCACTATAGCAACCGTATATGCGGAATGAAAATGTTTCTAATAGTTGGAAGTGTGATGAAGGATATATGAAATTCAAAAAATAGCCTATAACCATCTATAAATCGTCCGGGTTGAATGGTGCTGAAATATTCCTATGTGGAACCTTCAATGGTTTTCACATGATTGGTACATAAAGGAACGCATTTTCATTATGTATATAGGCATAGTATGTAATTTAGGTTTAATATTGATTTCTGTGTGCATAAATGACTAAATAAATTATTATTCTTTTGATGCATCAGCTATAATTTATACTAAAAAGAACATACACAATCAGAAAAAATGATTTTTGTACGTTATCGCCGCATTGTAAATCTCCTTTGAAGCGTTCAAGCGCACCGAACTCGAGACGTAGTGCTGCGCTAGTAGTAGTGTCGCGTCATGAAAGTGTTTACTCAAAATAGACGAGGTGTTTTAATAGTGGAAATTTAATTTTACATGCTATAATAATAAATAATAGTCTGATTTTTTATTCCCTATAGGAAATGGCAGAAAAAATTAACCTTTGTCTTGATCTATATGATACAGCAGAGGGATTCTCTTTTATATATTTGTATAGGCGTAACTTGTTTCATTTGCGGGAAATATAGCACAAAAAAGAGGTAAGGATTGGTTATGCTAGACTTGCAAAAACTAAAATGGCCGCTATACCAATATAATCGCTTTAGGATAAGGCCTCTGTAATTTACGCACACGACGACATACGCGCTTATATTCGTTTTTATCTTTCTATTCATAAAAGTGAATATTAAACTTCTGTTTAATTTTACTAGAAATCTATCCTTTCTGTTCACTAGAAGTCCGCATTTCACGTGTATTATGACAAATGCGACGCATTACTGTGCCAAAAAAGTTGGCGCCGGTCGCCGCCGCTGGCTTCCAGTCAAACGGTAGGAGAGAGACATTAACGTAAGCCTAGGTTAGATTACCCCCGCCCTGTAGACTCGGATTAGTAGGAATAGGACTAAGGTAAGCCCTGACTGACGTAGAAGGCGCCAAAATGAGAGAGAGAGAGAGGCTTTCCTTGAGAGGGGGCCTTTATCGTTCAACAAGCGAACCTGCTAAGGAGGGTTAGGCTCTTCCTTAGAGACTTGTTAATACAAAGTAGAGCCGGAATTTATCTGAAACGTAACAAGTAACTAATATTTATAAAAATAGGTATATTACTTTACATTTTTAAGTGTATTATAAAATTTCATTGAACAGAACCAGTATCCGTAAAGGTCGACTTTTTGTCACGGTGCTTCTAGCATCTGGCTGGGTGCCAGTGTTTTTGACATTTTTTTGGCTTCATCATCTTTTTTAACAATCATCATTGCCAGAGGTTTTTTTTTTAATCACAGCGGTCGTCAAGAGTCTAATGCACCGATTTTCATATTACAATTTGTACAGGTTATGCAATATACGCTTTTGTGGGAAAGGACAAAAATTTTGATTTCAGTCTTCATGAATTTATCTATTTTAAAAGTAAGTAAAATAGCTGTTTAGAATTATTTACTCTTTATTATTATATAATACAATCTCTGCGATAGTACCTTATGTAGTTTGCGTAGACCTTTTGAGTTTCATAAGCAAAATGTGTGGTGCGATACACAAAGATAAATTATACATGAGCTAAAAGTACTAAACTGTCGATTGTTAATAAAAATTCATTTAATATTTACTCGTATAATGTTAATATATGGACATTGAAGCAGAAATATAAAATAACGAAGTGCCCGCTGGCAATGTCCGCTCGAAGTGATAACATTGTCAAACTTCTTATTCTGGAGTTTACTTTGTCTACTATTTATATATCCATTTATCCATAGTGTGGGTATAAATAATAAAAAGGTTGTTTTTTTTTTAATTAATGATTTTTGTAACTATTTGTAACGATTGCCCGCCCGTTATTGGCTGTAACGCCTCCGTAACTTAATTTGGAGAAGTGCTATAAAATCCATTCTTAGCTGAACTTTTGAATGTTTACTTCTAACAGTTTTGGAGATTTTGTAATGAGTCAATGAATCTTTGGATATCTCCTATATATGTAAAGATTTACTGTAAATTAATAAAGAATTGCTTAAGTAATATATTAAGCATTATTATGTCATCGGTATATTTTATTTGGATATTTGTCGTATGATTTTACGCGAGAACTAATAGTGCAAGCGAGTAGAAATGTCGTGCAAGTGCGTGCGACCGCTCGCTGGTTGCTTGTACGCTAGTGCTTTGCAACCGGTGCGGCTGCGGGTGAAAGGGGTGTGGCAGTGGCAGCAGACCGGTCGGCGCCGACCGGTCCTGGCTGCTTCGTACGATTGTGGAAAATTTTGCGCTTTCTTCTGCGCCTAAGCTCACTACAACTGCAACTTGCACTGCGCTTTGCTTCTCGAGTCCCAAATACAACCATGCGTCACTGACGACGATTGTTGAGACCACTCTACTGAAGAAATAATTCTTTATGAAAATGATATAAAAAATAACTTCCACTCTGTTTTTGCTCTTTGACTCTGAGACGATTCCCAAAGTTAGACAATCACGGTACAGTTAAGTCAATTCACAAAGCGGACCGGGTGCGATGAAAGCCCACAAAATATATATTACTCTTGTACATTTTCCTTCATTAGGGGTTCAGGGAGGACCTAAGCTGTACAGTACAGACGACAGTCTTACAAACGGAATCACGGTTTCCACACTTTAAGCTATTTCTGTTTGATATATATCTATGTCGTTATTTATTTAACACAATTGTCACAGAAAAAAGAGAAATATAAAATTTGTAGATTATCAATCTCCACCACGGTTGTGCGCGAAGCTTTCCCCTGGTTTCGGCTAAAAGCGTTGAGTTGTATACCGTGAAGTTTTAGCCGGTACGAATCAGGCTTTACTTCTCTGTTGTCCCCTCAGAAGAAAGGTACCGATGCAGAATTTTCCCACGAAAAAAAAGTTATTAAACTGCATTGGTTTGGTTTATTAATCACAACAGTTTTCTAGTTTATAACTACTAAGGGCGCAACGTTGAGTATAGTTTATTATCCTACATTGTGAACGATTTAGTAAACGTATCGCCTGTCTTGTCGGTTTGTAGAATTAAAATAGAAAATAAGCCCCAATGATTTATGATTTTATGTGACATGTGTGCAGTATTAGTGTCCGCAGGCCGTATTCGCGGCGTGAATTGACAACTGGCTCGCGGGGTACCATGCCCGGCAGCTCGGAATGCAACATTTGTGCAATTATTGGCGGATTGGAGCCACGCCGGAGCCTTGACGCGCGCACCGTTAACACAGCGGACTGGTTATAGCCGGATCATGCCGGTTTGCAATTACTTAATTCAACGCGTGCGCAGCCTGTCCCAGTGAGGCCTTTCCATAATATATTAACAGAATTTATTAATTCACCTTTCCACTGCTTCGCGACAAGCATTCGCTCCTTATAAGAATGTAGCATAACATGTATTCCATATCTCATACGATTTTGTCGTATATTCTAATTCATTGTTTTAAAATCTTAATACAGTAAAAAGTTTTGGACATTACATCAAACAGTTTGAAGTCGTTTTCAAGAAAAATAAAATCGGGGTCACGGTTAACTTAATCGTAAATATCATATGCGTGTATGTAAAGATATAAGAATTCGATACCATGTTAATATAAATGAAACCTTTTATGTTCCTTGAAGTGTTGTAAATCGAAATGACATATCCCCTTCTTACAAATAACATAAAGGGGTATCAGCTACAGAGTTACCTAAACCAATTAAGGTCAAGAGACGAGTATATATCTGTCGGCGAGCTAATGCACACATCCTGCCGATCAGTAAAATTGCAATATAATACAGTGCGAAGCAGCCGCAACAAGTAAGACGAGTTACATCCCTTCAGATACAATAGCCGATCAAAGTGCAAACCCTCACAGAAGCTGATTTTGGTAACAAACATTCTCTCTCATCTCTCCCATGCGGAGTAATTTCATATCGTATTTGTAAAAGGTTTTCTATGACAACAATAATTACAAGACATTATACCAAGGATATCGTCAGTACGAAATGTTATGTTTTCCATAGCCGTAAAATCTTAACAATATTAATATATTTCATATAGGAAAACAGATAAATATATATCATCTGCACATGATATAATCATATGATTTAAGCAATTATTATTAATTCCAGTTTCGACTTATAATCAACTAATTACTGATACATGAGCTAGTTAATACCGCTTTTTACCTACAGCCAATTTTTTTTAATGTTTTTGCTTATGTTAATCTATTATTATTGCTGAAATTCTTTGTTTCATATATTTCATTATACAGTAATGAATATATAGCAATAATTTAATAACATGTTTTTCTAACTAATATTCCTTAAGAAGTAAAAAATTTAAAATAACCAACTTATCAATTTATCTGACAGAAAATTTGTAACTTCAAGTTTTTTACATTGTATTAAAAAATTTTTAAAGTGACTTAAGCTAAGATGTACTATACACCCACAGTGCTTAAGTCAAATCACCGAACGTAAGTAAAAACTAAGTTGTAGTAGTAAGATAGTAAGTATTGCAACAGAACTATCTTAATATATATGAATATCTATAACAGGTCGCGTCTGTGGTCACCTCTAAGTTGTATGAAGTAAGCGGAAACGGTTAACGTCGAAATACGTCCGTTTTCGAAACGTTTAAATATATTTCATTAAGGACAAATAAACTTAACAGTTATTGATTATTTTGTAAGGCTTTCACTAAACTTGTGAAGGTAAACATTGGGAGGTGACTGAAAGGTTTCAAGAAGAACAACTTTCGAGAGCATGTCGTCATAAATCTCTAACTTTTATAAGAGAAAGCCCTTGTTATCAATAGTAGGAAGTGTTTATGTTGTAATATTCTAAATCGTAGAAAATATTTATTATTAAAAACTACTTATATCTAATAAACTGAAAGTAAATATCTTATATTTCTAGTTAATAACAACAGCATTGTTCAGTACTGGACTATTGCAGGTGAACGATGATGATGATAGTTTTAGATGAAACACTGAATAGCAACCATTTCAAACATGTTAATAATAGTAGTTATAAAAAGTAGAATCTAGTTTGCTGGTGTCGACTGTTCAGAAGGCAAGGCCGTGCTGTAATTGCAAGGAAACTCAACTGTATCCCGCTGGATCGGGTGACCGGTGTATTCGCGAACAAAATATCATACACCACCATCTTATTCAACAAAAATCGAGAAATTGCTTTCAACAATTCAAAATGATATAAAAATGTACCACAACAAAGGCAACGTATCATCGCCAAGGTTACTGCATTAAAATAAATGATAAGATACAATAGTGTTTAGTATAAACTTGCTAAATTCGACAAGCAAATACTAACACAGTATCAACTGGCAAGCAAATACTAAGTAAATTACTGAAGTTTATTCGTAATAATATACCGGATCATGCAGACGTGTAATCCGGTTCAAGAACTAAAAGCGTGCCACACATGCAATAAAGATTTTATGATATACCAAATACAGGAAAAGCAGCATGTATCTTAAAAAATTATGTCATTATTACGAATATATTACTTTCAGAATATAGACATTTAAACACTAAATTATCTCTGTAAAATACTGATATATAAGGTTTAAGGTTCTAGGTTTTGTTTGCCTAATATAAATCTGTGCAAACTTGGATTATTACTACGGATCATGATTATGAGATAAGTAGGTTTTTGATACGATGTTTATTATTTATTAACTTGAAGATAATCACCAAATCTAATGTTTGATGATCTGGTATTCGCTTGCGCTCACCGCCGTGCCTGTTTTAACTAATAATGTAGAATCGCGTTGTAACAATAACGCATTCCACATTGCTAATTAATCATATCGATTAAATAAAAAGATCCGATTTGTTTTTATCTCGGTTAAAAGATTCGCTGAGTGATTCTGTAGAAGGCAACTAATATTATACAAATGACATATTCGTGTCGCAGTTGCCTCATGTCTATACGGTGTCGCTGTTGTAATTTGCAAAGTTTTCATATTAATTACACAAAGCGTCTAGACATGCGGAACATTCAAATGATGGGAATTAATCTATATTACCGGTAACAATGCTGTACAATCGGAATTGTGAAATTCAAATTCTGTAACACCATTGATTAAGATCGTATCATCTATTTTTCACTTTTCAAGCAATAATTCTGAAATCATACCTAGTTTCTAATATTGGAAATGTTTTAAATCATTAGCACTTGATACTGACCATAAAATATATTATATATATATTCAGTAGTTTACTTGGCGAATGTCCGCAACATGAGTCGGGTGGTTGGCCGAATGGGACAATCTCTCTGTCGGTATGGCACAATTGTCGGAGATAATGCTATGACAAGCTCTAGAAGTCTAGTGCGGGCTACATGGCTCACTTGGTTATTAAATAAGGTCTCGTTTCATTCACAATCACATGTATCTCTCTTCAATATTAGACGCGAAAAGCGTTGAACAAAAACTGAAGGTAACATTAAATTAATTAGATTAATTCAACAAGTTCATCAGAGTTGTCTTTAGTTATAAAAGCAATTGTTAATTGAGAAATGTAGATGACAGTGTGCCTTTTAATATTTTCCGTAAAGTAAAAACTAACAAAGAAAGATGTCTAGTTTAAAGTAAAATAGTACACGAATGTTATTTTCATGTCGTTCATGAGTTCACTTCACATTGTGAGCTTTGTCGCCATTGTTTAAAACAAAGATTTATCAAGTTGTAAATTTTGCAAAATTCAACTGCGGAACACACATCGATATATCCTCTGGAAATGACCTTATGTAGATTTTTAACGGTCGTCTGAATAACCCCGACATTTGTCTCCATTAAAAAACAAAGCGAACCTTCAACGACAATCGATGAGAACGACGCGAATTATAGTTAAACGACTCACATTCATATTTCAAGTTTGCTTCAATACGAACCGCTTGGATTTAGTAGCTGAAAGGTGATGTCGGTGACCTTACCGTTCAGGTTTTACCAATGTAAATATAAATTTATCACTGCAGAACTATCGGATAAAACTTTAAAAATAAACCTTTAAAGTGAAATCATCATAAACATCGACAAACAAAAACATTGTAAGATGTTGATCTGCAAGGATGTTTGTCAGATATATCATATAACCTGTAAAATTTTAAATTCGAAGAAGTAACCAATTCCGAATGTTTATCATATTGTCTTCTGAATGTTATTTGTGTGACAAGGCATTGTACCACCTTGAATATAAAAAAAAATATTCATGGACCGTACAAAGCTGCCATCGAACCCTTTAACATTTGTTAGGCAAATACAAAAAAATTGTTTTTACACTGCTGCTACTTTAACTATAACTTATAAAGTAACTCAGTCAGTTAAATAAGTTTAATCCCGTTACTGGTTTAAATCTATTTATATTCTAGTATTTTACAATGATGCAATTATATTATTAACGTGTATAGTTTCGATATTTCTTTCTTTCGTTTCTTTCTAGTTTCGATATTTCCAGTGTTGGAGTAAACACGGTGTATTTCTATTGAATACTCTATAAGTTAATTTTACTCTGGTTAATATTTATGACACGCTACAGCATTTTCCTATTTACCTTTATTATTCACTGTAAATACTTATTTCATAAGAAGCTGATGGTAGTATTGTTATATTAAATCACTTTAAACAATCTATGCAAAGCGTAATATTAAACATTCATAATATATTATATTATATTATATATGTGCTCTTATCACATACGTATACGTATTATTACTTAGCATTATTCCTGTGAATAACGATGATAATTTTACTTTTTACAATATCCAATGATTTTGTTGAATAAGCATATGTATGTGTATTGTTTATATTACAGTATAACGCTGTAAAGTTGAAGGTTACAACACACGAAGTACCGTCTACAAATTTTTGTGTAGACAGTTTTTTAGCAGTGTAAGTATTCGTCTAGTATTAGACTAGGTCAAGGTGAGAAATTGGCGGAACGAAATAAGAAATCTTAGCATAATTTGTATTAGTGAGTTATAATTGGTATCATTTATAAAGTCTACTCCTTTATTAGTCTCCAATCCTCATTTACTGTTTAAATGATAAACAACCTGTTTCCTTAACTCGAACACATCGACTGATGGGGTTCTGAGTACTTAACCGGTTTAATTAATTTTTTTTTATTGTTAGCAACTTGTTATCATATGAATTAAGGTTTAAAATAAAACAAAAAATGAGTGTATGGTAAAATAAGCAGCGTATAAACTTTACAAGTCACCGTCGTGGCTTTGTTTTTCTCATAAGATACGATGGATGACCCAGACGTTGTGTCTTACAAACACTACTTAATAATCAAGTCGCAATGCTTTTCAAATAAATGTCCGACTCATATTCGCCAAGCAGTCAAAGAAACAGCAAAATAATAATCGAAGTGGAAAATTTGGCTAAATAAATATAAGATAAGGAAGGAAATTCTAAAAACAAGTCGGTTCTGGTTACTTTTGGAAGTTATTATTGATTACACAGACTTTTCGCAGCAGCAAATATTCAACCTTATATTTTCTTTGTTCAGAAAGTTTGTATTGTAATTTGATAAAGTATTATATGATCAATATAATAATGTGAGGAAGTTTTGTTTTTGTTGGATATTGGTACCGTGATATATGGTAAACGTGATAGATGTAGTGTACGTGTATAAACGAGGTTAACATTTTGTTGTATAGCAATTATAACAATGACAACAAACAAAAATTGTCAGTAATACGCTTCGAGATGGAAATCTAGCATAGCCTTTTAACATTTCTACGCACGAACACAGTTTTTATAGAAGAATCATATTAAAATTAAAATATTAAACATGAAATGCTATTGTAATCTATAACCAAGGTAAGTCACACGACATACTTTGAGAATTGTCAAGTTATAATTTGTTTTAGGTCAATAATACCAACCCGTGCTTGGCCAACGCGGTAGATAAATAGGCACATCACTGTAATCCATGAAATATCCCCATTTCATGGACAAAAGTTGAAAGTTATTAAATACTTGAACTTTTTTCACCACAATAAATTAATTCTTAAATAAGGAAAGAAGGATTCAAGAAAAATTATATATACATATGCTATTCTTTGTCCTTCAAGTGAATTATGGGTCAACAACAAAAACAGATATGAAGATCACAGGTCGTATTAAAAAAGGTATTTCGTATATAGGTAATATGCTTCTTAGACATAGTATTAAGTTAATTTTGTTATAAAAAAAAGTTTCTTTGCAGGAAAATGTTAGAAAGGTTATGAATGTTTGAATTAACAATATTTGGAAGTGAAAGACTTTTTTTTAAAGATTCTTGATACATTTGTACAACGGCTACTTACCGCTTAAGCCTCCACTGTTCATTATTTATTTAAGGCTTTACGATAACGAATAATTCCAACAATCTAGAATTTATAATCGTATCTGGAGAGCCACTTTAATTTGTGGAATTTGCTAAATAAATAGGATGCCACATCATTGATAACTTCATTGATTTGAGAGTAGGCTTATCTATTTTTGATATTAAAGTTGGAAGAAAACAATATTATTCAGACCTACAGGTATGAAGAGTTCGCATTCTCAATCCACCAATATTGAATAAAACGGATATAACCTAATAATTATTATCATTTTATTAAAGAAATATTTAAAGTTACAAACAAATAATAAATAGTTTTATGCAGTTGCTTAAGAAGCCACGTTGAATCAAATCCATTTCCATTATCATACAATACGATACGAGATTTTTGGTAACAATGAACTATGTACATAAATATGTACCAATGGTATCATATGTTGACGATGCGATGTTAAAATCTACTTAAGTCAATTTTATCAGATATAAGTTTATATTTGAAGTAAGATATGAACGCCATCGACATCAAAACAACGAATGGACAAACATCAGAAGGCCGTAAAATTCTTTTGTTGAATACATTACAAGAGAGTTATGCCCAACAGTGGACGTCCGTGTTGAGATGATAATAAAAACATTGACAGATATCTTATTTTATGTACGATATTAGCTTTGAGTTGTTTATAAAACATGTAAATCATTTTGTCAATCATTCGAATCTATATAAATTTAATGGAATTCGTGAAAGGAAAAAATAACGGCAACTGATAACAGTTCTAAGTTTAATACAGAAAAAGATCCGTTCATTTCGCTATATTTATCAGGGAAACCTGTATTTTATGATAAGCATAACCATTTAAAACAACAGCAGTTTCCTCTCGTACAAAGTATACATAAACACTAACTTTGTTGTTCATTTTTAATGGATATTTCTGCTTTTTAAGTCTTATAACTACGTAATTTCAATAGCTACAACGCCCTTCTAACCGGCACCTACCTAAACGAGTTAAATGTTTATTGTTAATCATTATAAATCAATACTTTTATGATTATATGCATTTCAACTTGGGTTTGAATCAATATGGAATTATTTTAAATAGTCTCACGTTGTGATGGTTAATAATCAGTTAAAAGTTATACATTAGATTATCTTGTAATTCGTACCTTGTAAAAGATAATACGTGATGTTTTGAGTTTAGTTAAATTATGTTAGAAAATGTCTAATTCTATCTTTACTTATTACAAGTGGAAGTTTAGGGGAATCCCGTCAAGTCTCCAGTGCGTGCAACTACATGACGTGTACGCTTAAAGCTCCCCGCAGTGGAATTTCCACTTGTTATTTCTATTTACCTTCACGGTGCAGAGGATAACCGTTTGCTTAATAACAATTGGTTCAAGGTCTTCGGTGTCCTATTTACTTAATGCACTCATATTCAAATGTAAGCCCATATAGACATTACTTACTATCAAGTGTATGTGAGGTTTCCTTCGCCAGACGATCGATACCTAGTCAAATATGTAAATCTGTTTGCTAAAGTAAACAATTCGTTTAAATAAACATTATGTGACTTGAAGCAAAATTTATTTCAATAACCATTTTTTTTCCATTAGGAATTATTCATAATGGTAAACAAGTATTTTATATGAATAACAAAAAAAAACTCGTCCGCTTGAATATTACAGTAGAGGTAAATGAATCAGGACCTAAATCAGTATCGAGTATTGTACATTAGGAAAATTAACAAGGCGGCGAGTTGTTTTTATAGATGGCCTTACACCGAGTTATGGTTGAGGCATAAAGGAAGCAGAATAAACAGAAAGGATTTTTACATACATATATATATGTATATATAGAATAGTATAAAAGATATTTCTGGCAGTAGACTTTTACCTATTTATATCAACGGATCAAACAATTAAAGTAAGGATTCATATATTATAATAAACAGGTTTAAAACCTAACCTAGATTAAAGATGAATGGTTAAGATAATTAATTACCTTAATATTTAAGAATCAAACATTGAGTTGCATTTTATTTGCAGACGGGTAATAGAAATGAATTTAACAGGTACCATTAAAAGTAGGGCAATATTTCATCTTAGCTAAATATTTTAGATTATAAACAGTTGGCGATTTTGTATATTATGGGATATCCAGCAGTTAGAATAGAATAGAATAGAAAATGGTTTAATGCACACCAAATAATATAACGTTTTACAAAAGAATGTTACGTAATGCGCAAGGGGCGGTCTTATCGCTACAAGCGATCTCTTCCACACAACCTTTGGATGGAAAATATGGAAAATAATAGATAAGTATGCAGCGTTTGCTATGTACTATGCGTTCTTACGAGGTCTTGGAGAATTATGGGATTGTTAACGGTGGAAGCTGGTACTGCTTATAAAATGGTGCGGCGTGTGACGCGACGCGCGCTATTACTGGAGACGCGCGTTATTTTTAACGCGGCCTTAGCATTGTCCCTGCAACTGTAAATAATCACGGGAAGTAGCTCGCTAAGATAATGTCTTAACTGGGTTACATAACGCCGTCAATGTACCATCACCAATCCACCTACCACCACCCGTCCACTGTACAAGTTGATGAACTTCGGCAACGTTATGGCCTTGCGTGGCTTCTGGATTTTTACAACTACACTTATTAATGTAATTGATTATGTTTTATATTAAATAAAAATCATCGAAAATTTTTCCGCGTCTGTCACCTTGAAACTAGATTTCATTACGATCTTTTACACGGTTTATAACCGACGGAAATATTTTAAGCAAGATTTTGTATGAAAATTCAAAAGCCGTGTTGATTAGTGATGAGTAAAGTATGTACAAGACTAAGGCTTAGACAAAATTTTTATCGGTATTGGCCTAATCAGTCTTATAAATATGTTGTTTCCAGAAGAAAAGCATTTGTTTGAGTTATGATAGATATTTTAACTCATCAATTCAACGGAATTCCATTTTTTTTTACTATTCCATTTGGTCTTGCTATTGCATGATAGGTCTGTTTTGGTTCTTTGCGAAAACGCAAAGCCAAAACCTTCTTTATTAATGAATAGTGATTTTGATTGCATATTAAATAAAACATTTCTAATAACATAACAATGAACTTATATCCTTTTTTTTATTTGTGTGTTATTAAAGTTACACAATTCATAGAGTTGGGATATTAGTGGACTTGCACGCCTATTGTCGCTTGGATAATGATCGCGGTGACGTCACCAGCAGAAATCATTCTAGATCAAAGCGAGTAACATCCGCCACCCGTGCGAAGAATATAAATATGAGAAATAAAAGATGGACATTACACATCGCGTAACTAACACTAAAACTGTTTAATAATGTAAAGATTAGCATATATGAATGTAAACAAAACATTATTATCAACATATTGTGCTTACAATGGTTTATAAATAATTAAAACATAAACGGATGTTGAACGAAATAGTTTAATTGTGTATAAATATTAAACAGCAGTTAACATCTTAGTGTTATGATATAATCAGAATGTATGTCAATAATTTTAAAACGCAAATAGTATCTGTCAATGGCGCTGAAGGTGTATTTAGAGTTAACCATTTACTGGTTTTGAAATGGAAAATTACAGAGATTACACGAGGATAAATATATATATGTGAACGCTTAGGACGTAATGCTTTTGTAAGTTGTTTTGTTGTGAATATTGCGACACGTTATATACTTACATTTGAAAACATACGTAACGCATGTTAAGATTAGATCAATTTAACAGAGACCAGTTTTAACCAGCGACCTCGTGCTCCGAAACCACTGCTACTGTATCCTTGTGTTTTCCAAATACCGTAACTATTGCAATATTTGTTGTAGTCTCTTTATTTTAATAGCGGGCTCTGCTCTGGGTGGTGCAGAATACCCTGGTTCTCATATTTGATAGACGGAATACACCAATGCTACTATTGAGTTTACAGTTTTACGGTAGTAACTAGTTAGATGCCTTCTAATTATTGTTTAAACTCTACTATATGTGGACAAAGAATATAACCCGGGATCTTCAATTTACAAGGTAAGCCGCTAAGTCACTGAAGAACTTAAAAGTTATTTCATTATAACTTAAAACTTATTTGTAAAATGTCAATTTCATAGATTTCCATATATTTTTGTTATTTACAAGTTTAAAATAATACATTTAGGAATTAGGGGGAAGCCTTTGCCCAGGAGTGGACGTCTATCGGCTGATGATGATGATGATTGTTGGAAATGTGTAGAGGAAACTGTTTTGCTCTGCTAAGGATGTCCAAACTAAAACTGAATTATTTAAAGTACTTTAAGATAATTTGGTCTATGGTTATTTCAGATTACTACTTTACGAAGTATGAATGAATCAACATATAATTTATTAAAGGGATTAGTATAACTATTGTTATGTATAACATTAATTTAATTATTCTCTTTGTATTTAAACATTTAATGGCCCTACTGCGGTAATGATATAAGTACAAGTTTATTTAATAAAATTGTCATTGCTTTGAGTGTTGCCAACACGTGAGAATCAAAGGCGGTTTACAGTGAGGCGGCTAACGGCGCCTCCTAACCATTGCTTACCGACCTTGGGAAGTGAACGCAAAACTGTACAGTAAACAGGTATTAATTATTTGAGAATCAATATACCCACATGCGGCGTGACGATGACGTGATCGTAGAGTGCGGTGCGGCCACTAATCGTCAGCGGGATCATTACTCACCGATGTTAATTACAACCTCACAAACCACCGTGCGAATTAGGCGTGATTTCCACTTCAACCGCTTATCCCCGATTGCGTTTATGTCATTGTTAAAGAATTTTTTTTTCTTTCACCGCATAAAAACCAAACGCATAAGCGGCGATCGCACCGCTCGGGTCATAAAGCGACTTGTATACAAAGAGAAATATTTTTCAGCACATAATTCAGGCACTGCGCACAATTACATATTTACTCAATAGAGTAATTATCATAAAAATCACAGCTAGAACTATTCTGTAAGTTAAAGAATCGATTCACTAATATCTTTGGGTTATTTAGTGTCTATGTGATATTTAGAGTTCATAACACGCTCTTCCGGTGCATTAAATACGATGTATTGCTTTTAATATCCATCACAGAATAAAGAGGAAAATCTAATATACTGAAAGATCAACAATGAAATCACATAAAAACTAATTATAATAAAGTATAATGATTGCACTTTAATCAGCCGCTGTTATCTTGTGTGTTGATATAAACAACTCACGGGATCCAAACAACCTCATCTGTTCATGGTGCACCCTGCTAATCAACAAACGGGACTGGTTCCCACCAACTCGCATTGGGCCAGCGTGGTGGGAAATGGCCCAAATACCCTCATATGAATCCCTATTCGATCGACGTGGGAATCTTTAGAGAAGGCCTGTGTCGTTGCTTTAGTAAAAGAAAATATTGTTGTCCTCAGTTGTTTTAATTAAGATGTATGCATTACAATTATGATAAATACTAAATAGTTACGATAGTCGATAGTTTATTTGTTTGCGGTTATCGGGTACGGTAAAAAAGAATACAAACTCTATGTTTAGCAATGGTCAAACGACGAGGAGGCCGCGACAGGCGCCACTGCTAGATTTTTGGCAACCGCATTGTTTGGAAACTGAACAGAAATAGACCTCGCAGATGACACAATCATTCATTCGCTCTATAATTAGATCAATAAGGGAAATGAGTGCCTGCTTGTGTATGGTTAAACGTGGTCCGCGTCCTTTAAACCCACTAATGTGTATTTCTTTGTGCAAATCTAAAAAAATAGACTTATGTGTATGTTCACCAATCTTGGTAGCATCAGATCATCACCCCAGGTATTATTCTAAAGCTAGATAAAAATTTAGAACTATGAGTTTTTTTCTTTACCACCATATGGTCAATTTGCCGCTTGAATAGCATTGATGTTTTCTTACAGTCATTTATATGAAAGCCGAAGTATTCTGATGGACACGTTTCACCATACCTTTATCACTTAACATCGCGTAACATAGAGTTTATTTCGTTGTAAATAAAAAGGACATTTACGCTATATGTTTGTAAACTATATTAGTTCATCATATATATTGTGGTAGAGTAATAATTAAAAAAAAACTTGATTTCGATTGGCTCAGCTGGAAAGGTGGGGAACCACGCAAAGTATCACCGTTAAGTAATAGTTTACCGTTATTGAGTTTTATGTGGCATACCGAGGTGGAAAGAGCCTGGTGACTAAAGATCATATCTAAATCCTTGAGGACAATGGCGCGCATTCATACATATCTACTCGTCCTTTTTCTATTAAAAATAATTGAATTTAAATAGCTATCTAGTATAAATCCGTTGATAAACGAAAAAGTTCTCTCACCTGACGGTGAATGATCATTATCATCCGCAGAGGGCCGTAGTATGAGGTTTATTTAAAAATAACGAAAATACTTGCCTGCTATTAATTAGTACATGAAAATTTATTAATCATGAAAAACAATCACCATCAACAGCCCACGGTAGCCCACAACTGGATATAGACCTATAGAACAATGCCTATTTGTATGTAGGAAGGGTTTATTACTTTGTTTCTTGTTATAGATAATTTGATTCTAAATTGTGTTCATGAATGAATAGTCCTTTGTTTTAGTGACAAATTGTTACTGATAATTTTTTTTTCTCATATAACAAAAGTTATATATAAAATTTAAATTACTAACAGTATACCCAGAGGTCATGATAAAACAATTTCGGAGGCAGTGAATTTGTAACATGTCAGCTTTCAAATGATGCGCATAACAAGGAGCGATTCCCAATTCTGTCCGACGCCGTAGCAAGTCGTAAACATCAAAACACTTGTTTGCGATGTTTTTTTAAGCATTAATATAGTAAGCGACTTTTGATACTATAAGTGACATATAAAACATGAATGGAATAATATGAGAAGAGAATTCGTAATCAATAACAATAATAGCGGTTACTGTTGCCGGAGACCGACTAGATACGTATGACGGTGATATTTATTTCTGCCGCTCAAAACTATTGCGCAAATACTACTGTGTTCCAGTTTTATGGATGCTGCAACCAGTGAAATTACTGTGGTGTCGAAGATTGACATGTATCAAAGCGACGAGCAAAACTCGGTGCAGAGTTCATCATCGAAATTGTCCCCATTTCATTAACATCAGGTGAACGTCCTGCTAGTGTCATTGCTTCGTCCATTAAAAAAAAAATAACAGCTGAATTATTAGCTGTTTTTTTTTTCTATTGTGTTCGCAAACAGAATTTTGCTCTCAAGTTTATTCGTACGGGTCGTTTACGCACCTCATATGCGAGTAACACAAATATCACATAGATTTTAGAAGTGATTATGCAAATGAACGTGAGAGCGAAGAATAAATTATTAATTGATATTTTATATTTAATTGGCAGTAGAAGTGAACTGCCCTGGCCTAAATACTTATAATATTGAAGAATAATATACAGTAAGCTTGGTAACATACGGATTTAAACCGTACACTTTCTATTTTGTCGGATTTCTTTTAAGACAAATAATGTATAGGGTCCTATACGCGATGAGTAAAACTGGTCTTGATCTAAAAAAATAATACCGAAGGAACAAGATCAAAACCAAGACAGAGTTATGCAAATGATGAGTTAAAATATTTATCATGACTTGATACTTCTTTTCTGTAAACAAAATATTTAATGTAGTATAAGTCTGAATATGCAAGGCCGAGACCAACACCAAAATTCTCCAAGTCTTGGCCTTTTTCTTGCTTTGTTCATCGCTAATTAACAATATACAATTAGTATCTGTTGTCCGCCCACTCTGCTAACCGTAACACCCCCGTAACTCCCTTTGGGGAAGTAATTTTGTAAAATACGTTCTTAGCTGACCAATACTTGGTAAAAATAATATTCCTATCAAACTTCAAATCTACGCTTTATGGTACCAGAGGTATCGATAAGTCATAACATGGATGAAAATTTCTTTTATATATATAGATAATAGTTTTTTTTATATTTGGATTGAATGACATATATATATTTTTACAATGGTAACTAAAAGTGTTATTTAAACTGTATATGTGTGTTGAGACTAGAATTGCTATATTGTTGAGCTATTTAAGTAAAAAAGTACAAACAAAAATCGAACATACTATCTCTCTTTGCAGTTCACAAAGACTCTGACAGGTCAGACTCAGTTTCATTAATAAATTGGCTTCCATGGTGTTTGTTAGCATTTAGCTAGTACCGGTTTTGATAATTGAATCACATAAATGATAAGTTCGAAGCTTACACTAGGCGTGATAGCTTCGCAGCCATATACGTCTCAACGGTACCTAGGCTCGTTCCTTCGGGACTTGAAGTTTCAATGGATGACAACATCGTGACGAAACAGACCTGTTTCAAGAACAGTATTCGTAGATAACAATTCTGTTTTGGTAAACCAATGTTAAAAGTAAACTATATTAGAGTCAGCTTTGATCGGCTATGACAAGTGGAGCTGTAAGGGACCCCGAACGAGAACTCACAGGACAATTCAACCTCACCCGCTCGTGGTGCAACCTGCTACTCAATAAATTACATCCTGGCTCCCACCAGCACTAGGCTAGCGTGGTGGGAAATGATTCGAATACTCTCATATGAACTTCTCTAAGCAGCGGCTCCAGCTGTACGTCGGGTAGCGAGTAGTTACTAAATACAGGCATCGCAGGTCCGATCGATGTGGAGACCTTTGAGGAAGGCCTATGTCCAGCAGTGGACGTCTATCGGCTGATGATGATGATGATGATGATGATAGCTATCATACTTAAAGAGCAATGTATAATTTCAAAAACAATGTAATGATAGTATATATATGTAAGCATTAAAAAAATCCGCAGCGTGTAAAATATCATAGGTGTAGAGTATTTTGACAAGTAGCAATAACACTTTTTTTACGATGTTTACTCTTTATAAAACTTATTTTACTATTTCAAAAATATATTTTCGAGTGGTAATTTTACCGGTTGTTCAGTACTGATATATTTCCGGCTAGCAATTACGATATATATTTGTTTCTTAATAATTCCAAACATATATATCGCGGTTTAACTTTACCTATTAATACATAGCATTTTACTAACAAATTAACATGGATTAATGGAAGGCTATACTGATCAAAAGTTAAACTTTATGTTACGTATATACTTTTAAGATAAATCATTAAATATAATGTACAAGTAATATTGTAAATAAAAATATTATGCACGTCTGTCTGTACGATATGCATAAAGACATAACAGGGCATCGCATACATCGAGAACATTCATTTCTATTAATGTCCGTATTGGTTATGAATGAGTTGCCATTTATTACGCATTCCGCAATCGCGTCTCAATTAGCCTTTCAATAGGTTGCAGAGGAGTATCACAGGGGTCACCGGTTGGAAACCGACGGAAAGCGCACCGAACCCTGCTTCAATTTAGTTATTAAAAACCTTTACTAATATTGAGCCGGAGACATAAATAGGTACCATTGCAAGGCCTATTTCAGCAGCCGTACAATAGTATTCAAACATTCAAACATGACATTCGATGGAAGCTGTACCACGTAAATTATTACAGTAACGATACTCTACTCATTTCTGAAATCGACAAGGGTAATTTATTATGCAATACTAACTACCGTCACGTTGCTATAAGGAAGTGTATCACTTATCATCAGCTAAACGTCTGGCTCGTGTAGTATGTTTTGGATGAAGAGAATAATTTGTTCCAATGAAGTTATTTACGTCCGGTCGCAAGTCGCCGTCCCACTTCACTGTCGTTCCCCGACAATTACCACGAGAGAAAAATGAAACTATTTCACTCAAATAGAAATGTTAGAATATGATATTAACGTCATTGCTATTATTTCAAATACTACAAACACAATATTAATTACATTTGTAACTGCGATTTATTATCGCTGCTAACGTTAGTAATATTGTTTACTACATATAAAGTAAACCGCGACGGGCTTGGCATTACGTGAATATTTTTCTTGGCCGAGAATCAAACCCTGGATACACGATGTAGAAATGTAACTGTTACCGTCTATCGCAAAGTATTATTTGCCTATTAATATTTGTATGAATGACGGTATGTCCATTGTATTCTCCACAATCTTAGATTCTGATCACCATAAAAAGATGTAAGTTCAGTTAATTTTTAATTGATAAGTTACAAACTTGTAACTTAGCTCTAGCAATTCGCCATTAATATCGTTTTTTGTAGTGACAATTGGTAAGATTTTTTTTTATTTTAATTTCTTATATTTATAAATGAAAGTAAGATTGACGGTGAAGAATGCTCGCCCGGAATACTTAAACTTTCATATGTCAACACAGCAATGCTGTTACGGAGGTAGGAAGAGGAACAAACCCTACCCTCATTCAAACTTCAAAGCGTGCTGTCACGGAATAAAACTATAGGCCTCCGTCTCACGAGGCTTAACCACTATGCCACAGATGTATTGAATTTTTTTTTGTAAATATATATATTTAATGATATGATAAAGTCTGTGACTATAATTTTACTTAAAGACAATAATAAAGTTTTTTATATTACCTCGCACAAATGATTAATTGTAATACAATGTTTTTTTTCTCTCTCTTTTACCTCTAATATTTTCTTCTCTTAATATAATTATTGAAGACGAATGACTGTTGTTAAATACTATTGAATTAAAAAAGAAATATTTCTCCACTTAACATTTATGTATATCTCCCAAGAAATGTATGCGGTTTAGTAAAAATATACATTCGCAAAAGATTGAAAAATAATAAATAAATTCGCCGCAGTATATGTGCAGTGATAATGTTCGGTAAATTACCTTTTTGTTTTGCCTGGCGGGAGTCAGGCCCACCTGGGAGCCCATCTCCGCTAAAATATTTTTCGGCATGTTGTCACACTGAGGTCACAGATTGTTACCAATGAACGCGAACGCGGGCGTGGCGCGCGCGCAGGGTCACTAGCGAATGCGGCGGCGCGCGCACTGACGCGCACTTATAGCGCAGCGCGCTCGTGACGTCAGCGGCAGCGCCGCGCACCGTGTATTCGCCATTGCAACCCTTCTACGTCACCACAAACTCCGCACAGTTCCCCCTTCTTGTGTCTATTTTATTTGTACAACACATGCCCCTGATGGTAAATGATACGCTTGCTCATAACAATGTGGCGCTAGTTAGGACGGTATACGCAGCGCCACTTTGTGCTCGTCGTTAAGACATAGGATGTTAAATCTCGCCTCCCCAGTAATTACACTAATTACCACGCCCTTCAAGCCGGAACACATATATTTTTGCACAGTGCCGTTTGGCGGCAGAAATAGACGCTGCGGCGGGAACCACCTAGACCAGTGGTCGGCAAACTTAATAGCCAAAGAGCCAAATATGAACATTACACAATTTGAAAAAATTGGACCCAAATCTCCTTGTTTAGTAACCTTTTATGACACTAAACAAAACTAAATTTCATATGTTATATATTTCGTCTTCTGTGGATATTTGTGCCAAAGCCGCGCTTAAGGAACCAAAGAGCCATATGCGACTCTGGAGCCGCACTTTACCGACCACCCGACCTATATGATCTGCGGGAACAGAGACCTACCACCAGTGCAGTGATTTTCCAGATCACGTAGTCGGTGGCAGGCTAACTACTACCATCGTATTGTAAATCTACCACCATAATAGCATTGCTATGTGGCCATCTCCATATGACAGTGGAAGTATTCTAAACCATTATAATTCTTCACCACTCATTACGTCATTCATGAAGTAAAATGTGTAAGTCCAGAAAGACCAGAAAATATATAGACGTACCTCTTATTATCTGTAAAAATATGTACAGATATGGAATAGATATTCAACTGTCAGAACATCATAACCAATGAAGAGATTGTCCTGTAACTTTCTTGCACATATGAATTAGAAAAAGCACTGAAGAAACCTGGTCATCTCTATTGTGAGTGAAAGGAGAAGAAAGAAACATTTGTAGGAATGAAGTAAATTATATAATGTTTACATAGATCAGTAAGTGATCGAACTTATCTGTGCGATTGATTATATTACTGAACTATATGCAAATACATATATTTTTTATAATCAATAATAAACAATAATTATTAATTAACTGATTAAATAACTATTTAATAAAAATCATTTCTTAAAATTATTAATATTAAACAAATATGCGACAGGTGAAATCTCATTTGTTACTATTTATACAAATTGCATACAAGTCGCTTGTTTTAAGTAATGTCATATACGGTAGTTAGTACATACAATACATATAACAGTCTATAGATATATTGTTAAAAAAAACTTTTTAATCAAATTAAGCGATTAGACGATCAGGACGTTCACCTGATGTGGTCGACCGTCTGTAACAAAGTAGCGCTAGTTAGAATGGATATACTGCACTATATTGCGCTCGTTTCCTGAGACAAGATGTTGAGTCCCGTTACCCCAGTAATTACATTAGCTACAACGCCTTTTAAACGGGAACGCAGTAATGTGAAACCCAGACGGCCTCTGGTAGCAGAAATCTACTACCTAGTAAATCATCTTACGAGAAATAGCGTCCACGATCAAGCAACATATCACTAAGTTTCTAATTAAGCAATTAACACGGTGGCGACCTGCTGATTTGTGAGGATTGGTGGCCAAGTGCAAAGTGGTACTGTAGTTTCACATATTCCCACATATATATTTCATAATAACAGCCACGTACAATTTAATATGTTAGAGCAATAAATAATTAAATCACTTAAGTTGGTTTATTTTTTCTAAGTTTAGAAAACTAAAAAATTAGTGTTTATTTTTAAATAATAGAAATCATGATAGTTGTTGTATAAAAAGATGAGGAGTAATCGTTGTGTTGATGTATAAATTTGTAATCACTGTTGATCAAATTGTTTAAGATTAATGTCGAGGATAAGTATTTGAAGAGGATGTATTCTTAAGTGTTAGCGCCCTTGCTCCGGTAACCATACCTTGGAAATCTCGCAGTTATCTCTGTGTTATTGAGTATGCGAATGTGTAGTGCGTGCGACGCGTATAGAGTGCGGCAGCGGCGCGGTCTTGTGGCGGCGCATCGCTTTTGGGATTTCCTATGCAGCATTAAGGATAACTTTTATACACTCGTTAAGTTCAATAGCAATAGTAAACCAATGAATGTATGTCCTATTTCAAATATACTTTATTATAATTTATTACCCATAGGTGGTCAGCGTGATGGGCAGGTATTCTTGTATCTCCATTTGAGGGAGAAGATCTGTAGTCCCAAAAACTAAGAGGGCTGTTTATTATTATATTTCTCTAAATTAAATCTAATAATTAATAACTTATCATTTTGGAGTGTAGTGCGATTTTAAGCATAAGTAGAATATTTTATTAAAATAAATATTGCTTATGTTCATGTAGTAACTAGACGGAATAACGGACTGTACTATTTCATAAGCCGTTCACGTAAATTCCTTCACAATATCAAAGGAATTTAAATATTTTTTAATATTTATTAATTACGTAGTATATATTCTGTTTACTGAGTGTTAATTTAAAAAAAATGGAGAATTTCATGATTGTTCTTTAATTCACTATACATAAAAACCTTTTGTTAGTAATGATATAAATGATTAATCATTTTAATTAAATTGAACTAAAAAAATTCTATTGGTCTGATTTCTTGCGGTAACTTAGAGTACATGTCACCGGCTTGGAATCCTTGCTACAATATTTGCAGACCTCGCATTGACGTCACCACATTTCAAAGTGCCTGTTCGATTGCAATAAAAATATTGTATTATTTTTAAAGCCGATCGTAAACAAGTAAAATTGACTAAGATTTAATATAAACTTTAGTTAAATCTGCAATAATTTTATCAGTTAATATCATAGGTTATGGGGGTGGTTGAGGACAACTACTTGTTTACATCCGCTTCCATTAGTGCATAACTTATGATGGGTTATGAGGAATGTCTCGTTAATTAAATCAAGTGAAAATTTGAAGTAGGACAAAGCTGCTATGACAAAGAGTACAACTTTTAGTAACACTTTGCGGTAGGCGTTAAATATATTCGGTGAGAACAGAACTGAAGGAGCTGTGGTTTTTTTGATGATCCTTCAAGTGTGTTGTCTAGATTCATGATGTTGATCGGGTTGCAAGCCATAGTGACCCTTACAGCTCATCTGACACTGGGCTCGTGGATCCGGATCCACTGCCTGTGATGTTGACTGTGTTACAGGTACTCTTTTAATTTTATAGATAATGGTACGTCATACACATACCACGTCACAACTTTGCGTCAATGGAAGCAAATTCATTTGTTGTTGACATGAAGACAGTCAACCATTTGATTTGTTATTTACTGTCTTATAACGAGGTGTTGTTGCATTTTGCCGTAGTATTGTAACTCGGGTTGATTTGTACCACTCTGACTTTAATGAGCATTGGCATAGTTAAAATATGAGACGTTACAATGTAGTTACCAGTTGTAACATATCTACTCTGTTGTTTCTTTTCTAAACTACATTAAGATTATAACAAACTTCTTTTGTTTGTAAACTATGTGGTTTTTGTTAAATGTATAGTATAAAAATAAAAAAAAAATGTTATCATAAATGAAGATATCTCTGTGAATCTGTGCGGAAGCTCAGTTATTAAATGTATATTTAGACTTACCTAACGTATACAGTGATCAATTACGTCTAGTTGAACATTGACCCACTAAATGTGAGGTGCATCAACAAGAAACGAAGCTGCACATTGATAAATAAGAATATGCTTCCATAAATATGGTAACCATTTTTATTTCGTTATTTGTTACAATAATGATAAGGTGTAAAAAATAAAAACGCAAAGCAGCACTTTGTTGGATGTAATTTATTCATTTCACGTACAAAATAAATGATTGGTATTACAGTAACGAAATCATTAAAATTCATGCTTTTCAAAGATTTCCATTAAACTTTATATAATACTAATCTGAACGAGATAAGTATTAGTATAGTTTTATTTTTTACAAAGAATTTTCGTGTAAATATTTATTAGAACAGTGAGCAAGAGAGCTGCTAGACTGCAAGAGGAATTCGTATAAGTTAAAAAAAAAAATTCTATTTGCAGTTTGTTGCAGCGGTGTACAGAATAAAGAATGTGGGAAAATTTTACTGGAGCACAGTAATTGGCGTCAAGGTGACGTTCGGTATGTGGTATGACGACAGGAAGTGACTGATTGTTGCGCGCATGGAGGAGGCTGAGGTCTTAGTGAATATTGAATTAAATTTGTCTGCCCTTTTTTACAACTACAACTAAATTTTGTTGGGGTTGTCATTAACAAAAAAAAAATGTAAGGCTCATGAGACAAAATGTGTCAATTTCAGACATCCTTTATTATAATACATTCACATTAATTGTATTAATATTTAATAATTTTAATTATATATCTTCAGATTAATTATAAAGTTGAAATGAATGTAAAATTTTTCATTTAATATTAAATTTTTTAAAACCTATTTTATAGGCGTATTTAACACAAATATAAAAAATATATAAAAAAAATCCTTTCGTCACCGACGTTAAACGTCATTTGGCTTAAATAAAAGCGTTACAGTTAATATCGGTGTTAATAAATTTATTTTGTTTATTCTAATTTGAAACTTCACTTTACGTAACAAAAAAAAAAACTAATGAACTGCTGGAACTGGAACTGGAAGACAGGAGGAATATTTTAACAAGGAGATAGTGGAAGAATTAATCATCACGATGGTTAAGTGCAGGTTAGTGGTTAGCACACGTTCAGGACAGCAGCTGTTCTGGAAACATGTCGTTTCCTCGCGACGATATCTTTCAGCGGAAACTCAAGCTCAGGCGAGATCGATCCCGGACCTCCTCGAGACGTGTTAATGTATTACAAACTAAACTATCACGGCTTGACTTGTTGCTAGTTATACAATAAAAATTATCTAAAAAAATCATTTTCAAATTAAAATGGTGTTTAGCCGCGCTTAAATCAGTCTCAGATCTCTTTGGACAGACATAAAGACAGACATAGTTTGTCGATAATGAAAAATTTTAGATTTAAAATAAACGACACACATTAAACATATATATATATACATATGTTTAGAAACAAATACAATTATTATTGTATTTTAAACATAATGATGGTTTTCTTTAGATACTGTATTGATACATCAATAAATTTTCCCTCCTTGAGATACTCGCGTATAATAGACTAACAAGTACAAATTAGTTTACATTACACTACGGTATTCTTATCTATGACAAATACTGTGCGATTTATATTTAGCACATTATTTACCTTTTTTATTTTACCTTATGTAGAATAATAATATACCGTTAAATTTCCGCACATTTTTTGTGGTATAAAAAAAAAGATATGTGTTATGTACCCCCAGTTACAATTTTCCTCATCAGTAAATTATATATATTACACGATTGATAGCAAACTTACATTTTAAAAAAGTATATAAAATATACAAACAAACGTTTTTCAATATAACATAACATAGAAAGCATGGGCTATATAGTAATAAATATTAATTTTATATATGAATTATTTAAAACGATACATTAATGGAAATTACATATAACAAAATGTGTCATGTTAATCTTTATCATGATTAATCTAACCTCAACGACATTCATAAAATTCCTATCCTTGTTTACCGTAAAGAATGTAATATAGTTAAATTATATGTTTATAAGAGAGGAAAGTGCGCTGGGCAGTTATGCTGCGCGGCGGCGACGAGCGCGGCGTGCAGCGCCTGCGCGTGCGCCGGAGCGGTGCGCAGCAGCAGTTGTCGGGTGTCAGCGACGCTGCCCACCGCACCACCGGCACTAACACCCCCTCCACCGCTAGACGTGGCCCCAGCGCCTGTGTATCGAGCCACGCGTGCCATCGCTGCCGCGCTAATCTAGACGTACAAAATATAATTTAATTAGCAATAGCTATTATTTTGTACATCTCGGTTACGGCAACTAACACAATGTGGTGCTATGTATACCTTCCCAACTACATACATATATATCACGCTTAGTTCCCAATGGGATAAGCAGAGACCACATCTTTCCACTTGTTACTATCATGGCACACCTCTCTCTCTCTTCCTCCACTTTCATGAGCGTCTTCATGCATGCTCGTCGGTTGCGAGCACTCTTGAATCGGCCTTTCTTTAGGACATTCTCGATTTGATCCAAATAACACTACATTATTATGCTTGGCTGTTTCATCACTTCTTTCTCGTCTCGTCGCTTCGCCGAGTGAAAAAGTGTAAATGTATTAAAAACCTATTGCTTCGCTATACTTTCTTTACAATACATAAAATTTTACTATTCAAATTAATTGTTAGGAAAAAATCTGTCAACTTAAATTCATATATTAACAGTTCTATAACTGGCAATACCAAAAGCTTTGTTGAAACATAAAACTTCAATTGCACTGATACGCACCTGGTATTCATTGTCTTCGTCAGTAGCTGTTCTGCTCTCAGAACTTTTGGTTGATCGCCGTTGTTTTACCAGCATCTAATAACATGAAGAATATTAATTTATTTACAGGATATATAAACAATTAAGATATCAAAAATTATAACAACTTTAATGGTCCTTTCATCAACATTGGGGAATACATCCACAGATAATTTTAGGATTCTTCAATCCACGCAACATGTTGCCGTATAGTGTACGTACATTCTGCGTGTCCAATAACATTTTTTTTTTCAAATGTGGTTGTTGCATTGGTTCTAGTGAAGTATCTGCCTAATTTAATACTGAAATAAAAAATACTAATATATTTTACCTCAATGATATGACCTTCCAATGGCTGCACCATGCAAGATTTCAAATCTATCATTTCCACAATACGCTCGGTCTCTGGATCAGCGACAACCAGGAACTGTATAGATTTAATTGAATAAGTAATAAATGTAAAAGTTGAAGTTATAATTTTTATGATTTTATATATTTAAGAAGAAATGGAAGAAGTGTTTACTTAAGTGCGGCTGGCCTTAACCGCCGAGGAAATTTTCACTTTACACTTATTTTCAGAGTTAACACCCAGTCTACAAACATGAGGCACGAAGAGGCACAACAAGTACAATGTTTGAAATTATATAAGATATTTTAGTTTCATAAATGTATAACAAAAATATATGACGATTTCTAAAAATGTTGCGTTTGAAATAGAATTCATAATTTTTGTGCCTGCAGCTTAGGTAATATGTGCTATGTTGAATGTTCATAAAGTTAAGGAAAAATTGTAATATGATCAGGACCTTGTGTGTGACGATCATAAGCAGCGGGGCATTGTCGAGCAGCACCCTGAAGCCGGCGAGCGCAGGCAACTCCGCTAGTCTGAACGCCCAGCGGACGCACTCACGACGCCATACCTCCACACCACCACTCTCCTCATATTCAGGGCCGCTCCACGTGCGTGGCTAAAACGTGTTATTAATTATTAAACCATTTTAACCATTAAACATTAATAAATATAACCATTTCATTATATTAATTTAAAACTTTATTTGCACACACAACACGGTGCGTATATGTACATTGTCACCTCTTTATATCTGTTAAACATACTTTTTATAACAAATTCATTAAATTTTATGTTCAGTTATTTAATTAATTCTTTACAGTAACATTAACTGTAAGATATTATCAAATTTTACAGGAAAAAAACGGATAATTAAGTTTAATTTTAAAAGTTCGATACTTAGCCGATGATAACTTACTTGCGGTGTGACGTCCCAGCCTGTTTGTGCGAGCAGACCGTGTCCCGCGTATGCGACGAGATCAGCAGTAGCGCTCAAGGGCTTGGTCAGCGCACCGAGAAGCCCTCGACGCAGCGCCGCGCCTCCGCCCGCTTCGCCGACACAAACGCCCACTACTGGATGGTGTGCAAGCCCACCTACTGCACCTACACCAGACACATCATATAAATATAAATTTAATATATTAGCATTTCTATTGCTACCTAAACAATAATAATACGCACCTAGTATGTTGATGGCAAAGTTGGTAAGTCCAGCTGTAAGACCAGCCAAGAAATTTGGCGGTGGATGTCGTCTGAAATTTATAAAATTGATTTACTTTTTCATCATAAATAAATCTATGAATGTTTAGCAAACTACTGCCTAGATCATATGCACGAACATTTATAGTGCAAATTCCTTTAAAAAAAAAAACTAAATGACCCGTGGTAGGGTTGAACTACTTTAAGACTCTCGTGCAAGCAAGCTTTTTTATATATAAAAGATAACTTAAAGATAACGCCTACTTTAACGTTAATGTATTTAAATTAGTAAGACATAAAAATAAGATGTATCAGATTATATATTGTTTTATGTGTTTCTATCTAAAAGGGCGTATATTGTAAACAATTAAGGTTGATACCTAGCTGCAGCTGCTCGCTGTGCGTGGTCAGGATCACCGGCAAGCAAGTCAAGATTGCGCGCGAATGATCCGGCGGCAGCGCTTAGCGAACGGAGCAACGCAGCGGCGGCCGCGCTCGCGACTCCACGTACTCCTCCACCCGCTCCACCAACGCGCGCTGCCAGAGCACCCGGTGCTCCAACCAACTCGAGTCCACCCACCACCCATCCTAACATAAATTGTCGTTTAATTTAGTATTAATCAGATACTTTAATATTATAGCCTATAGCAATCCAATCTCAAGCGTTTTCCATTAAAATATATTATAAGTATTTACACAATAAATATTAATGATTAGGTTTCTTTAGACGATAAACTTACGGCTGCTAAATTACTGATAGATCGCATAAACATAGGTAATAATGTTGTTGTTGTTAATAGGTAATATTAAATCGAAAATATAGGCACTTTCACAGTAACTTCGAAGTACCTCGGTATATTTAACGTATACTACGTTCTACGTCTAATTTATGGATACTATTTTAATACAAAAATATATCATCAGATTAATAGACGAACTGAAAGAATGTATTTCAATATTTATAAGTTAAGCATCAAATAAAAATTTTTAAAAAAAAATTCTGTCCTTTCTGTCTATTCTGTCTGTCGGGCAACAGAATCGCACTTGAAACTCAAACAAAACTTATTTATATGATGTGTAAATAAATGTACCTATAACATTGGTACTAAAATGTTGCTCATAGATAACAAAATTCATTACAATCAGATTTTTAAGAGGTTTATAAAATCATTTTCAATCCGCGCGGGTATAGGGTGGTGGATAAGCCTTGACTCTCACCTTACAAGATAATGGTCTGAGTTCTAGGAGCAGAAATATTAACATGGTATTTTATCATTTAAACCCGGTAACCAATTAGACGCATGATTATTATACAGGAAAAAAGATGAACATATGAGTATTAAATTGTTTTTGTGTTAAAATATTATAAGGATTGCATTAACCGGCACTGAGTAGTGCGGCGGAGAGGTAGTGCACTGTGAGGGCATGCGTCAACCGCTCGGTGGAGGTCATCACGTCGTGTAGCCGGAACGCACCAAGTCGCAACGGACTCTGATCTAACGCTATGTACATGCGGACCTAAACAAACCACATTGCTTTATTAGTTCATTAATTAATTTATTAATGTAATTAATTAATATTTACATATATCCCTATAGAATGTCGAACAAAGTTTTGTTTATTACTATCATACACTTCTTAAAAATTGTTAATTCTTTTGTGTCTTCATTGAAAATATATATGAAATGACGGTCTCTATTGTCAGAGGCTATAGAACAGTAGGTGTAAAGATAATTATGTAACTTATTACTTCATCAACAAAAGTAAAAATTTATAAATAAATTCAATGGTTACTCGAATACGTGTAATTGTACTTACGGCGGTATGCAGTGTGAGTGCTAAGTCGAGAGGATGTATAGTGAGTGAACGCAGACGCAGCGGACACTGCAACGCGCGCGCTACGGACAGTGTGTGCGCGTACTGGTCTACGTGCTCGCTCGCGGGGCACGCGTCGCGCATAAGCGTCGCGAGCGCGCGCACGTACGCATCCTCTATGTAAAGAGCAAGCGGTCCGAAGCGAACTTCCACCTCTGTTACCTCTGCAATATTTAAACGAAACTATTAAGCCTTCTTTATTCGATAAGGCGACGATCAATAAAACATCAAAATAGGTTAAGTTTAATCTCATTTAAAAAAAAAAAACAAGGTCTATCGAGAATCTACAACTACTCAACATAGCCAATGTGCCTAAAAGTGTCTCCATGAAATAGAATTGTTATTAGTGAAATGTTATTTCTATGTCATTAATAATACAATTAACAAGTTTTAGAGTAAATTGACTGCAGTTGTGTACGCTTTAAATAGAAAAGTAACTAATTAAAACTACATTACCAAGTTTTTATAGCAACGGGATATTTTTGCTATTCTATGATTTTAGTGATGGTAGGCCTCTGTTGCCGGACACTGTTTAGGTAGGTATCACCGCAGCGCCTATTGCAACTGACAAGAAATAGTATGTAACCGTACCGTGTTTCGGTTGTAAGACCTTGTAGCTAGTGTAATTACTGGGGTAACAAGACTTCACACTTTTTCTCAGACGACGAGCGCAATGTGGTGCAATATATCATCCTAACTAGTCCCACGTTGTTATGGGCAGATGTATGACTTACTGTCATGTCAACATCCCCTTCGTCTCGTCTCTTCTTTGAAATAAAAATAAAACTATGAGTAATAAATTTAAGATGGGCACTATTATCAAACACACACCATTGAAATGTTTTTCGGCCACTGTCCAAGCATCAGTGATAATGTCCAGTTGCAAGGCTTGTTGGTCGTTGGAGGGATTAAGTGGAGGCGATGTCATAGTGGAACCCCAGAGTGGTGGCCAGTGCGAAGCAGCAGGCGGAGGTGTTCGCGAGTTGGCCACTACAGCAAAATCATATTGTCCGCTTTCATACTGTGCGTTGTCCACCTGCAGTGATGAGACCGATACTCTTCCACAGCCCCTCTGTAACCATTTTTCACAGTATAATTATATGTATAGAATATTTATTTTTCTAAATACGAACAATTTCAAACTCGAAGAATGATCCCTGTATACTACCGTTTGGTGGTGAAAATCGGTGCTACGTTAGTACCTACTTACTCGGTTTTCCGCAATAGGGACGACTCTATGACTTAAAAAAAGTGGAGTTTACTATAACATTTACGTACGGTAGTTAACAATTTTTGTTATCTACGGCCTATATCGGACTAAAGATTGACGGAGAGATGAGGCAAGAAAATAATGGAAGGTGTTCTACAGTATACATTACGGAGGGTGTGCGCCGGTGTTATATAACACGATTCTCCTAATCTCTTTTCACTATTGAACAACCAGACGCACGATGAGTCGCCATCTTTATATTGTAAACATCACAATCTTGCAAACTAAGTTTAGGTCTCCATTCTTGGTAAGAGCAGCAAAGGAATGTAATTACTTACCAGCGTCTGTACTCGACTTCAAAAAAATTGTGATAAGTGCGATTTACTACCGCAAGCCACATTACCACTTAACAAACAAACGGGAGGGATGGTGGTCAAGGATAAACATGTTTGATTAAAAAAATGTAAATAAAATATGCTTACGTTTGCGTCAGATCGGTAAGTTGCGCACATATCGTCGAGGTGGAGCTCGAGTAGCGGCGCACGATCCGCGGCGGCCGCCAGCCGCACCTGCAGACCGCGAAACTCGCTCCACAACCGCTCCCTGGCACCTTCGCCATATGGACTCATGCCCGCGCCTGTACAATTTTGTATACAAATTATGTCACCTTTAAATCATACCGCCATATCATTTTCGATCTTCAAAATTTAATCAGAGAATCTCACTATTTGAAAGTCGAGTAATCGAAATTAACATAATTAAAAAAGTTTTAGTTACAAATAATAATAAATTATAGTCTTAAAGGAAAAGAAAGACAAGAAAACAAATATAAACTGACCGGGGTCGGCTACATTACTGTGGACCATTGAAGCTTCGGAACAGTCGAATTCTTTGCTACGTACAGTCAACACGCTCCTTGTCTGCATTCGCTCCATACCTACCATGACATCGGAACTTCCAAGTAAAAAGTAAAACATAAAAAATTACAATAAAAGGGATTAATTTTCAAATAAATTCGATAATAAAAATGTATTGCTTGTAATCATAATTAATTTCCAAGACAAACTTAAAAATAATAAAACTACATGCAGTTACAATAACTAAATATAAAATAATTAAATTGAAATAAGTAAGTAATTAAATTATTTAATAGTTACAACATTTTACTTTTATAATCAAAGCGAAAGCGTGCTCGCCCGATCTATATAATCTGCCTCCATAATGGAAATGATGTTTTGGTAATAGCATTTACAATATAAAAGTAGCTAGGATTAGTTTGGTCAATGGTACGTTAAAAAAGAAACCAAACTCCACAAGATTCCAAATCAGGAGCCACCCATCAGGCAGTTGTCTCTTTAAAGTAATTTAAAATGTCATATTAGTTTAAGATACAAATGTTAAACTACACTACACGTATAACGTTCCTAACAAAAGGTTGCCTTCTACTTCAATACAACGAATAATCTAGAACTTATCCTCTTGAAGTTCTTACCGAATGCAAAATTGTTTTCAAAACCCACACTGCTGTTACTAGGACGATTCTCACTAGTGCCAGCCGTTACATTTGTCTCACCGTTGGTTTCCTTTGTAGTTAACTTATTTTTTTCAATATTACTTGGTAACGATATCGCATCAGAAGCTTCACTCATACGTGTATTGGTTTCGTCTTTAATATCTAAATCACTTTCGCAAGGCACACTATCAAGCTCTTGCCGAAACTTTGAAATTTCCATTACTGTGAGAAAAATAAATTGGAAATTCATGTCAATACATCCATGTATTTATAAACCTAGCTGTCTATAAATTTTTAATATAATACGCAATTAAGTATAATTTTGAATAGATTATGAATTAAATGTATTGTTGGTAATAAACAAAAATATTTTACGTGGAAAGGTAAAATTAATATACAGAAAAGGCGAGGCACTCACGATTTTCCGCGGCATCAATTCGTTCTAACTCTTCGCATTCCTTATATATCTGCAAAATTTAAATTGATATTTTACAATATATATCTACATATGTACATTATTAAATTTATATACGTATAAAGGGCACTAGTGGGGACTCTATGCTGGTTATAATTGATTAAACAGCCCTATTAAAGTTGGCGGTGCTGGGAGCCGTGGCTTTCTCTGAAAACAATTTATCCACCACGCTGGTTAAAAACTGGTTCACGGAGTACGTAGTTCTAAGAATACTTCAATTATCCTACGATGTTTTCCTTCATCTAAAGCTTAAATTCAGCGGGAATCAAATTCGAACCTATTCGTGATTAACAATGCGTAAGTCTTACAAATTGAGCTTTCACAGTTTTAAAAATTCATAGAACAGTAAAAGTAATTAGCGAACTATTTGAAGAGAACTTAAACCACATCATCATCGTCATCAGGCGATAGACGTCCACAGCTGGACTTAGGCCTCCCCCAGAGATCTCAACATCAATTGCTCACGTGTCACTAGCATCTAGTGGAATCTCGCGATTTTCACCAGCTCGTCGGATACACTTAAAGCACAGAAATTCTTAAAGTTTAGTAGTATTTAATGTCATGACTAACTCGATCTTGGAGCAGATTACTGGACGAGTTTCCCACTAGTCGTCGGCGTATGTCGCTTGCTGATATATCGTACTGTGGAAAAAAAACAACAATTATCTCAATTTGCTATATAATCTCAAAATAAAAACCACAAAAACATTACATCACCCGACCTTCGTAGTATAAAAGAAAAAGCTATGTTTTTTTTTTGTTAGACCCGTTGATAAAATATTTCATTAAATACTAAAATTTACTATAAAACAAATAAAGCAACAACAAAAAAAGTATTAAAAGAAAAGATTGAGCTTGCGTCTACGTTGGTCTTGGGTTATCTTAAAATAAAAGTGTATACAATAATTAAAGTAAGAATTAAGTGAGAAATATAACTGAACCAACTAAAATATCTTTCAGGGGCACAAAGCTTCTATTAACCAGCCAAAACTAAGATAGAATATTTAAAATGGTATAAAGTTTTTGTGGGGCGAACCTGCTCGATGTCTTTCAACTCGAGAAGTGTAGAGTGTGGCGTGGTGCGAACGCGCATCTTAAGTGTTGCACCGCCTACCAACTGTAGCATGTGCTCTCCGTCTGTCACCGCAATAGGTGGACACCAGTATGGTCTCCTATCTTCTTCTATTTAAAGATTAACATAACACTTTCATTACAAGGTGTCACAACTTTTTTTTATTATTATAAAAAAAATAATTTCTTTATAATGTATAGAAATTAAATTAATGAAGCTCAATACCTGAAGTGTGAGCAAATGTTAGGAAAATCGGGGCGGAGGCATTAGTTGAATTTGTTGAAAGTGTCGGAGGCGTTGCGGGATTTACAAGTGGTGGGTAGCGCGCGCAATGTGCCGGGCTGGAGTAGTGCGTGCTCTCTCCTGGGCCCACTGCACACCACCATCGGGCACCATCACATTCCTGAACAGCCTGGACACACACATATATATAAGAAGTGCTTGTGAATAGTGAAAGTTTACTCGTTGGTTTTAAGAGAGGCTCGTAATTTTAAATTACTTAAGTTATATATATATATATTAACAAATATGTTGTATTTACCATAACACTTAAGTAAGACGTCTCGTCAGAGTCGGAACCGAGTGCCTGTCCGACAGCGAGCATTACGCTGGAGTGGTTATATACTAGGAACTGCGGGCACGGATCCGCAGCAATCACCACTTGCCAACGTCCTTCGTGCTGCTGCTGTGTTACTACCACTGCCACCTGAAATCGACAAATAATATTTTGTAAAATTATTCTTTGGTAGCTTCCTCAATGTTTCACATATTTTTTTACGACTTTAGTAAGGAAAATGTCGTTATATTTTATTAAAAGATTGAAATACAACTGTGTACGTACAGATTGATTATTCTCGTCACGTAAAGCGATGGCTCGACGCACAGGTGGCGCCGCAAGGCGCACGGGCACTGTCGTACCACGCGCTAACGACACACACAGGAACGCCCGAGCGTTTGCGCCACTGCGCCACCGTCCCCATACCCACGCACGACATAGCGCTTCGCCCAAGCTCCCCTCCACACCGCTACATTATTAAACATAAATTATCAAAAAACTTCAATCATGTCATCTATATGTACCCACGTAAAATAAGTAAATTTTACTGATAGTAGGTCTCGTCTGCCGGAGACAATAAAGGTAGCCACCACCGCAACGCTTATTTCTGCAGCTGAAGTAGGGTACTGTACAGTAGGCTTTATTTAGTGAAGTTAATGAATTAACAAGATTAAACATCTTATATCTCAAGCGGAAGAGCAGTAATGCGATACATTGTATAAAATCTAAACTAGCGTTAAATTTTAATATGTAAGGTTAAAATTCCCTTAGTCCCGTTGCTTTTACAAAAAAAAAATAATGATGGTTTATTAATAAACAGAGAGGTTCTAGTTAATGAATTTTTATTTTCATACCGTTCTTTTTTTGTAGGCGGAATAACTTTGAAAGATTTTGGATTTAGTGCAACGTCATCGTCCAAACCTTCGGGAACCGCTATACATGTCACCTAAAATATTAAAATGTTAATCTTTAAAGTAACATAAGTAGAATATACAAAATTAAGATGCAATCGTACTTAAAATTAACTATTTACCAAAATATCCGTGTCCATCTTGTTAATAAGGACATATGTAGAGGTGATGCCCAAAATGTTAATGTCTTCTTTTATTTCATAGTACATTGTAAGCAATGCAACCTAAAATAAAAAAATAATATAAAACACAACCATTTATATAACTGATTACCGAGAGGAAAATCATGGGTAGGATCTTCGGCCCGACCCAGAGAGAGAACGGTAATTGGAGAGCCTGACATAATATCAAAATTGAGAGGCTGGTTAGCGAACCGAACATCATAGGGGTAGCCAAAGACCACAGACTTCACTGGATGGGCCACTTGCTAAGGATGGGAGACGATCGTGGAGTCAAAAAGGCGTTTCTCGGTACCCCGATGGGGGGTCGATATGTCGGCCGACGCAGATACCGTTGGAAGGATGCCGTAGAGCACGACCTGCACGAGCTTCAAGCAGTGAATTGGCAAGAGGCAGTGCAGGACAGACAACGCTGGCGCTCTCTTGTTACGGAGGCCAAGACTCACTTTGGGTCGCTGCGCCAGAGGAGTAAGTATAAATATATATATTGATATATATGTATGTAGCATGTCTAGGCTTCTAAATTATAAAACTAAAAACCCATGTATTTATTGAAACAGTCATTAAAATTTATCTTCAAGCTTATCATAAGATGATGGAAGGGCGATAGCTTACCTTCTGATTACAGTGTATGGCTATGTGCGTGGCATGGTCTAGTGTTAGATGGGAAGGCGGCGGCACTCCGTAACGGCCTGGTACGCAAGTGCTTATACATAATGGTTCGCTTACGAAAGTTTCACGCCCCACGTCCAACGACAAGAAGAATGGTTTCTGGAATATTCCAAAACAAGATCTCTTAGTATCAATTATAAATAGACAAGCTGTTTGTAGATGCTCCACAAATATAATTACTAGTTATGAACTTGGCAATAGTGTCCTCTTACGGTCTTCTTATTTCTGTGAAAAAGCAGCAGGTAATCAATTCGGTGGTAAACATTTTAGCTACATGTCATTGTTATGGGCAGGTGTCTCGCCTACCAGTATGTTAACGTGTTTACTTTCACATCGTCGTTTTAAAGAAAGATATATTGTTTTCCTTTTACCGTGAGCAATGTTGAGGGAGGGGAAACAGCATGTCCAGGCTCCAGACGGCACAGTGGCGCAGCATCGTGCGCCCGTAGGGTTAGAGGTATTGGAGCGGCGCTCGCGAGCAGTGCGGCCGGGCAGAGTCGCGCCATCAGTGAGCACCCACCGCCCGCTACCACCGCCGTGTACCGTATCTACATTTATCAACATTATACAAAGATTGAGAAAAAGAAAGATTATCTACTAGAAAAATAAAACAGTGTGATTGTGTTAGTGTTTATCATTCTGTATTTTGTGTAATGTTAAGTGTGCTTATGCTTAAAATTTGCATACCGTGACGTCGCAACGTGGCTGCAAAAGTGAGGGTTGCCAGGTTCCGGGCCAGTGAGTGCGGATTAAAGAGTATGGCCACTCTGAGCGCGCCCCCCGACTCGCTTGCTCCAACCTGGACATTTGTAAATATAGCAAAAAAGCTATAATAGGCAATAGACAATATTTATTGATTGATACCATGCGTAATATATAATACATATCGACAAAATATACAAGCTTGTTAGCGAGACCTACCAGGCATTGATTTCTTGCAGAACATGGTCTATGTCAAGAACGGGCGCGCATTTGTCGAAAACTGAGGTGTCGGTGACGCTGTAATGCAGAGGAACAGCTTCACGTGTCACAGGGCACTCGATGTTCCTGCGAGCAGTTTATTAAACTTCATTTCCCTATACCAACAAGTAAAGTGCGAAAATTACTGTGACTTAGATTGAAGTGCATTTTAACTAGTGAAATTACTAAGATTATGTAAGAAGAGAGTCATCTGGTGCATTACCATTGTATCATCCTAACAAAAATCACATTGTTATTAACATGCGAATCAATAGCAAGGAAACGACGCGCTACTCTCGTCTTCGTAGTAAAAGCATAGTGTTATAGTAATATTGAATTATGTGTAGCATAATAGTAATTTAATGGTACCAATATTTATATGCATATTAATACATTAGTACGCTTGTAGGAGCTCCTATGGAAGATCGCCTATCGTAGTGTAACGTCCATTAAAGCCGCAAAGCATCAGCGTTTAAGTCATCTCGTTTGAAGGGCATTTAAGTAAACTAAATTACTTGGTAAGTTTAGCCGATTTAAGTCTCGATGCGGTGCTATGTAAACATTCTATTTCTTTTATGGGAAGACAGCTACCATTCAGTTAAAATTTTTTCTAAAGCCGTGAGATCTACTGAAGTGTTGAAATGTGGTGTATTATAAGATTTTGTACACTAAAAAAATTGATCTTGATATTTATACCTTAAATTAATATTTAAAAAAAAATATTTGCACCTGTATTGCAAGGTGAGTTTGTGGCGCGCGGCTGTGGTACCAGGGGCGGCGAGGTGTGTGCTAGCACCACGCCCTGGCGCCGACTGCACTAATCCCGGTGGTGGCACATCCTTCGAAGTGCCTTCCTCACTTGAGTCACTCGTCCCCATCGCCTCCGTTGTTATTACCACCTTGTACATTTTATGGTATATGTAGAAAGCAGGGTTTTATGTAATTGTAATGCAACCGGAAATTAAACCATGCGTACTATAGAAACATTAAATGTTTTAGAACATTTCTTTAATTTCTGATAAAAATATATAATTTCTAATATGAAATGTTTTTTTAAAAATAATAATAGCTCAAGTTTTTTAAGTCCATCTTCGTTTGACGTATGTTTTTATTCTTATCATAAATATTTAAACCAATATTCAAATCATTTACCACTTATGTGGTTATTCAGCTAACAACATTTTAATTATTACAATCAAATGTTCTTATGATTGCTAAATTCCGATAAAATTTATGTACATTATATTAGTAAAAAGCACGAACATGTTATTGTCCCCACTACCGGGACTATGGACCTTCTCTCACAAGAGATATACAAGGCCTTTTATCCACCACATTGGCCAAGTGCGCGTTGTAGTAGTCAAATTTCTTATAAAGCTGTTGTTTTTGGGACATGACAGTTTCATCACATTGTTTTGCTTCATTAAAAATTTAAGGGCACAGAATCAGCGCCACCTCAAGTCTCATAGAAGAAAGCCATACGAACTGAAAATCTTCGCATCATTAATAATAAAATATGATTAGTTAAATCTCGTCTATTAAAAATATACGTTTAAAACACTCACTTCGGTATCAAGCGGTAAATGTGAGCGTAGTACGTAGAGCGGCCAGAAAGCTGCGAGCAAGCGGCCGTCGGAGCGCGCGCGCGTCACACGGCACCATACAGACACGTAAGCAACATCCCCGCTGCTCGGCACTACACACGTACACACACAAACATAATGTGTCATCATATTAGAAACATTATTCATGGTTGTATAGAGAAACACTATAGTGCCTATTTATGTTACCAAACCCTAGCCCGTAAATATGAGGGTTTCCGTTAAAGGCCGTTGTAGATAGTGAAATTAATGAGGTAATAAGGCTTATAGAAATATGTATTAAAGCATCGATCATAGAAGTGTATATCGTCCTATCTAAGGCCACATTGATATGGACAGGCTACTACTACCAAATGGACGGCCCGCAGATGTCTCCACTTTGTCATATTAAAATATTTATTAATCGGTCTCCACTACATGCCACTATTTGTCTTGCCGTAGTAGTGTATAAGTATTATTGATATTACATTATTATCGAGTCTTGATTTTCAAAATTTAGTAGCGTACGTTTCAAAATGGTGTGAGCGATGAACTGTTATCAGAACACCAGTATAATCAATCGCCTTATTTGTCACGAGTACATCTGTGATTTATGAACAGGTAAATGTCTTTCTTCTAACTAGGTTAAAGATATAAATAATAATTTTAATGATGATATGCCAAATACTTGATAGTTCACCTTTAACAAGCCAGGGTACATTTTCTTTTGGGCATTCTTTAATAGGAATGTCACCTGACCAGCCCGTGTCATGTGATACAAACTTCACTCTAAAACAAAATAGGTTATTAAGTCCTTTATGATAGTTGTAATTTTTTTTATATCATAGCTCTTAAGCAAAGTTAAAGCTGGATATACGACTAAACAAAAATGGCAAGTTGCGTTTTGGATCATCATTATCAGCCGATAAACGTCCACAGCTGGACAAAGGCCTCCCACAACGATCTCCACATCGATCGTGGCTGCGCTGCCCGCATTCAGCTGCTTCCAGCAATTTTCACCAAATCGGCGGACCATCTGGTGGGAGGCTTGCCAATACTACGTCTACCAGTAAGCGGTCGCCATTCGAGGACCTTAGTGTGCCCCATCGGCTGTCAGTCCTTCGAGAGATGCGTCCTGCCCATTACCACTTGAGGCTAGCAAACTTTTGGACTATGCCGAGAAACCCCGAGCATAACCCTTTCCATTGCTCTCTGTGCGACTTGAAGCCTTTTTACAAGGCCATTTTGGATACCAAGTCTAAAAAAATATGTTTGGTTTGGGCTGCATTGATAGATATCAATTTGCAAAAGTAATTGCTATAAAACATATTGATAGTAAATAAATGCAATAACTGTAATTCTCAAAAGCGACGTGAAAATTAAATGTACATATTAATATATAAGAGATTACTTGAGTACAAGTTCGGCAGTGGCGTCACAGAGTAGGGCGGGGCCGACGCGCTCAGGGTGCAGCTCGCCCGCGCCTACTGCACGCCACTGCTGCGATGATGTGCACCTTGCGCGTACCTGCGAATCGTCGAAATAGCTACCATTAAATTTGATAATGGCTCGAAAACGCGGGAAAAAAACAAATATTAAGAGTTAGCGAGACAACATCATTTATTTCAAAGCGACGAGTACAAAATGGTACAGTATATATCATCCTAATTGGCGCCACGTTGGTATGGAACGGCATATCATTTAACTATGTATGGATGAGGCTTATGTCCAAAATTGAACGTTTATCGGCTGATGATGTTATAATTTACCATCGCGTAAACAGTAAATTTATTATTACAACTTGTATTATAGTACAGTACCTTGTACAGCAAGGAATGTCGCAGCATATTCGCGAGTATGAGGCGGCCTGATAGATGCATAGTGCGCGTGGCGCCGTGTTCGCTGACCCGTGCATATACGAATACTCCAGTGCCGGGGACAATCCCACCACCGGGCACGTCCGTCGCGCATGAGTCCGCTTCTTCCATACGCACGCGGTACATTCCTTCAGTAAACGGTATACCTAGACGCGGCCAAAATGAGGTGTCAGGTTAGACGATTTAGAGATTTAAAGGTATTATATATATTATATTTATTTTTTATTTTAAAGTTAAAAAAAAAGTATCCCTGAAATACAAAGAAGTTTCATAGCTTGAGGCAACCAACCACTTCCCGGAAAAAGGAGTTGAAAAACAGTTCAACGCAGGTCGAGATATTTTTTATATTTATGCATTGATCAAGGCTGTATTCTTCTTGGATTTTTAAATATTCAAGGATCTTTCAATTATTTTATTGTTTTCATTTTAACTGTTTTTTTAATAAATTGTCAATGCGGCTATCACATCTCAAAGAGATTAAACTTCAAAAGAATATTTTTGTTTTGCGTATATGCTGAAGAAGCAGAAGTAAATTGTTGTTTCACCGAAATAAAACAAGTACTGCTTGTGGAAAGTAAATAATTAAATATTTAAAGTCTTCTAGTAATTATACATGTAATGGTATCTCTCCAATTTAAAGGCATTTTGGATTCCTGCCATATAATTACAACAAAATATCGTTAAACACTTAAACTTAGACGTATCGTTCAAATTAACAAGATAGATCGCTTTAATGTGTCAATAATATACGTAAAATGGTTAATTATAGCATTGCTTACGTCAAAAATTATACAGAGATAAATAGTACTTACTTGTTGACCAACGCCAATCAGTAGAAGGATTAGCAAGAGAAAACCTAAGTTTCTTAGTTTCATATGGGGAGCGCCACCTGTAGATTGGAATTATCTTTGTGTAATCATGTAACATGTATTTATATATCTATAATCTTAACGTAATATTTTCTTTTCTAATTAGTGCGGGACTTTTGGAAGAAACTTATGTTTTAATATTTGTCATGACATACAAACATACCGATATGCAAGCATAGAAGCAGGGCCCAGCGGGAGTAGCTCATCGGTAGCGTGCTGCGAAACGCGGATGGAAGAAGCGCATGAGTTGTGCAGCCACAACGACACCCGCCCGCTTAGCCGTTGCCGGGACTCATCCGCGCTTGCGCATTCCGTTACAGCACCATCTCCATCATCACTCTTCTTTATTACTTGCTGTAAATAACAATCTCTTTTTAACAAAAAGATCCTACAAATCCAAGTAAAAAAATATTTAGTTTTAATGGGTTCCTGACATTTAAAATAATATAAATGTAAAATAAACAGCTAACTTAATGTTTCCAGTAATGGGTCTATAGGTACCGACCTATATAATATATATATATATATATATATATATACCGATATATATATATATATATATATATATATCGGTATATATATATATATACCGATATAATGCACATTCCGTCTTAAAAATTCAAGAAAAACAATGGCACTTTTCAATGTTTTATATTATATAATGTATTATAAATACATGTTATGCTACAGAGTTCATACATTATGTGTGTACCTGTATGAAAGAGTGGCGCCAGTCTTCGAAAAGCGAGTGCAACGTATTCAAGCGCGGTACGTGCAGCGTGGCGCACATAAGATCTGCGCAAGTACGTATACACCACGAGTCCCCCGCGCTTGAAGCTCGTGATAGAGCAGCTTGCACACGGAATTCCTCAATGAAACGTTCCATCGTTCCTGTCGTGCACTCCATTATGTCACTCCTGTTGGTTATAAATAATATTATATTTCCCAGAGTATATATTAAACAAGTCGTCGAGTCAAGTGGCAAATCTTGCGTCGTTGCACATGATACACGTCGAGTATGTAGTGACTGGCATTGTGTTATGTAATTTCCCTATTCTCTTTCCTCTTCCGTACGACAAGCTGCACGGCGGCAAACAAACCTTTTGTTGTTAACATCTCCCGTTTACGGACGAAGAAGTCTTTTGATAACTGTTTCCAATTTTCTAATAAATTTCACCACATAACAGCATCATTATATATCATTTATTGAAGATATGTATTATTTGTCATAGGCAATTGCAACTAACGAGAAATGCGCGCGCAGCAGACAGCGTTGCGTCGAGTCACCGTGAGTCAAGTGCGCCGCAACGTCGCGCACCGCCAATGCCAAAACACGGTGACCTCGCCGCAGCGGGCGAGATACGTACAAACCCTCAAGCGAGCCAGATCGATCACTGAAAAACAAAAATAGGGACATAAGTTTAAAGAAATATAGAAATTTTATTGCCCAGCGCCACTTCTTTCACGATATTACATTATCTTCCTTTCATCGACGAATCGATTAAATGAGCAGAAATTTTTTGATGATTGTCATCAAAAAATTTCTTGGGTTAACACTTGATGTCCATTGTGTTCAGTAATAATGACGTTCGGATAGTGAAGCGTGTTTGCCACGATTACTCGGTCTTATAGGTATGGTGATAGCCAGAAAATTGTGACTTTACAATGCTGCAGATGTAGACGTTACGGTGGTAACTACCTAAACGGTTTTGTATTATTTTATATTTATGTCATACAACAAAGTACATTTGCTTAATAAGCTGTTTTTATGATAGGTAATAATTTATAGTATAAACATAACTGCCAATTTATAAATTAATACATACGTGTGCAGGCGTGGCAGGTCATTGTGTAGGTAGAGAGTTAACGCGGCGAGCCGCACGGCGAATCGAGCAACCGGCAGCAGCCGGGGCGCAAAGTATGAGTCTACGCGTAGTGTGCCCCCAAGCTGTTCCGCTGATACGCTGCAACTATTTTTAGCTCCACACGCACCCTTACATCCGCCAACGCTACTACCACCAGCTCCACCGGCTTCCGTAACACCACTCTTCTTCGTACCCATATCCAAGTCAGCAACATTAGACATACCCGCCTCTGTTCCCTTTAAGCATAATAGCAATCCATTGACGTTTCGTTTTAAACATTTAATAATTTATCAGTTTTTGGAATAAAATATTTAAACACTTTTTTTAAGGCGTATGTAAGGCTCTTGCGCTTTATATAAACTACAATGGTGCAGATTCTCCACTCTGCTTGAGTTTTCGGTGAAGATAAACATCGTGAGGAAAAGATGTCTTTTGAACAGCCTTCGTGTAAATATGATGTCCGCTAACTCGCACTTATGCAACACAATGAATAAAGGTCTTAAAATCTGATGGTACGTCTCTGTTGCGTCTATTTCTGCCGCTAAACAGTAATGTGCAAACACTACTGTGTTCCAGTACGAAGGGAGCTGCAGTTATTGAAATTGCTAGGATAACGGGACTTAACTTCTTATGTGTGAAGGCGACGAGCGCAGTGTGATGCTATGAATATCGTCTTAACTAGCGCCACGTTCTTATGGACAAGAGTATCCCATCATTTCGTCGCTTCGATGAATAAAAAAAAACACTATCGGAGAAAATGCCTCAAATATCAGAAGTGGCCAAAGTAAAGGGTTAATATGTTTACTTATTTAAACTTTTTATAAAATTAACACCTAAACGAATACTTCAATATTTTCTGTACTTATTGTTATTTTACAAGAATTGTTGATATTTTAATATAAGTGAGGACTCACAAGAAGGTTTGGCTGGGATAAGAAACTTTTTACGTCAAACAAGAAAGGGGCCGACTCCGGCTCTACATCAGGGCACACTCGCACGCGCCACATCATTGCGAATACCAACTCTGCAAACAGAAAGCAAAAATATTAAGAATATCTCGTAAATAACTATTTCATTTAAACACAAAAAACGAACAAATGAAGTTTTATTGGTGGTAGGGATTTACAAATCCTTTTGGCTAGTTGGCATTATCATATTATAAATCTGCAACTAACAGCATTACTGTATCCCGGCTGTCACATATAGGGGCAGATTATTATAGAACACGTTTTACCATCTTCGGCCTCAGTGTACTTTATTTATTTATTTATTTAAATAAAACCACAAACATTTATAAAACAAATTTCATTACACCATGTGTAGTTGAATTCAATCGTTAGACTGTTGGAAATAAAATAATAGTATTCACTAGTTATTTACAATAAAACATCCTATTCGGTACGATTTTAGTGTTTGGTAGTTTTGGTACAGGTTTGGTCTCTTAAGATTTTGCAGTGACACGGAAGAGAGGCCTCTCTGTGTACAAATATTATATCTCATTAACAGCAAACAGCGTGTCAGCGGGTTTGGACCCATAAGGCTTAACTAGTGAGAGTAACACGACACGAGTGTATTTAACACTCAATTATGAAAATATATCTAAATAAGTATAGATTATCTTTAAAAAATTTAATACAAATAGCACAAGAGACCTGGTAGTGCAGAATCGAGTTTAATTTCTCGTGGCTCATTCGTGGGCACATGGAAATAAGTATGGGGTTCCCAGCGCAAAAGAGTCGACTCGAAAAGCTCCAGTACACACTCCACCTCTTCATCCTGTGACATAAGTCTTAAGTTAAGAATCCTGTTTAAAATTCCTTTTAGATATGCAATGAAATTACAATTTCTTTTATAATAAAAAAATACACGAAGTACTGATGAGAGTAGTAGGTGTATCTTGTAGTAAATTATATGCTAACCTGTAACAATATGGAGCTAGTTAAAATGTTTCATTATCATCATCACCATTGTGATTATAATGAGGAAGACACCCACTGCTAAGTATAGATCACATAGATCAATCCTAAAGTGCCTGTAACTATAATGTTTACAATGCATTAAATTATCCAATACATTGAGATACAAGGTAATCCAAATATTTTCACAACCAACACACGTTTCAACCACTAATTCCGTTGTCGGGGCTACGGAAACTCTTGTCCTTGATAGTTATCAAAGAGAAGAGTTGAGCTCTAATGTAGATGTCTATCTAGATAGCCTTATACAGTAGGTCTCCCATTAGGAAGATTAAAATAGATAAGATGTACTTATAGAATAAGAGACATATATAGAGTAAAATAGCGTAGTACCAGTCCGGGTATCGGGAAAACTAGGAGGCGCGTGAGGGCACGAGGGTGCGGATATCGCCAAGTTAGTACACCGTCCGCCGCACGCACCTGATACGCCATCGGTACCTGACCACCTTGCACCAGTTTAAATGCTCCGCTCCTGTACAGCACACCACAAAGTGTAAGCACATGTGATGTTATACCATAGAGAGTGATGTAATTTTTTATTGGATAGTTTATATAGCTTCATAGTGTATTTTCACAATTCCACAATGACGTACATACATGTATATTTACACATAAAATTACATAATCGGACTGAGTTAACCCGATACATCGAACTGAAATCAGTTTACGTGTTATGTAGTAAATTCGATGTAAGACTAATTTGAAAAATAAATTCACCGTAAATCATCCTTATAGTAATGATCGAAGGTATCCTCCAGAGAGTCAGTCGTCTTCATCGTGACCGTAGCTGTACGTGTCCGGCAGCTCGTAGAGTCTGGAGTTGACTATTACAGAAATGACATTATTATCAAAATTTTTATAATTATTATATATTTATTTGATCATGCCGCTATCAAATCTATCAATTGACTGTTAGTAACATCAGAACATTATTATGTAAGGTTACTATTATATAACCGACTGTTTGGTGTAAGTGGCGAAAGGAAAGATTGTTTTTTAGATAGCCTTATTATCTGTTTGTGTATTAAGATACCTGTTTAAGACTTTGCAGACGCAACAATGCGTTATGCAAAGCATCAAGTGCGGCAAGATCAGGTGGCCTAAGATCGAACGTCAGCGCGTCGGCATGCAGGGCACAACGCACGCCTGCCTTCCGCCCCGAGCTACCCTCAATACGTCGCCATCCATCCCAGCTAGCCTCCATCGTTCCTCTAAACATATGTTCAAAAATATTTTTATATGTATTATTAATATTATGGAAATTTATTAGAGAGGGCTACGTTTACAAGTCCACGACCTTATTGATCATAATTATTACTTCTACCAAAGGACGTCCACTGCTGGACATATGTCTCTTTTATATTTGTGGCATATGTCACAACACACGGACTTATGTTAATATTTATAAGTCGCAAGAACTGCTTCGTTTTTTCAAGATGATGAAAAGTTTACTAATATAAGGTAACATAAAGATCAGCACTGCTATTTAAATTTATAGGTATAAATCGTTGTTAGTTCTCGCATTTGTTTTTGTCTTTGTACACATACTTCTGACATTAACTTTCTTGTTAGTCTGATCAGCTCTAAGATCAAATCATATTCATATATTATATTTCATTAAATCTTTCGATGCCAATTGAATGCGACGATTTCCTGTCATGTTCACTTACTATGTTCACTGTCATGGCCAACAGTTGAAGTACTTACTTATGTTCACTGTCATGGCTAACATAAAGTAATAAAGGAAATAAAATATTTGTCTAAATAACAGTACTCACCCTATAGTGGCAGGTAACAGCAGTGGTCGACGGCAGTCGTGTGGTACGCCGACAGAGGCGAGAAATGCGCGCAGCAGCACACGTACGCCAAGCCGGTCGGGCCGCGCTGTCGCGTTAACGAACATCTTCGTGCTACCCCACCCGACAGTGCCGGCCCTACCGCGGACTCCCATCTGACCCGTGTACAGCGATATGTTCTCTAGCCCTTGACGATCTGCGCATCAACGCTTCACATTAAAATACCGTTACTCCAAAGACATCATATTAAAGTAAGAACGTTGATTACGCACTCATATATTTCCGGACTCTATTCACCGCTGACTCTTTCGTATCTTCTGCTACTTCCGCCTCGTTCAGTTTTAATTGTTTCTTGACCTGGTTACAGACAATCACGTTCACTTTTGTAAAATACATCGTTCAATAGGGATATAATACAAATAAAAGAGCAGTCATCATAGCTCAATTTGTAAAGCGGTCTTAGACCTTATGAGTCTGGAAGAGGAACAGATTCTTTGCCCACTGAACTTGAGCTTTCACTGAAGTAAAGAATCGTAAGGAATCAATTATGTAACATCTAACCAAGGGTATTAGCTTTCGTATGTAAGTGACATCCTGATGAACTTGACCTGCTCTATGTCCAAAAAGATCTCGAGTCCCATAAGTGGCAAAAGATGTAAGAATAAGACTGTTGAAAAAACCATTAAAAAGGGCCAAATGATATCATAATAGTTTGGAAAATATCTCCCTTCCGCCTTTTTGTCTTTTGAATTTCGCGGCTATGTACAAAGCGCTACAGAGATCGTATCTGGCAATACTATACATAATTTGAAAGGTCTTGACATAACCTACAAAACGACGCTATGCATAATTAGTTTGGATATTGCGTTCAACAGTTATAGACGTGTAAACATGCGAGTACACTAACGCCGAAATTCGCGCTATTTTAAAGTTTTCCTTCGTTAAAGGCAAATCCGCTAGAGAAACGTTCCGTGAGATTAATGGTGTTTTGGGGGATGGTACTCTATCACTTCGAACCGCGGAGGAATGGTTTCGACGATTCAGAGCCGGTGAAAACGACACCATGGATAAGCCAGCCGGCGGAAGACTTGTGACGACAAATACCGATCAAATCATGGACTACATCGAGTTAGACCGGCATGTGGCATCTCGTGACATCGCCCAGGAGATGGGAGTTAGTCACCAAACCATTTTAAACCATCTGCAGAAGGCTGGATACAAAAAAAAGTTTGATGTTTGGGTGCCGCATGATTTGACGCAAAAAAACCTGGACCGAATCAACGCCTGCGATATGCTGCTGAAACGGAACGAACTCGACCCATTCTTGAAGCGGATGGTGACTGGCGACCAAAAATGGATCACATACGACAATATCAAGCGAAAACGGTCGTGGTCGAAAGCCGGTGAATCGTCCCAAACAGTGGCCAAGCCGGGATTGACGGCCAGGAAGGTTTTGCTGTGTGTTTGGTGGGATTGGAAGGGAATCATCCACTATGAGCTGCTCCCATATGGCCAGACGCTTAATTCTACCATCTACTGCGAACAACTGGACCGCTTGAAGCAGGCGATCGACCAGAAGCGTCCAGAATTGGCCAACAGGAAGGGTGTAGTGTTCCACCAGGACAACGCCAGACCACACACTTCGTTGATGACTCGTCAGAAGCTACGGGAGCTCGGATGGGAGGTTTTATCGCATCCACCATATAGCCCGGACATAGCGCCAAGTGATTACCACCTGTTCCTGTCCATGGTGAACGCCCTTGGTGGTGTAAAGTTGAACTCAAAAGAGGCTTGTGAAAAGTGGCTGTCCGAGTTCTTCGCAAATAAGGAGGGGGGCTTCTACGAGGGAGGTATTATGAAGTTGCCGTCTAGATGGAAACAGATTATCGAACAAAACGGCGCATATTTGAACTAAATCCGATCACTGTAACACTTTTTATAAAGCATTGAATAAAGAGCAAAAAAGCGGAAGGGAGATATTTGCCAAACTAATATAAAAGGTGAACAATAGTAACCAGCTCCAGGATGGTATGAAGACGGATGAGGCGGTCGGTGCAAATGTCAAGCAGCACCGGCCGCTCTATATCTAGGTGCAGTGAGCCACGAGCGTTTGGCAGTGCTGTACCACTCATCCCTGTAAGAACGTTTTTCCCTCCTTAATTAATTATATCTTATACATTTCCAGTTTATGGCAAAGGTTGGCGAACTGCAGCATGCAAGCCGCATGCGGCTCTTTGATTCCTCAGCAACGATTATTCTATGGAATGTTATCTATATAATAAATTGCCGATAGACGTCCACTGCTGGACATAGGTCTGCCCCAAAGTTTTCCACCTCGATCAGTCCCGGTTCAATATTTTATTCTATATAATATCTATAATACACAACATACATATTAGTCTATATTTGGCATTTTTTCGATGACAATATTGTCAACATTTGTTTTAGTGTCATAAATAATCACAAAAAAAATTTTAACATGACTATATTTTATAAACTAAATAAATGTTTAAAACTTCCAGATTTTTTTTTAATTTATTTTTTTCGACTAAGCTAGTTAAGATGAATATTTCACTTAACTGTGATCTTTATCTCCATAATTTGACTAGCTCCAATATTCTTTAATTTGGAACACAATAATGTTTGTAAACAATTGTTTGTTGGGAAAAATAGGCGCTGAGTGATAATTGTATCAGATTAATTATCTCTGATATCAGAGTAATGCCACCAGTACAGATTTAGTTATCTGGTTGTTACTATTAAAGTTTAAGATGGATTTAAAAGCGTTACGATGTTGAATGCATACCAGAAGCGGGCAGCGCCAGTTTCAGTGTCGCAAGAGCTGGTGCAATATCTGTCAGGGGATCGAGAGCGCCGCGTTCCGTGCTGAGTAAAACACGTCGATTAGCACCGCCACCGAGTGCGACACCAACGTCGAAAAGGGACACCTGCAATCGTGTAACATTTAACAAAGGTTATTAAGAGTTTGTTACTTTTAATTAGTACCACCTTTTTTAAGTGCCTGACGGGATCTTCAAAAGGTACCCCGTTTCAGTGGAGCTATAGAGGCCCCCACCTAGAAAGCCCGCAAAACTAAACACACTTGTAGTGTTATACGACAGGCAGGGCTTACCTTTGCCCCAAAAACATCAAAACAATCAATACGATACAAACTAAGTTTTAACAACTCATTATCAGTGATTGCTAAATAATCCAACGCAAGTTCTATTTTTCAAGTGGTTCATAACTAGTGCCTAGGCAGGTGTCCAGGTATGTCTATATTAAAACAAAAACCAATTATATCTGTTTGTACTTGCGGTAATATGCCTCATGTGACTCAAAGAGATATTAAATATCCGCAGCTTTAATTAATTTCCGTCAGTCCGCCTTTGTGATCGCGGAGCGAACTAAAGTTAGTATATATAAATTTAATTACCTGCTATAAAATATCTGTATTAATAGTATAAAAATTCCTTAATACCTGTAAAGTCTTTTGGGTTCCTTTCTGCCAGTAGTACAAATTAGGTTGCTTGAAGGTCAATTGAATGAGCTGCAGATTACCTTCTATCTTTTTAGTATGTGGCAAGGCATTCTATAAACAATAAAAAAATATTCTTGATTTCTGACAATTATAAGTTAAAAAAAATTAAAGGAGAAAATATAATCAATCTCGAATTTGTTAACATCAAAGGAAAAACAATCGGTATATAATAATGGTGACTAACGCGAACATGTGAAGAAATTTGAAGATGGCCCCTGTACAACAATGGGCGTCTATCGACTGGTTAGTGTGCTGCACTTTCATGTTGCATAGTCCTTGACTCTCAAAAAGAGGTGGTTAAGGTATTGATTGTGCCAAATGTTGATGAGAACAGACGATGAACATCATACGTCCATCCATCAAAACTATTGTTGTTGGAATAAATCTATTAATTCACGATGTGTTTTTATTCGAAAGTAATATATAATAAATAATGTTTAAATATAATAATACAATTTGTAAAAATAAAATGTGTAAGTTTTGAAGACTAGTGAAAGTTATACACGTAAGCGTAAGCAATAAATTCCATTGGCACTTTAGTTTTATAACGTAAACAAAGACTAATTCTAGGTCTAACCATTAAATCGTGTTGCGATTTTTCTATGTCGGTTGGTCTAATGTTGTCGGCAACACTCGAACTACCTGCTGTTGTACTGTCATGTGCAACTTCCTTCTTCGTTTCTTTACTGCCCTCAAAAACCACCTGTACATACAATAAACAAAAGTAATAAAAAGTTAAGTATTCCAAAAGGCATAATAAAAAAAATGTTTTTTATATATTTTTTTATTCAATTAACCGACGAGACGAGCGGGTCATTCACCTGATGGTATGTAAGACGCCCGCCTATAACAATGTGGCGCTAGCAAGAATGATATATACTGCAACACATTGCGTTCGTCGCTTGAGACATAAAATGTGTCATTACCTCAGTAATTTCATTAGCTACAGAGCCTAAACCGTAACACAGCAATGTTTGCACACTACTGTTTGGTGCTAGAAATAGCAGCTCTGATGGCGCCTACCTATATGATTTGTGGCAACAGAGACCTGCCACCAAGTAATTGATTTATTACTTATTATTATTAATTATAAGATGATTGGCCCTTGACTATCACGCTCATATTAAAATCTAACGACATAACTGTATTGTCTAGTCCTAGCTGTTAATTAAGTCAGAATATTATGGGCGGATACGTTTCATTATCCACTACTACATAAAAATATATATGTAATTCAACAACGCACATTGAGGCGAGGCTGATCGGCTGCTACAGTCACGGAAGCAGCTGTAGTAACGGTGCTAGAAACAACAGGTAATGGAGCTGAGGGTAATGGAACATGGTCAACTAATGCTGACTCTCGTATACGCAACGGAGCCAGGGCTGCGGTTCCGTTGTCCATCACATACAAAGACGTCTCAATCACGCCCATCGTCACAAACACTTCCAAGTAATCCCACGAGTTTTTTCTGGAAGCAAAATTAGGAGTAATGAGTGACTAGGAAAATTAATTGTAAAGTAAATTTTTTGTCGTAAGGTTGTTATGAATATCATTATAAAATTCGATTAAATGTTAAAGAACAAGATTAGCTAACATACACATGGTCTTCGAAAGCGATGGATACGTTTTTCTTAGCAGGTCCTACGTGCTCGTCGCTGACACTGGGCTTGGTAGCATTATGCGAGGCGGAAGATTCAACACCGGAGTCTGCTGTACTGCGACCGGTCTCTGTCCGCAGAGACTCGCTTCGTATTATTCGTGCTGTAATTTTTTTTATCATTCAAACTAAAAACACGGAAAATTTGAACCTTGATTATCGTAATGCTTTAATTATTATAAATTGGATTCGAATGTGGACGCTTCCTCGAATAAACATTTGGGTGACTCAGTGGCATGTTTAACTATTACCAAGCAGTTTGAAAACATTACTATGTGGGAAGTGAACAAGTTGGCATTGAAGTTATTGAACAATTCTAATGTTGTACATGTGGGCAGTGCAGAGCCGATCGGTGTGGAGATATTCAGTCTTTTAGTAGACATTTATCGGATGATTTTGACGATAATAGTTGTATGTTGTCATAAGATGGGAAAGATGCTAAGAAGAAGTTGTGCAAATACTTTTACACTATTTTATATGTTCTTGTGGTTGAATACTAACTGGGGTGTGAGGCAGGGCGTGGTAAGTCAGTATCTTGCCGAGATAGTTCGGCTTCAATCGGCATATACGGGCACGATCCAATTTCTTCTAATTCCTCCGTATCACATCTGAAATATTAAGTTAGAAAATTATTTCTTGCCGAGCAACTTTTTTAATTTTTTCTTTAAGTGTAAGTTAAATTAATTCTTATTAGAAAACCAAGTGATTTAACATATCCAACAAATTTCTACCATAAATAAATATTATCGAGAAATTAGCATAAAATAAGTTTCAATAAATATAAATGATCTATAGGATAATTTTTTCAAATTCGGAGGAAGAGTATTAAGTTATTTGTTGCGTACGTATCCATTAAAAGTGTGACCTGCGTGAGAATGCGGACTTCAGGTTAGCTGCAAGTGTGACGGCTAGCGAGAGCTGTTGCAAGCTGAGCTCTAGTGCGCAATCGGATGCCAGGTTCAACTCAAGCGCAGGTCCGCTCACCAATACGTTGCCGTTGACTACAGGAGGTGCTAACACACACTCTAACTCGACACTGTTGGACAATATGAAGGTTTGCAATTTATATAACGTTCTTATAATTGACAACTAATATAAAATTTTCTTATCGAACAAAGTGTGACTTAAGTACGTGTACACAAAGACATATCCACGACCATTCATTTACACATTTATGTGGAGTGATTGAAATCATTCAGAATTATTTTAAGTAGGTGCATTATCGCCCAAAATAAAAATTGTACGGCGGAAGTGTTCGCTTTTAACAATATGGCGCCAGTAAGGATGTGAAACAATGCACTAACTACATTGTGTTTGTGGTCTTCGTACAAATTATGTTAAAGCGACAGAAATAAACCTGTGATGGTAATTCCTGTACGGTATCCGACAGCAGCGACTTATCACCAGCAATTGCTTTAAACGTTAAATGATATACAAATATTTTCTTAAAAGTTCTCATCGTAGTTTTGCTATCGCATTATTCCTACAAATAAATGAAATAAAATATGAAATTGCTTACGGATGTAGAATCGGTGTGATGACAGGTGAAATTACAGGCTGGCTCCATTTTAGAGCTGGATTTTCTCCACCTGTACCTTTCATTACTTCAGCTTCGCTAACCTTTATAATTCGTAAATAGGCATTAATAATTACTTTTTTATTCATCAATGTTCTTATTTGATGTAAAATATTTGTTTAAACTTTAAAAAAATATGTTATGCTCCCATTTTCTATTGTTTAAAAAAAGCTACCATCACCCTAACTCTGCAACATATAGCCCAGGTATCAAAACAGTGACTTGAGTATTACTTAGGTAGCTTCTTGCTGTATCTTTAATTCATACTCTTCGCTGTTTCCATGTCCTTATGTAGTTTTATATATTATTCGATAAAGAAATAGTTTCACGAGTCTCGCTACTTCTTTACTTGTTCATTTGACACATATCCTTCATTCTACATAACGATGATACAAAGCTGAACGTTCACCTGATGATAGTAAGTAATGTTTCCAAAAATATGTGATGTAACTAGGGTAAATACACGTGGTGTTCGTCGCTTTTATGAACAGGATGTTAAAACTAAATGTCCTATTAATTTTAAGACCTACAGCGCCCTTCAATACAGAACACAGTGATGTTTGCAAGACACTGCTTGGCGGCAGGGAAAGACGCTACAGTAGCACCAACGCCATGGTAATAGAGTACTATCATCAGGCAAGTTAGTGATCTTACTATACCACTTATATTTGAATTGTATTTTGGATAAAAACAACTGTGTACAGACCTCCTGGCGCACTAGCTGATGGAAACGTGCAGAACGCAGTGCTACGGCTCTGGCAAGCGCCTCGTACTGCCGACCTTCCGGCACGCTGCCACTTGTCCCCCACACACCTTCCACGCAGGAGCTCACTGCTCGCCTAAGACAACAGCTTTATTTAATTGAAGGGTTTTAATCATTAAATATAAAATAAATTATCAAAAGAATATATTTTCATTTATAAAGATAACTTGTATTAATATTTTGCAATTTTTACTGCCATTATACAATTATATTAGGCCTAAAATTATGCATTATTCTAGATGAGAGTTTTCCGTAAATTATAATTGCTAATAACAGAGAATTTACTTTTTAATCCTATGTTACGAATCTGCTTTTAGAATGACATATATCTTATATAAATTACCTGCATATTGGATTATCTGGATGCGGATTAACGGTGATTTTCCCAATCTGAAAGAACATATTATTAATATACCTTCGTCTTAGAATATACGACAAACTTAAATTATTTTACCATGTCTTCGTTAACGCTCTATAAGGTGTAAAAGTGTGTGTGTGTTAAGGGCATTAAAGGTAAAGACATTACGCCCACATTAAGACAAGAGCGCCCTGCACTCAATTTTTTTAAACACATTTTCATTATCTGAAAGTAACGTATAATCAAAAGACAAGCGTGCAGTTTTTTATATTTCTCTGAAAGAAAATCGAGTTGGTTGGTTGAAGAACCCACTACCGAACTATCCTACGAATATACCACCACTGGTTTTAAAGGATCCCTCACTGCTTTTACAGCAGAAAAGAAAGAAATAAGTCTCCTTTCTTAAATTTAGCAACGCAGTTGCCAATAGCCAGGTGTTGGGACTTTTTGTAGTTTCTATCAAGTTTAAGTTATTTTTCAGTTGCACTGCTGAAACAGTAAAGTTTAGCAGCAGAAAAAAGGCAATAATAATGTACCACAAGAGATAATTCTATTGTAAAAATCTTAAAAAAGTTAAATTGCGTACATTAAGTATTAGCGTGTCATCTTCGGTGCTGTCTTTGTTCTCTTCGCTTATTAATAGCAAACGTAAGCCTCCAGCGGCCAAGTAGAAAAATGGAGGTTGCCAACTGTTTTGTCTGTAAATTACATATGGTTATATTATTGATTGAGGTATCATTTTGTGCAAGCGAACAAAAAAAAAAAAAATAATTCAAAATATCACCCATAGGCAATAGGTTAAATGCCTTCTTCAAATTGAAGTTTGGATTCAGGATCAATTAAGATTCAGCATTGGAACTTCATATCGGACATCTTCAAAGAGGATTTCTTAACGAGTTTGCGAGGTTGACCTAAACGACCAAATTACAGGAAAACGTGCTCATAGTAGACCTCAGCGGAAATATTTGATCCCTGTGCACACTACTAAATTAAAATTAGATTTTAGTAACACGGGGCTGTAAGGACTGAGTTTATTTAACAGAATACTTGAGACATAGTAGAGGGGTTGTTATTTACGAGTCTTCGATTAGCGGACGATAGGACGAGACGGAGTCACAGCAGAAAGACCAAAGAGATGGAGGGATGTTGAGAGCCTCATAAAAGTCGAATACGACTTCGGAAGAAGAAAATTAAAAATACGACGTGTAAGAACATAATTGATTTTTAACGGAAGTGTAAATAACGTTTTGAAATTTGATAACCACGAATTCCTTATGGAAAATAGTCGAGTAAAACAAATATTGTACTAACATGGTTGAAGAGTCCGATAATGCGTAAGGATGTATAGAGTATGGGGCTGGAGCTGGCGCCTGCGAGAAGCACGTTGAGTCGGTGCGCGGGAGGAGCAGTCGCAGCACTTCAGCCACTTGACGCACCACACCCGTCTGCAGTACCGCCTCCAGAGGTGCCACGGTCGCGTATATTTCCCACATGCTATCCAACTATAACAATAACTTTTTTATTTTGTGCCCTTATAATTGTTGTTTAATTAGATGTATACATAAAATAACAGAAATGAATATTTTCTATTTATAGTGTGATAATACTAGACTTCGTGTTTTACATACACTGTGAAAATTACATGGGATACGGTGTCGTGCTCTCTTTAAGTACTCTAACTTCCATATGTTGATAACACATGTGGGAATCGGACCACAGTAATGCTGTTATGGCGACAGATTCATTACAATGATTGGTAGGCAGGTTACGAAAAACCCTGTGATTATATAAACTTCACTACACGTTTATTAATCCCCTTAATCAAATTACCGACCTTCATTGCACATGGCCCCCGGGGTGCCACTTAAACACTTAACTTCTTTATGGCAGGCGTATGTTATGCGGTGGACATCAACAGGCTGAAATACCACCTCAACTGGAAAATCTCAATATTAATGTATCATTATCATCATCAGATTAAGCCGATAAACGTCCACAGCTGGACATATGCTTCCTCCAAACATTCCCACATCTGTCGATCCTGCGCTGGCAGCATCGCCGGGCAGCAGGATCCGTCGTTCATATGAGGGGATTCGGGTCATTTCCAACCACGCTGGCCTAGTGCGGGTTGAGAGGAACCAGAGCTTCGTTTGTTGATTATTACAGAGTAGGTGCTTGGCTACCACGGGAAGGTGAGGTTGACTTGGGTCCCATGAGTTGTTATGCGGGTGCAATATTTATAATTCCTTTATTATACATAAAATACTTGCTCATAAATTAACAAATTAAAAATTCTTACAGATTTTTGTTCCAGTAATTTTGGATGTAATTCCTCTTTCCAACTAGCAGGAAGGTTTGAAATTCTGAAAAGCCAAGTTACAATCACTGTTCACCTATAAGTATATAATACACACAGTCAAATGTGTTTTTTTTTTTCGACGAAGTGAGAAGACGAACGGGACGATAACCTGATGTTAATGCTGTCCATAACACCGTAGTGCTAGTTAGTATGGTATACACAGCATCACATTACGCCGGTAGCCTTGAGATATAAGACGAGTCTCCTCCTTACCCCAGTAATTTTACTAGCTACAGGGGCTTCAAATCGAAACAGTAATGTTTGCACAGTACTGTTTGGTGGCAGAAATAGGAGCTACGGTGGTATCTACTTAAGCGGTCTCCAGCAACAGAAACCTACCACCAGTAAACATAAAAATGTACTGAAATTTAGTATCAATAATCATTTTAAAACTGACTGTGCTTGTGTGATGGTTAGCGCGAGGAAATGATTATCTTCTTTAGCATCTACGGGTTCGCGCGCTTCTAACACCCGTCCGCCGAGCGCACCTGCCTCCCATTCTTCACTATCCGTCCTATAAATATATACATAAATATATATTTTTTATGTTTCTTGTAAATTGAATATCGTCTTTCATAATTTTCTTTGTTACTTGATTTTCTACAATTAACTCTATGAATGCCAAATTGGCGCCTGACACCAACTGGATGGGTATAGCCGTAGATAGGGCCAAAGTGATGTTATTTAAGGCCTATGTCCAGCAGTGGACTGCCCCGGACTGTTGATGATGATGATAATGTAGCCTAATAGTTCAGTTTGCGATACGCGAGTTCGATTCTCCCCGAACTTAAGCTAGATAAATAGCCTCTACTCTTGCTTTGTGGGAGAAGGCGTCCAGTTCCGGTAGTACGAATAAGAAATTTGTTTTTTTATTATTTTGTGTGACAGTAATAAAGTATTTTTAAATATATGTACGCACCGACGATAATGACGTAGCGAAGCGGAAGCAACCTTTAATTTGACTTGACTGTAGTGAGGCTGTAAATCTATAGTCGCTATAACGTCATCTGCTTCTGCGGTCAGCCGAGCATGCTCAGCTGATACAGCCATCGTCGCGCGCGATACCACCCATTGCACCCACACGAACGTCTTCGTTTGACTCACTAATCAAAGACAAAAGAGTCTTCTGTCTTAAAAGTTAACATTTATTAAAATATTCAATTTTTTTTTCATTTCATATGCTAGACGATTGTAAATTGTTTCTGTATTCTAAATCTTGCACTCACATGATAAAGCACTAGCTTCGTAAATTGGTATAAGTTCCGAACGATTTTCACTGGGCGTCTCGTCTGAACCTTCCGGCTCCTCCATTTCAGATACTGATCTGAAATATGAAATGTTGCAGTTTGAGACGTTAGATCTAAATACAATTTAATTTTTTCGTTAATACAATGCCGGCACTGTGTTCAGTAAAATTTCAACTAATTAAATATCATCAATTATTCTACAATCGCTAAATAGTACATTGTTTTCAAAATAACCTGTCTACATTATTCACTATATATAGTATGAAATGAATGTTTAAAATCCTATAAATTTCCGAAAAGTCGCAAAAGGTAAGCTGTACAACGAGGTATCTCTCTGCCTAGTTCATACTTTTCCTCCTTCACTCTTTACGTACCCTCTTACTCGTCATCTTTATCCATTCTTGGAATTCTACTTATCAGTCCAAATATTCGCCTTTAATTTGCAAGCACTCTTCTTTCATAATTCTTAGACATAGCTTTATAAAACATTGAAAACAGACCTGATGAGTATCTTGCCGGGTAGTACCGTGGCACTTGGTTGCGGGGCTGACCGTGTTCGCGCAAGAGGATGCACGGAGATGGATGGTCGCTTCAACAGTGCTATTAAGTGTGAAAAGCAATGCAGTGCTTCTGCTAATACCCCAACCTATTATAGGCACCATTGCACACTAAATTAATATTTCTCATTTGTTTGTACTTTTACAAAAAAATCAATAAAACATTTGTATGAAACGGTGATTTTTGGTAAATTTCCAAGAAAAAAATATACAGCAACATTTATTCATCAGAAATAATAACATAATATATTTCCCTCTCTTTCTAGTCGTTATTCACTTGGATACGAAATCACAACATATACTAAATATTTGTCTATGTGCGATGATAAATCTGTTCTTTTTGACAAAGTTATCTGCTGGTCATAGGCCTCCTCAAAAGTGAACATATATATAAATATAACCGTAGCAAATAATAACGTGTTTACGCAAACACTTGCCTGGTCATTATCGAAGCGCAGAGTGACAGGCGGAGTGTCCGCGTGTATGTGTACACCCAGCGACACCACTGGGCCCGCGGACGGTGGCACAGTCGCCGGACTCACTATGGGTTCGGGCGATGTTTTATTTTGCCCCTGGGCAACACAATCGTAACATTTTTGAAAGTTTAATCAGATGTAATGACAATATTAAATTAGGTTTATCACAAATTATAAGGGCACACTGCAATTCATAAATTTGACGCCTTAGCGCACTTCTCTTTCCAATCTCAAGATGAATTTTCCCAGAAATAATTCAAAGATTAAATTCACTTTATGTAATAATTAAGGTTTGAATAAATATTAAATTAAACTACCATCGTGGCGAGGTGGCTAATTGCTTGCCCAATAACCTCCCTTCGATTCTGTGGCCATGTAATGAAGAGTATGGTTGGTGGTATGTGTTTCGAACCCTCCTGTTTATCTACCAGTCCCATATTGTAACCTAACTACCTTGTCTCTAGCAACAGAAACTTATCGTAAGTAGTGTTTAAGATATTGTCAAAATTAGACATTATGTTTAATAAAGCTTAAATATAACTTTACAGTAAATTATTTAACGCTTACCTCCGGACTCGATTTCTTGTTTCTGTGAAAACATATAAAAGTCAGCTCAGGATGAATAAAAACAAAACATAACTAATTACGATAAACATACTTAGATGGCCCTCGGAGGAATTCCTTAAACGTAGACGGTTTGAAGTCTACTCCGCTTGTGAAATATTTAACTTTCTGCAAATGAAAAATTACTTTTAACTTTCTTCTCACTCATCTTAACCACAATTTTTTTCAGGTAAATATATATAAAAGTTTTTATAGAGGAAGGAATAAATGATTTAATTATTACTCAACAAACTGACGGGACGAACAAAACTAGCACTTAATGATAAGTGATACGGCGGGACATAAGAACGTTGCGCAAGTTAGGATGTTACCATTGTGCTTATTACAAAGATATTAAGTATAAAACGGACCAACCCAGAGCACAGTACAAAATTGTTAACAAGTACTAAAGGAGGATGTGAATATAGTAAGTTCTATTGAGGTGATAAGATCACTGTGTGACAAAAACTTACTATCTAAAAAAAAATAAAAGAGGAAAACAGATATTAAGTCTCGTTACCCTAGTAAATTCGCCTGTTACAAAGCTGTTCAACCCAGACCAGAACTCAGTTTCGCATTGAGATCGCAAGGAGAAACGTTGGTGCCATGGGACACCACGCGCAGAAAATAGGCGCGGTGGGGGAGGCATGTATTAAAAAGTGGACGACCATAAAATGAAATGATAGTTACCTCGTCATGAACTGGGTGGCGCGTACGATGCGCGGTGGGAGGTGCTTGCACCGCTAACGATTTAGTAACGACGGAGAGAGTGATAGTTGTAGTGAGCAAGCCAAGCACAGCACGGGGCGCCACGGTGCGCGCATCGCGGAGCACGGAGCGCGTGGCGGTTGCTGGGCGCGGCTCTAGCGTATAGCACGACACATCCGCAATCCGTAACCGCCACGGAAATGACTCCATCGGTGCTGAAATGCACGTTTACATATTTAATGTTATAATATTAAAAAAACTGCACCCAACGAAGGTAAGTTTTAATTGTACACATCTGTTGGTCCTAAAAGCTGTTAGTTTTTTTTGAAATAGAAAGCATAATAATAAAATCACTTTGCAGCTAGTTCATTAGGTGACATCTTCAAACTGAAGTTTGACGATCAGATTGAGAAAACCAATTCGATATATTATACTTCTAGATATAAATTATACTTATTGGGTAATTCAATTTAAGTTTACACATTTTGAACAGCAAATCCGCTTTAATAGCGTCCGTACCAAGGCCACGTTTTTTACCGTTGCATTATACACAAACCCATATCTATTACATATACAGGGTATGTAAGACACTTTGTCATTCTAGTGTTAAATTATGCTGTCTTTATTTGTTTGTTTATGTGTGGTATACTTTAATGAACACGTTTATCCACCTATCCATTTCACTACATATCGGACAACGTAATAATATCAATTACTCACTTTCATTTTTCGTTGAAAAAAAAGTTGGTCCATCGTGACGAATTTCGTTCCAAAGGTGTTTCACCATGACGTTGGAGTGCATCGATAAATGTCCTAAGCTAAAAAATAATTACGTTTTTGGTCATTGTTCACTTAAATTTGTTATTTTAATAAAAAAATATCAAATTATTAAATATTATATAAATAAATATGATAACATACTACTAAGTGTATTAGTATGTTATTATATTCCTCATTATTATCGTCACAACTAGTGATTGCGAGTATGAAGTAGCAATTTGTAGAAACGGTGGATGTTAACAATTTAAAAGCACCTATACTGGAAAACGCAGCGATAACAGATCGCGCATTGAGTGGACAGACTACATTAAGGTATTCGATGGGAACCATTGGACAAACATTGTAAGATCCAGCAGTAGACGTTTTGTGACAAACGTAACTGCAAATTACTTGCCGCTTGGACTCACCTAAGTACGAGGACAGCACGGCGCGCGGCATGTCGTTCTACCGCGTCACGCAGGCAGGCGTGTCCACCAGCCGCGGCGCTCTGACCCGACACGTACACTTGCACCAGCCCAACCTCGCAACAGGCCATCGCGCGCCGCAACCGCTTATGTACACGCACCGCGCTTTCTCCACTCCACAGCCAAGACAAATTCTTTCTCTAACAATAAAAATGCGTATGAAATACAAACCTCTGACGTGAGACAGCTTACTAATCATAAAATGTTTTCATGCATTTACAGCTATAGCATAATTGTGTGCCTGAGGTGAGAGGACTTCTTTACTTTCAAATCAATAGTTTTGTCAATATTTGACCTTGAACTCATATGATGTTAAGTGGATAGTGAAACGTGCTTTCCCACAATACTATAGCTCTTATACGTTGACTGAAGTAATATAGCAATTACAGCGACGTGTGCTATTTATGTTAAATGAAGGTATTTTCTTTTGTATAAAGATCGTTTTGGGTATTGTGGCAGTATTTTGATGCTGTCTAAATTAAGTCGTGATACTTACGAATGTGTTGTGACGTGCATGTGCTTGCGAATGCGATTGTGGCCGCGTCTGTTGTTGAGACTGCCGCTGTTCGCTGCGTTCACTGCTAGAGGCGGTGCTGCGCGGACGCGCATGCACCTCCGCGCCTGAACCCGTCCGGCTACCACCACGACCGCTAGACGACTACGTTAAATACAATAATTAATCAAAAGAATTTTATATAGTATTTGAATAGCATTTTATTAAATTTAAGAAAAACCCACCATTAACTTTTAATAGCAAACAAAAATTACTTGCCGGTGGAGTTGTCCGTCGGAGCATAAAATACTGAGATGATGATATCGTTTTGGCACCACCCGATTGTGGTTGTGATTCTACTGTAAAGAGAATAAAAATAAATATAGAATGGTAAAAGCCAAGTATAAATTTTTCACCTAGAAGATATAGTTAAAAATATTTCCACTACTCTTTGTATAAAAATTATATAAAAAAACTAGTTATGGATAAAAAACGACAAAGTTGGAAGTTTCTTTGTATCTATTGTTCCTTCAGCGAAATTAGTTTCAAAAAGAATTAGCAGTTATTACCGTCAACAATATAAAATAAACACAATAATTGCATCATAAATATTAAAATTTGCAATAATATGGCCAATGTCTTTTTAATTGTTATTGGAAATTGATAAAAATAAAAGGACACAGATGCACACAAACATAGATGACCGTAATAACGACAACCTATTTCTTAAAATTAACGTCTACCGTCTTTTTAGTAAGCTTTACCAGTAGCAGCGGAGTAACGCGGTGCATATGAGAAGGCAGCTACCAGCAGCGGGTCAAGACTAAAGGCCGAAGGTTCGATCCACACGCCAGTGAACTCCACACCAGCACCCACTTCCTCTTTCAGTCCAGTCTCTGCTTCAGCCCGCCACTGCAGTGCAACACGCAGGTAAACTCTGCAAATAAAGATTGTTATATCTACACACTCGCTCATAAAACTGGATATTGGCATGTATTTAATATTATATATATAAATACATATATAAATATATATATATACATACGTATATATGTATATATATATATTTATATATATTATATATATATATGTATTTAATTTCATGTACTAAAGAAATAAGAAGCCAGATAGCTAATTTTCTCCATAATTCCTACTGAATTCTTTCGATCAAAGAAAAGATCGTGACGAAACCGATACGCCTCACGAATATCTTTTTGTGTCCATGTTTCAAACGCCAAACTGCACTTGCCTAGAGGGTGAATAACTGACGGTGCCGCTCTTGTCATAAAAGAAGGCACCGATTCTCAGCAGTAAAAACAATAAGATAATATTTACTGTATAACATAGTGCTATATTAGATATAAATGAACTTACGAAGTTGTTGGAGCTTCAGGTCCAGAAAAAAGCCATGCTTGTTTCAAATCACCACCCTCTGTAAGTACAAAATAAATAATTAAAATATAATATAATGCGTAGAGTCACATTATATGATAACTAATCGAGATATTGAAAACAACGGAAAATCCAACTTGATTCGAAAGATGAGCTCATTGTAGTGTAAAGAAAAAAGCAGCTTTTTGTAATGAGTGTCGTAATATTTCAGACGTATACATATTAACACGAACAGAACATTTTCTATTTTAGAGCTGACATGAGAAAAATAAAATATGACATTTAAATGTTGAAGTGCAGCAAAATTATGCCCATAAAACTAAAAAAAAAGTATACTGATAATCCATGTACTAAATTTACATGGATTACCCCTCTTCTTTTTTAAAAGGCTCTCAGTCTTGGTTGTGAAACCACTTAGAAAGCCATTGGTTATTTATTTGATGTATTTTAAATATATTATTGTTGTCGACCTGGTGAAGATATCAGGAAAACATTAAATAGAGCTAGCATCAGACCAGTAGCGCTGAACTTTCTTCGGGGAAACCCGTTCACAGGTATACAATAAAGGGAAATGTTGACGAATACAAGAAATGTGTGAAGCGGAAGAAATTATGTATAGGAACTATACATTTTTAAAATGTAATATCTAATGAGTTATAGCAAGATTATGATCATTGAGCAAGTACTAGTGGTATTAAAAATATGAAGATGCTGACTGGGTGCGTGCATTGCAATGGCCCTGGCTGCGTGCAGCGAGCCGATGTACGTGCGCAGGCCACGCGTCACGTACCCGCGCACCGTCAGCTCCTCCAGCGTCATATCCACTGCTACTAGTTCTGCAAAAAATATTATCATAATTATTTCTTAATTTACAACCAAGTGGATCGCAACACACAATGATCGACATATTCAGAAGATTGAGTTAATTTGTACATATAAATTATACTGTAATTTAGATTAACTACATCAATGAATGGATGGTGCGTTAAATTAGCTGGTCAATTTACTGGTGGGTGGTCCCGTTTCCAGAGGCAGTCTGGAAATAACTGAACCTATCTTAGTCACCACTAATAAGTAAACATTTCTGTTTCAATTCGGTAGCAGAAATTATGGTTTGTTATGGAGTGCTGCATTACTTACAATTAGGTTACGTCTCGCAATATATTACTATAAACATCCTCGTAACAAATGTTTAACGCTGAAACGTCTGTTTATCAATTAGTCTGCTGGGGTATAGCTACCTTCATCATGCAGCGCATCATTAACTAACGTAGACTGTGCAAGGACGGGAGAGAGAAGTCCGTTTATCAACGAGTGTAAGACCTCACGTGCTGCCATAAGCCGTGCCCATGAGCCGCACACGCTCGCCTCACCTGTAAATTAATAATTATTACCATCATGATCAGCGAATAGGCAACTACTATCAGTCAAAGATCTCTCCAAGGATCTTTACACTAATCAGCTATACTGTTACCTCATTAAACAGTTTCACCTCGTAGGCGACCTTTATTATGTGTACCGGGACGCAGTCGTGACTCGAGAACCTTACTGTCCCATCAGCTTTCAGTCCCTCGGCCCACATTTACCAATGCTAAATCTTTGCTTCACTCAGCAATTCCTTAGTTTATATCGGTGACGTTAGTTCTAAGAATTTTTTTAATTATAATTCGACCGCATAAAGAAACTCCGAAAATACCCGTCCTCATAATATTATAAATTATGATATTGATCAGAAGTGAGATTTTGAAAATATTCAATTGAAAAATTAACGTATATTGTTACAACAAGAATAAACTGATGTCAACACTTATAAAAGTTCAAAACAATATAATCCTAATATAAAGTTTACTCACGTATATTAACAGTGACACTGTTCAGCACGGTAGATTGGTCGTTGAATAGGTACGGATGTAGTAGCGAGTGCGCTGCAAGGCGGAAATTCAAACGTGCGACCGTGCGCATGGGTACGTTGGGCACGCGCACGCCTGCTTGTGCGTCCGATACGCTCAACGTCACATGCATTCGTGCACCATTCCAGACCACACCCTCGTCTTCGGGCATCTGGCACGCCGCCGAGCACACTCTGCCAATTAATAATAAAATATTTTTTTTACCAGGAAGTAATACATCCGCCTATAACTATATAGTTTGTTAATATCATACATTCCTTCAGACTATGCCTTAGTATTTCCACCAGCTACATAGCTTTTCATAACAGAGCACAGTAACAATTGCACACAACTGTTTGGCCAGCATATCTAAATGGTCCCCGGCGACAGACTTGCCGCCACTAAAAATAGTATTCTCACACTGATGATGAAAAATATTAAAAAAATCGTTTGAATAGTAGTTATGTGACAATAACTTAATGGTGCATTTTATTGTAGAAAAAAAAATTAACGACTTTGTAGCGATCAAAATTTATGAAGGAAATTAAAGGAAAAATATTCACAATACAGGTGGAACTTAAATGACAGATTTCTTCCCAAAAATTATCAAATGACAAAATTATGTAATAGCGCTTCACCCTTTGGTTGAGATAATATAGCATTCACGCTGTTAATTCGAGTCGTCTCATATAGAGAGAATCAACATTATTTAACCATCATTGCAGGTTGGTGAATGTAACATGTTCGCAAAAGCATCGTGAATAAACCTAATCTTCACAATAATTATCGACGTGACAAGTTCAAGTTCAGTGGGAATCTAATTCGCACCTTTTCGGGAAGTACATAGCGCGTGCGTTTGTCCGCCTTACAAGCAGACATATCACTTCGATCAGAATATAGTAGAATATTACCTGTACGGGTAGAGTGGTCTGACAATAGTAGCTTCAGTCAGCGGTAATTCGATATCGAGTAATAGCGGCACTTCGCTGCGTTGTGTTGCGTGATACCAAGGCCAAACGCGTATGCGCAAACCTCGTACTTCGATATTACAACAGCGTTGGGGAAGGTTATCAGATAGTGCTTCGCACTCTTCAACTGTGAGAGTGCGTAACGTGACCTCTACAAAACAAGGTAAGGTTAATGTTACAGATTAATTCTTTACACAATGTAGATACTGGACGTGTTACACGATTACCTGATGGTAAATATATACGACTACCCATAACAAAGTGGCATCAATTATCATACTATACACTGTACCGCAATGTACTCGCCACAATGAGACATATGATGTCTTGTAACCACAATATTTTGACTAGCTATAACACCCTTTAAATTGAAACCCTGGTATTATTACACACCTGATTGGCAGAAGAAATATGTTCTTTGTTGGTACCTACCCAACTATCTAGGCGATTTTTTAAAACAAATCTCTACCATCAGTATGAATAAAGGTACTGAAATACATTAACATTCGTTAATAATATTAACACACTGTAATTTCTTGATCTCCTAGCTTTAAACTGTCTAGCATAACAGATTTTATAGACAGATAGAACTGTTGTTTGAAGTCATATTTTATTTTGTTTTCTCTTTTACTTTGTATAGGCATCATCATAATATTACAAAATGGAGGCATCATTAATAAATTAAAAGCTAATGGCACTGACCAGGCTGATGGCAAGGTTCAAAATGTGTTACAACGTCGGTTGCAGCAGCCAATCGGTGCAGCAGCCCGCCGCATAACTCAAACTGTAATGGTCTTACGCGCACCACCACGCTACTGTCCTCCGCCCAATCGCTATAAGTACAATATAACAACCAATGAAAGTTAAAATCCTACTTAATTTATGTATAAATTTTTAGTAAATTTTTGTTCTTAATTTCCCACGGAATTAAATCTTTTAAGCAAAATTCACTTAAATGACAATAGCCTGTCAATGGTGAAACATCTACACAGAGATTCTTTGGTTCTATACACTGTTAATCCGTAATAAAACAATGCTATTGTAGCAACAAATTCATATGATGATCGCAGCAGGGAGCCAAAAGTAATTTCTTTAGGCTCCCATTGCCTCTGGGTGAAATCCGTTGCCCAGGTGACGAGAAAAGGTCGAGAGGAGGTCGCGCTGTATGTCCGGAGCATCCTTTCAGAGGCGAAAAGCAAGGGGGGTTTTGGTTTGGGTTATGCGAAACTATTTCCCTCACGTAATCTAATAAAAAAACCAAGCGTTCGTTCGTTATTCATGATAGGAAGTAGTCATATGTTGTGAACCAATAATGATAATTCTTTATATAAATTAACAATTGCCATTAGTTATAACTATTGTTTAAAACAAATATTTGCTAGGCTCTCACTAAAATATAAAACAAGTACTTATTAATATCCCACACGAACCTGTACTGAAAATCAAGTGGCGGATGGTCATAAGGATCGACGTATGTATCCGGTGGTGCCCGATCATGACAATATTCAAAAAAAATTACAGGTTCCATTTTAGTCCATAACTGATCATTTTCTTCATTGGGATGGGTCTCTTGTGTTTGTTGATTATCTTTGGAAGTCTTTTCTGTAGGCTCCTGTAAAATTTCAGAAAATATATATTTTTTTTATATTGTCACGCCTTTTTCCCAGTAGGGGTAGGCAGAGGTGAATGAACACCCACATTTCGCCAGATGTGGTCAGATTAAAAAAAAGAAAATATAAAGTACGTACAAATGAGTTTACTGTTTATATTCTATTAGATAGAAAAAAAAAGAAAAAGGCAAATTAACTTTCCAAATTTTTAAGAGTACTAACACGTGAAACGTTTTTCCATATGACTATTCCATTTTATTGTCTTCGTATTACATTGGCTAAGCACATGCATTGTAACACGGAGATCTCTGGTTCTACTCCCGAGCCACATAATTTAGTAGTGGATGATTCTCTTTTTAAACCCGCCTAGCTGGGCAAGTCCACATAGTTTTATAATATAAGGATGATAGATAGGTATATAGCTGCCACTCTCATATTGTAAATCTGTCACCATAACAGTATTGCTGTTTTAACTATCAACGTATAACAACAGGGAGAGAAAACTATGACGGAACTCTTTATCACCTTTAAATCCATTGTCAGATAACAAACCAACTAAGGTCAAGTGTTACGCCATAAAGAAAAAAAAATCGGTAATGAAGAAACATGTTATGCGCTATCTATTCGCAAAATACAGAAAGCAAACAAATAGAAAAACTTCTACTATATTGCCGATTTTCAGCAGAATCTTTATAAAAAAAAACACAGACTACATAAAGAAAACTGAGAAATAAGTACTAATTACTGTTTCTTACGGAAGTTTCTAGAGATACAGGAAGCTGCTCATCTGCTGCTACCGCCGTCTCCACCTCTTGGTCATTATCTTCTTCCGGCCAAGTCCACGATTCTTCCGTATTTTCAACATTGTTCAGATATAATGACGGTTCATCATTAGGCTATATTGAAAAAAAAACGAATAATAATTGTAGACAAATGATGTGTATAAGAACAAGTAACTGATTACAAGTTCCTGCTGGAAGACACCTAGGAGGTACCACTGAATCTCCGAACAGCAGTGTGCAAAATTAACTATATTCTGCTTTATAAGAAGTTAATCGTAATGAAATTCCTAGGGTAACGTGACTGATCTTCTGATACTAATGATAGCATCATAATTACCACTACATTGTTAAGAGTAAATATATCATTTATCATTAGGTGACCAATCTACTCATATCGTAATATCGTCAAATAAAAAAGAATAATAAATAAGAAGTTCTATCACATCAATAAAATCTTGAATTTCAGACATTGAATCTACAAATAGTGGAATTTAGAATTGAAAGAGTGAAAAAAATATCAAATCATTATTATAGATTATGTGCTACTTATAGAATCTCCGGGGTGCTGGGTCGGATAACCTCCTCGTGTGCCCGGGGGATGCAGTTGCCCTTCGGACCTCGGTTCGAGGGTAAGGGCATCTCCTGGGACTGGTGTACCCTGGGCAACGGCAGCTGCTATATACTCTCGGGCATATGGCAACTGACGGCTAATAATCCGACACCACTGGCGTCGGGAAGTGACGATCGCACCGCCCGCTGAGGGGAAAACTGATATTCCTCGTGGACTCAATTTTCTCTTCGGCGCAATCAGTTGAGTCGTGCGGCGAGTCCGCCCCTAGGGCGGCTGTCGGCTTCGGCCACGCCGGGCGCACCCGTAACCCGCTCATAGCACACCTCGAGCGGAGCGGGGACTGCGGTCATTGCGACCTGAGTCGAGAGGCAGACAACCTCCCAAATTACCCCAATCCTAAGGTACGGAGCGCCGATGGGATGAATGGCCAAAGGGAACTTGGTCCCGAGCGCCCAAAGCTGTGGATCAGCAACCCCACCCACTGTGCAGAACAGTTTAAAAGATATGAGTCCCCAGGTGGGTCCCGGCCGCTAGGCCGGGGAATCCCACACGGCGCCAGTAGGCGCCGTCTGCACTCCGTACTCTGGGGTGGGCAAAACTATCTTCGGCGATGGTGAGTGTGCGCAGAAGAGCACCAACGACTTAGCGCAACATTCTACGGCGGACGTGCCGCGCCCCGCGATGGGCGCAGGCGACACGGACACGACGAGGCCGCGCCCCGGCACGGGCGATGGCCAAATACTCGGACAAGACGGGCTCACACGACACGCGCCGACACCGGTCGCGCTGCCTACAGCGCGAGTGGTGCTGGCTGCGCTTGGAGCCACCCAACAACGGGGGCGATGTAGAGATGGCCCCCGTTGCCCGGACGAGCGACAACGAGGCTGCAATTTCCGACTGCAGTCTCGCGTCGGGCGGCTCCCGCTTCTAGCGGGACCGCAAGCGACGTCGTCCCAGTAGGGACGGCTTGTCGGCCTCCTCGGAGGAGGAAGTCGACAAGAGCACCTATGAGGGACACCCCGGCAACAAGCCGGAGCGTCGAGAGCGTCCGCCCACGACGGGAAAGTATGTCGGCCTTAGCATGGCTAAGGCCGCGTTCGACGCCGAAAGGCGTCTAGATTTGAAGCTCCAGACGGAGGAGGAGCTCGCTGCGACAGCGGCAAAGTTCCGCCGAAACCGGGAGCGGAAGCTCTCCCGATCGCCTGCGCTGGAGTCGAGGACGGCTCCAGACGAGCACACGGTTGGGATGCTGCAGCAGATCGTCCTCGATGACGCTGAGCTGATCAGTACGATCGCCAGCAAATCGAGAATTATAAAGTTCAACCTTACGCGAGACCTGAGGGAGGCCGCGGCCTCCATCAAGGTGGCTGCGACCACCATCGCGTCTCGCACGGTGTCGGACGAGAGGCGGCAGCTGCAGGCGGAAAACGCCCGCCTGCGCGCCGAGGTGACCGGTTTCCGGAAGGAATTGGCCAACTTAAGGGCACGAATGAACGAGAGAGAGCGGCGGGATCGACCCGCGCCTTCTCGTCCAGACGCCGGCAAGGAGTCTCCTCGGGAGGGGACGATTCGGCCGGCTTAAAAGCGGTACGTCGGTGTCGATCGCCTCGTACCGGCGACCACGTCGGTAGAGATCTGCCGCACTGTAATGGTGCAGGTGGGGACGATGGTGTCGGCCCGCCTGGCATCATTGGAGGACAGGCTTCTCCCGGAGAAGCCTGTCCGGCCACCGCTGACTGCGGCGAGGCAAGCGGCATCGGCCACCAAGAATGCCGGCCCAGCACCGAAAGCGGCCGTGGTCTCCGCGATCCCCGCCCCCAAAGCCCCCGTGGCTAAAGGGAAAGGGAAAGGGAGGCCGCAGAAGGCGGCGGGAAAGCTCCCGAAGCCTACGTCGGCAGGCAAATTCGTGCCCGCGCCCGCCCTACCTCCATAGGAGGAGGGGTGGAGCGTAGTGGCGCGGAAGCCGTGACGGGCGAAGGAGGTGCTGTCGAAGCAGCCGCAGCAGCAGCAGCACCAGCACCAGCGCAGAGCCGGCAGGAAGATCCGGCCGCGAAAGCTGCGGGCCCCACGGTCTGCGGCGGTCGTGGTTACTCTTGCGCCTGAGGCGGTCGCGAAGGGCTTCACGTATGCCCAAGTCATCGCCCAGGCGCTGGAGCGGATCGACGTGGTCGACCTCGGCACTGTCGGGGTGCACTGCAAGACAACGGCGACCGGAGCGCGCATATTTCAAGTGCCCGTTATACAAAACGGCGTCAAGGCCGACAACCTGGCCAAGAGGCTCCGCGAGTCTCTCCGCGAGGAAGTCGTGCGCGTTTCGTGACCGGTGAAGTGCGCCGAGCTAAAGATCTCCAGACTGGACGACTCGGTCACTAGCGCCGACGTAGTCGCTGCGGTGGTGCGAGCGGGGGCTGTCCGGCCGACCAGGTTCGGTCGGACAGCGTCTCGTTTGGCGCCTCAGACCTCGGAGCGGCATGGCTGGGCTGCCCTATGCATGCGGCTCGGCGGGTGGTGGACGGCGGCAGACTCCTGGTTGGCTGGGTGTCTGCGCAGGTCACACTGCTCGAGAACAGATCGCAACGCTGCTTCCGGTGCCTCGAGAAGTGGCACGTTCGGGCGCAGTGCAAGTCCGACTCGGACCGCAGCGATGAGTGTTATCGCTGCGGAAAGAGCGGACACAGGGCGGTCGCCTACTCCGCCAAGCCGCACTGCAACCGTTGCAGCACGGCTGGGAAACCATAAGTCCGGCAATGGCGCCTGCGACAAGGCGGGCGTCGCTAAGGCGACGCATGGACGAGGGAAGCGCGGCGGTAGGGGCCCGAGGGTCACTCGACCGCAGGCGCTTAGTTCGAGCGAGGGAGCCGCGCGGGAGGTGGTTCAAATGTCCGTCGAGTAACGATGGACCTGAACTTCCTCCAGGCGAACATCAACCGTTGCGCCAGAGCTCAGGACCTTTTGTTCCAGAGTATGGCGGAGCGGTCGATAAACGTGGCGGTGGTCACCGAGCCGCACTACGTCCCACCATGGGAAAGCTGGGCGGGAGACGTGGACGGATTGGTGGCCATAGGCACGGTGACCTCGAACGGCTCCCTCGACCTAGAGGTGGTGGAGCGCGGTCGGGGCTACGTCGCCGGGCGGGTGGGGGATGTGCTGGCCGTGGGAGCGTACTTCTCGCCGAATCGCCGCTTGGCCGAGTTCGAGCAGCTTCTCGACGAGATGGGCACTCTCATCGGCCGGCTAGGATCAGGTCGCATTCTCTTCGCCGGAGACCTCAACGCTAAGTCGGTGGCGTGGGGATGCCCGCGGACGAGCGCGCGCGGTGCGGCGCTCGAGGAGTTTGCGATCGGGGCGGGGGTGATCGTGCTCAATCAGGGGACGGCGAACACGTGCGTGCGGAAAAACGGCAGCTCCATAGTGGACGTAACGTTTGCCGGGGTCGCCGTGGCCCGCCGTATCGGAGATTGGGACGTGCTCGAGGGCGTGGAGACTGTCGGATAATTTATATGTCCGATACAGCGTGTCCGCGACCTCGACGACTCCTAGCGATCCTTGTCGTCTCTTGATCGGGGACGGCCCTCGGTGGGCGCTGAAGCGTCTCGAATGAGACCTGCTGGAGGAGGCGGCCCTTGTCGAGGCCTAGGTCCGCGAGGGCCGGGCCAAGGCGGCGGGTCTCTCCGTGGAGGAGGTGGCGGTCGACATGGAGCGAGAAGCGGAGAGGCTCGTGGCGGCCGTGTCGCACGTGTGCGACGCGGCGATGCCGCGGGTGCGCCGCTCCCCTACTCTTAGGCGCGGTGCGTACTGGTGGTCGGCGGACCTCGCACGGCTTCGCAGCGCGTACGTGGCGAGCCGACGCAAGTACCACCGGTGCCGACGTCGACAGAGACGCGATACGGCCGAGGAGGAGCGGCTTTACGCGGCGCACAGGGGCGACGCGGCCGAACTGGTGGCGGCGATCTCCGAGGCGAAGGAGGCGTCCGAACGTGAGATGCTCGAGTCGTTGGACAGCGACCCTTTCGGGAAGCCGTATAAGAAGGTGCAGCAAAAGCTGCGCCCTTGGCGACCCCCATTGACTCGTAGCCTCTCACCGAAGCTACTCGATCGGACGGTTCGCACACTGTTCCCACGGCGGGACGACCGAGGGTCGCCACCGACAGCGATTCGGTCCCGCGGCGGGAAGGAGGAGAGGGAGGACTCCTTCGACCCGGACAACGTCCCGAATGTCGGCGTAGGGAAACTGTCGACTGCCGTTCAAAGAATGCTTGTCAAGGACATCGCTCTTGAGCCCGACGGTATATCCGGTCGCGTTTGGGCTCTAGTTATGGGTCCCCTAGAGTCCTGGACGCGGACGCTGTCCACGGCGTTCACCAGTTCGAATTCCGCCGGGGCAGATCCACCGTAGATGCGATAGCGCGGGTGCGAGCCCTGGCGGACGCGGCGGTCGCTCGAGGAGAGGTGGTGTTGGCGGTGTCACTCGACATCGTCAACGCGTTCAACACCCTTCCGTGGAGCACGATCACCGTGGCGCTGGTCCACTTCGGGGTCCCGGTCTACATGAGGCGTACGATCGGGGCGTATTTCTCGGACAAGTCCGTGAGGTACCCGACGCGCGACGAGTGGTGTCGGCACGGTGTGTCGTGCGGTGTTACGCAGCGGTCGGTCCTCGGGCCGCTCCTGTGGAAAATCGGCTAAGACTCGGTGTTGCGCGGAGCCAAGCTCGGTGGAGTCGACGTGACTTGTTACGCCGACGACACCCTGGTGAGTGGCGCGCACCTTTAGGGAGGTGCGTGTGTTGGCGACTGCGGGCGTGGCCCACGTCGTCTTGCGCATTCGGCGCTAGGGGCTGGATGTGGCACTGGGCAAGTGCGAGGCCTTGTGCTTCGACGGCGCCCGGAATGCGCCTCCGCCGGGAGCGGAGCAATTAGTCGGTGGGACTTCCATCGCCGTCGGTACTTCGATGAAGTACTTGGGACTCGTCCTCGACGGCCGATGGAAGTTCGACGAGCACTTTCGGCAGCTGGGCCCGAAGCTCATTCGAGCGGCCGGGTACCTGAGTCGCCTCCTGCCTAATCTTGGCGGGACGAGCGTCGGATGCCGGCGACTCTACACGGGAGTGGTGCGCTCTATGGCGTTATACGCTGCGCCCATATGGACGCAACAAATGTCGGCCCGCGGCCTGAAGTTGCTGCGCTCGCCGCAGCGCGTCATGGCTATACGGGTCGTACGTGGTTACCGTACCAACTCCTTCGAGGCGGTGTGCGTCCTCGCCGGGACACTGCTGTGGGAACTCGAAGCGCAGTCGCTGGCGCGCCTCTACTGGCGGCAGAAGAAGGCCTTCGAGCGGGAGGGTTCGCTTCCGTTGCCAGACGAGGTGGAGAGGTAGCGCCGAAAGGCGCGTCGAGTGTGCTTCGGAGATGGGAGCGGCGACTCCTAGAACCGTCGTACGGTCGCTTCACCTTTGAGGCTGTCCGGCCAGTCATCGGTGACTGGCTGGATCGGGACTTCGGAGTCCTCAGTTTCCGCTCGGTGCAGAGACTCTCGGGGCACGGTTGCTTCGGGAGGTATCTGTACCAGAGGAACAGTAGAGGTAAGACGGACGAGACGTGCGACGAGTGTGGCCACCCAGTGGACACATCGTCCCACACCTTGGCCGATTGCCCGCGATGGGGGGGGGGGGGGGGTAGGATAGGGCCGCGCTTGTAGCGGCGATAGGGAGTGACCTCTCGCTACCGTCCGTGGTCCGGACCATGGTCGGAAGCAAGGCGTCATGGATTGCGGTATCCCGATTCTGCGACTCTGTTATGACGGAGAAACGGGAGACCAAACGTATTCGCGAGCGAGCGCCGAGGGGACACGACGCGGTCGGAGCGTGATGACAGCTCACCGCCGCAAGGCGGGGCCAAGCGCACGACCGCCGAATGGCTTCTTGTCAGAGGAACCTTGCGCCGCGACCGACAAGGGCCGTCGGGCCGGCGCCTCTCTCGGAAAGGGTTACTGGGGCGTATATGGTGGCGCGTCTCGTATTCTGACGCATCGCCACGTAGTGATTTTTATCGGCAGGGGTGCTTTACACCCCTTACCCCGAGGTGGGCCCGGTCATTCGGGCGCCGTTCGGGTGGTCGCGGAGGAACCGAAATACGTTATCCCGCAATCCCTCGAGCACATGGAAGAGAGTGGAATACCGTGTGCACCTTTTTAGTCGGTTGGGATCCAACACTACCACCGACGCCGGCCCATTTGGCGACGGGGTGTGAGTTCCGTTAGCATTTTTTACACACGTTAATAAAAAAAAAAAACTAATAGAATCTATAATCGTCATGCGGCTAATAAAGATCACAAAACACTCACAGATGATATTCGGAAATGGCCGCAGACGCACTTGCCGTGCGGTTGTAACGTGAGCACGCGCGCACCGGCACGCACACGCAATGTGACCGGCGCGCACAGGTAACTCTTTATTGCTGCGTGCATCGCAACCAGCTCGAGGATAGCGCGGGCGCGTCGCCTTCCACCAGTATCCGACTCCATCACCTAAACAAAAAAAGTTAATTTAAAAATAATGAAAATGGAAAGAAAATATTTTTTTTTATTTAATAGTTCTCTCGTCGATCGTCGTAATCTACTGGGAATGACGGAGCCTACGACAACACCTGGTGGCCTGCTATACGGTGCAGACTGGCGGAAACTAGCTGCCCCGTCGGCCTGCGGCGGTTTGTTTTAGTGACCGCAAGGTGTCCGTCAGATACGCGGAGTACGCCAGAGCGACCACCAAGGGGTGCGTGGAGGGATCCGTTGTTGATCGTGATCTTCTCCGGGCAAGAGACCGGAAATATCACGAGCAAGGCAAATACGGTACTTGCCGATATTCACGATTGGGGGGATCAGAAACAAGCTGAGGTTCGCACCACACAAAACCAGTGTGATGGCGCTGACCAACAAGCTGAAGTATGAAAACCCAATATTGAGTATGGGTGGAGAGCACCTTTGTCGAACTCGTGAAGTTGGGATACTCGGCCTCACAATTGACGATAGGCTCACGTTCAACACGCATGTGAAGAACGTGAAAAAAAGGCCCAAGAGTTCTATCGTCAGTTGTGCAGAGCCACGAAAGTATCATGGGGGTTGAACTCGGAGGTGATCAGAGCGATGTATCTGGCGGTGTTGGAACCAAAAATTTTGTATGCTGCGGGTGCATGGGCACCGGAAGCTAAGAAGCTGCTGGTCCGAAAGCAGCTCGATGCGATTTAGAGTGGCTTCGCGCAGAAAATTGCGCGATCTCACCGAACTGCGTCGTTGCATTCAGCCCTGGTACTTGCCGAGCTGCTTCCTCTGGAGCTTCGGGTCCAAGAAGCGGCCACTTTATTTGAGGTGAAGCTCGGCCACACTCGGAAAGTACTGGGAGACCGAGAGCTGGAGGTTCCAGTCAGCCACTTGAGGCTACCACACCCATCTGTGCAGCTTGGTATCGAGTTCTCCTGCCTGGTGAGAGTGCAGAGGAGGTCCAACTTGCCACCTCGGCTGCCGATTCGATGATTTACACCGACGGTAGCCGCATCGACAAGGTGGGTGCGGCGTTCTGCATTATGCGGAACGCCGCAGAGGTTGCTAATAAGAAACTCAAGTTGGCCAAATTCTGCACCGTATACCAGGCAGAGCTGCTGGCTTTGGCGTGGGCGACGGGGTACGCGGCCAGCGGGTCGGCGCATCTGTGCGCTGTACTCAGCGACTCGAGATCCGCCCTAGAAACAGTCGCTAAACCTGACACCCTCCATCCGTTGGCGATCTCAGTAAAAGACAACATTATGAAAGCACGTGAGAAAGGGACGAATGTAAGGCTTTATTGGGTAAAGGCGCATGTGGGGACGGAGAGGAAAGAAAGGGCGGACCAATTGGCCCAGGAAGCGGCCCTGAACAGTAAAAGAAGACCTGAGTACCAGAACTGCCCCGTTTTCTTCGTCAAGCGTCAGCTAAGGCTGAGGACGCTTGACGAATGGAACAGGAGGTACGTGGAAGGTACAACGGCTTTAACAACGGGAATATTCTTCCCCAACGTCATGTCGGCATACCGCGGGCTTCGTCGGCTCGAGCTCGACACGGTCCTGGCCCAGATGTTCACTAGGCACGGGGGATTCTCCGAGTACCTTCACAAGGTTCAAGCTCAAGGAGAGTCCCGCGTGCCTTTATAACCCGGCAGTGGACCAGACCGTGGTGCACATCCTCGTTTCCTGTCCCTTGTATGGGAAAGAGCAAGCAGAACTTGAGATGCAGGTAAAGAAAAGATTGAATACGGTGGCTATTGCCTCTCTGATGAGTGAGGACGAAAGTCGACAAATATTTATAAAATATTGTAAGAAAGTGGTCGAAGACGTAGTAAAGATAATAAATCATGAATAAACAAAAACAAACCAAAAATAAAAATAAATTTTAAATTAAAATTAAAAACAATAAAATTAAAATAATGTACAAGTCAAAAATTATTAGAAATAAATGAAGTAAAAAAAAAATAAGGAGAAACAGAAAAATGAAAAAAGAGATGATTCTATTTCAGGACAAAAAAAAAGAGATGGTTTGTTCCAGATTCGATGAGGCGACGGTTTTCACTCAGCGAGAGGTATGAAAGAAAGAAATGGAATGGAGAATGAAAGGAGAAAGAAAAGTATGAAAGATAAGTTCTGGAGTGTTAGAAAAGAAAGGATGAAAGGAGAGAATAATGAATAAAAATTTTATAGATTAAGATATTAGAGATGTTAAGTGGAACTGTGAATAAATTTATTGGGAATACTTATGTTCGACAATCAATAATAATGGGCTAAAACGATGGTGATGATTTAATCATGTACGAGTGTCTCTCTAGAATAGAGACTTCTTGATATAGTACGTAATCATTGAATATATAAATAATACCACTTTATTGACATTACATGGTTTTAAGTGACGAAGAAGTCTTGGAGAGGCAAGTGTGATCTTTGTTTAGGATACTCTGATCATCTTGTCAGATCTATAAAAGTATGGGGATAGCAAGTAGTAATTAGGTAGGTGGTACGGGATCTCCTAACCCGCCTGTTTAGGCGGGTAAATCCCGTACCACTAAGTAAATTATACAAAACATGTGGCCCCGAAATCGAACTAGGAAAGTCCTTGTTAGTCATTGCGCGCGAAGAAATTGTCAAAAACCAAATTTTTATATTATTACTACATTATTTATTATTAAATTATTACTACATTTCAATGTCATGTAAATGTAATATGGAATATATACTTAAATCTTACTTTGAATGTAAAAGAGACATGGTCGAAATAAGCAGCAAAGGTAAATGGCGCTGGAGTGACTGGCGCAATCGCTTCATCACTGCCTGTAGTCTCCCACGCAGGTAGCCATGACCACGCCCATTCTGACCAACTTTCCGATCTAGCACCCTCTAGCGAGGCCGTCGAGAAACCTGTAACTGATCACTAATGTACTATGTGTATGTATTTATATGTAAACATATCTTTCCGTATATAAATCATGATCTATGATCTATGATCACGAGAAGACTGAGATAAAACATATCCGGATTAACTAAGTTATCGTAAGTATAGTTTTTAATTATTATTTACAAGAGCTGACTGGATCTAAAAATCTTTTAATGGTATACCTGGACTTTGATTTAATTTTATTTATAATATTCCTATCAAGTGGTACAGCCTTACCATCGCAACTATGACCATGGATGCTGTAAGAAGTACAGCTGTAACTCGAATTATCAAAGTAATAAATAATATAAAATGTTCGATAAAATCCATAAAAAATTATTGAACTTAAAATTATTGAATTTTTAAAACACTAGGATTACAAGTACATTATATCTTATAGCAATAAACACAATATGATACAATTTTTGGACTCAGTAATACAAGCAGGCGTTTGTCATATCGCCCTGTAAAGTTGTGTTGGTCTCGTCGGGTTGTAGTAAAAAGGAAACTTACTGGGTGCTTGCGGAGCTGCAGTATGAAATGTGGTAGCAGGAGGTGGTGGGACAGGGCGCTCATGTAACAGCCTTAGCAGCAGTGCCAATTGTTCGCCGCTCGCGCCGCCCGCAAGCCTCTCCGCGCGCAGCCGCACAGACACGCTGCGGGCACGTCGCCGTGTCACTGACACAAGCCGTGTCAATACTCTGTAATTCATGACACATCACCGGACGTTTATATATATTAGGTTTTGTTATTACAAAAACTAGTAGCTTGATTATAATCCCACCTGATGGGATTATAATCAAGCTACTTTTAAAGGGACAATTAAAGGGAAATATAATTTTCGATGACAAACAATGTGAATTATAGATAAAAAAAATCCTATAAATAATATTAACATAACAACATACACCCATAACAAATACACAAAAAAAAACAGAAACCATAAAAATAATAAGAAAAAGTTATTAAAACATTTAAAAACTTAATTTACCTATTAAATTGTTCAGTCTTTTTTTTATTTTATTATACTCATCTAAAATATGGACCATTGGAAAAAATTTACATGTATACTTAATGTACTAAAAGAAGAATGTTCACTGAACTTGGATCTATTATGAGGACAGTAAAACGTTTTTGTTATGGTATGTGTAAGAACTTATTTTAAAGAACATATTTCAATTTAAAAATTACGTCACGACAATCTATTTTACTGTTGATTGTCTTATGCATGACGCATGCATCATTATGCATCGACGCATTCGTCGATTATACAAAGATACCATAATAACTACCATTAAATCTTTTTAAACGATGGGAAGGAAAAGTAAAATATTAATAATCAAGTGCCTTGCAAATAGTTGCCCATGTAGCGATGCATTAAAATAAAAATATGTTATTTTTATAGTCCAAAAAACAATAACGCACAGCTTAAATAGTTTTGTTCATATTGGTTTAGTAGTTGTCCAGGTTTTATGGTCATTAATAAACATACATATAAAAGTGAAAATCTAAATTAAAATATTGGGAGTTTCGACTACTATTACAGATGTAAACTAAAACTTAACAATTATCGAACGCAAGAGCTTTTTACTAAATTTATAATGTAATATAAAGTAACTACTATATAACAACGTCAGTATCCATTTCTCCCGCCAATTAGTTATATGTATACATTACTTATTTGATAGTTCTATAGTGATGAAATTGCACGGGTAAAGACACTCATAATGTCTCAACTGGCAACGCGACAATCACTCATTGCGATGGATTAACAATCTTCATCATCTTCAACGATCAACAATCATGACATTGTTATAAGTAGACGTATCACTTGGGTATGTATAAAATATAATGAAAGAAAACTTAACCAGTTCTTTTGCTATGCTATGCATATTAATAAAAAAATATGAATGGCTTTCGCAAATATTTCTTAAAGTATGTAATTTATCTATAAAAGCTATGTGTGTTCACAGCTTTAATGAATAACTTTAAAATTATAATATTAGTGAATAATTTTATATCAAAAATTAATTTGTATCGCAATGCAAAAAAGAAAGGTTTTTAAATAAGCGTAGGCATGGCTAAAACACTGAGTTCGAAAAATATAAAACAATGTGCGCTGGATAACAGATGTTAAATGTGTTATAATGGGTAGGAACCATCTAAGCGCACAGTCAACGTCCAGCAAGGAGTGTCTATCGACAGATATATCTAACCTGAAGTCGAGCTGACATCGGTACAGCAGCGGCTCCTGGTAGAAGCGTATCTTTCCATCGGCATCGGCACGATCAAGACACAACGTGAGATCGTCTAATCGCACGAGACGTCGTAGGGCTGGATCGGTCGCAGAGATGTCTGAAAATAAAATAAAATTATTATTAGTAATAGTATCCCATTAAGGACATAGAGTTCACTGCTTAGTTGTATTTTAAAGTCTGTAAAGAGAAGTTAGTGTATTAGATCAAGTAGACATTGAAAATATTGATACCTGCGAATGCCGGCTCCCAGTTATTGTCAGCGCTGTCGACAGCTAGGTGCTTTACATTGAGCGACAGAACAATGTCATCCTGTACGTATTTCACAATGAGGTGATGCACACGTACACCTATATTGCTAACCACTCGCCTAATTAAGGCTCGCATGTACCCAGGTGGCGCCTCTACTACTGGACTCCTGTCGAAAATATATATGGACGAGCTTATTCAACATCATTTAACATCTAGAAATTCTTCACTGCAATGAAAAGAATATGTCAACTTTATTTTTTAAATAATATTTTCTATCTGCAATAAGTCTACAATTGACCTAAATTTCTAACGATGTAAAGTTACAATGAAGCTAATCTTGATCACTCAGAATACTCGGGCTGTCATGGGTCATGAACACAGCAACATGGAGCGAAAACACTACCAGCAATGAAACTTCACAAAATATGGCATCGAAATCGAACTAGAGCTTCATGTTACTGATGCGAGCAGTTAGCCAGGGGCTAATTTTAACAGCGCCCAGAGCACAGTCGCCCCTGTGGCTTAAAATTATAAAATAGCTTATACACAGAATGTATTGTAATTATTTATTTTATTCTAGTTAGAATGCCTTTTTCTTAAATTTATAACAATAATTGCTAGTTATAATGATGTTATATTAAACATTTGCTATTAGATTTCATTCATGCAAGATATATTTACCTGTAATTGCTTTGTTACATTTAATTTTGTATTATGCATGTATTTTGTTAAAGCGTTAGTGTATAAAACAAAAAAAAAATTCAACTGCCTCCATGAAAATTGGTTCAACAGTGTGGTGTTTAACAATATACTACAACAATAATTTATTGGTGATGTCTATTATAAGTACTATCTGTGTTGCTCACAATCACCACACCATCTATAATATATTGGTATCCAAACAGTAAAACTACCTTATGTTTGTACATTACCTTAAACCCAAAACATGTGGTTTTAATAAATTATCTGATAATTTAATTAACAAATAAATAACATAACTAATGTTAAAGTGGTCACTATTCTGCACTAGCAGCTTCAAACTTAGACCCAAAACTTATGCTAAAAGTTTTTCAATGATATCACACCTGTATTTTAAAATTGTTAACTGAAGGCACAACTGTTACATTTATAAATTATTAATAAAATGTATGTATAACGGTTTTATTTTGATCCAAAAACATAACCTTAAATAATTATAATAAAAATGGAACTAAGAGTGGTAGTGTAGAGTGGAAATAAAGGTACAAAAAAAATTAAAATTAAAGTGATGATTTTTTAAATTTATGCATATAAAAAGTATATTTTTTTAATACCTTGTTGCTTCTGGAGGTGGGTTTTCATCAGGTGGTGGATGCAGACTTAAGATACATTCTGTCAGAGATAAATAAGACAGTTAGGATGCTTAATTCCAAATAAAATCAACCAATAAGATAAAAAAATTGCTCTCTACTTTGATTAATAATTTACCTATGGTGTCAATTGTAACAATAATAGGTTCAGACATAATCTTAGTCCATGGCACCTGGATAAGCAATTCATGAATACGGCCAGAGACAAGAGTGAAAGGCAGGGATATTTCTTGCTGCAATACATCAGCTTTGAGGACTAGATTGTGAAGTGCTACACCTCCGCCCCATAGTGATACCTGGAAAGTATTGTGTCAAGTTATTACTTAAGCAGTAATTAAAAATAAGTATTTAAAATTTTATCAAAATACTTAAGAGTAAACTTGTGCATGAACTATTACTAATTTTCTTGTCATTATTCCTGATGAATGTAAAAAAAAAATTTAAGCAAATCACATTACATATACACATATGCATTATATTACATATATAATATGTTAATATCTATATATAGTGTACTACATTATTGATTATACCACAAACATTAATATATCAATTGCCGATTGTAGCAGTCCTCATAAGCAGATTTTACAGATTAAAAAATGCAAAGAGTGAAATGTTTTATCTCAATAACTTAGCATAATGTTTAATCTACAACACAAGGTTTAAAATTTCAATCATATGTATTTTTAAATAATATACAGAGAGTTAAAAACTGTTTAAAATAATTTAGATACAGAATGAGATAAAAGATGTCTTTTACTTACTTGTGCATCAGCAGGTTTGAAATCCTTCACATATTTATCAACATAGCTGAGTAATATTGGAGTTATGTATGACTCGATTTTAAACATTTTTATAATTTGTGTGATTGAGTAACTATGAAACACAATTACTCATTATTGTTATAATACTCAATACCACATGTTTCTTTCGTAGATGTGTTTTTAATTATCTAAAAGAATTTAATATAGTCAAAGAAAACAAATGTAAGAAACAGCATATTATTGTGCATTTAAAGTTAATAAAATGACATATTTCAACTTGTAAGTTATCATTATCATCATCATCATAATCAGCCTATAGATGTCCACTGCTAGACATATGCCTCCCCCAAAGATCTCCACATCGATCGATGGTGCACTGCCTGCATCCATCAGCTTCCCGCAAGCTTCACCAGATCGTCGGACCACCTGGTGGGTGGCCTGCCAACACTACGTCTACGGGTACGCGGTCGCCATTCGAGGACCTTAGCACAAATTAAAGACCTTTGTCTTGACTTGACTACACATATTGGAAATAATGATAAAAGCGGCAACAAAATAAATAACAAAATGCTTAATTAAAAAGAAAATTGGATTGGATTATGGAAACAAATTGGGAGTGCCTTATATGATAACAATTGGATAACAACAATCAATTGAATAATAAAGTAAAATTTTAGGTCATTTTATAATATGCCTTTAAATTTGTAATATTTGTTTTTTGAGCCAATTATACATACTTTATATTCATACTTACTTTTATTAACACATTAAATTCAATACATAAATTAATTCGTTCTCATAATAATTATTGGAAATATGCATAACAACAGAAATAGTGGTAGTCATTAATAATTATGAACAATAATTTTGATTAACTGAAAATTAATATTAGTATAAACTAGATTTTAACATTTAACACGTACATCAATATAACGTGTATACAAGTATTATAAACATTGGTCTGTCAAATTAAAACAGATATCATTTACTCATTATGAACTCAGATCACAAAAACATGTAATGAAATAAAGCAAACCTTTTATATTTTAATATTACTACAAATTCACTGAAAATCTTTTCCTCCTTTATCTGAAACGAATAATCTTAGATATGTGATATAATATAGTGTTAGGTATTTTTCTAACGCATCTAGAGGTGTGGTAAAATATATTCTTATCTATAACTTTAATTTGATTTATTTTTGGAGTCTGGTTTAAAAAGTTTGTTTTATTTTCCTTGTAGGTTCTCTTCGCCTCGTCGGTTAATTTATTTTTTTAACTAACAACTATAGGTCAACCAGGAGATGACGGCAAAAAAAAAGTTTAAAAAAAATTATCCGTCAACTGAAATTTCGAGGAATTGTTTTTGGTTTGGCTTCAATTTTCCTTTAAAAAGTGGTGAAAATGTCGAAGAAACCTCTTCGATTGCAAGCGAGAAATATTGTTTTCAATGTTTATCAAAGAATACTTGATGAACAAGGTGCAGGACAAACACAATCATCGATATTAAGCCATGTGCAAGCGTTAACTGGTTAGTAAGAATGACACTTCTTGATACTTTGGTTTATTACATTTTTTGTGTGTATTTATATTATGTACACTAAACTTTGGTTTATTTCAGGGGTTTCTAATACTACCATAAGACGAATTGTTGCTGAAGGCGAATCTAATAAAGGCGTATTTAGTATGCCCGGTAAAAAGAGGAAAGGTGGCAAAAAAAAAAATAAACTTGGCTAGTTTTGATTTAGAATTAATCAGAAACAGGATAAATGAGTTTTTCACTGTACGAAAAGAAATACCTACTGCTATGAAATTGCTACAAATTCTTCGGGAGGAAATCAATTTCAATGGAGGAAGAGAATCATTATAGTAACAAAAATGAATTTCATTTTCTTTTAGTTTGAATATAATCTAAAAACATAGTAATCTAAAATAACAATCTTATTTTGTCTTCAGATTTATTTTGAAAGACATCGGATTTGAATTCGTGAAGTGCTAATCAAAAAGGACTATTATATCAAAAAGGATTATTAAGGTACACAGATTCAAGTATTTGGGGCGTATGCAGAGGATCGAGAAGCCGATGATAAGCAGATGTGGTTTATTTAGATGAAACCTACATACACAGTTCATGTTCAGTGAACAAATGCTGGCAAAATAAAGACATTGCAGGGCCATCTAAAAGTATTTCAGCAGGGCCTAGATGTATCATTGTACATGTTGGTGGAGAAAATGGTTTTGTGCCAAACTGATGTTTGGTGTATAGGTCAAAGAGTACATCTGCTGACTACCACCATGATATGAATAAAGTTGACTTTACAAAATGGGTTACGGAGAAGTTGATTCCCAACTTTACAAAATGTTCTCTAATTGTCATAGACAAACAAAAAGTTGCAGGTAAAAACGTCAATAGACCTGCAAGTGATATAAAATCTTTAACAGAAGAAGCTTTCTCTCAAATAGGGATTGATGAATGGCGAAAATCTTGTGAACGTGTAATAAAAATTGAAAATCAATTCATAGAACAATATCGATTAATTGAGATGCAGCAGGAAAGGTTTATCATAAATACTCTGTCTTCCTCGTCTTCCTCTTCCAATGAAGACTTTTTTTGGATGTGCATTATTTGGAACCATTTTCAAGTTTTGATAGCCTATACTTAATTAATAAACTCATGAACAGAGTAATTGGAGTTTTCATCTAAATTTCGAACCCCACATTAGCCACAGTAAGATTTTCAAAAATTATACTTGATCATTGGTTAAGTTTTTATATTTGTATGTATCACACACAGAATCAGCGGCTATAAGAAAAAAAAAGTATCAAAACTACTCCAATTTCCCCAGTATTGCTAACGTCAATTTCTTTTTTACCTTTTTGTCATTAGATCCTGATAGACCTATACTAATTCGCTATTTAATTATTTTTTAATTAGGTGCAAAAGTAATATTAGAGTTTATGCAGAAGCATAATAATAGAACTAAATGTTTCTTTTATATTATTCTCTCCAAAAATATATTTATTTCTTAATATTAAAATAAAAGAACAAATAAATAAACAAAAAAATAAAACAATCAATAAACACCCACGTTTGGCGAAATGTGGGTGTTTATTCACCTCTGCTTACCCCTACTGGGTAAAAGGAGTGATAATATAATATAATATATTAAAATAATGTTAAAAAAACATTATTTATTTTTGGGGAAAAAAGGTAAATTAATATGAATTAAATTTTTTTCGTCAAAAGCGTAATAGCTGCTTTTTACAAACTTTTTGAAAAAAGCTTATCTAAGCTATATTTTACACTATAGTCTTTTATACAAAGAACGAAAATTTATGTTTACAAATCGACCAACGATTTTATCTGATGTATCGATACTAAAGAACAGTGCTTTAAATACATTGATACACATCGTCAAATAATTGACAGAATAAAATTCATTTGACAGTTCCTCTTTTTGTGATATAGTTAACTATAATACTAAATATTAATTAACTAGAAGAACGTTTAAGAAAAGAACCCGAACATACGTATAATGAATAATTCCGCAACTAAAGTAAGTAGTAATTTCTTATTGTCTGTAGTAAAGTAAGAATCATTAGTAATTAAAAACAGTGAAAACTTGTTTAAAGTATGGATGAGGTATATTTATTATAACATATATAAATCACAAGTGTTCGAAGATTACAGATGGTTGTTCTTGTGATGTCGTTATATTTGTTAATAAATATCATTCATAATTCACCACACTGAAGTTATTTAATTACTATCAACAATCATTATTTTCAGTATTAAATAACAGCCGGTCACTAACAGTAGCGTAGCTTGAAATAACAGAACAGGCAATAAAAAGTGAAAAAAACTATTCTTGTCTTATAACCCAACCACCTAGTATTGTAACTCGAGAAATAGAAATGATAACAGTGCAAAGAAGATAATTGTCCTTGAAACATCACTCCTTAATTAGTTCATGTTAAATGTTATTTTGTTAATTAATTTATCTCGCTCACAATCATTTGATAGAGTGTTGTTAAAATGAGAAGTGCCTAGTATTATAACCTGAAAAATACAAATTGTTAATTTACTAGAAGATAATTGTCCTTGAAATGTCACTCCTTGACCCTTCTTTGCATGATTTTTTCTTGGTGAAATAAATCGAGGTAATACAATTCATGTTCAAAATTAAAGGAAAAATGGCTGAAAAAATCTTAGTATATATTTATAGCATGAATTTAGCATAAAACAATGTGATCCAAAATTTCCATCATCATGCAAAGTTAGGTCATTAGCTTAAGACTAAATAGAGATAAAAGAGGATATCATTAGGTACTTTTTTATTCCATGTGTTAATTAATAAAATAATAATTATTTTTATTTAGATACAAATTGACACCACATTTACTATAAGACATTGTAGAATACCCTTTACATTTAGGATATTTGCACGAAGTGACCCACCATCTGTTCTTATATCTTTTGGGGGTGGAGGAGCTGGAGAAGCCTTTTTTCTTTTTGGTACCAATTACAATTCATCCTTAAGGGTGCTAGCGCTTGAATAACCTTTATTAGTTTCTTTACTGGTTCCTTTTTATAGTTGTTTCTATCCATGCCATTTTGTATATAAATTACCGACTCATTTATTACTGCAAGATCCAGTAAGTGAAATTTTTTTTTATCGAATCTGTTATGTTCTGGGTGTCCTATGGGTGGGTTCATGAAAATAATTATTATTAAATGTAACTATAACTTCATTTTTTCAAATTTATTCAAGAGCATTGTTGGAGCAATTGGTTCATATCCACACTTTGGGGACCAGTATGATCTAATGCCAGAAAATTTCTGCACTGATATGTATAAAAGGATACCAAAGAACTTGTTTCTGTCAGATTCAGTAAAAGATGTAGATGAGCAGGGGTTACCTTGTATTATATATAGGATTGTTTGTTCCATTAAACTATTGTCAAAATGTTTTGTAATAAAATGGGTGAAACACTGGTACAAGGTTTATAGAACATATACCATGATCTTTTTTTTTCAATATCAACTTTCTGTTGTCAATTGCATAACTGAGCAAATAATTAGATTGCTCATCATTTAACTCCTCAACAAGAGGAGGAACAATGTTAAGAGTTTCTTCTGATAGCCAGCTGTCTTCCAACTGTGTCGAATTAGCTTTGATTTCCTTCTCATCTAGGGGCTTCTAGAATAACAACAATAAACAATGAGTAAGAATAATTTTTCCCATACATTAGGAGATAAGTAACTGCAAAGTGATGTAAAATTCTATCACATGGTATTGTTTAAATGAATTCAAACTTTTTCAGAAATTGTTATAAAAATAACAGAAACACATATTACAAACCTTTCTTCCACTCATTTTCACAACAGCAATAGAAACTAAAATATAATATAATAAATTTAAAACGAATTCTTACATTTATTGCAACAACAAGCAGCAGAATGACAACTTCAAGCTTGTTTTACTGATAGTGACACTTGCTTATTTTTTACAGCTATGTTTTTTTATGCAATGGACTTTAAAAAGGTATCCAGACATAATCAACTAAAGTCATAAATAAAAGTGAACTTGTTTTTTTTTTTATAATTTTTGGGCTTTCAATATTATGATGGAAATTCCATCATGGAGAGGATTAATTAGTTTATGTTAACTGTTATTTCGCTGATTAATTCATCTCACTTACACCCATTGTATATATTGTAGCTAAAACGAGATGCACCTAGTATTATAACTCGAAAAATACAAATCGAAAAAATAATTAATTTGTTATTTAATAACCAAAATTGGTGCCTGTTATTATTGTGTAACAGTAACAGTAATAACAGATATTATGTTTGTCCTGTTATAACCCACCTCTAGTTTAAACTGTTAAACTTTGATTATTGGTTATTTTAATGAATAATATAACCTTTGTAAAATTGATCTTAGCTATTTACATAAAACAGCAATCAAGCAAACAAACTTTACCGCTGGCTAATATTTGAGCCACTATATATTTTTTTTGTTAATACATAATGTATTGCATTATTGATTTGTTCTATTTGCTCAGTTTTTTAGTATTGTTTGTATTGACTTGCGCATGATGGTACATTTCAAAACATGCATAGGCTTTACATGAAAAGCCTGCATATGTATGCCTGCATAAACAATTTGATTAAATTAATGATTTCATGAAATGTATGTAATATGAGGTGTTAAATATCATGAAAATATGCACCTTGTTCATACAATGTGCCTGTTTATATAATTAATAATTGAATAAGTTAATGGTATAATTTGTTTGATTTTATATTAAATTATTAGACCATCCAATTCTTAGATTGGTACAATCCATATGATTTCTCCCTAAACATCTCTTGTTGATTTCATGAATAAAAACAAATTACATTTTAATTATTATAGGTATTTAATTATTCTTATTGTAATGCATAATTATCATTTGTTTAGTTACTCTTTTACATATTGATAATAAACACCTATGTTTCTCATTTCTTGAAACAAAACAGATTAAACAGTGATTTGGTTTTGTATTATATTTTTAAAATATGTTGTGCATACATTTTCACCTTCACTATTCTATTTTAACTATACTAAGCAAAATTTTGCATTCTTATGTATGTGATGTGCTTATATAGGAACAATGTTTTTTTATTTACCTTTGCAGAATCCAAAATTTGATAAGGCATGTTTATTAATAACAAACACATGCTTTTAGAACAGCTATTGACAAACAGATTTTTCATATCATCCTTTTCAAATATTTAAACATTTCATGTCTTTTCATGAAAATTGTATACATTTTTAACAATTATGAGAATAATATTTTTTTTCCTTTATTGCATAAATATATTAATTTTCACTTCAATAGAAATGTCTTAATAAGAATTGATATAAGATCTCACTCTGTAAAGTTATCTAAAGTATTATGAAAAAACAATAATATAGATCAGTAAATCTTAACTGTAGTAATAAACATAACAAATACAAAATGTTTTTGTCGCAGGGTAGATTGTCCATAGCTGTGATATAATCTGATCTGTTCCTTCTCTTTTACCATTAAACAATTCTTTAAAACCTTTATTAATGCTATCTTCTTTTTTACTTAGACATATTAGTTTACTACCATTTTATAATCACTCTTCATTTCCTAAACAAGGGCTTTGGTTTACATTTTTTAATAAGTAAAAAAAGCAATTTAATATATTTTAAATTAAAAAATACACATTCTGTTTAAATGATTGTAGTCTCTAAATAAGGGCTTGTATTACGATTCTCTTAGGATCGAACAAGCCTACTTTTGTAGCAAGAAAAAGAAATCGGAGCATCCACTTACTTTAATTTACTCTTTTACCTTACCATCCAATTTTCAGTTCATTCCACTTATTTCATGCTGTTACTACTTCTCTAGCACTATTTATTATTTAGGACAACAATAGATTTCTACAATATTTAAACATTGGTATGAAATTACATTAAATTAGTCATAAATGTATATTCTACTTAACACAGCCACAGCAAGCACTTGGCGAAATAATGTGGCCCAACAAAAGAGTATAGAATACATCACATAAAGTTATATGAAAAAGATTAAGAGAAACCAAACATGAACCTAATTTAAATTCATTTACAAAGTAATGTTTTTATACATTTGGTCATACTTTTAAAAAGATAATTTTGATAAAGTATTTTAAATTAGATAGGGAATGCCTGAAAACATTCCCAGAATCACATATTGCGATTAGGTAAGCAGAATCTTCTGAAAAGTCAATTTAACTCAAAATTTGATTTGAAACGATGTTATCGTTTAATATTTTTATTTTCATTATATTTTATTGTTTAATAGATAATAAGGACAAGACCTTATCTTTAAGACTCAAGATTGAATTAAGTTAATTACACAGTATCATCATCATCTGCCTTTTAATCCACTGCGGGATATATACCTTCACCAATATCTGTCATATATGGTCCTCAGCTTATCAAATTACCAACTTTAGATCACTTATACAACAATATAGGCACATGCAGTACAGTATACGTGAAACTAGATTTGCAATAAAAAACTACATTTATTATAAAGATTTTAGTTTTATTGTTCATTCTAAATTTCGAAAAGTCTTCTCTCTTTGCAATATACATAATCTGACAATAATCGGATTGTCCTATAATATGTTTCACTGGTAATAGGTCCTTTTGTCGGAGGCACCTAGGTAGGTAGTAGTACCACAGATATATTTCTGCTGGAAAACTGTACTGTGCAAACATTACTGTGTTCCAGATTGAAAACAGTTGTTGCTAGTGAACTCTGACTGGAGTAACGAGACTTAATATCTTATGTTTCAAAACGACGAGTGCAATGTGCTGTACTGTGTATCATCCTTACTAGCGCCATTTTGTTAAGGGTAGGATCATCATTTACCAACATTCTGCTTATCTCGTCGCTTTATTGAATAATTAAAAAAATACAGGCATTGGTCTCTTATTTTTCTGGCTAGTTTCTGTGAATGTTTCATGTAACTATTATTAACATTTAGATAATAAACTCACCTGAAACACAACATCATTACAATTAAATCAATTTTGGACTAAATCAATCTATGCATAGTTGAATTAGTTTTAGTTACATATAGTTTATTTATTAAAAGTCTGAAACCAAATTGCACATTATATAAAAACTTACGTATTTTATTATAGTGTCCCATATAGAAACAGATGTATATAATAAACAATATTTGTGAACACAGACATAATTTACAATGTTGATTAATGTGTGTCTTAGCAAATATTTATTTGTTCCTATTGATTTTTTTGGGAAAAAACCTGCTCCTTTTGTAGTACAAGTTCCTATTAACTAATTTTGGTTACAAAAACTCAATTTCAACTGTACCGAAATGTATCACAATTCATTTATAAATTTATGAAATATTTTGATTATTTTATATCCTACGGAACTAATCAAACCAACAAAATCTTGATAACATCCATAAATAGATTATCTATCATACATATTCTTTATTTACAAAATAGAGACCATAGAGATCATCACTATGCATGAGATTTTGAAAGCCCTATAACAGTTAATTCAGTAGACATCATCTTGTGCCTTCTATAAAATGAAGTTTGGTGGTCAATTAAGAAAACTAATCCAGTCTTTAGCTATTCTTTTCAACTGATGGTACCTTTTCATCATAAAAATATTTTCTTATAACTCCTTTGTTGTAGAAATAGACAACGAAGTGTTAGATAGTCCTAGACAGTAACTGTTAAAGAGATCTACCATGAGTAAAGAATTTAAAATGGTGTGTGCAACTAACTTTTTGAAAAGTTTAAAAAGAAAATATATTTTTGAAATATTTAATATTACGGGTACTAGTAATAATACATCATGTAAAAAATTTCATATCATCGATCAAATTCCATATGTTTTAATTATTTTTTTTTAATTATTGTGTTTTGTTTAAGATCTGTCAAAAAAGATATGTTCGTATACTTTTTGAGTGGATCTTATTCTCTGTCTGGATATTTGTGTTTACGAATACAAATATCCTGCGCTGAACTGATAAAGGATAATGTTTGTCTAAGAAAAAAATTTAAAGGACAAATTAAACATTTCATTTTCATTGGTTGCCTTGTAAACATATTTCATCAAATGTACAATTTCGAGATTAACATAAAGTATCTTTAAGCTTATTGCAGTTGTGTTTTTTCAGCTTAAACTTATTTAGAATAATTATTTATTACATTTATTTTATTGATATATTGGAAATTGGTATGGCACTATAGTATATTTTGTGCAGTTGATATCTCCTGGTAATACCAGAAAGTGTCGCCGTAATCCAAAGCGACCAGGAGGAGACCCTGAACAAAAGCATCTTGAAGTAAGTTTTGAAATAATATTAAAGAAAAATAATATTTATATATGATTAATTTGATACAAACAGAAAAAAAATTGTAATGTTATAACAAACGTCTATATTGAAGTGGTTTATGGTAGTTAGGTTATTCACCATCTCAATTCTAATAGTCATTAGTTGATTAGTAATTAAAAAGCGCAAATCATGAAGCATTTAATGTGCTCATCTGATTTCTAGTAGTTGATCGAAGTAACAATCAAAGCCTACAGAAACTCCTTTAACGTATATTTTTTCAAAATAAAGTTTATAGAGCAGTTAATAAAAATTTAATCGCGATATTTCCTTACATCTCATATTTATTGTTAATTATGGGAAAGAAGTCTAAACATTAATTTAATGGTCAATGAAAAGTCAATACCTATATGGAACATCGAAGCTTTGGTTATTTTTAATATTTAACCTCAACGTAGGCTTAACCGAAGTTTGTAAAGTATTAGGTTGGGCAAAAAGTTTCTTCGCATTTTTTAAGAAAATTCAAAACGTATTTTAATATAGTTTATTTATATTATTTAACTAAAGTATGTAGGCACCATTTTGTTTGATAACTTTTTGCCATCTTGTAGGTAGGGACATGATCCCATTGCTATAGAAATTTTGGGACTACTGATCAAAATACCGCGAAAAGTGGTTTTGGCAGTCCTCTCGTGATGTTAACCTGACAGCCTAAAGAATTCTGAAGAGACCGAAGCAGGTGGAAATCTGAAGGTGCAAGATCAGGAATAAACGGCGGAGGCATTAACACCTCCCAGCCAAATTCTCTTAATTTTTGCTGAGTGCCTAAAAATGTGTGAGGCCTAGCGTTATTAGATCAAGAATCAACCCTCTTCTTCCTCAAACAGAATCGATGGTCTTGCCTGATGGTAACAGCTCATAATGAATAATGCCCTTCCAATCCCACCACACACACAACATCACCTTGTTGCGAGTTAACCCGGGTTGCGCCACAGTCTGTGAAGCCTGACCGGCCTTTGACCACGACCGTTTTTCGCACGTTCTTTTTGTACGTGATCCACTTTTCATCACCAGTTATCAGCTTTTTCAAAAATGGTTCGGTTTCATTACGTCGTAGTAAAAAATCACAAACGAGTACACGGTTAATTTTTAGTTTTCTTTCAGTGAGCTCGCGAGGTACCCAAATATCGAGCTTTATTGTGTACCCATTTTTTTTCAAATGCGCCAAAACTGTTTTGTGGTCAATTCCCAGTTCTTCAGCTACGTCGTATCTACTGATATGCCGATCTTGCTCAACTTTATCAAAAATAGCATCCATTTTATCCGTAATAGGAGGCGACCAAAGCGACGTGCCTCTGACATGAAAATTTCCGGATTGAAAACGCTTTAACCAAATTTGTGCTACTCTCACAGACACTGCACTAGCTCCATTAACATCGCAAATTTTTTTCGCGGCTTGCGTTGCATTTTTGCCTTTTTTGTAGTGAAATTTTAAAATCGTATCGAATCTCTTCTTTAGATTCACTCATGTTGACTCGGTACGAAAAACACATGAAAATCACACATTTTCCTAATTTGAATTTGGAATTATGTCCTTTAAAATTTAAACATCCAATGACACCAAAACCAGGCGCAGACACAAATAGTGTAGCCAAAGAGATTTTATTACAAGTTCATACATACTATAATGCGAAAAGACTTTTTCCCCGAACTAATATTATATGTAACATGACCTATTTACTATTATAAAAGAGATATACGATACATTTACAGGCTTTACAGCATATCAGATTTACACTATTTGTTATTCAGAATAAATTAATATTCTAACAGTTTCATCTCGTCAGGTAATAATTAAGTTTTAGGTGTGAGAGTTTGATCGTAAGTTTGCCATAACTATAAAAAACTCGTTTAAATGGACCTTCTATTTAGTTATCGAGTCAGTGCAGCATCAACATTTTAGTGCCGCTCAGGCACTATATCCGTCAGCAAGCAATCCAAGCATAAAATGCTAGTAAAGATTCACAATTGCCATTCTCTTTATTGTTAAATGGGAAATAATGATAAGGTTATGGTCATTGAACTATTTAATAACATTTATTATTTTGTATTTACATCAAACCAGATTTCTCTTCGGGTAAGCCAGATCCTTTCATTAATATTTCTAATTATTGCTTTATATGTGTTATATATATTAAAATGTTATATACATATATAAACAGTATTTGCTTTATGCTTTCTGTGTTTAGTATTTGCTGTTTTAATATGTACTTAGGTATTCGGGAGGACACAATTTTATTTTCAGGTCTATAAATAATCAAGAGTGTGTATATTGATTTTCTTCAATTGTACGTCGTAAATATTTTGTTCAAGAATAATTTAAATATTCTACTTAGTATGTGATTTTAGTATTGTAGCAAATAGTTCTTAAATCGAATATATGTGAAACTAATTGGTTGAGGAGTTAAGTTTTATTTTAAATAAATATTTGGCTTTTTGGTTAAGTTTCATCATCATTATCATCATCAGCCGATAGGACGCCCACAGCAGGACATAGGCTTACAATGATAAACATAAAACGAAGGACTCGATAGTTTGCAGTTCGCATGATGAGTGTCGATAAATATACTGTAATTATTGAATAATTAAAATAAATCTGATTGTTAATTATATTGTTTCGTGAGTATTTAGATTTTTATTGATAACTTTTGTTCGATCGTCAAATTATTATCGGCACCTAAGAGCCCTGTATTATTATATCCGTAAAGACTAGAATAAGAATATCCGTAAAGACTATGACTTCTTCAAGATCTAATATAGTATGATAAATAAGTTTTAATTCTTTGTTTTTTTCAAATATTATAACCGAGAAAAACAATATTTACATATAACTGGGAATAACACGTTTTGTAATATATATACACATTTATTTTTTACTAGAAATGTACGAGGAGTGATAAAAAAGTAATGATATTGAGTACGTTATATGAAAGTTCAGGTTCAAAAATTTAATTTATTTCTATGGATTTTGTGTCGTATCAAGTCGATACAATTAGTCCACCTTTTTTCTAAACCTAAAATGATCATTTTTCTAAAGCGTCCCAAAATGCATCTACAGCGGCCGTCATGTCACCTATTAACCTCAAATCTCTAGAGAAGAAATTGGATGTCCGAGCAATTCGAAGCCGGCTTCTCGATTAGCAGCTATCGCCACTTCCGCTTTGTGTGCGGCCGCATTGTCCTGTTGAAACAGGACTATTGGTCTCTGTCCTCTCCCTCTTTTGTCGTTTATCGTTTTCCGCATTCTTATTTGGTTATCGTAGTGGGAGCCTGTTTCGTAGCTCCCCTTTTCATGTATTCAGTCATATTATTCCCTGAGTGTTGCTGTTTTGGTTAACATTATCCATACCCAATGTGCAGAGACTTTTTTCCTCTTCATCTCGCCAATCAATATCTGTTGAACGCTGCCATATATGAAAACCTTGTGATCTCAGCTAAATAACGAATGGTGTTACTCTTCGGTATGCTTTCGAAAATTATTCAATTTTCTGGATATTTTACTCAGAGTAGTATTATACATGGATGGAAACCGTATTTAGGAGGAAAATCTCCCAATGTTTCTACAAAGTCATCATGCACTTTTAAGTAGATACTTTTCTCAAACAGCTGTACTCGATGACGCTTCATACTTCGTTTCTCCATTTTCCTCTTAACACTCAGACTGCTCGTAGTCAAACGGCCACAGCTCTGCGATATGATGTCCTATTCATGTAAGTCTTTGTCAGGTTAGTAGAGGATTAAAGACTCGAATGTTTTTTTTTTTATTACTATTACAAACACTCTGTAATCACTACTTTTTGCTCACCCGACGATTACGAGGAAAATAAATCGCTCTATGTAATTATAAATTAATACTTAATTTTCATCCGTGACAGCCTTGCTTGAAATATCATTGTTAACAATTGTATGAAATATATATTACACCGGATACGGATTATATAAGTAGACTTACATTAATAATTTCGCTATGCCTTGTGTAATTTATGTTTTTAATACGCACTGTCTTCATAAGCAAATCAACACACTTTTTGTTTGTTCTTATTAAAGTTAATTAAAAAAAAAACACCTGCTGTGTTGCCATTTTTTCTACACAAATATAGTTTTCACCTATAACACCATCTAATTCATAAGTCGTTACATAGTTTTACTTATTAATTTTACCCCCTGTACTTGATAATAGATTGATTAAACATTACCGGTTCAAAATTTTGTATGAGAGGGGAAAGAAGTCTTTAATGCGAATTTATTATAGTAATCACAAGTTGAAGGTTATTTAAACGATTAACAGCTCTGTACAGCATGAACTAATTGTTTGTTCATATTTTTAATAAACTACATGTTTAATAGGTTTATCAACAGATTCGATCGCAAGTTTTAAATAGATTATTATTATATATTTAAAGAGTCATTTGTGAGTATACTTGTTTGTTTTCGGATGATTCCTATGCTCTGTCATACGGTGCTTAAATAACCCGCAATGCCGCATGGTCGTCCTTTGTGGCTGCAACATCCATCTAACACGTGCATGAATAAATTCAATATGAAGTCCGTGTGCATGTACTGATCGTTCCTAGTAGTGATGTGTTGATTATAATTATGAAAAAAAAAAAAAAATAATAATCTGTAGTTAGTCCAACGATCGAGGAATCGAAACTTACCTGCATTAATTCTCTTTGTTGTATCAATGGTACATTGTGATCGTTTACGTATATGTCACTACTCAGCATGCTGGTGGTAGTGTTTATGGATATCTGCCTAATGTTGTAGCTAATTATAGGTTGGTGAGATATTCCGCGAGGCAGGGACAGCGTTCCATAAATTGTCGGAGATGACAATGCTCCTGCATCCCGTAGCCGATTCACATCCCGGGTAAACTTTTAACCTTTTAACTTACATGGATATAATTAAAAAAAAAGTTAAACAGTGTTCCTCTTTATTAATTAAAATAGTACATTAATAATAGTATTCGTTTGGTGCTTTAAGAGTTTGTGTATTAACGTCGACAGTTAAGAAAATAAACAATCGCATTTATTACCTGTTGTTTTTGTTGTGTAAATATGCCTATGATTATATTACCTCCTTCATATAAGTAATGCAATTTTTTCCTAGTGGTAAGTGGACAAACGACGAGATCGAAATGCTGAGATCTTGCGTCCATCGCTTCGCAGTCGATCTCAACAAGCTCAGCCAACATATCAAAAGTCGAACCGTGTAAGTAAATTTTGTTAGTGTTTATCATCTAAACTTTTACGCTATTCTAGTCTATTGCTGAATATTCTTGAAGACCGTTTTGGGGTGGTTTTCTTTGAGAATGTATCACATTCTTTATAGAATTTCCAAAACTATCAATTTACTGGTTTATTTGATATTTGAGCGTTGGAGTGACGAACTCATCCATCATCATCGTCGTCATTCAACGGACGTACGGCCACTGCTGGGCATAGGTCTCTTGTCACATGTTCCACCGAGCACAGTCTAGCGATGTTACATACCGTTATGAATACATTATTATGTGAAAATTGACGTCTTGCAATTAAAAACTGACCAATTCTGACCACATAATTATCACTTACACGGGTGAGCCGTGCACATGATGGTAAGTGATATACAGGCCCATAATGTAGCGTTACTTACCATCTTATGCTCGTCGATTTGAGACTTAAGGTATTAAGGTTCAGTTTCAAAACGTCCAATTGAAGTCCCGCATAAGCTATTTGCAACTTATCTGGCGAATAAAGTTATCGTTAGAGTTCAACTAAGTTCAGAAGTAGATAAATCAAATCCAGGATCATCTGTCAGATAAGGAAGTTGTTTGCTGGTTAAAGTTATTTAACAAATCATTTTCGCGTTTTAATACATGATGAAATCGGAGAATATTAAAAATGAATCTAGCTCTCTGATGCCTTTGACGACGAATTAAACGATTTCTTATTAAAAAATAATTATAAACAAAACGATAATAAACGATAAAAACCATGCAAGCTATGACGATTTTTTTTTACTGGACACGTGCCCTAAGTTAGGTTCCGAATAAAAATAATCGGTTTCCAAAAAGCACTTTGCATTAACTATAACAATACTTAATAAAAAATAATACATAAAGTGTTGTATGTTTATCCGTCAAGTAAGAAATTGACGGATAAACATAATAGTTAGACGTTTGTAAAATGTATACTATCTTAACTGGAAGCTTTATGTGTCAGTTAGTTTATTTGTTAGTTATCTAATATTTGGACATTGTGAAACAGACCTTTAGCTCAATTAATTCTTTTTTTTTCATACTGATCATACGCTATGCATTTCCAACTGCACTCTTATAAAAATTTATACTTATCTACAATCATCAATAGTCATAGGAAAATTGTTGTGCTTGATATTTTTAGTTCACAAATCCGGACAACTCTGAAGAAGAAAGCTTTTGAGGATGCAGGTATACCGGTGAGGCAGGTAAGCAGTACGGTGACCAGCCAACAAGTGTCGCAAATATCACAACTTTCGCAAGTACCGCAGGTAGTCTACCCAATCTGCGCCATCGATCACTCAAGCGTGTTAGGAACAAATGCCGAGGTTCAAATCTTCAATGATTAAAAATTATCCTTTTGTTGCTAGTTTTTTTTTTTTTTTTTTTTTGTTTGTTTTCGTGCCTCTTTAGTATCCGATAGTTATATTTGATGTTTTAATTTTATTGGTGTAAGGTTTATTGATGCTTCAACACGCATTTAGCAGTAATGGCATGCACTAGACATCTAGAATATATTGAAAACGGATAACGATTAATAAAATGGCAATCGAAAACATCGGCGCTCATACGAAAATAGAGGGTTTATTGTTGGTGGTTAAGATAACTTGTTTTTTTTTTTTTATTAACAAACCACCTCTGAATTAATGATAAATCATAATTTAAAGTAAAATTTGAAATAATCGTTCCAAGAGTAGTTTTAAAACATTGTTTCACTAGACACAGGCTTTTTTCCTGTTCTAACTATTTTAGGCTTTTGTTATTAATTTAATATACAATGAATACATAATCGTTATTTAAGATTAATTACATATTTTCATGATGAGATAAATGACTTAAGTTTATATAGGATGTAGGACCAAGTCGATCAACCATCCATCCATAATTTATACATGATCTTATTTGTCTCACTGAACAGCAATAATGTAGACAAGGGAAGATTGTACCGGTATGTATAACCCTTTCAGATTTAACATCCTTCCTCTGAAGGGGTGGAACGCAATATGGTGTAGTGTATTTGACCCTAAGCGCCGTGATGTCATGGGCGTAGTTATCCATTACCGTCAGAATGTGTTGCTGAAACAGGCGTTGTAATGTTTCGATTTTTTTTTTATAGGCAGCTTTCGCGGTACGCATAAAGCTCTCACCGTTGTGGACGAATTTGTTTTCTATTTACCTATAAGTGTTCATCCGTTTCCGTGCTTCAAAGAATACACAGCTCTTACAAATTCGAAGAAATCCATGTTAATAATGTGTTCTGCTACTCTATTCCTCGTCGCCAAAGGTTTCAAGATGTTATCCCAAGTAAAACGGTTAATTCAGTAAATACGTCATGCATTTATGTATATCTGTCGTATGTTAGGTTATCGGATACGCAGGATTTTTTTTCTGTAATAAAAAAAATCTATGTATTTAAGTAATAAGTGTGTTAGATATAAAAGAAAATTATGTATCGGTTAAATACATGTAGTTTGCATGATATTTTTTTGTAGATAGTTTATATGGGCGGATAGTTATTGATTTGAATCGATGGAAGTTGCTATTTATTAGTATTGTTCAATGTGTATTTTTCTTTTCGTTTTGTGTATATCGTAATTTTTTTTTTTTTGTTTATAAATGGGTAAATAGTATAATAAATATTATTTTAATTAGACCGTACTGTATGGAGATGTGCACCAGTCGTTTTTTTTAGTAGTCGTTTATGTTAAAACTGGGGGGAGTTCGAAATTTTACTAATAACCAATCAGTTCATGGAAACGACGAGCGATATAAAGTTACATTTGCTCGTTTCCGGAAGTTCTCAACGATGTATGTAGTTACCGTTTGGAAAATTTCGAATTCCATGTTGAAGTATATAACAGTACAGCAGTAGTATAGTAGTTGTCCGTTGTCCAAATTGTTTTATTAAATTTGAATTTTATGTGTTTTATGCTGGTGGTAGTTTTCAGTATAAATTAATTAAAGTTGCACCTACATGTTTTCGATGTTTCAATACATACATAAATATATATATATTAAATTAATAACAAACGTAACGTTTTTACAGATCAAATATCTATTGATTTTCATAACAAAATGTTAAATTTTCGTTTGGATACAAATCAGAACTGATTAAATGTTTCCTTGAATTTTCTTATTTTCGCTATTTCTCGTTTCAATTAATAATTATTATGATTTTTTTTTTATACATCATGCGTTTTCTGATGCGGCATACTTACAATACATGAAAACTAATGGAGTTGTCTCTGATAGGTAACGCTCAATATGCTGAACGCCACGGAGATCGAGCTAGACGACGGCGGTCTTACCAACGACGTGAAGCTAGAGTTCGATGGTGGCAATGATGATGTGATGTGATGTGTAGCCTCCAAGATTAAGAAAGCAGATAAATGAGAGAACGTATTAGAACAAACAATATTTATAATAGTTTTTTTTTTGCACATGTGGTTTGTGTAGTAATTAAGTTTCTTTAATCATCCACCATCGGATCCTTTAGTATGGTTTCATCAGCTATGTTATGTTGTAGTAAAGTAAGATATATCGAATAATCTATTAAGTGTATATCCATAACATAAGAGTAAACGTAAGAGACAGCAGTTCCTTTATTAATGCTATCAGGAAACGTTATTATTCGACGTGATAACACCTGCGGCAGACCACTGCTGGACAAAGGGCTGGGCTGGGTTCTCATTTCTACGATGTGTGACTAATTCGTTGCTATTACAGTGTGCATACTTGAAAGGAAGTGAGACTTTGATTCTGTGGTGGGTTTGCTTCATCGTTTATCTAATTTATCGTAGAGATGTAGACCGTTGATCTCAAGTGATCGATAATCATCTTTTAGCGTACTACTAAATTTGATCATAAGTGTTATAATAATTAATATTAACATTAAGTATACTGTTTTTTTCTAATCATAATAATCAAAATTAAAATTGTATTATGGTGAACACGTGCGATTTTCTTTACATAATTACACGCTTGAATATTTCTATGTGAACAATATTAACACGGCCTTATTGCCACAGATTATGAATTATAAAAATTTAGTATAATTAAATTAAGTTAGCGTTATATATAATGTAATCGGTACCGCTTATGCCAATAATCATGCAACCGTTTTTGCATCTTTGGTCACGAATGATAATTCTACAATCATGTTTATACTACTTTGTGTATTAGATGAAATTGGGTAGTTTTAAATTTCAGAAATAACTTATCATAATTAAACCGTACAGAATTTACTCCACAAATTTGTAGTCGTGTGTAATAAAAACCATTAACTGTAGCGATCTTTTATTTTTTGTTCAATATAAAAGTTTTACTTGATCCTAAAATCACTATTGGATCGTTATTTGTGTGGACAAAAAAAAAACTTCATCGATCTACTCGATTGGTTTACACTTTACCGACTGGATAATATCTTGTAAGGATGCTTTGCTGTGCAGAACAGTGGCATTCAACCTTATCACAAGGGTCATAAAAGCGTGTTAGTGTCGTGAGCTGGAGAAAAAAAAAGCAATAAATTAGATTGTTAAAAATATTATCAAATGACTATAAAACCCCTAGATGGGCCAAGACTTAAAGCCTGTATGAATATAAAGGGTGTCTGGCGGCAGATTTATATTTTAAAAAACGAATATCTCAATAAGTTATAAACAGTGCGGGAGGAAGTGGTGTCATTAGAATCAATTTCAAGAGTAACGATTCTTACGTACTCGCTCGCCGACAGTTTTGTTCACATTTCAATATTCGACGGATAGGCGATGGGCCGAGTGTGAATTTAATTCGTTCGTGGGTGGAGAGGTTCCGCGCAACTGCTTCGGCTATGAACACACCACGGCCAGGACCTAGTCGATCGTCAAGGACCCCCGAAAACATTGAACTGGTTGAACGCAGTTTACGTGAAAATGCACGACTTTCGATACGGAAAAGGGCAGCTTCACTGGGACTTCTAAGAGCAATTGTGCATGAAATTTTGAAATAAGATATGAAGTGTCAACCTTTTAAAATTCAAATAATTCAAGAATTGAAAAAAAATGACTGCGTCACGCAAATTTTTTTGTGAAACCATGTTGGAGCGTTTTCGCACTGTGAATTCTATTTTTGGAGCGACGAGGCTCATTTTCATTTAAACGGACACGTAAACAAGCAAAATTGCCGTTACTGGGCTCTAAGAACTCGCAATCCTCGACTGAAGCACCAAAAACCATTACATTGCCCAAGGGTAACTGTTTGGTGCGCTTTATCCACGAATGGGATAATCGGACCATTTTTTTTTGAAAATGCACGGGGCCAAGCGACGAATGTCAATGGTGAGAATTATCGGCTCATGATTTCGAATTTCTTTTTGCCGAACCTGCGAGCTCATTCATCATTCTCATCACACACGTGGTTTCAACAGGATGCGGTACAGGTGCGACCGCACACACGGCCAGAGCTTCGATGGATTTGTTGCGAGAAAATCTCCCTCAAAAACTGATTAGTCGCTTTGGGGACATCCCGTGGCCACCGAGGTCACCCGACCTAACTCCAATGGATTTTTTTTTGTGGGGCTACCTCAAAGAGAGAGTTTACGCCAACAATCCGCGAACTGTTGTGGACTTAAAAGAAAATATTCGGCGAGAAATCAGCGCAATTGAACCAAGTTTACTGCAGCGTGTGGCACGGAATACGAGGCTCCGTTTCGAACAGTGTGTGTGTGTGCAACAGGAGGGAAGATATTTGGATGACATTATCTTTAAAAAATAAAATCCGCATTTGTACTCTATCTTTTAATACTTTTAGTAAAATTATATGTCAAACATATTATTTTTTATTTAAATTTGAAAACATAAATCTGCCACCAGACACTCTGTACCTGGTCAAGGATTTTGAGGATATGCAACAAGTTATCAAAGCTAAAACGAGGCATTATAAATTTTTTACACATATAATTTTAAATTATTTTAAATTTAGGTAATAGCCGCTTCTATTAATTTAATAATTCTGTGCAAAATTCCGTGTATCTGGCCGCATCGATGTATTCAATACGAAGTTTTATTGTTATAATACAGTTTTCACGTGACAAATGATATAATCTTTGTGAAAAACTAATGATTTATAGTCATATTCTTAAATTTTTAAGACGAGCTAATTTTACTTTTTCTTTATTGAATTGTGAATAATTTCATTCCTCATATTGTATTCACCGGAAACCAGATACAATTGTTTTTAAATGTACGTGACAAATTAAAATTAATAATAGTTAATAATTATATTTGCTTAGACTCGCTCATAGAGTACAAACGTCCATCGAATTTAAAAGATCACGAAGCAAAGGAAAAATTTGTGGTCCCCAAATACAATAGCCGGCTTAACCTATAAGGTGTATGGTTTAAAATAGAATAAAAAAAAAAAGAAATACTACAATGTTTATGGTACCAGAGAGAGAGGAGAGAGGTGGTCTCTGACTACCCCACTGGGAACGAGGCGTGATATATATGTATGTATGTTTATGGTACCAGAATTTTTCATTTTATTATACCGAATTGTATAAATAGCTTACCAACAGATATCTAAGTTATTGTTGTATTGTCGGGATCTTATCGAGTGAGGTTAAAAAGATAGCTCATTTCAAACCAGCTCGGATGTGATTTGCGCTGCAGCTAGGTCATGACAACTGTATTGTTCAGATAAATCTTATTGGTTTTCGAGTAATAATTATGTTTATTTTGAAGATATTTTTTTGTGTCAAAGATTAAAGAAAAAAAAGTAGAGCCGGCATGTTTTCTTTCACCATACGACAGTAATTTGTCTAATAATGTTTTATTCTCTTGCAAATTTGATTCAATCTATTTTCTTATTTTTTCGTCGGTATCACTCTTAACAGGGTGGTCGTGGTCATCATTTTTAGTGTCGGTGGTAAGCTTAACAACACGTCGCCATTCCTCTCTGATGGCCGCCTTCATACTGCATTCATATAGTGGTAATCTATTTTATGCAGACTAGATATCCGTTATAGTGGCTAATACATTTAAAATTAATTATACACGAATGAAATATCATGAAATTTTGAAACAATTTATTTCACATACATCGATTTATAAAACTACCGTACATTCTAAATAAATAAATTGGTATTTAAATTTATTAAACATGTTTAATAAATTTTACTTATCACGCCGTTGACTAGACAAATAAATTTATGAACAGAATGACAAACATTGATTTATTCACTACAAGAGTTATTTATCATTATTCATATATATTTATTTACATATTACTGAACGAAGCTCAAGACGAAGTTAATATTAAGTCGTCAACCACTTAAAGATATCAAATGTTAGAGGCTTATCTTATAAGCTAACGTATTCAAAGTACTTTGTACAATCACATTTTCCTTCAATTAGTGGTACAAAAAAAAAAATGCCCAATACAGTGATTGATCAACGCCATTTATTATTTTTTTTTAAAGAATATTTATAATGCAGACTTGTTCAGTCAAAAATAACATCAAATTGTTACGTACCGTGTAGTACCAAATAAATTAAAATATTAAAATTTTTCTTACATTAGTTTAGGATAGAAGTATAACAACATCCAAGAAATGACTAGAAACATTGATTTATGTTATAAATATTACAGAATTAGTGTGTTCGTATAATGGTTAAAATTTCTATTTCGCCGTTTTAAATTACAATTTCTCTTAAACACTTAGAAATACACCAGTCGTTAAAATTTTTGATAAATATATGCACACGTTATGTAAAGGCCACTATGTACAATGTATATCTATATAGTATAATGCTTACACGAATTTGTTACTCTCATTTATCTACTAAGAATTTATTAATATAACAGATCAATGGTATCGTATTTGTAAATATTTAACTAACATATATTCTCAGCGTATCTAACTGTGGAACAGTAATTGTAGACAATAACTAACGTAGTGTACAGTAACTAATTGCCTTATTCTTTCCTATTTTTATATATATACACATTTTTATTTGTTCTTTAATTAATTATACTGATATCTCGATAGATGGCGCTAAAATTATTCATGAATGAAGGAAAGCAATTGAAATATTGATTTGTCGTACTTTAACAGGTTTCTTAATCTAAATCAGAAAATTATGCGAAAATACACATAATGACACTGTATTATTTATTACTTTATACTAATTACTGTAAAAACTATTAATAGAATGAAGTTATTTACGCGAACAAGAAAAATTTTTTTTTTAATCTAAGAATAATATTTTGATCGATTCTATGTCTTGTGGTTTTTAAACAAATTAATTTTTTTATTATTAGAGACATTGGTGCATGCATATAATAATAAATACTATATTTACAATAAAAATAAATATTTTTATGACTTATATTTGTGGAAACTGATCTCCATAAAACAACGATGCCGATGTGCTGTTAACATTGGTTTCAGTATAAGATGTTACTGTTGACGTTGTTTTGACGCAAAGATCTACAGCGGATTGTCGCGAGTGCTGGCCAAGTGTTGGTTTCTGGTCAGCGCCGCGATTGTTACTGAATCAATGGTCCGTACTAAAATAGGAATTCTGCATAAGGTAAAGTTTGTCAATAGGATTGACTACCGCACCGGTTCCGAGATTCAAAGGCTCGTGGGCAGAGTGAGCAGAGTGTTGGTGGGAATGATGTTGTACTTCAAGATTCTGCAAGCTCATTGTGTCGGAAGCGCCCTCGTCCAACTGGTCGAAATTGCTGCCATCCAGCGATATGTCAGAGCTACAGAAGCTGTCGCCGGAATGAGCTGGATAATCTGAAAAATCAAAGTATTTTTTATTCACTACAAAAACTAAGAATTAACTAAAAGATGATTATAGATTTAACTATATCTTTAAGAATATTGTAAATCTTACCATCAGGAGAATAGGGTAAGTTTGGATTCAATGGCTGACTAGATGCTGAATAAGAACTGTCTAATCCTAGATAGTTTCCGTGGTCACTCGATGGCGATTCTTGTTTTATATTTTTTTCGTCCTTATCCTTCTCTTTTTCCGAGTTTTTGTCTCCCTCTTGCTTAGCTTTTCTTTGAATCTTTTTCATTTTGGCTCTCTGATTTTGAAACCACACCTGAACTACTCGAACGCTTAAGCCGGTATCCTTAGCAAGAGCTTCGCGCACTTTGCGACATGGCTTAGGGCTGACTTCAAAAGATGCTTTGAATTGTCTGCGTTGGGCTGAAGTTAGAATTGTTCTAGGACGCTTAGGTCCTCGACGGCCATCTCTAGGACGTTCGGAGTCATCAATGATCATATCGTCTTCTGCATGCTGCATAAGATACATTTCCTTCTCAAAATCTTGCCTGCAGAATATCTGTCCAGCTCTGATAACGTATTGTTCGCCTTTCTGCAGAGGTTGACAACACATCACGCAAACGAAGCATTGTATATGGAAAACATACTGCTGCGCTCTCATAACCATTTCTTGTGGGAGTAAACGATCGCCGCATCTTGTGCATTTAATCCCGAACAATCTAGGACAAGAACATAGAAAATAAAATCAGGATGAAATAATAAACGCTCAGCATTACGCATGGCGGTTCGCAAGCAATTCGCTACACATTAATATATTGAATTCGCAATTAACGATGTAAACTTGTTTATTACCTATCGTAGTCGGGTTTGCAGTAGAGTTTCGCGTTTCTCGTGTAGCAGGTGTGGGCGAGGGGGCAGCCGCACACGCAGCAGCTGACGCAGTGTTCATGCCAGGACAGCTCTCCTACTCGCATGAGGAAGCGATCTTGAATCTTTTGACCGCAACCCTCGCATATTTCCACGATCTTCTCACGTTTGATACTTGCGCTAAGTTCTGTCGGAAATTAATCTATGGTAAGTAGCATGTGGAAAATCAGCTGTGAAATTTTCGCATTGCTTAGTTTAAACAGGTTTGCCACAAATTAAACTTAAAGTTCATAAGGTACAATGTTTATTACATATATTTTTTTACACAAAAATTTACTTTAATGTTATACTAACAATCTAAATATGCTTGTTGAGTATAGTATTGAAAATCAAAGAAGCAAATAGACAGTGTAATTTTTATTTGTGAGGTCTTTAAGATTTTCTTAAATGTTGACTATCTAAAATCTGCGAGGAACATAATAAGAATTTGCGTATTGTCTATAACAGTTCTGTTATAAAGCATTTTATATATAATATGTGATAATAGCACTGCACAATTAAGTGCAAGTTAAAATGTTTATACAGTTCTGCAATGCGACCATCGCCGTATAGTGATCTATCTAGAAAGTCTCCGACATCACTTGCTACGATTATACTATTGTGTAATGAGAGTTCAGAATAACGTGTACCAAAGAATAGGTCAATGTGAAAATAAACGTGTTATATATAAAATAATGTTAATCTCTCGTTTCCTATCACAGTTATATTCTTTTGTAAACACTTATATTCTTACTTTTATATATTATTCTAAAAGAATCGATATCATGATGTTAATCTTCACCGGAAACTGATGTAAATCAAAGACGCTTCTTCGGTTCATATAACGTGAAATTACACCGCACTTACAACTCTGTTATGACTGTCTAAATATCTACATAATTATAATACGCTTAATTACAACATCTATTATTCTGTTCGGGCTGGTTCATATATACATAAAACTTCTCTGCTATCTACATCTGCTCTATATACAATATATATGTAGTCCCACCAACCAGTATTTGTGGGAAATGACCCAAATCCTCCCATATGCATCCCTATAAACGACGGCCCCTTGTGCCCGGCGGTGCGGACAGCGCACAACCGATCGATATGGGAATCTCTGGAGTAGGCCTTTATCCAGCAGTGGACATTTATCAGCTGATGTTGATATAGATATATGTTAAAAATCGGTTTGCTTTATTCGCCAATAACGTGAAAGCTAGTAACTAGATAATATTAAATTAGCGATGGATATTTCGAGGAAAATTGTTATCTAAAATGTTTTGTAAAGTTCCACATTGTAAAAAATAAAATAAAAATTTGTGACATGACGTAACCTAAAACCACTTCCTCTTTCAGGTTTCAGATTTACGATGTGCCGATGAAAAAAATATATTCTGATCCAAAGTATACTACCAAAACAAAATGTGAATTTAAATGTTAATTGTAAAATTAAAACTATTCTTTATTCATTACTATTTTGTAGATGTACATACATATAATATATTTAGAAATATATGCACCAAAATCGCATGACCGCGTAGGATCGATCGATGTGGAGATGTCTGAGGAAGGCCTTTCTAGGAGTGGACGTCTGTCAGCTGATGATGATAATGATGAAAAAATTTTTGTATCTTAAACAAATCCAAAGAAAATATAGAATTATTAGATAATAGTATGTATCCTTATTATGTGAAAATAGTTTAATTTTTAATTATTTTCTGCGGTTTACTTACTTTTTTTTCCATGTATGCAAACTCGCAAATTTTATTTACATAGTTACTTTTATAGATTGTTTCATCGCACAAAATTTTTATCAAGTTTTATTCTTGTATTTTCAAAGTTTTTATTCTCATAGTTCATGTTATCGAAACTTATATTTGGTAATATTTCTAATATTTTTATTATCACTTTTCTTAAATTCAATGCAATCTAGACATTATAATTATATAAAACTTTTATTAAAAATGTTAAGAAATAATTAAAGACATTTTACCATGTTAAGTCGGTGACGGTGGTCCCGCATAATAAGCACCCATGAAATTCAGATCGCTGTCCCCTAGATAAGTCGGAATATCTATCTATAAGTTTGGGGGTACGAATGCCGTTGCGACGAAAATATTAGGAGTCTCGGGTGCTTCTAAGACGTTAGGGGAACACGCCCCAGGGGTGGGGTGGGGCGTTCCCGGGTCACGAAGGGATCAGGCAACGGGAACAAAATGTCGGCGTACAACATCGTTCCTTCTGTTTATTGACAAACGCGCGCGGTGCCCTGGTAAGGGTAGTTGAAATTATCGAGGCCCAAAACTCCTAAATTTTATTAGATTCAGTTATTCGACTACACATAAAAAACAGTGTACATGAACCTGTAAGTCAGTAAATATCAAAATTCAAAAAGGTAATAGTTTGCATATTAAAAAAGAAAACTACTGAATATAGTTCCAGGATCGATTTTATCAAGGTATAATCAATTTACTATATGAATCTATTTGACTAATGCTTGTGTAAAACATTTATTCGTTATATCTTCAATAATAAACATTCCATGGTATTTAGCATAGCATAGATATTTATACTGATTTTAACATAAAATTATTATTAAGGATATTTCGTCTCATTACACCTATTGAACAAAAAAGGGTGGTTAAATTTAAGTAGACTGTGTCTAAGACTGGAACTGCTTGTAGTTTTTGTATTATGCTATTTTGTAAGTTTTGTTACAGTGGTCATATATAAAAACTATCCGTCTATATTAATGTATGTTACAAAACTATTTATAATAATAGTTTTAATGTAAATATAACTAAGAGACATGATTTAGATCATCTTCATCATAATGTGCCATCTTCAAGCTGATGTTTGGCGATCAGGTTGAGAAAACTAATGTAATCCTCAGCTATGCTTTATAACTGAATACTATTTATATTTATTCTCTTTTTTTTCAATTTAGATACTGTTTTAAAATTTTCAATGGGATTTTAACATTTAATTATACTTTATTCGACGTAATTTCATATAAATAACTAACAAAAATGTTTATTAAGTACTTATTAATTTCTCAATTTCACAATGGTCTAACATTGTGAATTAACGCGAACACAAAGAGACAGCTAGGGAATACAGTAAAAACTCCTTATTTGCGCTTCCTTCATTCGCGGATTAAAAAATGCGACCCGGTTGCTGCTAAAATTTCTTCATTCGCATATCTAATAACTAAATATATAATAATAAAAGGATTCCAATAGGTAAACAACCCAATATCCTTTGTAAATGCTGTGAAATGGACAAAATAAGAAGTATATTCCGCATTCTCGATTTCCGTATTCGCGGCATACTTATGGAACATTTACCCCGCGAATAAAGAGCCTCTTACTGTATTCAACTTATTTAGAATATTTTAAAGATTCATTTAACTATAAAATCTACATAGTAGTAATAAAATTTATTATAACTTAATAACATCAAATATATGCTAATGTTAAGTTACTTCAATTTTATAGGTTAAATATCTTGCACAATGGTTAACAACATTAGACATACCGTAAATAGATTTAAGGAAAATCTCAAAGCTTCTAATGAAACGATTAAGAGTTGCAGAATAAATCTTTCTGATTTATTAACTAGTGTATCTAAGTAAAAACTTATGCGTAGAATAATTTAAAAAAGCAAAAAAAAAAACGCGTAGACTATTAACACTTATTTTTGAGAGTTACTCTCCTTTTTTTTAAATTTGTTACTTCTAATAATGATTATTTCTTTGATTATTTTCTATTAAGTCAGTAAGGCCGCCGTATTTGATATGCATCTTTTAGAGGCACCGATTTGATTCTCACTTAATTTGGGTTTTCGGTCAAAGAAGAAGGATCCGCAAAGAAACTAAAATGAACCATGAACTGTCTTGAACGCGTATCATCTTTACTCTCTCCTTGTGATAGCCACGACTCTTTTTAGTGGGATCGTTAAGAGAGCGGCTTATTATCGTTATTTTACCGTTTTAACTATACTTATATTCACTGACTATTTTGTTAAAAAATGAATAAATAAAGTTTCTGTTATGTGATACGAATTATTTATCTATCTCCAATGACCTCAGAGTCGCGGAGCTGCTGATAATTTAGCTCACGAGGAGTATAAATTTATTAATGATTAACTCTTATCCCGAGCCGCGTATAGATATTTTTAACATTTATTACATTTATCACAGTCAACGATATATTTCTTTATTAAACATCGGATTAGCTTAATATCACAGGAATCGAACCTTTGATTTTGCTGAAAAGCTAACAAATTAACACAACGCTAGTTTTTTTTATAAGACTGTTCAGACACACCACGAGAACGATATTTCGATTACAAATAATCTTTTTTTTTGAGTTAAAGGAATAATATAGTCATCGCTGACAGAGGTTTACTCAAACTAGTATATTTAAAAGTAAGTAGTAAGTCTGTGCTGGTTCTAAATAAATATTCGCCATAATTTAAAATGTCAAAGTGTGTGTGTCAAAGGTAAAACTTTATTAAAATTGCAAAAGCAATATTTAACCGGTTGCTGGCTGCACTTAGACGTTAATTGTACTCTAACCGTCCGACGGTGATGCTTACAATCCTTCGCAATATTCTGCAACAAAATTGAAAAAGCTCCTGCCGATGCTCCGTATCGCTATTTCTTATTTATAATAAAGAAATTCTAACGGTGAATCCATGAAAGCTTCTCACATTTTATGTCGTAATTGAAATAGAAATAAGTTATACCCGTATTTCAGTTATCAGTTTATACATTCTAAGTTGTTTATTGTAACTATATTTAAACTAATAACCTTAGTTAGCTAAAATACATTATATAAGGCTAAATTACAAATATGTAAACGTAAAGTTGATGGATAATAATAAACTATATATGTATAGAATATTATAAATCCCATACACATAAATAATACAATTTTGATTATGACTTAATAATCGATGTATGCAAAATCGTGTAAACGTTTTGGATTTTTATTAAAATGTTATTACTTATATTTTTTAATAGTAATAATTAGTGGATCGCGGAAAAATTAAAGTTCTATGACCACGTGAACAATTAGCATATAATAAATGAAAATTTTCTGATTGAAACGTTAATATAAAATGGTATTTTACTATTATCTATTAGAATTATATGACATTTATAAGATTATATCTATGAAAATGTTAAATATATTATAATAGAGTAACAGGTATGTATACGATAATATTTCTTTTCGGTGATAGTACAGTTTGTTTTTTGATACACAATTAAAAAAGGACAATGCATCAATGTAAATGTAGTCGGAGGTGCCTTTGGCATAGCGAGCTCGGTGAGTGCGGTGTTGTCTAATGCAAAATGTATGTAAAACCAAAGTTTGCATGTACGAACGATGTAAGGCTTGCACGGAAATCTACTGACTAAATATCAAAGATAATTCTACCAAGAAATATCGATTACAACGATGCATCCACATTTCAAATTGAACGTGGATTTTTGGAGGATGCTCTCATAACATAGTAAATGGAGGGATTACAGCTCGTGAGGTAAACAAAATCTTTTAAAGAAAAATAGCTTTCCTGATTCTGTAACTTCCACGAAGCTATACTCGGTCAACGCGTAGGAGAAAACCGTTCTCTCCTTATGAGAATAGTCCGTGACTCCCAGTACTGGGAACATTAGGAAACCCATTACTTTTATGATAAATCATGATTATAAAGCTTAAAGCAGCATGAAACCCATTTAACAGCGCTTTTAAAGGATCCTTGTGTCACTGGGTATACGTTTTTTTATTTAATAAATTTTTACGAAAAGAGAAAAACGCTATTGAAATTATTTTCCTTGTAAAAATCTAAGTGTACAGTGATTCTTTTTAATAGTACCTAAAAATTAAGCTTTTTATAAATACTAAATATTAACCTTAGTATATTTGATTCTGACCGAACTAAAATATTCTTCATATAATAGTAATGTAACACTATCCAATACATGTAAATTATTTACAAACCTGATGATCAACCTCCAGTAACGATGCTGCATTTTACCGATCTATAGTAACAAAATCTAAATATATAAGAAGACGATTTTATTAATTTACTGTCTACGGAGACTATCTGAATAGGTACCACCGTAATTCCTATTTGTTCCGCCAAACAGTCAAGTACAAATATTACTATGTTCCGGTTTGAAATGAGTTGTTGCTAGTGAAATCACTGCGGCAATGAAATATGAAATCCTATGTCTCAAGATGACGAGCACTATATGGTGCAATGTAGATTGAATGGTGATAGGTCTCTCTTGGCGGAAGCCATCTAGGCAGGCACGCAGCTCCTACTTCTACCGCCAAACTGAAGTTTGCAAATATTACTGGGTTCCGGTAATTACTAGGTTTACGAAACTCAACATCTAACGCATCAGCCGCAATGTGGTGTAGTATGTATCATCCTGCGTCACGTTATAGAAGTATCACTTATCATCAGGTGAACGACCCGCTCGTCACTAAAATGAATAAAAACAAACTATATCTAGCTCCAGATTATGTTACGACCAGGCGAACGTTCACTTCTCATCGCTCCTTGAAATAAAAAAAAAAATTCTACCAATACCAACCGTTGCGACTATCCTTGATAATATAAGCATGTTCGTATTGTAGTATGTATTATTATATTTCATTTTCGATACAAATGTTTAGTTTAAAAATGTCCGTAGCTTTGTTTGAAATATTATGAAATGTCATATAAGCGGATAAGGTTTTTTTGTTATTCGCATATTTCTTATCCGCAATGATAAGATAGCTCACGAAACCATATTCGAAAAAAAGTTAACGCCTTTACAAACAGTTTTTTTTCTATCCAAATATTAATCGTTGCGAATTTATTTAAAATATTACTCTATATAGAAAACTTAAGCATATTACCATCTTAACCTGGCAACCGTTTATAATGTGAATACATTTGTTCTATACCAGATAATTTACAAATCATACGATTTTTTTTTTAATTTTGGAGCGATATATAAATATAAAGTTTACGCAAACATTTGTTTGAGTAAGTTTTTATTTATACTGTTACTTGCTGTTTGCCTCGCCCGCTTTTTCACTTTTTCTCTTCTTTTCTTTGCGCAATGTTTCTGTAATACTCCTTGAGATCATCCGCAACGACAAATATATTTCTAAAGCAACCGCATAAATAATACGAAATGAAAATGTTTATAAACGGCAGTTAGAAATAAAATCATGAAGGATCTATGAAAGTCAAAACATTATAGATTATAACTGCATTCAAATCTTTCCGCGTCGAATGCGCGTTTACACGCACAAACAAAACCCATTTTCAATATATACATAAAATATATATATATTTATATTGACATTAAATAACGTCATAATCTCCAAAGAGATTTTTGGGTTATAACTACTAACTTGAGATCCCATTAATATTAAGATTAAATTCAACACTAAGGATACCATTAGAAGATAGAAGTTTAAAAGCTATAGGTACTCTATAACGACTATGGCAGCTGTAAAGCACTCGAAACGTAGATATAATATATCTAAATTTAGTATATAAATAGTTATAAATTTAGTTTTTTTTTTAATTTGTAATATTCGCGTAAATACTTCATCATTCATTAGATTATAATAGTTTTATTTAAGCTTATATGATAACGCTGAGTGGTAATCAATTTTGTATATGTTATATGTGCTGCAGTGGCATACTTAAACTATTTACTGTTTTAGTTTAAAAAAGTTTTTAAAGTTCTGCTTTCAAAGACCTGAGACGCTATTAGATAAAGTATCTTTCCTTATCGTGGTTTTATTTGGTAGTTATATTTACAATTTTATATGTGAAGTTTAAATCCATCTTAAACTAACTGCTACAACTAGTTCCAGTTATTTCTTGCTATTTCTGAGTAACAGCAATTCTCTTAATGGATATAGACATAACCAAAAATATTAATTTCTTCTCTTACTCCTTAGGCTATTGCATTATATTAATATTATAATGAGCAACAATTATGTTCTTCCATAATTTATCAACGTATGTAAATAACGTACAATTAGTCATTTGTTATAAGTAAAAATACAGCAAATAAGTTGTGTTTTTATAGTATTTTTATAGATATTATAAATCAAAAAAAACTGTATTAGAACGTTTTGTAGGAAATAAAATTACTGAAGAGTTTATTCAATATTCTGTTACGTGTTTCGCTCGGTCTAATAAATTATAATGGTGTAAATGTGAGTTTGGTCGCTACGCCGTAGTTTATCTGCATTGCTTCGTAGCATTTTCATTTTGTAGGTTATAGTTGTTACGTATGCGGAATGGGATTGCGGCAGCGGGTAGCCGGAAGCAACGGGCTTTCCATTCCACGACTACACGCTCGCCTAACTTTATCACATACGCAAGAAAGTTTACTATTTAATTTTCCATCATTACTTAACAACTTTACTTAGATTTACATGCTAATATTAACTAGTACTAATACGAGTTCACTTTTATTAAAATTAATACTTTATTAATTAACTAATTATAAAAAAAATATTATATATGTGAATACAAGCGGCGCGTTATTATGTGTATATATATAGTTTACATGTGGATAAAAATATTGCAATGAAAGTTAATTTGGAAAAAAATATATTTTTAAGATTTTATTTAATAAGATAAATATAATAATTAATTGTAGCGTAATTAATCATTAATACAAAATGAAGACTTTTTTTTTTTGTAAAAATTTTAATTTTGATAAATTAATAACATTAATATAAATAAATTGACAATTTGTTACGGACCTGTTCTAGCAGCGCAGGTAAGCGGCGGCTGCATACCCTCCTGCATCAGTCCAGAGTTGATGTTCGTATAGAATTCTAACATTCTTTTCATATAACCGTTACCACGAGCACTGAACACGTAGCGCGGCGCGCTGCTCGACCGTACAATGACGAGGGGACCATCTGCCATACCACAGCCACGCCACCACTCGCCTCCCCCTTCCCCTCACGGGCACACCAATCGCGTACCACCAGCACCAGTAGACCCCGCCTTGCTCACACCCAGGCCATTATACAGATCAAAGCTATAATATTCCGACGCCCGCATCGCCGCTACGCCGACAAATAGAATTTTTCGGCAAGTAAAAAAAAATGGAGCAAGATTACCTTCACAAGATGAGATCGAATGGAGCACAGGATTCGGGGATCCTGAAAAAAGTTTCATTAGACGTCGGCCGGGTGTCGTTTGTCCGGGTCAAGTGTCTGTTGCGTTTTCTACGTGATGCGATTCACTTGCGGATATTTTACATTTTTACTCGCTCAAATATTTTTGTTTGTACAAATTAAACCAAACGTAAACGATTTCACTTGATTAAAAATCGAAATAATATTTTATTTACCTAATTATCTGATCGTTTTCTTTTAAAAGTTCCTCCTATGCTAAATAACTCCTTTATTGTTTAAAGGATTACTAAACAAGCAATCTTTTTTTGATATTACGGCAAAGGATCACGCAAATGGAATAAAATCAGTAATTTTATCTCGAGTTGTTTTAAAGTTAACTTCAATCCTGATAATAATCAGGATATTCAGTTTTCGTTTCCAATAGATCATTACAAAAGCTTTCATGGAATCGGCGGCAGGTAAACATGCGATGTTTGGATATAATATTTCAACGGTAACGGTCACCGGTGATTTGAAAACCTACCACCAGAAAAATACAGCACTCTGGTGTTGTATTTCACAAGTTACTTGATACCTTAACTAAAATATATAATGAAGCACGATGAACAATGATTTTCCCGACCATGTTTCGTGATAATATTAATATGTTTTTATTGCTAAATTAATTTACAAAACAGTGAAAGATTGCTGTACGGATAACGTAGAATGCTGAAGTATTTCCTACAGTTTTCGTCTACTGCTCGATATAAGTCTCCTTTAAAAATCTCTATTCCGATTTGTCAGCAGCTCACGTCCAGCTTTATTCCGAGACCTTCACCATTGGTCCATATGAAGCCAATGTCCCATATTCAAATAATTATTTCTTTTTACTTTTAATGATTCTTTTATTTTAGGGAAAAATATAAGTAGAATAGATAACGGTCGTTACTTGAGACGAAAGCCTGTTTTTCAATATATCAAGAAACATGTTTAAGTAATATAATAATACAGAAATGAATATTATCCATTTGTTAGATTTTGCACGCACGCTACAGTAGATCTTTATACATTTTTATAGAGTTAAAAACCATTGTTAAATAGAACCATACGGACTGCGGTGAGTTAAAAAAAACATCCAGCGGAGGTTACATTTCATCGCACTTTGTACCTTCAGTGTGGAGACATATGCGTTTATGAATAAAACGGTCGGGTTCTGTGGCGGGAGACGAGCGGGGTCTGGACGCAATGAAGAGCTGGCTCGACTGGGCTCTGCGGAAAGCCTATTGTACCTCGAGTGGACCAATTCTCCCATTGAACCGCCACTTGTACCATCCGCCATGTAAACATCTCGGATGAGTTATACGGTCGCTCACAGTTGTGGATGCGGCATTGATACGTTGGTAAATGTATGAGTTTTAAATTTATTAGTATCACTAGCATGTTATCATATGTTTAGAAGTTATCTATTTAACTAAGAAAATAAATTTTTTTAAACATTATATATTAAAGCTTTACTTTCGCATAAAAGCTTAAAAATGTTCATTCAACGAAATATCATACTTTGTAATAACTTATTTGCAACATAAATGTATATATAAATTTATGTAAATAATTCATTCATTGTGTGTAAATAATTCAATCTATATCATAATTTTATATATAAATTTATAATGTAGATTGTTTCATTTATATGTTATTTTAAAAGTTGTTTGTGCGTTAAGAAAAGATAATATTTTTGAAATGATTCGTCATGTCACTTTCATGTAGTAGCTCATTGCAACTTTAGACAGAATTATTATTGTGTTTTCATTTATCAGGCGGGTTGAATAGCGCTGCGTGCGTTTTTTGCGCCATTGTACCGCCGCTGGCCCTCCAGCACTTCAAGTCAAACGCTGCGATGAGCACGAAAAATGCGGTGCGCAGTTGACGGGTTACGGTTAGGTTGCCCATACTGGATCCGACCTGTGGAAACTGAAATACGAATTCCGGTGAGAGAAAGAAAACGCTTAAATAAAAACAGTTTTCGTGGTCATGTGACATCCATCAATCCGCCCTTGGCCAAGAAGCCCAAGTGTAAAATCTGTTGTAACTTAGCGAGCTATTTATCTATTACGATTTTTATCACTATTTTGCCTTAAGACATATTACCTCGTTCATATATTTTTTGGAAAATTTCTCGCCTTGAGAAATAAAATGTTAAGTTTCCTTACCCCACTAATTTCTCCAGCTCCAAGTCCCTTCAATATGGATCGCAATATTATTTCCCCCCCTCTGTTTGACGGTGAATATAGGAGCTGCGGTGGTAACCTACCTAAACTGTTACAAGTCACCCACCAGTGACTCAAAGTTATATATAAAAATGTAAATAACAGAGCTCCAGCAGTAGACATGTAGATAAAATATTTAGTTACTAAATATGTTGTTAAAAGAGATTTTTAACTATAAGATTAATTTAGTAAAGTTTTGACATTTTTAATGTTTTTTTTTTTTGTATATTTTTCATTAATCACGAAAGCTTTAAATAGATGTATAACCGGTAATCATAGCAAATAATAAAAAATGATATATATAGTTGAGACACAAACAAAAACACTCTTGAGAAATAATACTTGTGTCATTACTAATTTTATATCAGTTGTTATTTCAAGAAGTTATTGAGCTATTGATATTAATTGTCACATTTAAATTTCTATGCAAATATGTATTTGATTATGACGTAGGAAGCCTAAATTGGACAACGAACTTAAGACTAAATATCTAACTAAAAATATAATTTCCACTTATGCTTTATTCATTTGGAAAATGACAAAATGTTGAAATTTTTGCATGGACTAGTATTATACTATAACACTATTATTCTACTATTTACAATTCCAACATCTATGTTTGTATAACCGTTCACATAGAGTATTTATTTTGCCTGCTTATTTTAACTTTAACTTGTTTGTTATTATAGATTTAACTTATTATGTCTGAGAATATTTTTTTTTATATTATCTACTTTCATCTGAATCGGAGAATTATATATAGTTAGCACTCATCTTATCATTCTGTCAAATTATTGCCCAACGTTTAACATATGATTTTATTCGAAGAAACAAGTATCCAGTAGTATTTTCTTATTGTAGTGACTCTTCAAATTTGAAGGTTACCTGTTAACACCACCAAGAATAGGGCCTCTTGTGCATGCCCGAAAAGTTACTTTAGTTAATAGTAAAATCTGAAATACTACTGACCCGTACAGATAACCTATTTCGAATTGAAGTAACAATTTCTTTTAAAGCTTTCAAAATTTACTTAACAATCATGTATGTACTTCTTATTATTCTTTAAAATTATTTGTATATTATAGTTAATAGATAAAAATGGTGTTTGTTTAGTTGCAGAGTTAATAAATAAATAGATTGTCCGCCGTTCCGTCAGTAGGATGGTTAATCAGTGATACGTTTTGTTACCGGAGGAAATACGGTCGAGGCGACGCAGCTAAATGGTGGCCTCTTCCATTTGTACGTAATTTGAGCATTTAAACTTGTAGAGGCGTGTAGGATTAGCATTGAATTATTGTAAACAATTTTTTTATACGTTTTTTACATTAACATGAATGAACGACGGAGTAAAAATATCCTAGCGATAAAAAAATGTTTACTTGCAATTCGCTTTTTGCAAACAAAAATACGTGTTGATCGTGAAACCGAATGTCAATAAATCCAGCTTTCAATTTAATTAAAGCTGCAGCACGCTACGGATTTCCGGCACAGTTTATTTATTTGAAATACATGGACAATTTATTTTACTTACAATTCCATTACATTTGACCACAATATCGCGTGATGTTAAGTGAAACGTTTTCGCTCTGAATATTGAAGTTTTTATATGTCGACAACAGCAACATTGTGGTACTGCATTTGATCCTCCACAGCTTTTGATCTTTATATTGAACCAAGGACCTCCATTACACAGTTTCCTTTACATTTAACCGTAAATAAGGGTTAAATAGTGTTAATAAGAAATCGTTAACAGTTCCTGAATATCTATATATTTAAAAGTTTATATGTATTTAATAAGTATGATTTATAGGTGTGTATACCAGTTAAGTACACATGACATTTTGACTGGTTTTTTTGGTTCATATTCGAAGAGTAGAATCTGTATTTGTAACACGATTTTAGTTTTTTTTTTAATAAATATCTTCATTTTAGAAACTACATATTTTAAACATATATTATTTTAAGAAATACATACTTTGATAAAGTACTTATACGTAAAACAACTGTCATTGTGATTCAAAACTACTTAGATTCAAGACTATTTAATTGAATTATCAACCATACAGTTTTAAAGCACAGTTAAAAAGGATTATATTAATTGGCACGCATCAGTTTACCAGAGATCGGATGATTCTGGTTTAGTCAGAATTCGTAAGCTTCTGGTAATCTTCCTAATCCGATTTGAAGGCTTACGCAATCCGGCATAATCGTATATTATCTATTTTATAATAGCGCACTTTTTTTTATATACAATTAAGCGACGAGACGAGCGGGACGTTGACCTGATGGTAAGTGATGCGACGGCTAACGTAATTCTACATAGGATGATATACTCTGCATGGCATTGCGCTCGACTTGAGTTGTTGCTGTGTTACCTACCTAGACGGTATCCGGCAACAGATCTAGCAATAGTTTGATCCATCATACATTTAATATACTCTCACATAGTTTTTACTAATTTATATTATTATATATATATGGTAACTCCAGAGTTTTATTAATAAAGAAATCGAAATATTTGTTATCGTGAACAACAATAAACTTTAGTCTTGCACTAAACATGAAAAGTTAATATATAATTCTGACATAGTCGATCCCCTTTGTTAGAAATTTGTGCCGATTATCGTAAATCAGGGTAATTTTTGTTTAATAACATATAAAAGCTTTTCTAATTACATGCTCATATGATGTAAGAAACACTATATATAAATATAAAAATATAGCTATCTTTTATTGTTCTATCTCCTAATTATACATCTTAACAAAAAAAGGCCTTTTATTGTTCCATTGGTAACTGTCACAGAGAAAGCGACTACTCTTCTAGTATTGTCTTTTTAGTCGCCTTTTACGACGAACCAAAGGCACGGTGAAGTTAGGGGATAATCCTGAACGGAAACAAGAGGATTGTTATCCTCCTAATAAAGTAATGAGAAGTAACTTAAGAATAAGAAGAATCATATTATAATAAAGATAATTGAGAAAATTATGTAAAAATTAACTAAATGTTCAAATATCGAAATAAAGCAAAGTATTTTATAAATACTATATTTTAATTAGTGCTTATATAATATGTTGTTATATATATACTTGTACATACGTACATAAGAGATTTCCTCCTATACTCATCACGATATCTTTGGAATCAACCATAAGGTCAAGAGACATGAATTTTTGTTCTTTATACCAAGTATAGGACAGCTAAGAAGAAATCTTACGAAATGTTGCCCTCATAGAGGGTTGTCAGGAAGTTACGGCTAGCAATGCAGAGAACAGCAAGTTATTGTTATATTTAACTCATATTCCATTAAAATTAGGCCCCGAAGCCTGGAACCGCGGTAACTGAGGAGTAACTGAAGCTCTGTAATGTAAATAGAATATTAATTAAAACCTTTAACAGCTCCCTTCAAACGTTATCAACGGTTTAATCTGTGGTTTTAGTCCTTTTTTAACGTCAGAAAATACTTTGATGATTAGTAATTTACATTTTATTTGTGTGCCCCGAATTGAAATGTCTGTCTTCACCAAATTAATAGGAGGTTTAAAACTTAGAATTACCTTACAAACATAATTGATCGTATTATATAAAAATTACAGTCACCTAAACGAGAAATTCATGATTTTCAGTGTTTTTCGGTTACTAAACAATGCAATTAGAAATTATTTAGATTAAGAGTCTTTACTTGACTTTGGACATGAATGTGTTACGGGTCCAGCTATTTTTTAATATTAATTTTTTTTATTAAGAAATAAAATAACCTCAAACTAGAGAAGGATGTGAAAATTATTATTGCAAAGAATGTACAGTTTCTTTATGTTCTCATTACTGAGACTCAGAGTCCTACGAAGGTAGAGTAGACCATTTATTCACCATATTGGCTAAGTGCGAATTGTATTTGAAATCCTAAATACTCCATAATGTTAAAACAGTTATTGTTTTTTAGGGTTCGTTTGTAAATTTAAAGAAAGCAATGAGAATGAAATTGGATAGTTATAAGGGTAGAGGAAGGCCGAAGAAAGTGTGGATGGATTGTATAAAAGATGACATTTGTAAATTTCATTGCAATTAATGGTCTTGCATGTAATGCTTCTGAAACTATCCTAATAATGGAATACTAATTACAAATTACAGTTAACTCTTTAATTAATTAAGAGGTATTGACAAACGGTGTCAACAAGCCGTTTTAGCCCTTTGACAGTGTTTAGCACGGAGTAATTATCTAGACTACTTTAATTAAATCAATTCGGTGTGTTCGACGTTTCGAGCCTTGATAGTGGCTCGTAATTAGATGACTTTACACAGTAAGTACATCATTGTAACAATTTTAATAAAATTAGCTAACGGGATACGTACGAACGATATATTTTTCACCTCTTTCCTATCGACAGTTTGTGGTTGTCTAGCATGGTGATGACGATGAAAGCGAGCCGAACGCGCAATCGCTGAAAAAAGTGGCATTGTTCTCTCCCAATACAGTGTTCGCTGACAGCATTTTTGCATACCAGTAACGATTTCTACGTATTTATAGCTGGTGGAATCCCATTCGAACAACCCTCCACCCCCTGGGTGGGATGGGCCCACCTCAATAAAGACCATGCACCACACGTGCCTCCGACACGGAAAATTCCGGCCGTTAAGTACTCTTAACGCCAAAATGATCCTACAGACAACGAAGCAAGTCGCACTTTCCATTGTCAAGTAGAGAATCTTATGCGGAAAGGGATCCGTTTTCCCCCATCGTAAACATGGGGTTGTATTTTGTTGTAGACTATGTAGGTATAAACAGAGCCGGCGAGAAGTTTAAATTCACATGATATGCCTAAATATGATATTAACACTTTATTTGAAATTTTTTGCATATTAATTACTCGTTAAGATATATTTCTCTTTTTTGTTGTATATATATACATATAAGATATTAGTTTAAAATCCAAAGAAATAACGATAAAATTCGTGTATATCCATTTTTTGTTTTCGTAACTTAAATGTGTGAATTTGTCGTTCATAATAAAATCATGTTTTTGTAAAATCTGTCTTCATATATATTTGCTTACATATACATTTAGATACCTCACAGAGATCACGCGAAATTAGGTATGAACTGTTTAATTGGTGATTAAAAATAATCTTGGTAAAGTGAAACGCAGCAGTGTTCAAGCGAAGTCCGGATTAAGAAGGCAGAGTCGGCTTACGAACGTCAATGCATATTATTTTTTGTACATAAATCTTAATGAAATGAAAGTGAGTGTAAAATCTTCGTGCACGCTTCAGGGATTGTTTATACTTAAGGCTTTAAATGAAAAATGAAAAAATACAAAAAAACATTGCGTGTAAGTATCGGCATCAGACCGGTAGCGCAGGAAATTGGTAACTGTTTGTAGGAGGCCGATATTCAGCGGTGTAACGCGATAAGCTAAAATAATGATAATGATCATCATTTGAGTTTTTATTCTTATTTGCATGTCCGAAGCGCTAAAGCTCAGTTTGTAAGCTCGAAAAAAAAACCTTTAGTAAAGGCAAACATTGACGGCAAAACGACATATTTCAAAAACAGCGTAGATAAACCTCGTTTTTTTTCTTATATGAGAAAGCTTCTAGCCTCGGCTTTGGAACATTATGAAGGCATTTTATTTATATCTTTTAAATATAGGGAATATTTAAAATTTAGCCCAACTCATGTAGTATTTGAAACGAAGTGAAATTACAATTATAGTTAATTCATTAATAACAAATATTTTCGTCGTAGTTATCCTTCGAGAACTTCCTAATTATGATATCTTATTTAGAACTTGTACAATAGGTGTTTGTCGTTAATAATGTTCCTTGATAGTTTATTAAAAATAAAGTCTGATAAAGTAACATTAAGAGTATCAACCACAGTAATGTTAACCTGAATCGTTGGAGGTCGACAAGGGCGAAATGTTATGTTTGATACGACAAAACGAATGGTTTGACCAAAGCACCCTTTGCCAGTTGAACGATTTGTTTAGCGGAGTTTTGTATTTTTGTTTTTGTTTCGCTTCCAGTTATAAAAGAGTTATTGTTTTATTTATTTTTTCCAGAAATGCCCTTGTTTCGTGCCCTTGTTTTGTTTTAAGGGAATTCCTCATATATTATGACGATTTGCTTTCTAACTCGGAAAATCAATATAGCATTCAGTAAATATTTTTGATATACTTTTCGATGGATTTCATTTTATATTAAACAAGAATTTTTATTAAATCTCATCCACATATTTATTTATTCATCATCTTTTCAACCGATGGACGTCCGCTGCTGGACAAAAGCCTCTTGTAATGTATTCCATAAACCACAGTCTTGCGCTGTTTCATTGTTTGTTGGTTTGCTGTTTGTTATTTATTAATAACTTGTTTCTAAATGTCATAATTATATAAACGTTAATTACTTAAACGTTGACAATTATATCTACACATGTATTGGTTGAAAATCATATGAGTATATTCAATGATCGCCAACGCTGCGTTTTCTTTACTGTGGTCGTTATTTCAGCAGTTTGGCTTTTACTATTGGAAATCCTTCAGTCTAGGCGAATACGATTCCAAGATTTAAGTTGTTAAAAATCTTAAATGATTATGTGCTAGGATATTGCCAACACCACTTTGATCTTAAATATATATATTCCCGCGTGGCGACCGCGTATTGGTAGTCGTACTATTGAAAAGCTCCACCACAAGGTGTACCGACGATTTAATTAGGTCCGCTGGATGCGGACAGCGCAGGACCGATTAATGTGAAGATCTATGAGAAAGGCCTATGTCCAACAGTGGACGTCTATCAGTTGACGATTGATATATATAGTGAATATGGTTTTCTGATCACCAATAAAGTCAAAACTATTGAACGTATCGATATAGAAACTTGAACATTCCACGTTTAATTATTTGTTTAATGTTAAAAGCGATTCATTTTTTGAATTTCAAATTCATTCATCAATTTTATTCCTAATTTACTTTTATAAACATTTACAATTAGTATTTATTATGCGGTTGCTATAAAAAATCCTTTAGAGTGGCCAGCAAAGCTAGCGGGGAACAGTTAGTATATAATATAATAGAAATATACGAATATGTTTAGCGTTTATATGATGTTTATAACTTTTTGTATCGCTCCGGCGACAAGCTCAATTAAGTCGCAACGACATGGATTGAAACGGAAAGATTTAATCGCAGGCGCGGGTCCGGGCGTGCGCCGGCGCGTGCCAATGTTTTTTACACGTGCGAGTACCCGCCGAGCCCACTGAGCGAACCTGTCTACGTGTAGCCAGTTGGATTATCTAAGGATCAAACGCTTGCCAATGCAGTCGTTGATATGAATAGTTTTATGGGAAATTTGTTTCACTTTATAACGGACGCTAAAGAGGCGGTTCTCAATTCTACGCGAAACTTTTTATGTATCACAGAGTGTAGCGATTATGTTTATCCTCTTTTGTTCGCAATTATCGCATAAATCTCATTTGATATCTTGAAATATGAAAAACATCATCATCATCATTTCAATAGATGGACGTCCATTGCAGCACATAGGTCTTTTGTAACAAGTTGCACAAAGCATGGTTTTCTTCGACTAAAATTATAACGATTAGTTTTATACGTGTTAAAATTTTGGATTTTTCAGTATGTTATTATCGACAGTTATTATTTTTTTTTATTATTATGTTTTCTGATTTTTTATTATTTTTAAAATCTCGTTTCAATTTCACATGGTAACAAGTGTCGATGAGGGTGTAAATCTTAAAGCTTTCTTGCTATTAAACGTTGACAGATGCATCAAAGTAATGCTGTTATACTAGCAGATTTGCTGAAGACGGTCATTGCTAGTTAGGCAGATAGAAAATATTCTAACACTAATTATTAAAACTCTTCTTAGTGTTCTCTCTGGCGAAGCTTGAGATCTTTCTCTCACATGGAGAGTATAAAAACCATTTCATTGTCGGTATTTTGTATTAAATTTTAAAATGATATAAATTTGGTAGTTATTACCTAGATTTTAGCTACGTTTAATTAAATATTAAAGTATCGAATTATATAGATACGTGCAGGTGAGAGGGTCAAATACAATCGGCCCTAACTAAATGACGCTTATAATGAAAACGGGGAAGGAAACTAAATCGATGCACGCGTCAGCCACGCGCCTCCCGCACAATGCCTGTCCGCCGTCGCTTCATATTTGAACACGGCTATTTGATAATATAATACTACCGGTAAATATCCCACGAATACCTATTTTTAGTCTCGAACAAAATTTCTAATGTTGGAAATATTCATTAATAAAAAAAAAAAAATTTCTCCATGTGAGATACGGGTACGAATGTACGGACGATTCCGCGTGTCGTGAAAGGCAACCGAGGAGGCAATAATGCAAGGATAAAGGTACCAGCTTTCCTTGTGCCACATGCCAAACCTGCCAAGAGCTGCCTACCTACTTATCCATGAACTTATTGTCCATCTTGACGTCTAAAGATTGAATAAAGATAAAATTAAAAATTTGTAACTCATAATATATCCTTTATATATCCTTGCAATGGGCAGGGCACATAGCTCGCAGAACCGACGGCCGTTGGGGCAGAAAGGTTCTCGAGTGGCGGCCACGTACCGGAAGACGTAGCGTGGGCAGACCCACCACAAGGTGGACCGACGACCTGGTCAAGGTCGCTGGCAACCATTGGATGCGGGTGGCCCAGGACCGGTCTAAGTGGAAATCTTTGGGGGAGGCCTTTGTCCAGCAGTGGACGTCTTCCGGCTGATTGGATTGGATTGGATATATCCTTACTTCAGTACAAATACGGCTATACTCCTAAAACCTAGGATTAAATTAATTTTTAATTGGTCTAATTTTGTACTTATTTTTAATTTAATTGATAAATTTACTTTAAATATCATTGATACTATTGAACAAGCAGCTAATTAATTCTAGTACTCGTAATGTAAATTTTCTTGATGTAACGAAATATATTAGTATTTCACGTTATTTCGTAAAATCTCCTTAATCCCATTTGTAAACCTTTTTATATGTTGGTAGGTCTTTGATGGTGGAGATCGTCTAGTTAGATACCACCGCTACACCTATTCACATACATACATATCACACCATATATATCATATATACACCTGTTTATGCCGACAAACAGTAATTTTAAACATTACTTTGTTCCGGTTCGAAGGGCGAAATAGCGAGTGTAATTACTGGGGTAACAAGACCTAACATGAGAACAATGTGGTGCAGCCCATACTATCCTAACTACCGCCAGGTCGTTGTGGGCAGGTGTATCTTTTACCATTAGTTGTAAGTTCCACTCGTTGCGTCGCTTCGGTCTACTTTAACCACAATGTTGAATTTTATTTTAACAAGCACTAAAATTATTTCAAAGTTAGTTTAGTTGGCACAGAGCGAAAAGTTCGCGAGTATCTGATGTGGGGTATCACTGGGAATGTTTACGGGCAGGGGGGCAGGAACTCGCTGCGATCATTGTTTTTCATTTTACGAGCCACCCAATACTGTGTTGGGTTAAGCGGCGATTTAGAAACGAGGCGACCCGAATTTATTGTACCCTGGATAAGTTGACAAAGAGTTAAGCGCTTTGTTGAATGTAGACGGCATGGTGTGATTTGCTTTGTCCTCTATTAATCACACGGATTACATTCTTTTTTGCTTATTTCCTTTACTTGTTTCAAACACATTCGGTATCGTAACAGATTATCTGCCAATTTGAAGAAATCTACGCTTACTAGCTGTTATTTAACACACTATCAAGAATACGTTTTAAAATATGTTATGGTATAGACACTTTGTTGCTTGATAAAATATCTAAATGAGTGTTACAAAAATTTGTTTACACTAATTTTTATCAAAATATCCAGCGTATTTAACTAGGTAGCAGAGACATTTTAATATTTTACAACACTTTTTACTTCATGTTTATTGATAGTATGAAGAAAAATTGTTTTGCTAACTAAAGTGACTAGGATAGCAAATGATTTACAGATATCTACAAAATTTATTCAGAACAGTTTTAATGGGTTTATAACCCATGACAAAAAGAAAATAAAGAGTCTATAGTTTCTAGTTCTGTCTATTTTTTCATTGCTAAGAATTGCAGTGACCTTTGAGAAATCAACTTTGCGTTTCCAATTTTTAGTTCTACAAAACATTACGTAACTGTAATGCTGGAACATAAACTTTAACAATTGAAATTTTTTAATACGGATCTTGCTAGTACTTTTGATCGTTCGATTAATCTTCCTTCCTTACTCAAAGTGAGTGTAGTCGCAAAAAGAACACAAGAGAAGATATCCGATCAATTTCCCTTTGTGCTTTTAAAAAGTTGACGTCATAAGGTACATTTATATTACACTTACATTTTTTTAATAAAATGTGAAGCTTTAAGTCCGCGAATAAGGAAATATTTATAAAATAAAACGTATTTAAAACGGGTATTTTGTTATTTGAGCATTACAAAGCACCCTGCCTCGCCACCACCCTTCTTCTCAAACAATGCATTCCGCAGGGCTCTGTTGATCATAGCCCGTCTCGACTTAGTAAGGATCCATGAGCTCACAATAAATATAAAAATAGAAATTATTCTTTGTAGCTAGCTATTCCTTAATTTTAGAAGTTTTTTCGCCTTTTCTACTAAAAACAATGTAAAAGATAAACATAAAACTTATCTTTTACATACTTCTAGAGAAGAAAATTTATAAAATGATTGATTTTTCACGTACTGTTAATAATAAAACTGTAATAATACTTATATATCGATTACTCTTCGGATTTTCTTAATGTAAAAGAAACTAGAAAATGAATATTGAGAGTCAAGAACAATCTGTTATACCAAAAATTCGATCCCTTTTGTACTTATTGCAAATTTAAAATTAAAAATGTACCACAACCCGAACCCTTTATAGTGGGGGCCCACCCGTCGACTCCATAGGTCTCCTTGACCATGGCCAGTTGCTGCGAGCGCAGTGATTGACAACTCCAAGTGGACAGCCAGTTGTCGATGGTTGCGCAAACATCAGCCAGCAATATGAAGAAATGAAATTGAAAGCTAAAGCTCAAAATGGCCAGTAGAATCCATTAACACGGTATTGTTTGGAAGGTTATCATGTTTTTTACAAAGTCAAAGTTTGTAACGGAAATATTTCTTTATTTTTTTCCATGTGGAATCTGTTTTTTTTTTCAGGCACATGCCACTCACAATAGATATCTACGATAAGAAAATACTCGACAAAAACTTGTTATTATCTGTATTTATATTTAAAATGTCTAAATTGCAACTTAGCACGGAAGTTGCTTTAAAAAGTCAACTGAAATAAGCTCTGTGAAAAAATTTATAAAATCGCTAATGAAGTTCATCTTCATCAATACAAATTAAACATAGATCAGCAGGATGGTGTCTGTATCATTCAAATTATAGTTTATGTAATTCATAGAAGTAATAATAAATAAAATTAATAATAACAATAATTAAACTAATAGATATATATATATTATAGCATACTTAATTATACAATAATTACTTAATGTGTACAATGTGCATATAGAAATGTTTACATATATATTCGCTGTATAAACAATGAGTAGAGTTGTAAATTCGATACCTGAAATCAAAGGCACACTGGTATAAAGGCTGAAATTGCTAGGCTTTGAGTATACGCGTACACGAGCCAGGAGTCGGAATTCATGTAAATGCTCAAAGCTTTGCCTAATCACGAATAATAACTCGGTATACTCCTATTGCCGATGCAACATTTTCCAATTGATTGAAGTCCTATTTAATGTAACAATAGATCTTTTTGAGTGCCTGTGATGAAAGTATCATTAATATCATTTGGTAATAAAGATATCGAGGCGAAAGTTTTATTATTCAATTCCCATACTATGAAATCTTTAAGATTCAAGTTTTGGGCGACATTGCATTTGATAAGGCTTTTAAATTAATATTACATTAGTCAGAACTACACAATGGCTTATTGACTGTAAAAGCAGTAGAATACTCTTTCTAACGATAGTTTAGTTTTTTTACATAAATTTACACTGAAGTATAAATTCTTCTTCAAATAAGTTTACTAGGTAATTGCTTAGTTTTAACGCGATTCAGTTGTAAAGCTAGAACAGTCCGTATCCGTGTGAAAAATTCATTGTAATTTATTCGATACTTGTGAACTACGACTGTGAGAATCGGACATTTGGTATAGTACTGTAACGGCACCGATATTATCTCCCCGTTATCATTGTACTACGCGCAAAATTACCTCTCTGTTTGCTAAGGGGGCCATTGATAACGTAACTTCACCAGACAAATCATCCAATCGTAATTACCAGGTGAACTGAAACCTAATGCTTTGAATTAGCGTTCAAATTTGTCTAAATTTTTTTTCGTTTTCATTTCAATTACGGTTTTGTTTTCAAACAATTCAATATATTTAAACAGGTGTGTGAATACTATTGCTTGTATGACCTTTTTGTAGGTGTTAATTTATGTTATCAATTTCTTAATACGCAAGGTTTATAATAGAACTAACTTTGCTTCAGTATTTATGACATAGTTATCTTCTTCTTCCTCCCGCCCTTTTTCCCGGCTATCTGAGGTCGGCACAGTATGTACTTCTCTTCCATATCCCTCTCTCTCTATAAACCGCTTCACTCTTGTCAGAGTGAACGTGGTTATCATATTTCCGTTGGTTGGACAGAAAATAGTGCCCGCTTCACGACGCCTCGCCATCTCCGTCTGCTGTCTGTTGATCGGGCACATTCGTGTACCAGAGCGCCCACCGCAGCCTTTACTTGATCTGTCCATCTCATGGGAAATCTTCCCCGTGGTCTTGTGCCCTCGACTTTGCCCTGAACGACAAGACGTTCTATGGAGTCGTTACCCCGCCGACTAACATGCCCGAAGAATTTCAGAATATCCCTCTATCAGCCGTCATATCTGAATTCACATTCTTCTGTCACAGAATCCATCCACACTTTCTTCGGTGTTCCTCTACCCTTATAATCATCAACGTTCATTCTCATTACTTTATTTGTTATATGTTCTTCATCCCTCCGCATAACACACCCATACCAAGGTAACCTCTTGCTCCTCAATTTCTCTGTCACTGGAGCAACTTTCAGACTTCCTCTAATATACTTATTCTTAATTTTATCCATTCTTATCACATCTCACATCCATATTAACATTGGCATTTCGGCCACATGTAATATTCTTTCATCCGAACCCTTGGTGGCCCAACACTCATTTGTGACATAGTTATCTTTAGCTTGAAAATCATATTAACTACAAGATATTTCTAACGATAATGAAAAAATTAAGCACGTATTGTTTAATGGCAACAAGTTAACTACCTCTATGGCGAAATGGATAACTGTTTGCCTTGTAACAGAGAAGTTCCTGGTTAGACCCTAGGACCAAATGTTGAGATTGGTTGACAGTTAGTCTAGCCCTATCGTCATATTGCAAAACCATCATAACAGCAGTGCTTTGTTCTGGTTGTTAATATAGGAGTGCCAGATTATTCTGAGCGAGCACGCTCTACTATCTACGGCTTTTTTATGGGTAATCTATCTATTGTAGATAAGTTACACTTGTGGTACATCCCTTTTGTCAGAGATTTTTTTGGTAGGTACCTCCTCCGCCCCTGCTTATATTTTTGCCGCAAAAAATTAGTGTAAAACTATTACTGTGTGTGGGTTTGAACGGCGTTGTAGCTAGAGAAACTTCTGAGATAACGAGACTAAATATCTGAAGTCTCAAGACTACGAACACAACGTGGTGTACGTCATCTTAACTAACGCCACGTTGCTATAACCAGGCGTATCAGTTGAATGTCTCGCTCGTCTCGTCGTTTCATAAAATAAAAAAAGCTGTATTATTACGTGAAGACATAAGTAAATATGTCACCGATACAAATGCAAAAGTTCAATCCCGATAAGAAAACATTGTCCGATGTCCGAAATTGTGGAAATACAAAGTGTTTCCCATAGTGCAAAGCAGTGTGATTGCCCCGTGTGTACACATGGAACTTTACAAAGGACGACATCCCGCGGGGCAATAAAATGGACGCTCTGCAAATAGAGAGGCCGCGGCGACTTATCGCCGGCCCGACGTTTAGTGGCGGGAGGCGCGCGCGCGGGCTTAAGGTGGCGCGTGCACGCCGCCGGCCGGCACGTGCGCGCCGCACCCACGCACGCGGAACACGCGGAGCACGCGGCGCACGCCGCACCCGCCTCGCCCGACGCGTACGCCGCGCCCGCCGCGTACTTGTATCGCTTTCACTTCACTGCACCTTAATGATAGCGAAATTAATTATGTACAGTAACTAATTTTCATATTACTAGGCACATCGTTAGACTATTTACATATAAAATAGGGACTGGGATGGAGAATGTAGAGATCACGATATTTCTGAAACCATAATGCTTTGATTTAAAATTTGGTAGGTATATTCTTTCTACCGAGTATAGTTTAGCTATGAACATATCATTCCCAAAGGGAATTTCAGGAGGAGGGCGAAGGGGTTACGTAATTGTCACAGTAATGTGGGCGGGGAACAGCTAGTATGTATATATGTGTCTGGTACAATTGTTGTGCAGAACAATAGTTTAATTGAGATCAAATAGGTAATAGCGTTGATTGATTGAAATGGTTTAATTAATCATAGTAATAGTTTCGTATTAGAATTATAGCGTTATTATCGAGCGAAGACAATCGGTGCTTAACATCCTCGTTGTGCTATTCAGACTGCTGGAGCGATTAAGTATAAGATGGCACTAGGGAACACAAAGCAGAATTTCGTTAGGATTCAGTGAAGAGCTAAGGAGCTAAGAAAGAAAGAGCTCTGAAGTAAGAATAAGAGATATTTCGCCAGCACAAGCAACTACAACGGCTTTATTGTTGTGGATTTATTTACCATGAATTAAACAAAATTTGTCCTAGCAGTTTTCCATCGCGCAATCCAGCATCCCTCGTAATCGTACAGGTAATTTATTTTTAAGTTTTGTTTTATTTCAATCTACCTGTACAGATTTATATTAGCTGGTACTTAGGTCTACCGTGCTTACTCTACTTCCGTGTTAATAATGTCAACCTTTTCCCTTCTGAAACAAATATGAAATAAACTGTAGATTAACAAAAAGGCGGAAACAAAATTTTAAATGTTTGTTCTTGCATCAAATAATCAATGCAAGTTATTTACCGAAAGTTTTTGTTTCATGTAATTTAATCAATCTAACAATTACTTAAACCAGGTACGGAAGAATGTATTTCCGTACCTGGCAAAAGTAATAGTTTTTGAAATAGTCTTAAATATTTAATTTTGTTAAGTTTAAATTATTAACATTTAAGATAGAAATAATCGGTGGAAAAATTACTTAAGAGCGCTACGAGTCTAAAATCATGAAAGGTAACACATCCATTGTCTTTACGTCTCGAGTCGTGATCATGTTAGTAGAATCCAGACGACATAAAGTTCAAAATTGCTTAACAATGACATTTTAACTTGTTATATAGTATACGAGATTTAAATCGAGCCGTTGTAAGGGATTCCCTGTATTATATTTGTCATAGAATAAGTTTATGGGAGGGTATTTAATGTTACTGCAACTTAAATAGTGACCGCGCTCGCGGCTTACCGATATTGAAGGCAACGTTCATATGAATTATTTATAACGAAATTTTAGATTTATATTATGGGAATACAGAGATTCACAGGCCCTACACATAAATTGTAATGAATATATACTCTATAAAGTTATGAATGACGCAAGTAATTGTTAAACTTAATAAACATTTAAGTTCGTTTATTGATATACACTCCAAAGTAAGTAATTGTCATTTAAGCTTTTTAATAAATTACTACGTGATAACATATTAAGTAGAAAGACAGTACAGCTTTAATTATAACATATTGCATAGAACTGTCTTATCAGAAATACTTACATATTGCACTGAAATACTTCCATCCCTTCCTCCAAAACCCTTCATAATAAGTTAAGTAAAACTTGGATCATAGAAATTGAACTTTACGATCTTTTTAATTTCATTAAGTATGTAATTATAAGAATAGTTCGGAGGTCTATGTGGTCAAGTTGTGTCCATTTGTTGATAATTAAGGGTTTTTATAAATTTTGATGAAATAAATAATATTCTTATTAGCTATTTAATGGATTTACTCGTTGCGTGTTTTCTTCTTGAACAGACAGCACTTTTTTATAGCTTCTGAATATATTGTAAAATAATTTCAAAAGCCAATTTTAATAGTAAAAGTCAAACTTCTTGCTTTAAGTTTCTCAAGCTGCTTTCATTTTGACGAGGATTTTTCAATTTTTATTTTCTGGGCTTATTGTTTATCTGTTTATCTACATTAGCATCTAAAAGACTCTTATATATAAAGTGTTTCTTGTAAAGGTTTAATTTTTGATTTTAGTTAAATTTATGATTTATTTCACATATTTGGTTATACTTCGTGGCTTTAAAGTGATTCATTTACCGCTGCTACGTTCTGTATAAGAAATGTACACCCAACCACTACTAACGAAAAGTTATATCTTATTTCACGTCTGTATTCTCATTGCTATGGCGGTGATGGAGCAAATATCAATATATTATAGACTGTATGTCCATGTAATGCTGTTTTAAATACCTACCATTGTGATTACGATTACGTATCGATAGGAGGACATCGTAAAACATCCCCGTCACTATGCGGGGTAAGCAGAGGTTATTGATTTCCAATTTGCACGAACCTGTAACACCTCCCAAGCTTCATCTATGTACATCCAAACCTCTACATTGTTAACAGGGGTACGTTATAGGTATTAATTTATGATTTTATTAAGTTACAGTTTGTTAGTGTTATATCGTAGTTATATTCAAGTGGAATACAAGAGGAGAATTTTTTTAACACACTTCATTTAAATGAAATTTTCATACCAAACATTTATATGTATGTATTCCAAAGGACTTATATTTTTTCACGCCTTAGTCTTAATCTGTGTTATAACTAGTCTGACCATAAACACAGTTACATAAAAACTTTTCCTTTTTTCAATTTTTTTATTATTTTGAATTTAGAACACGTATATTATTTTAAAAACTTCTTTCGGTTATGCGCCATTTCACATATTTTGTCGTGTTTATTATCAAATTGAAATATGGAATGAGATGTTAAAGAAAATAGGATAGCAGTGATTGCCTTGCACAGAGTGGGTATGGAGCTGGTCTGCTCGGTCATATTCTAGACATTTCAAAAGCTTGGTATTAGGCTTATGTTCGTATATCATACTATCAATAGAAACAACAAATCCTCTGTGGATGACCAGAAAAAATCGGGGCGACCGCGTGCTTTTAGAACTACAAAGGCTATTAATGCCATTAAAGCCAGATTTCGTCGAAATTTATTAGGAAGCAAAAAATCTTATCGCGAGAAATGAAGATTCCCACTAGCACTCTGTCGCGTATTATTAAACAAGACCTGCAGCTCGATGCTTATTGTCGATATATAGGACATGCCTTAAATCAGTCTTTACAATTAAAAAAGAGTGGATTGATCAAAACGATCAACCCTTCTGTCGCGATACGCAGGTGATAGGCACAGAAATATCCTCTTTACCTACAATAAGCAAAATGATAAAGCGTACGCTCACAGTTCTAAACAAGCTTCTCAAGTAGTCGAAAAGGTAAAACGTGGTCACCATGCTTCGTCAGTGATGGTTTGGTGGGGTGTGTCTTATCAAGTAGCCACAAAACTAAATTTTTGTCAAAAAGGTGTGAAAACTTCATCCAAAGTGTATCAAAATACAGTCTTAGATCATGTTGTGAATCCTCTCAGTAATACACTTTTTAAAAACTTACCGGCAGTACTCTGCACCTGGTCACAAGATATGAACTACTCAAGCCTGGCTTGAAACCAACGTTATCTCATCTAGCCCAGACCTCGACCATTTAGACTTCAAATTTTAGTCAGTTTTAGAGGACATGGCTCTAATGTCATCAGAAATGACACGGCGACATTGATTCCCTTAAAAAATCTTCGGAGCAAGCAGTAGAGGTGGTGTAAATTTCCCTTGAAAACAGTATGTAAATCCATAGATTCGTGTCTAAACAGATTAAAGGCCTGTATAAAAGCCAAAGGGGGCTATTTCGAATAGAATTTTTTTTTGCTGAGACTAATAAACATGTAGGTACAACATTTTAATAATATTACATTACTTCATTAGAAAAATACGTTTTCATTTGCAAAAGAACTAATGGCCGGACTAGATAGAAATTAAAATTTCACAAAGTCGACATAATGAGAAATTGTTCGATCGTTTGTATACAATTGCTTCCTGTTTTATATATATATATATATATATATATATATATATATATATATATATATATATATATATTTCAATTAAAACAGCGATAAAATAACAACATATATCGATGATATAAGGTAATTCAATTTCATACTTGTATTACACTGTCTATATGTCATGAAATAATAGTATTGGTTATCTAGTATATTCGTATTGGCTGAGTTAGATAACAGATACGTTTAAAAGAATATAATACGATTGCTTAGCGTGTTGGAATTGAAAGAAAAATACTTTACATTCGAATATAAATAGACATAACCTTTTATCCACACCACAAATTATATTATAACTTAATATCACAATACCAATGTTAAAAGTGCGATGATACAACGAGAAACAGGAAACAGTAATTAGTATAATACAGTAATGAAAACCTTTGAATTATTTCCTAACAAGCTTTTTCTTTTACTTCTATTTATCGGTATCGAGAAAGCATACCTGAATAACCAGGGCAGAGGTGTTATTTTTTATTAAGGTGATCTTAATCAAATATTTTCGCTTTAATAAGCTTACTGCAGTATAAAAATGCTACTTTTACATTTAATAAGGATTACCTCCGGCCAGTCGATTACCATTTTATTAATTCCCAAAGCTAATTTTATTTAAATATGATAAGATGCGATCCATTAACGAAACCTACTACTTAAGCAACGTGTAAATTAATTTCGAAGCTCAAATAAAAATTTGCGTATTGAAATTATGGTACTTCAAAAATATTATAGAGTTAGCGGAGAAATATTTGCATGTCAAATAACAAAATAAAAAAAAAAACCCTTAATTTTTACAAAAACTCCTAATTACACAGTAATAACTAATTCCAACTTAGTATAATGCTCCTGCTATATAAGCAGTAGCTCTGATTTTTAGTTGAACCTCTTGTCTATAAATAACGATTTTTTGAAGGTTTTAATTTTTTTTCAAATGATACAAAATAAAAGGAAATATTTAGGAACCAAGGTTGAGATCTTTTAAATTTTCTAAAGTAATTTAATCTTTAACATTTAGTTTTTTAACCTATATCTGATAGACATTAGATGTATGTTGTTATCATATCCTAAGTACCTAATAATTTTAAATACAATCTGTACTATACATAGTATACATTGTATAATAAATTAGAAGATCACGAGGCTGTGATGTGGAATGTTCTATTAGAACGGAAATGAAAACATATATCAATACAAAATACCTTCGTCAAATAATATATGGATCTGTCTACAGGTGTTAGTTGAAACCGTACCCATTATGTAATATATTAAAATTGGTACGTGAATACCAAGTTATAAAATGTACAGGAATTTTTTGTATACATTTCATAAAAAAATTACTTATTAAAATTTTTACTTATATAAGTTCTCTTTAAACCAACTTTATTCATCGAAGAAAAATGAAGTTCCCTTAAATCGAATCATTTCCGGAGACAATATTCATATAACGAGAAACTTAATACATGTAATTAATTAAATTAATTAATTAAATTTCAGGCCGTGGATCCGGGTCCACGAGCCCAGTGTCAGATGAGCTGTAAGAGCCGCTGTGGCTTCCAGCCCGCTCTAAAACAAGAATATAGACATGTAAATTTATAGATATTACAAATATTTGCTCAATGTTTTAATTATTACAGTTACATTAAAGTATTGAAAATTTATTTCCTAGGTTATGACATACAAGTAAGGAATCCATTAACATGGTTAGACACGCACTTGGAAGGTTTCTTCCTCTTAAAAAAAAAACAGTAAATGACTTTTTGATAAAAGACTACAAAAGGGTAATAGTATAATGCTGCAAGAAACTATTAGAAAATGATCGGGCACAACAGATGTTGCTAATCGGATTATGGAGACAGTGCAAGTCCTCGCGCCATTGGAGCCGCGTGTCTGAATTATACGCCCTTGTTAGCCCATGTGGCGACCGGATTAGCAAGTGGTATCCTAGGTTAAGCTTTGTCACGAAGCGGCTGGATAGTCACATTGAGGGACAATGGATTTCTGGATAGCATACTCAGAATGAAACCTGTTTCAGACAGAAAAGGACAAAAATTCTACGTATGATATTTACTACCAATCAAGTTGAGAGTTTGAAGATTTCATCAAAAGTAATTAGTTATAGACGAACACGGGAGTAATAAATCCTCATTATCATTAGGTGCCCTCTTCAAACTGAAGTTTGGCGATCAGATTGAGAAAACCAATTCGATCCTCAGCTATTCTTTATAACTGATTCTATTTAAACCCGGTCCATTCCTTTATATAATCAAACCATTTCTTGTGCTGTCTACCACAAACACATGTTTTCCAGGAACTTTGCCCTCCAGCATCAACCTTGGGAACTCATAAAGGGATCTCTTTGAAGGTGTCCGAAAATTGCAAGCTTTCTTTGCATGACGGTTGTCATCAGTCTGCGTTTGCAGTTAGCTCTCTCAAGGCCTTGAGCATTGAGTAACAGATGCAGGTCATAATCAAAAATCGTCACGAGAATGGGTTTGTAGTGCTCGGTGAGAGCGACAAGCTATTGATGAACGTTAGCAGGAAGTGGAGCATTCCGGACCCGCAGGCATCGAGTGCAACGAAGCTGTAAAATCCGGAGGTTAATATCATGGAACCTCAGTGGATTACAGTCAGAGGATAATGGATGCGGTCGATATTCGTTACCTCTTTCAACATAGATCACTCGAAAAATTAGAAAGTTGTTACAAAAGCGTTTGGGAGAGTTGCAAATTTTTCAGATTCCATATACGGGTGTTTGTAATTTGTAACATATGGATGATCATGGTAAAAAAATATTTCATAGAGAGTCGTGCTATCGAGAACGGGTTAAGAATTAGGGCGATGACACGATACGCCGACAGTAATGCCCGCTGTAATTGATGAGGCGAGCGCATTCACGGGCACGCCCGCACTGTGCAAGGGTTGCCGGCTATTTATTACAATGTCACATTATGGTAATGTTTAACTTTTCTGTCTATTACTCCGTAACCTCACTGCGCACCCAGAGATCATTCGCTGACATGTGCATTTCTCTGCTTAATAAATAACTAAGACTAGTACAAAAACAAAAGGCTTATTAAAAATTATTACTACTTATCGGTAAAAATATTTTTTCTTCTAGGAAGAGTGGGTAAAAGAGCCAACAATTTACCTGGTGGAAAGTAATCACTGACGGCTATGGAGAGTCGCAATATCAGAGGGGTGGCGCCTGCATTGCCAACCTCTATACATAGTTCAATTGATATATGAACAAATGAAATACGCTGAGCAAGGCGCAGTTCTGACTTTTAGCTTTCTTTAAAGAAATGGAGTAAAATATCTACTTGAACTACTCGCAGGGCTTGTATGAGGTCATGACTTTACTTAAGTGATTATTAATTTCTGCACTGAATTATATTGTATCTCTACGTGAATTTTCACTGCTTATACCGGCGATAACGGAGTGATTGTCATCTATATTCTATGCTTTGTACTCTCCAGTTCAGGCTCCTAAAAAAATACATAAGATAATTAATTTCTTTTTGTAAAAAAACAAGTAAGATAGGACTGTGTTAAAAAAAATTATTCTAATAGTTTACATTATTTCTCAATTGACAGTAATGAGATATACTTTGTAAAATAACTACATAAATAAGTAATAATCTAGTTAGTTTTACGAGCAATTTGTAACAGTGTAGTTAAAATAGGTTATAATCAAAATTGAAATACACAAATAGTTATTTATTCATGTGATAATGTTTATAATAACAATGTATTAAAAAAAATCTTCTATATGACGAGGTGTAAGAGTAAGTAAGAATTTAGTTTTGAATAAAATGTTATCTCCCTAATCTAAAATAATAAAAATTTTACTCCTTACTCATCCCCGTTCGGATAATCAGTCTCGGCCAGGAAAGCAGCACCTGTTACAACCCCCAGCAATAACTCCCTTTCGGTTCTGCTGTAATAAATTACACCAGGCACGTCCCCAATGTAATCATGGCCTAAACTCAACGAGTTAGGGTCCAGAATACTCAAAAAAATGTATACATATAATTATAGAGAATTTGTTTAGATTTATAAAATCCGATTAATTCGATTCAAATAACGTTGTAGGTAAGTAAATCGTACATGTGTTATAAAACATAAATCACTTTGTTATACTGTCGGGAACAAATCGACACAGTATACGTTTTTGTTGAAGTTTTAAACCTTTTTATATATTACAGTGGTTTAAAAAACCCTTAAGTATTGTACTGAGTATAGAAAAAAGAATTATACCAATGAATTTTTAAGATGTTTTAGTTTATATGAAATATTTATACAAAAATTGCTGAAAAGATCAGATTTCTAGTACAAGTTAAAAAACAATCTAGATGTTATTTCATTATTATTCAGAATTATATAGAATAAAAGGGAAGTGTACTTGATAAGAGTTAAAGTTAAAAAAGAGATCGTTTTAGTAATGTCTAACATTCATCTAATGTTCAATTAGTATTGCGAAATTTTAATGTTAAACACAGTTATTAGTGACCATCGTCTTAACAGATGGAGGTTCATTATAAAGCATAGATTAATGTATTTCAATAAGCAAGGTCTTAGGCTGTATGATAAGTTGACTGTGTTTAGATCAGAATGTATCTTTAATTAAAAATTTCCAGTGTTGATATCTTACGAAGTTTGTGTGGTGTTATGTTATGACAGGGAGAAGATTTCCTCAACATCCAGGTCACGCACACAGGCGCGGGCGTTGCGCGTTTGTAAGTGTATCTCTGCCGTTGCACGTGACGCCGTGTCGTCGCCGCTGCGATATTAAACCAGAGGCCACCTATTGTCAAACTTTCGGAAAATGTATCTATTTTTTTCGCCAGCTGAGTTTCAGCGATATTTCACTTGTATACTTTAAGCTACAATAGTTTATCACAGTTCACAATTCACATATCAAATTAACAACAAATCATAACTAAAGTATGAAGTAGACAGAATAGAAGATGGTTACTAATAGTAAGGAAGTAAAACGAAATTAAAGGATATATATATATGTTAAATAAGCTAATATGTAAGTAGTAAACGTATGTTTATTTGGCGAGCATCGCGTAGAAACGTAAAAAGAATAAGCAATCGAGAATATGCGACATCAAACTCAGCTTTGAGATGGTAATATGCTCGTGAATCACTGCAGGTGTGAAGTTCCAACAGTGTGTTGTATAAGTTATGTAAACGGGCATTTAACATCTGGAGCAACAGTTTGAGAGCCGCGGGCGCTCACCCCAGGCAGAGTGCGGAGTGGCGCGACTACATACTGCGATATCGCGCCAGAAAAATTTAATTGTGAAATACGACGACCTCCACCACCCCACTCCTACCAAACTCCAACCCAAAAATCATTTTGATCTATGATTTTTTTTTAACTACTTACGTAGCTGCTCTTTCATATCAATTATAAAAACAAAAAAAATTCTGATCAGTTAATATTAAAACATACTTTCTATTGCTATAATAACAAATCAAAATAATCATTATATAACAGACGTATAGGCTTAGTTCAAAAACTTAAAAATAAACTAAATAATGGTATTACCAGAAAACGGTTAAATAACTATGACTATATTATAATTAATATATAGAGCGGAAGACCGTGTTTTGGGGGGACCGTATTAGATGAGAAATATGCCCAGCAGTGGGCGTCCATTGGTTGGGACGCCCACTGCTGGGCATATTTCTCATCTATCATCATGATGAATATTTAATTCGTTTGGCACTAGTACTGTAAGTATTTGTTCTCACTTTGAGGTAGTGTTAGTGTGTCTATGTATGGCATTAGCACTACATTGCTCTATCGCTGGCCCTTGCTGATTATAGACCTCTTCAACTGATTTTCAGAGGCATTAATTCCACGCAATCTTCATGGGCACGATGGCTTTTTTTATTATCCGCCTGATGGTAAGCGATACTCCTACCATAGCAACGTTGCGCTAGTTAGGAGGATATACACTGAATCGCATTGCGCTTATTGCCTCGAGACAAGATATTTAGTTTCATTACCTCAGTAATTTCTCTAACTACAAAGATCTTCAAATCGGTACACAGTAATGTTTGTACACTACTGTTTGGCGACAGAAATATGTGCTGCGCTAGTAACTAACTAGACGGTAGTCGGCAACAGAACACTACCACCAATAAACCACCTGGCAGGTAGTGTTTTCACTTTGCGCTTGGAATGTGGGATCTGACGGCCTAGACTTCAGGTTTCTATTTATTTTAGCATTGATTACCATACGTCACGCCATACCAGCGAAATATACTGGTACACTTGACAGGGAAAGCAGCACGTACTTTCCTTGGAGTTGCTACTTCTTGGTTTTTGTTTTTCGCCACTCTAGGTTTTGTCGGATTTACCTCGTGGAGAAATATTTCAGCTCTACGTGCACTAGTATGCAGACGCCATTCGAGAGTATCGCTGCCTGAAAAACTTCCTCTTCATGTTTATTCAACTGGTTTATTCTCAGTTATTTTTAAAGCACACAAAGTATCACTCATTTAAATAAAACATGGAATTAGCGGTTTTCTCTTACGATTTCCGGGAGATCATTATTATGTTAAAGCAACATTTCGAAGGTATCGGTATGTGATTATTGAAATCTTTAAGATCATTTAAGATAAAGCAGTGTTATATTAAACATCGTGAAATTTGCCAACATTAAATTATTTACCCCAGTTAGCCCCCTAAGCAGGCTGCAACACGTGTGCCTAGGAATGTGCAGGGGACCAGAGAGTAGACTGCAGGGGGTGCACAATATAGTTGCCCTCCCTGCATATTGCCGGCCTTAATAATAGTCCAATTTTGCGGGGACGAGTATAATTAATAAATGCGTATCGGTGACAATAAAAAAGCAATGCTGTCAGGTGGCTCATGTTCAGTTGGTGCATGAGATGTATGTTTTAATTCTATATTTTTTTTTAAAACACATTCGGCATAGACCAAAGATTTGTCACGCTTCTTTACCATTTTATGACAACTATATTTAAATTTTATATTAGAATTTAAGAAGTAATTATTTTATTTTTTTTGTTATGCGGAGGAATGAAGGACATATAACAAAGAAAGTAATGAGAATGAAAGTAGATGGTTATAAGGGTAGAGAAAGACCGAGGAAAGTGTGGATGGATCGTGTGAAACATGACATGTGTAAAAAAAACATGAGTGTGAATTCTGATATGACGGCTCATAGAGGGAAATGGAAGAGAAGTACGTACTGTGCCGGCCCCACATAGATATGTTTCCCAGATGGGAAAAGGGCAGGAGGAAGAAGAAGTAGTAAACATTTTAATACGCCATTGCATATACTGAAATATAGCTATGAACATTCCCGACCCAGTTCAACTGAATCCATTCGAAAAACGCTATTGGCAGGAGGAAGAAGAAGTAGAAACATTTTAATACGCCATTGCATATACTGAAATATAGCTATGAACATTCCCGACCCAGTTCAACTGAATCCATTCGAAAAACGCTATTGGCAGGAGGAAGAAGAAGTAGAAACATTTTAATACGCCATTGCATATACTGAAATATAGCTATGAACATTCCCGACCCAATTCAACTGAATCCATTCGAAAAACGCTATTTGAACCTGCATGCTTGTTTGAACAATGAAATATTCAATTACGAAAACAACGAACACACTCCTCTTGTTTGCACATCCGCTCTCAATTACTTTTCAGCCAATATTTCGTACATCTATGTAATAGTTAAAACCGAATAATTAAATTTACTCTAAAAAAACTTCAAAGAATAAAATCATTCAACTTATATACGATTGCTTCAGCTATTGATACAAATATAATGTATTAATTTTTTTTAACAATGTTTTATACAATTTGAGTTACGTTTAATGTTAGTCAATAGTTTGTAATGCCTTTAGAAATTTTATTAACAAAGCCTGTAATATTGTGCATTACAGATATATCAAAAAAAGCAATAAATCACCACTCAAATGCTGCTCAAAAAATCAGTGCCTTAATTTTTTTTTTGCAGGACTTCGATAGTGCTTTTTACCTAAGTCATTATACACACTGCTTTGTTTATTGTCTGGTTAGATGTTAAATATATTACATATAAATTGTACCCTTTATTTGATTGGACTTTTATCTATGGTAATTTGCATCCATGATCTTCAAGCATACGTACTATTTACCAAAAACAATGTGGAAAAGTTCCTTTTAAAATTTCTATTCATGTTTATCCTCTAATAATAATACAATATATAATAGGACTGTATATTGTGGTGCTAGTTATTGAGTTAAAAGACGTTAAGTCTAGTTATTACTGTAATTTAATAAACTCCAATTCTTTTCGACTGGCGGCAGAAATATCTATCTAGTATATATAGTTTCTATCTAGAGGGTCGTCGGCAATGAATATTAACCAAAAGTAGATATAGATATGCCAGGATTACACAAATGTTGATTATTATTATAAAGGCTTAAACGATTGCTGAATTCTCAAATTCAACGTTTGATATAAACAGACTGACAACAAAGTCAAAGCTGTCACGCCAATTTCAGCCGCATAGAATTACCACGGTGTGACGTTTCCTTTGTCGCTTGGACAAGTGTAGCTTAACCAAACGTTTTGTATTTGCTGGATGTTCTTTATCTTTTAATATATTTGTGCTGAATTTAAGTAGTTTATTTTTTTGTGTGCTTTTGCCTGCGGAGACCGTCTAGGTAAATACCACCGCAATGCCTATTTCTATCGCCAAACAGTAGTGTGCAACATTAATGTGTTCTAGTTGAAAAAACACCGTGGCAAGTATAAATACTGTATCTATAGGCGACTAGCACAATTAGTTTCAGTGTATATCCTCCTAACTAGAGCGAGCACAAATTATTAACCAAACAAGCGCCATGTTGTATGTGCGGGCGTATCCCTATCACCATCAGGTAAACGTGCCGCTCGTTTCGTCGCTTAATTACATAAAAAAAAAGCTATGGGCGGACTTTTCACTTACCATCAGGTGAAAGTCCAGCTAGTTTCGCCGCTTCTTTGAATAAAAAAAGCTGTTTGGTATCAAGGTTCACGTAGCCATATAACCAAGATTTTAATCATAATTTTACTAAGACAATATTTGGGACTTTTTTTGACTATTAATTTCAAGTTTATAAATACAAGGCTATTAGAACAAATTCAATTTTACTATTAAGATTAAAAATAGTGAGTAATCGGCTGTAAATTTTTACATTATCGATATTATGTGTTATACTTAATATTAATTGATTCCTTTTATGTTGCTAATGTTGTCTATTAATACCTTTTCTATGACCGCTAAGGTTGAGCGCTCTTAAAAGCGTAATATTATCATGTTTTTATATTAGTGATTGTAGGTAGAAATATAATTAAATAACATATTTTTTATTTTGTACTTTTGACTAACGTTTCATCGTCAATATGCTGCGGCAACCCACTGCTGGACACAACTCCCAAGTAACGAACCTTAGCCTGGTTACATATAAATCTTTTATAATATAATTCTTTTTACTTATGTGACTTATGGTAACCCTTACCGTATTGCTTCACGGTCCCTCCCATTTGGCCAAGGGATGCATCACATGGTGTACGCAATGGGGAGAGGATATGTAGGGAAGGTTACTAAGGGGAGGGGAGGGCTTGACGTTAACGAGGCGCAGCGCATTTCGCGCAATGTCACGGGTTGACAGAGAATTAGTGACGCGCACGCTTGCGCAGTCTCCTCACCGCTTGTGCACCTTACTCAACACATTACTTTTATAACATGTGCCATTTAAATAGCAGATAATATCTAATACAATACAATAGGCTAAAACTTAACGTCCATACTACACAAACTGAGGCCTCGGAATAGAACCAGTGACCTCTGCTACAATGTAAACATTTACCTACTACATCACCGTCTCCTTGTTAGTATCTCGCGCAATTGCTAATCCTTTTTATCATTGGTCATCTCATTATCATCCTAAAATTTTGAATTTGATATATTTTAACTTATTAGAGTTTTTATTTTATTATGGCAGTAATGTAGTATATACATTTTTATACACAAGTAATGTAAACACCGATGGTAGCATTAAACATTCACAAACACACCAACACGGCTAAAAACAGTTTTAGTTATTCCTCATATTTATTCTACTGATCCCTGTCAACTTGTCTGCGATAGTGAAGAACTTTTCCTCGTCATCTTTTCATTCGTTTTATCAATCGCCGCAGCAGTAAAGTCTTAGACTTAGGGACCTTACTGTCCCTTATTAGATCATAAAACCTACGTGTTCTTTAATTACTATTGGCAGGTCTTACCAGAGACTGTCTAGGTAGGTACCACCGGCCCCCGAACAGGTTTTCGCCTTGTCGTTACGGTGGGGCTCAGTAGCCGTGGTTTGGTCACACACGGTGAAGTTAAGAGGAAAATACTCGACAGGCCCGCAGGGAGTCCAGTTTGTGAATTCTCTCTCATGGCTGCCATGACCTCTGGGTGACGGATTCGTTGGGGTCCGTTGCCCAGGTTACAATAAGAGGCCGAGAGGAGAGCGCGTTGTATGTTCCGGCACGCACTTACAGACGTGAAAAGGATGGGATCTTCTCCCGTGATGGGGCTGAGTAGTGCAGTCGGCATAGACGGGGTCGTTGAGGTGTGCGAAGGCGTTCCCGTGGCGTGGAATTTTATTCGGTGCAATTCCAACATAACCTGTCTTTACCTCTGCGAGCGCAGGTGCGAAGGCATTTAAAACAACGAAGGTAGGTACCTCCGCAGCATCTATATATACCGCCTAACAGTACTGAGCAAACATTACTATGTTCCGGTTTGAAGGGTGCTGTAGCTAATGCAATTACTGGGGTAGTGAGTCTCAACATCTTATGTCTCAGGCGAAAAGCGTAATGTGGTGCAATATATGTCATCCTAACTAGCGGTACATTGTTATGGGCGTATCACTTACCATCAGGTGAACGTCTCGCTCGTGTCGTCGATTAATTGAATCAACAAAAGGATAAATATTATTTTTGTAACTAATGTAAAAGTTGTATACTTTATTATTTTTTCACCCCTATGGATTTCAGTAAAAAGAGTTTTAACATTTATCAAAATCATTTACATTTCTGGTGCTAAAAAGATGTGGAAAATCTATTTAATATAGGGTTGCCAAATATCTCCCTTCCGCCTTTTTGTCTTTTGAATTTCGCGGCTATGTACAAAGCGCTACAGAGCTCGTATCTGGCAATACTATACATAATTTTAAAGGTCTTGACATAACCTACAAAACGACGCTATGCATAATTAGTTTGAATATTGCGTTCAACAGTTATAGACGTGTAAACAGAGAGTTCACTAACGCCGAAATTCGCGCTATTTTAAAGTTTTCCTTCGTTAAAGGCAAATCCGCTAGAGAAACGTTCCGTGAGATTAATGGTGTTTTGGGGGATGGTACTCTATCACTTCGAACCGCGGAGGAATGGTTTCGACGATTCAGAGGCGGTGAAAACGACACCATGGATAAGCCAGCCGGCGGAAGACCTGTGACGACAAATACCGATCAAATCATGGACTACATCGAGTTAGACCGGCATGTGGCATCTCGTGACATCGCAGAGGAGATGGGAGTTAGTCACCAAACCATTTTAAACCATCTGCAGAAGGCTGGATACAAAAAAAAGCTTGATGTTTGGGTGCCGCATGATTTGACGCAAAAAAACCTTCTGGACCGAATCAACGCCTGCGATATGCTGCTGAAATGGAACGAACTCGACCCATTCTTGAAGCGGATGGTGACTGGCGACCAAAAATGGATCACATACGACAATATCAAGCGAAAACGGTCGTGGTCGAAGGCCGGTGAATCGTCCCAAACAGTGGCCAAGCCGGGATTGACGGCCAGGAAGGTTTTGCTGTGTGTTTGGTGGGATTGGAAGGGAATCATCCACTATGAGCTGCTCCCATATGGCCAGACGCTTAATTCTACCATCTACTGCGAACAACTGGACCGCTTGAAGCAGGCGATCGACCAGAAGCGTCCAGAATTGGCCAACAGGAAGGGTGTAGTGTTCCACCAGGACAACGCCAGACCACACACTTCGTTGATGACTCGTCAGAAGCTACGGGAGCTCGGATGGGAGGTTTTATCGCATCCACCATATAGCCCGGACATAGCGCCAAGTGATTACCACCTGTTCCTGTCCATGGTGAACGCCCTTGGTGGTGTAAAGTTGAACTCAAAAGAGGCTTGTGAAAAGTGGCTGTCCGAGTTCTTCGCAAATAAGGAGGAGGGCTTCTACGAGGGAGGTATTATGAAGTTGCCGTCTAGATGGAAACAGATTATCGAACAAAACGGCGCATATTTGAACTAATTCCGATCACTGTAACACTTTTTATAAAGCATTGAATAAAGAGCAAAAAAGCGGAAGGGAGATATTTGCCAACCTTATATTATTTATATAAGAAACGTTGTTACTGCCACTATTTTTACTGAAATATAGTTTCTAGCTTCGTCATAAGGATAAATAAGTGATTTATCTTTCTGAGGAGACCTAACAGCATTGTTCATCTACGTAATATGTTTCCCAACGGCTGAATCTATTTTGATTTAGTGGTTTACCGTTACAAAAGAATTTTGATGGAGAGTAGATGTAATGAAAAAATCTTTTATATTTTTACTGACGGCTTGACCTTTTCAATTATTTAAGTTTTATTAAAGTATGAATGCTTTTAAAAGTACTTGGATATTAGTTAGTAATAGAACAAAAACCTCTCCAATAATAATGAAATACACGCAACTAACTTGGACACTTAACTTTAATTCAATCATTTTTTTCTATATTCGGCTACATCGTGCATACACACAAGCATCTCGAAAATCGATTTTTTAATAGATTAGTAGCTGAAAATCACTCTTCGCTACATGGCGACGGTTGCAATGAGCTACGGCCATTTTGTACCATCTCAGTACACATGGCAGCAATGATAACCTAAAATATTACTATGTAAACAATTTTTTTATTATGTAATATTTGATTTATCTATCTATCAACTGAAACTCGAAAAACAGCAAATAATCTTGAAGCTGATTTTTTAGTTTAGCTCAAAACATTATTAATCGGGTTACCATAAAAAAACTAACTGAAATTTCGTTTCAGAGCCGAGGCATAGTAGAAATGATACGTATTTGAAAAATTCAATAGCAATGTGTTCTGATACAATTTTTTTAAATACCGTAACTGGAAATTTTTATATTATTGCGTTTTCAATTCACGGCGTTTCAAACTGCCAAATTGAACCTTATCATAATAAAGTTAGACACAAAATCAATTGAATAAAAGAGAAATACCTTCAATAGCATTTGTTATATTTGGTCCTTACATATGAAATTGGCGTTTTGTACGGTAGGTATATAAAATACTTTTTTTTTTGTACATTATTTTAATTAATCAAAGTATCCACCGTTGTTATCTATGCACTTTTACTGTCTCATAGGTAGTTCATTGATCCCTTTACTAAAAGAACCATGGGGGTGAGAATCAATAAATTCTTTGAAGGCGGTTTGGACTGCCGCATTGGAGTTGAATTTTTTTCCCCGTAAGAAGTTGTCCATTTTCCGGCAAAAATTTGTAGTTCACCTAACTTAGTGATTGTTTATTGTGAAGTGTGTGGTCTTGCGTTGTCGTGAAGCAGCAGTGGCCTAGAGCGATTGATAAATTTCGGTTGTTTAGCAACTAGTTCTTCCTTCATAATTTGCAGTCGCTGACAATAGATACCTGCCGTAATCGTTTGACCAGATTTTAGAAAGCTGTAGTGAACGATACCGGCCCTAGTCTACCAAAAACTCACAAGTAACTTTTTCTGAGTCAATTTTCTTTTAGGGCAGGATTTGGTGGGTCTCCAGGGTTCAGCCATTGCGTCGAGCGCTTCCGTTTATCGTACAGTATCTACTTTTCATCACAAGTAATGATTCGATTTGAAATCACTTTATTATTGTGTCGGTTGAGTTTTACTAGTCTTTGAGGCCGGAGACGGCCTGGACTGGTAAGACCGCAGCTCCAATTTTACTAGTAAAATTACTGAGGTAACTACACAACATTTTTTATCTTAAGTCGACGATCACAACGTGGTGCTGTATATATCATCGTAACTAGCGGCACATTATTGGCATATTATTGGCAGACGTATCACTTACCACCAGCTAAACGTCTTTCTTCGGAGAATAAAAAAAATATATGTGTTAAAATAATAATGCAACTTTTCATTGTGATTTAAATTGTTCTTGCAAAATAGAATAAAAATATTTTCAAAGTATAGTTAATTAAATTTGTTTTAATGGATTTGTAATGTGGTACAGGCGGTACGGAGAATTTCGAAGCCATTAAATTGAACGATAAAAAAATAAAGATGGCGTATAATATGTGGCGGTATAGTTTGCCGGCCGACGAGCGCACGTGCGTCAGTCACCCCCGGCGCGTATAAATTCCGAGCGCATTGCGATTGCGCGCCTCGCTCCCGCCGCGACATATTGTCGCTAAATATTCCGACACACTGATGCATTGCCATCGCCCCATACGTAAAATCATTTTATTACTTGCTACATTTCGATGTTTCCTCTCACACCACACATATTTTGTATTGATAATTAATTATTAATAGTTTCCTTCGTTTAGACTCTTAAAATAAAGTGTTGGAAGATCTAATTTAAAATATGTAATTACACACAAGAATTTTATTTATGTATGCGAGAAAAATAACAAATTCATAAAAATATAATATACTAGCTGTGTCCCGCACGCTTTGCTGGCTCTGAAATATTCTTTGAGAGTTACTGCAACCGTAAATGACTATATGGCAACTGTTGGTATAGCAACCGTGTAAATGAAACGAAATGAAAATGTTTAAGTTAATTAGAAGTAAAATGATGAAGGATCTATGAAATTCAACATACAAGTAGCCTATGCCCATCTACAAATAATTCCGCGTCGAATGGTATGTGTTCCCATGTTGATACGTTCATTAGTCTTCACGTGATCGGCGAACAAAACGAAGCTCATTTTCATTATGTTTATATCATAACAACTAATGTAACAATCGGAGATCAATATTATTTAGAAACAAGGTAGAATTAAAAATGTAACGACTTTTTCTATTGATACATTCGTAATCTCCTTTACTAAGTAGATAGGTTTGAAATACAATGAAAATTGTGTTTAAATTATATAAGATAACATTATTATAATACTACAATTTTCAATTTATAACCTAAACTGAAAACTAGGACTGGATGCAAACGACGCGGGTCCGATTTATGTGGAGATCTTTGGAGGAGACCTGTCTAGCAGTGAACGTCTTTCGGCTGATAATGAAACTAAACTAACTGAGAAACATATTAAACTATAAAGTGTTATCATGACATTATTACTGCTGGACATTTTCCCTTTAGAATAGAGTTAAATGATATCATGATCATTTCAACCAATGGACGCCCATTGATGGGCATAGGTCTTCCGCTGTTTGAATCCTGTAGCTCCCAGCGATAAATAAAAAACTATAAACATCTTGTTATATTTAAAAATAATAATATCTTAATTGCAGCTGGATGTGGGCAATGATCTTTGGCAGCGGCCTCTGTCCAGCAGTGGACGTCTATCGGCTGATGGTGATGAATATCAAAATAATGAAGCGCTATCGGCAATGTATTCATCTTTGAAAATACTTATTATTAAAAAGCGAAAAAGTTCAAAAGATTCTTTAGCTCTGAACGGAAATTTCTATTCTATTCAATATCTCGAAGAGTTTTATTTTTCTGAGATCACTTCTCATAAAATATTTATTCAACAAGAAATGCACAAGGCCATGAATGTACACAAACGCAATGAAGTGGAATAAAAGGAATGGCGGTGCACTTATCTGTATAGAGACGTAGATAAATCTTCTCTATTTCTCGAGTGAAAATTTGTTTGCCTTTTACAGAGATGATGACCATATACCATAACAGCCAATTTACGTTCCCACTGCTGGGGCACAGGCCTATTCTAAATATGAGGGCGATTGGGCCATGGTCACCCCGCTGGCCCAATGAGGGTTGGTGACTTCACACATACTTTAGAATAAATACTTTTTTATTTCGCCGTTGTAACTAAAGTCCACAAATGTACTGACTTAAATATCAAAGTCATCGGTACATGTCGAGATTCGAATGCGCGACCTTCGGAATGAAGGCCGCACGCTCTAACCATTAGGGCAGCGAGCTACTTGAATGATAGAGCGACTTGACAGATGATGAATTCTTCTGTAAACAACAGTAGTAAATTGTCATTGTTAGTTCCTTTTTCATTATTATACAATTTAATTAGATACTGCTACAAAAATGATGTTCCTAAGTGTTTCTGTACTGAATTATAACAAAATGGCGTGGTCCACATAAATTAAGAAGTTTCTTAATTTCAATTGAGACAATCTGGTCTTTGAAAGTTGAGGGAAATACTATTACTTAATTTTCGTCAATGGTAACATGGAATCAGTTATAAACCAAGCAAACTCTTCATCCATCAAATACTATCTTATCTTTTCTCCTCTTATTAGAAATTATATATATATTTGAACATGGCGCAGATTATGCGTAAATCTGTAATCCTTGTAAAATAGCCATTGAGCTATTTAATAATGAATCTCTGGATTATGAACTCCTCCTTTTTCAACTTATGTTGGAATTTTTTCTGTAGTATCTATAGATACGTTAACGCGATAACATAAGCCCTAACGTGTATCGAAGCTTCGAGGATGTGATAGCGTTCAGTTTATCAACCCTTATCGCCACTCGAGAGCTGATCGCGATAAATCGCACCAATTGATTTCCCCGACAGAACGACTCATTTCTATCTCACTTGTTCTTAACAACTAATCTAAGTTATTTTCTATTCGTAATTAGCCAAGGTTTTCATCCGATGAAGCGACAAGCTGTGCTTGACATTAACTTAATGGTGGGTATTACTCCTACCCATAACAATGTGGTACAAATTAATATGTTATATAACACATTGTGCTTCTCATCTTCAGAAATTAGAAGTTAAATTACGGTACCCTAGTAACTACCAGCTGCATCGATTTTTTAACCGGAACACAGTAATGTTTTCAAACTGTTATATTTTTTAAATTCTTATTACATATCTTTCTGTATACACATTTCAATTATTATTATTTTATTCATTCACTAAACTGTATTTAAAGTTACATAAAGGTATGTATGAGTAGCTCGCGGGCCTAATGGTTAGAGCGTGCGGCTTTCATTCCGAAGGTCGCGGGTTCGAATCTCGGCATGTACCGATGACTTGATAATTAAGTTATGTATATTTATGAATTTTAGTTACAATAGCGAGATACAAACGGTGAAGGAAAACATCGTGAGGAAACACGCACACTGCAATCATCTTTGTGTGTGTGTGGTGGCCCCAATAAAGTGGCAACAGGCTCGCCCCGTGTTTCATGGGACCTAATCTGACCACATCTGGCGAAATGTGGGTGTCTATCCACCTTTGCCTACCCTTACTGGGAAAAAGGCGTGATTAAATTAAAAAAATAAATAGATAAAGGTATGTATAATACTGTTTTAATAAAATCTTTTACTCAAAGACAACCTGAGAGGAAAAGAATTCTCAAAGCATTTTTAGCTTTTAGCTTCCGGTGCTGTACGTATATAATTAGTCTAAGAAGAGATTAGATCTGAAATACAATATCGCTCCGTGCTTTGATTTGCCTTCTTCTCGTCTGTTGTTGTGTTCACTTCAATACGATATCTACAGACTTCTCTTTAACTCTACAAAGCGTTCACACTTTTTTCACTATCTTCGTCTATTCAAACCTTACCAGGTTTCGTAATGAAATTTCTTGTCAGGCAGTGAATGCAGTGAGTACTTATTCATTACGTAATACGGAAATTTATCGGATTTTATCACATCAACGATGTTTAGGACATCTAACAACGAATCACTATTTAATCAATTTTTTTTTCAATACTAAATTAAAAACGTTGGTTATACAACGTTTTACTATCATCATCATTTCAAGCTATCGCATAATGTTTATTTTATTATTCAAAATATCCGTACTAGTGCTATCGTCGAGGAAGAATCACAAATGTGTTGTGGGTGCGCTGTAAAAGTTTCGACAGCCAACGCAAATAGTAACTGCTCAGATGACAGAGTTATTGGTCCTCAATAACACCACAGATCTGAACTAATAGCCAGGAAGACGTATCACGTCGCCAAGGTATATAGTAACATTACCTTCGATTTTTATTTATAAACGGTGAACATATGAATAGCATTTATTCTATATTGATTTGGTAATCTAAGAGCGTACGGTGACCGTGTTTGTTAATATTTAAGTTAAGAGGTATATCAAGCTGTCCAAGTTTACATAAATTTGTAAATTTAGCATAAAACTGATGCAGTTCACACGTATACATAATGATTAAAAATTTAAATCGAAATCAAACGTATCAGGATATTATGAAAAACATATTAATGAATTGATAACTCCAACATCAAATTTTTAAAAGAAAGTTTAGTTAATTTCATAACGAAAACACTGAAAAGAGGATCGGTTATGACAATGTGCTTCCATTTAACTGTTCATGGAATTCGTAAGATAAAAACAAAGTGCCGATAGCAAACCATTGAAAACCAGCGAGAAGGCATTGAATTGATGAGGTGTAGAGCGTTACGAACAGAGTCGTCAGCATCACTCTCACAGCCGCAGGCAATAACGGAGGTAACAATAAAAAAAACACGACTTCGTGACAACGGCGTTTAGATCGATATCCGGATAGTACTCTACAGGTGGCGGATATCCGACAAGGGGTAAACAAATTCTGACGATTACTCCACGTTTACGTGAACTAAGAGTAACTACATTATAGACCCGGCCGAGTTGATATACACATTTTTCTAAACTACAAATCTTAAATTTTAATTGTAAACAAATTATGTTTTTAATGATATTTAAGAGACAATAGTATAGAAGAAAAGTAATGCAATTTGTTTTATTTTAAAGCAACTGTGCCTTTAAAATTATGAAACGAAGACGGCGTCTTTCAATATGTATTTTGAAAAACATATTGAGAGACACCGTTGTTGACACAGCCTAACCAACAATGCATATGCTATGAACAGGTTGTCTTTTCTCTCTTTCAACCTCCATTCGCCGGATGTCGAACGAGAGCAGGTATTGGACAAGAGCAATCAATATAAAACGAGTGCTTTTCAAGTAGACTGAGCTTCTGGTATGAAACGTAATAAAAACAATGATGGCAACTCTTCTTTAGTATCTATCTCCTTTTAATAATAGTAATTGTTTTATTACGACGCGTTTCATGTCAATAGAGATTATTCATACGGACATGATGACGTCGAGTATGAGTACTTGATATTCTAAGTTATAGCATCATTAGATGTAAAACAAAGCGTCAAAATGAAGAAAGATTTTTATATGATTATGAGGCACATGTTATATGCCCATCGCCTCGACACATAAAATTGTAACTCTTTTTAACAATGACTAAAATTACTAGAGTTTCACTCATTACTTACAAAATGATTTCGACAAAATATTATTAATAATCATCGATTCTATCATAACTAGACAAATCTATATATTCTCAGGTCTACAGATAGCTCTTTAAAAGTTTACCACTTGCGCTCTTGTTCGGTTAGCTCAGACACATTTAAAGTAAAATAACTTTTCTTGGGGTCTCGACAAAGGAGGCGTTGTAAGTTGAAAACGTCTTGAACGATATTGAATTTCTTTTATGTAACATCTAACATCTTTTTTTTTTTTTTTTTTTTTTTTTTTCTTTTCGCGGGGGAAATCTTCGAAAAGATACTCTGCCTCCTGGGGGGAAGTCAGAGTTATGTGGAGATTTTTACCCACTAAAACCCCCTCGGTGGTCACCTTCGGCGTTTGGCGAGGTCACGGGATCTCCGTTCGGAACACAACCGCGGCCTCGTTAACGCTATGCTGGGATAGCTCGTCCCGGGGAACATCTAACATCTAACTTAACTGGCAATTGAGCACCTCGCTGTGAGGCTTAATAATGACTTACTGTTGTACTTTAAATCGAAGAACACTTCTTATATTACTGTACTGTACTCCACGGATTTGTATGTTATATATTCTAGATTGCAAGATGTTTAGTCTAATTACCTTATTAATTTCACTTATCATTGCTCCTCTTGAACATGAATATAGTAAGTTTTGCACATTAATGTTAGGCACTGTTGGTACATTCTCGGTTCTACCACTTAAATTCCTCTTCTTATCAGTAAACTAGACTAAATTTATTGGGTACATAAAGTCTGAATGATATAATATAACGATGAAATATAAATACCATTTGTTAAACTTGTTTGATAAATAATGTTTTGTATACAATTTATCAAAGAAGGTTATATATAAATTGTATCCAAACTTTCAGTTCCAAATAACATTTCCAACCAGAAACTTCGTTCACATCGTTTTCCTATCATCTACTCTTTTTAACCTTTGCTACTTTTCCTCTCCTTTGTTTTTATCATTCCGTAATAATTTTGTTCCGTTGTCTGTATTTTCTAATAGTATTTGTCATGTACATCGCCATGTATATTATATACATAATCTGTAAACCTACGCGAATACTGAAAACGATCAAAAGTTTCTCCCGCCGAGGGAACCACATCGAAGGCAATAAAGTTATACCTTGAGGCGATAAACACAGAATCGTTGCTCGATTCCAATACGGGCGTACTATATTCATGTAATAAATACAAGCAGAGTTCAAGCTATTTGAATATTAATAGACGTAGGGGATAAGGGTGGTAAAAGCTTGTACACTTGTTGGAATATAGACGATATCATCAGGAGATGACTCTTACAGAAAGAGCGTCGAGAAAGTCCCTTGCACGTGTCTTGCACGCGCCGCTATGCCCTACTATTGAATCTGCCGCCTCTATGACGGGCGATAGAGATTAATAAGCGGCTTGTTTGTCTGTTTGCTGCAAAGCTCCCTTTATTTAAAAACTATAGAGTCAATGGAGTCTCATCGTGCGAATCGAAACGTTTAAATCGCAACGTACTGAGTGGGATCGTGTTTCATGCTTTATTAATATCTATGTGGAATATCTTTATTAGATGTGTCAATGAATAATACAAAAGTTTTTTTTTTATGAAATTGTTCCGTTTCATAGCTGTTTAAATGTTACTCGAATTTGAAAGTAACTTATTTATATCTTAATGTGTAAAATTATGTTTTTCTATTATTGTTATTACTTCCGATATTTCTTAATTTTAGCACTAATTGTTTGATTGTTTCCCAGGACTATTTCTTATATAAAACTTCACATGTATGTTTTATATAACAATGTACCAAAAAATATTATTTTAGTCGTGTTTTAAAACTTATGTGTGATAATGACAAAAAAATTTCTCCTTGTAGTCATGTAGACATGTTCTTTCTGAAGTGCAGCGAAGGCGGATGTCAGGAGGGCGATGACTCTCGACGGTGTATTGTAGTGATATGTTTTATTTCTATTTACATACGCGTATATAAATAGATAGGTATATAAGGGTTAAATTTGTTTTTATAATAGCCTTCACTTATTGAGTTGTTAAAGAACCGAATTAACTTCTTAAGAAATCGAGACTAAGGTAAATTTTAGAACAAATAATATTTATTTGTAAATTGAGATTCTCATCAACTATAGGAAATTTGAAAACGTAACATTTATCTGGTGTACTGAAATATTATTGAATATAACCGATATGCGAGTATCCGGTCTCCACCCCTCTCCCCCCGACTCATACCCCCAGCTTTTGTTTTGCTGGTGTATTTCATTTTCCATGTTTACTGTGTAAATATGTACTTGTATCATATAAATATTACCAAATTATCCAAATACGCCTTCTTTGACCTGTTTTATTATATGTGACTACATGAGCAAGTTAAAGCTTATTTATTCATCCATTATAGTAAAGTAAAATTAATGTTCGGGTTCGTTGCCAGTTAAAGAAATAATTATAAATACTGGTACCGTTATTACCTTCACCTAGTATACATGGCTGAATATAAATGACTAACCTACTTGAAAACAAAACATGTCAATCATGTCAATAATTTCGGCCCACACATATCAAATATCCTTTTAATTCATAAAAATAATGTAATATTTTCTTCCGAATTTGTATAAAATTTCCAAAAAAAACCCCATCCAAAAAAAATGAAATCATCTTGAACGGATCCTGAAATAAACTAGTTACTACATGATGGCAGGGTTTGTATTCTGTAATGTGTAATTCAGGATTTTTTTTCATATCAAATTTAATATACAAAATGTATTGTTTACAATTGAAAACGGTACGTTTTTAGCTACTCATTTTTCTTGACATATGTGAATAGAACAAATGCTATATATACACGCATATATATATATTTGAATTTACAAGAGATACTAATGAATAAAAAGCGATGTTTGGATTGGAACTATATATATAAGTTTTCTTTGTTTATTTTATTTCTATTCAATCTTTAATGTACTCATACATTGACTCAATACGTTTTTATTATTCTGTAAAAAGTATACAATTTAACAGTTTTAAGGAAAAATATGTTTTTATGTTACAGTTGTTGCCCATGTCCGGCGTCTACGCCGACCCACGGGAAGGCAAGCCTGCCTCTCATCTGCATGGTGCCTCGCGATGAGAACGCTATTAAGCAGACTGCTTCGGAGAAAGGTCGGCCTACGACAACTCCACCAGCTTCCTCGTCGACTGCAGATTTCCCAATGCTAGATGAAGAGTATATCAAAAAGCACTTCAAGTTACCTCCCAGATCGCTCTACCTCGATCCTTTTAGGTTAGAAAAGCATTTGCAATCCGTTGAATGTATCTAATACCTTAATTATATTAGCAATTTGTAGTTAAGAGAAGAAACCTAAATTCCGTAATATTTATTACTATTGTTATTACTCATAGTAATTCAATTACCTCTTAAAAGTAATGTGATCTTCTTGGACTCTCTTGCTGGCTCTCTTGTATTATTCACTGTTAACTTACGTTACGAGTAAAGATTTTAAGACAGAATGTAAATTTCATTAAACTTTATGGGGTAAATAAATTTTGTTATAATCACAGCGCTTTCTAAAGTTTTATATAATATCTTTTTACCTTGTAGTTTTGATTTAAAAAAAGCTCTTAGGATAGTCGAAAACTGTCTTTATTACTTAACACTTGCTAATATACAACTATAATCACAATTAATAAATACAGACGACCCCTGATCACGTTTCCTATGACTCAAGAGATTGTTAACCACTTCAATATGGCGCGGAAGACGAAGATAAACCAGCAGATCCTGGACGGCTTCTTAGACCCTAGTGAAGCAATTTCCGCCCCGAGCGTATTCGTATGTATCTGCACTGAAAATGCAAACATTTTTTACACCAGTTTACTGATGCTGTAGATAATCAGAATCTTACATGTTTAGTAGCAATAAATATTTACAGTACAACATTATTTCGCTACAGACAACATCATCATTATGCCTTTTAATTATGTTATTTATAACGCGTACCGTAAATAATCAAACAGTTTGTTATGTTCAATTTTTAGTAACAACAATGCATACTTATAAATTACACGGAATTGTTATTCATTTCTTTAAAAAATATAAAGGTTCCGTTTTATATTTACAGCCGTATCCGCAAACGAAGAAAGAATCTGATAAAGCTAACTCGGAGGATGAGGAAGTTATTTACATCTTACAGCTACCTGATTGGGAGTTCAAGTGCCCAGTCCATCAACATGTTGTTAAAACGCCAAGGTAGTATTTTTCGTAATAAAAAATAATAGACGTCAAAAGACAAGCGAAAACAGCGCTGTAATTTTCTATTGAATACTTTTCTTTCAGTTATTGTGGAATTTTTTTATAGATAGTAGTCTTGGGCGGTATATTGCATATTTAATACATCCAAGAAAGTGGTACTCGTCCTCGCAATTCACACCTACGTCAGACTTTGCATTACAAAGGAATTTTCAGATGCAGTATCGAACGGAAATCCGTCCAGATCTCAATTGCAATAAAACCGAACGACTATGGCACAAATTCAATATTATAATTGCAAATTTTTGACTCGCCTTCCCGTTCTTTGGATCTCTAATCATCATATACTTATTTGATCGAAGGCCGTTAAATCCGAATGCAGAAATAACACTAATGATAGGTTTTAAGAATATAGGAAAGAAGAAAATAATAGAATATAGGAAGTGGTGTATACAATAGCATATAAAAGGAAAATTTTGATATCCTTGAAAATGTTTTAATATGGCTTTAAAGTTCTTTTATGATATTTTACGTTTGACGTATCTAATAAGTTTGTAATTATAATTGCTATCGATACTTGGTGCTATTACAGTAAATATTGTTTTAAGTAAAATATATTGATTGTAAAATGTGTTTTTAATATGTAATAGGTTTATCTGGCACTCATGCAAGAAATCTGATAAAGAGAAGAAGAGTGGAGAACTGAAACGCGGCGGAGGTCCACTTAATAAACCTAAACCATGGTTACTTAGTAGGCATACTGATTTCGATTTATTGTCGCAGTGGTAATGTTTATATGGATTTTCCTGCTTGAAAACTTTGTTAAAAAATACAAGTTCTTTTAACATAGTCGTTTTGTTTCAATTTTTAATGTCTTTCCTTTTTACATTATATTATCCCTTTTATTTTATTCTCTCTTAATAAAAATTGTATTGCATGAATGTCTTATATGGTAGTAGTCATTAAACCAGAAAAGCTTTTTCATAGTAACAGTATTTCATGACAAACAGCAACCATTTATTTTTGATATTGTGAAAAACAGTATTGGGAATAAATATATAATTAAATACGTTTCTTAAATTCACATGATGACGAACAACATTTAGGTAATCTGCGTATCAATTATCTGCTCCTTATATTCTTTACTTTTTTTAAATATTTCTTGTAATGCGCAGAGTTTATCTGCCATTGAGTTCTTTGTTTAATCATTATCATTATTAATAATAAATTTTATCACCATATAACTAATGACTAGGTAAACATTAAAAAAAAAACATTATTTTTATATGAATGTATGTTAGTAATGTAACTTTTTAATTTTTGCTTTTAAGAATATATACTGGCCACAGGGGAAATTTTAATAAAGCGAATGCACTTTATGATTTTGGCATACGTCTATTGTTATTAAGTAAAATTCTAGTTAAATGTTTAAATTTACATAAATTTTTCTAAATTCTAGTAAATTGTATGAATTGAGTACAAAATGAGTACCAGTAAAACATCGAAGAAACTTGCTGATATGTACGTAGTTGTTTGTTCAATTTTATATTTGTTGTACGGATACATTTAAAACACAGCATTAGGGAAAAAATGTGTATCCTGGTTAAAACACAAAGATTCAATGTAATGGGTAAAAATTTTGTAGAAAATATTTTTTTATTAATACTTATGGTTAGGAAGGCTGACGATCTGGTGAAAGTAGACAAGGTTTCTAGATGCGGGCAGCGTACGATCGATCGATGTGATAATCATTCGGGAAGCTCCGAATTTAGGTGATATCATGAAGAGACATAACTTCTGGCGATAGTTTTTTCCATCCAGATATAACGTGGACGTCTTTAACAGAAGAGTGAATAAGCTTCTTTATTTCTTCGTTAACCATGTTTTGGGGTCGTTGTCAAGCGCTTTGTCTATATGAGATAATAAACCTAATAATTTCAATTTCTGGGTTTATGAAATATATTAATTAATACCTACCAGAATATTTCTGGAAATCTTACGCAACTGCAAATTAGACTTTTACGGATACACTGTGTTATTGTGATTTAATAAGTTGAATTGAAGTAATAAAATTTATTTCTATGCTTTGCTTTTTAAAAGTTAAGTGTATGTTCCAATTTTTATATACAGAAATCCTTTTGAGAAAAAATATTTTCGAGATGAATTCTCGAGTTTTAATCTTCAACTCTACTTACTCCTCGTATAATAGATTTAGTTTGGTGTTTAATAATGATTTATTTTGGCAGTCCACTAACTAGAGCTGGCTTTGACACCTTGTCGATGTCGGCACCAATGTTGGTGCAAATGAATCCACAAGGGAAATGGGAGAATAAACCACCAACGACTACAGACAAAGAGAACGATAAATTGAAAGCAGTTGTAAAGTATTTAATAGACAGCCAAGCAGTATCTGCTGCCCAAAGCTACTGCTGCCAATGCGCCGAAGAGAATCATGTAAAGTAAAAAAATTTAATCTTAGCCACATTTCTCGTTAGCCATTAAAAATTAAAACATGTAAAAGCGCCAAAAAATCATGTGTAATAAAATAACTGCAAAGATTATTATCTCCAAAAAGTATTATTTCCTGCCATTAATAAAAACAGTAAAGTAGTTCAACTTTTCTGCACATATTAAAAATATTTAATATATAGTTATGTTGTTGAAGATATTATGATGTTTAATAAAATGAACCACCATAAGGAAACCGTTAACATATGTACCAATTTATAAGTTTTTTTCAACTTAATTGCGCCACTGTAAGTGAATATTTTTCACAATTGAACAAGTCTCATATTTTAGACACTATTTATTGTTTTATTTACGTTAGAGGTTTTCTTTCTCTCTACTTGCGAACTTTATAGGATTGTAGTTGTTATACGAAATTATTGACATAATTGTAGCATTTACAGGTCTACCAGGATCTGATGACAAAAAAGGAAAAAAGAAATTGACGCTAGCAATATTGGGGAAAATGGAGTAAAACGTTTTGATTTTTTTTTTTCCTTATAACGGCTGATTCTGTGTGTGATACATGTAAATATAAAAATTTAACCAATGATCAAGGATAATTTTTGAAAATCTTACTGTAGCGAATGTGGGGTTCGAAATTTAGATGAAAACTCCAACTACTCTGTTTATGAGTTTATAAATTAATTATAAGCTATCAGAACTTGAAATTGCTTCCAAATACTGCACATCCATAAAAAAGTCTTCATCGGAAAAGGAAGACTAGGAAGACGCAGTATTTATGATAAACCTTTCCTCCTACATCTCAATTAATTAATCTTATTCTATGAACTGATTTTCATCACATGTTCACAAGATTTTTCGCCATTCATCGATCCCTATTTGAGAGAATGCTTCTTCTGTTTTATAATAAAGATTTTATATCACTTGCAGGTCTATTGACGTTTTTACCCGCAACTTGTTTCATTATTCCCCAGATTAATTCTATGGGGTTTAACGTACAATGATATGGTGGGAGCCTCAAGACTTCGTGGCCGTGTGATTTTAAAATCTCATCTACCTGATATTTAGGTTCAGACTTGTGATCTGCTTCCAGTAATTGACCCTTTATACCAATTATCGTCGTAAGGGATATTGTTTGATTGAAGCCATTCTTTTATAACAGCAATACGGTTGGCTTGTGTAGACGGTTTGTTTATTTGTAAATAATAGTAATTGGCGTTGTCCATGACAATTGGAGAAGGGTTTATATGGTTGGGAATCAACTTCTCCGTTACCCATTTTGTAAAGTTATCTTTATTCATATCATGGTGGTAGTTAGCAGATGTACTCTTCGACTTATACACCAAACAACAGTTTGGTATAAAACCATTTTCCATTTTTGGTACCTTAATGATTCTCTTCCTCCATTGAAATTGATTTCCTCCCGAAGAATTTGTAGCAATTTCATAACAATGGGTCTTTATTTTCTTACTGTGTAGGACTCATTTTTCTTGTTTCTGATCAATTCTAAATCAAAACTATCCAAGTTTTTTTTTTGTCATCTTTCTTCTTTTTACTGGGCGTACTAAATACGCCTCTGTTAGATCTGCCTTCAGCAACAGTTCGTCTTATAGTATATATACCAGTCAACGCTTGCACATGACTCAATATCAATGATTGTGTTTGTTCTGCACCTTGTTCATCAAGTATTCTTTGATAAACATTGAAAACAATATTTCTTGCTCGCGATCAAAGAGGTTTCTTCGAAATTTTCACCACTTTTTAAAGGAAATTTGAAGCCAAACCAAAAACAATTCCTCGAAATTTCAGTTGACAGAAGACATTTTTTTGTGCAGTCAGCTCCTGGTAGACCTATAAAATATTTTACTGTAAAAACATATTAAAGAAGCTTCGCGTTTATTATATAAGATGTGTATTTCAGTATTCCTCACTAATTACACATTTTTTTTCCATTCAACGCCTTCGATGAAGATCGTTTTATAATTACAACGAACGAACTTAACTAAGAAACTAATATTTTGTACAAGAAAATGTAACATTGTTTTTCATCTTCAGCTGAAAAACGGCGACAAATTTAATTATGTTCCTGTGATAATGATGCCGATTAGTCCAGCTGACGAATGCCCATTTGATATGGAATGTGAAGTACAAAAAATGAAAGAAACTGCACCGAAAAAAGGAACCCAAAAAACAGCACAAGTGAAAGAAACTGAAAAAGAAAAGGAAAAACAAAAGTCTAAGAAAAAAGGATTTGTGTTACAAAGATTAACAGATTTCGATCTTTTGTCACAGTGGTAGTGTATAAGCAAACATTTTAAAACGTTAAAATTTTGTACTTTGTAAAAAAATTGTATATATACTATGTATCCTTGGAGTATGAAAAATTAGTATTTGTGTTGTTTTTTGAATTAAACAATGTCAATGTTAAATCTTTTTAATACAATAAATGGAAATAAATTCAATAATGTATTTGTTAATTTATAAAAAGAAACATCGCAGTTACATGTTGTTTTATATATTCTTTCCATCCTGACATTAATATTATTACAGTTTACAAGTTCACTAGGTACGATAACAGATGTCAGTATTCTGAAATATTTATTTTTGAAAAATGAGACGTATTCCCAAAAGCTAAAAAATCTATTAAATTTAATAACATTAAAATATACTAAAAGATTCAATTCTAAAATAAGAAAAGTTGCTAAGAATTTTTTTGTATTTAATCTACATAAATTAATGCACGTTAGTTATTTTTAGGCCTTAACATAAATTGTATATTAATTTACAATAAGTCTTATTTTGTCATTTTATTTTATGAACCAATAATGAAAGAACGAAACGATAATTCCTAACCTTAAATATAAACGTCAATCAAAATTCAAAACATTTACATTTTGTAAATAATATTTGCTGTTCATGTTAAAAATAATATACAACCTATAATTAAATATGTTATCCATTAAAAGATTACCGGCTTTAACGGTTACAAAGATTCAGTCAAATTTGTATTGTAAACCTAAACATTGTGTCTTACAAAGAGATTTTAATAAATACTGCTGCATCAGTGTTTCTGAATTGTGCAAATCGTTATCTGTATTACATAATTTAACAAAAACATCGAAACACCCGGTAAGAAAAACTAGCTTAATAATTTATGTACCATTATTTTATACTGTCTAACACTTTTTTGGGAAAGACCATTTACTGTATTGTTACAGATCACCATCCATAATAGTAATTTTAATCGATCGTTATTACTCAATAATTTTGATAAACATATATTCGACAAGACATTAATTTAATACAATATAAATAATTTCAAGACAATCATCACTAAAATGTTGTTTGAATAACATTTTAACGTATTATTTTCATAGAAATATATGTGTAGGAACGATTGTTAATGTTTACAGAAATTAAAAAGCTTCAACAATGAGTATAAGGCAGCAATAGAACTTTTCAAGAGGTCTAATTTCCCACAATTTCCATTTTTGTTTAAAAATGGAGTTCAAGTTCGGAGTATACACACAAGCTCTGCTAGCTGGAACCAATCTAATATGGATAAAGATAATGTAAGTTTTGTTTTATGCCAAACTGTCCTGTTTGTATTGCAGATTTAAAATATTGAATTTTTATGGTTATAAAAAAAATATAATTGACATTTATTTGTATCTAGTCTATAGTATTAGTATACTAATTGTTTCAGGAAAAAAAAGACAAAAAGAAACATGATGATTCAACTTTAACTTCTTTGTTAATGAAGGCAGCATTCTGGATGATCACTACTAGCATCCTTATTGTCATGAGTAGTTTGCTGGTACCTGGTGACAACACCCAAAATGAGGTAATGCATAATGTAAATGGCCAAATGTGTATGTGTAGTGTCTAATACTCTTATAACATACATACATATATATGAAACCTCATATGCAATGGGGTAAGCAGAGGCCCCCTCTCCATTTACTACGATCTTGGCAAACCTTTGTCACATTCTCCAATTTTATGAGAGACTTCATGCATGTGCGTTGGTTGCAAGTACTCTTGACCTGGCCTTTAGGACATCCATAATTTGATTGCAATATGTCCGCTTAGGTCGACCTGCACCAATTTGTCCAATCATTCTTACCTTGTATACCTCTTTCGTTAATCTTCTTTCATCCATTCTTTTAACATGGCTGAACCATCTTAGCATTCCTTTCTCTATCTTTGTCACTACTTCTTCAACCACACCTCACCACTCCTTTATCATACTGTTCCTCACTTTGTCCATCAGCTTAACTCCAGTTATAGTTCTCAAACTTCTCTTTTCCACAGCATTAATCCTGCTTTTATGTTACCCAACATTCCCTGCCATACATCAGTGTGGAGTATGATGCGCCCCATTCACTTGATTCTTTCAAATCTCTTCTTTTAGTATCACCATCATACTTGCTATCTCTCGTAAACTGTGAACCCAGATAGGGTTCACAGTTTACGAGAGATGGCAAGTATCAAATTCTTTCACATGTTCCACTTTTTGTCCCTCGATCATTATGTCATACTTTGTCATAAATTCTTCTATTTCAAAAACCATTACCTTCGTCTTGCTTACATTCACTTTCATTCATTTGTTTGTTATAGCACCATGCATCATGTCTACCATTGCTTGCAACTCCCTCTCTGATGATGATAATAAAACTTGATCATCAGCATATAGGACATGTTTGACAATGAACTCATTTGTTCTTAGTCCATACTATTAAATCTTTCAAGCAATTGTCTATTAAAAGGATAAACAGCCACAGGAACATATCCCTGTCTAACACCCTTCTGGTTGCTAAACCAGTCTGAGTAAGCCCCATTTATCCTGACACAAGCACTGGAACCTTCATAAAGTAATTTCAGTGCTCGTATCAGCATGCTGTTTACCCCATATACAGACAATGTGCACCACAATTCATTCCTCACCACTCTGTCATAGGCCTTTTTCAAATACACAAAAACGCAATAGACCTTATGGCTATGTGCCAAATATTTTTTGGTTATGCTACCTAAGGAAATAATCTGATCCTTGCATCACATTCCACTCTTAAATCCTGCTTGTACATCCCAAATTTTCTCTTCAGTTTTATTCATCACTCTTTTAATCTGTATTTTTGCATACAGTTGTTAGACGACGCTCAGTAAGCTAATGCCACGGTAGTTTTTACAGTCTTGCTGTGACCCTTTTCCTTTATATAACGGAACGATAACGGCATTGCACCAGTCATCAGGCACTTTGCTGCTTCTCCAACTAAGGTTCAAAAGGCAGTAAAGTTGACTAGGTACCACATCCTGTTCAGCTCTCAGCATTTCGATTCTATCAAACCTTGTAACTTTACCCAACTTCATACTATTCATTGCATCTACAAACTCTTTCATACTAATATTACTCTCATCCCCACTCCCAGTTTGACTCCTAACAGGGTTTAACTCTTGCATATCTTTCCTGAATAAATATTAAAAATATTCCTTCCACCCCTTTAGAACACATTCTTCATTATTAGATAGTAGATATTAGGATACTTTAAAAAGGGATGTGTAAGATTATATGATGTTTTATAATATATATCTTAATATTATGTATCTCATACTATTTGTCTTATGATTTGTTGGTTTAATTTAAATGAATGTAACATATATAAATAAATATTTATATATTTAAAATTGCTTTTTCAGGTTATCCGCTATGTATCATGGAATGAGTTTGTGTACAACATGTTGGCAAAGGGTGAAGTCGAGCAATTAATTGTTCGTCCGGATATAGAAGTGGTCACAATTATTCTTTATGAAGGAGCTGTAATTAAAGGAAAACGGGTAATATAACTCTTCATTATTTACATTTATTTTATGGATCTGAATATTATCATTGCTGTTTTGAATTATCTAATAGTATGTATGTGGTTATATTGACAATAGATGTAATTTACTTTTTAGGCAACCCATCGTGTGTATCATATGAATATAGGAGATATTCATCGTTTTGAGGAGAAACTTCGTGGAACTGAAAAGAGTTTAGGTGTCAAAGAAGGTGAATACAGATAATTAACCTTTCTTCATTTTCGAGGTCAAATTCTTTATTATTGATGTGCCATCACCGCAATACCTTTGTTGTGTTCATCATTATTTCTTTCTATACAGTCCATACATAACCTACCTCATCTCAACTTACCGCAGATTTGCTGTAGGTAATGCCAACAGACATTAAGCCCACCTTTTGTATACCTTATTATAAGGTTTTACAATAAAAATAAAAAAAAAACATCTATTTACTGTTATTTTAAATATTGTTTATCTTTTAAACACTGATGTATTTTTGTACATTTGATGATACTAGGTGTACGTGTCATATATGATAGGAATGGTGGTGTAGCTGCCAAAATTATTACAACTCTGCTCATTGGAGCCTTATTGATCTCTCTATTGTACTCCAGCAAAAATATGAGGATGAATATAAATCTTGGAGGATTTGTAAGTATATTTTTTAAGTAATTTATATTTGGGGAGTGGAAGTTACTCGCGTCCGTAAGACTTACCATCTTCTCTTAGACCCACCCTACATGTGCCCCCCGGGTGGTGCAAACGAGTAACAGGGCCTTGCCCAACGTCGACCAACAAGCGGCGGTAAATAGCTTGTCATCAGGCCTCAGCAGACCTTGGCGGATTAAATAACCCCAAAAAGAGTGACGGTAGTACCTTGGGAAAGTGCTGCTGAAATATCTCCCAAACCCCTTTTAAATTATGGAAAAGTCTAATATGGAATGCGATGTCGTGCGATCCGGCTAACCCCCGGCCCTCTCTGATATCCGGGCCAGAGAGTGTGAAATTGGCTACCGAAGACTACGTAGATGTGCGTGACCAGGCATCTACGTCAGTGATGGCTAATGGAAAACGTTTTGTTCAACGAGCCTTTCATCCGAGTTTATTTATAAGTAGATAACGAAGTCAGTCCCTTGGGAGTAAACCCCAGCCTGCAACTACCAACACAACTTCCTCTATAATAGAACAGAAACGCCAGGCACCAACCACTATCGACAACACACCCTGTCCCCCCGAATGGCAGAGAGTACCAACAACTAGGGGCAGCAAGCGAAAGAAATTATCGCAATTATTGGGTCCCACTCTATATCTCATATACACTGTAGACCTTCAACAGATAGCACATTAACCGCTACATTCGCCGATGACACTGCTGCACTCTCTAACCATGAGAATCCCAATGTGTCGTCCCTGGTGCTACAGAATCACTTAAACTAAATACATAAGTGGATGGAGATGTGGCTAGTCAAGACAAATCAGTGCATGTCACATTTGGTTTGCGAAAGGATAAGTGCCCCCCAATTAAATTCAGAAACGATGTTTTGCCCCACCAAGATTCTGCAAAATATCTAGGCATACATCTTGACAGGAAGCAAAGGTGGATCACTCATATTAAAAAGAAACGGGACGAATTAAATATGCGGCTTCGATACCTAAACTGGCTGATAGGTAGAAGATCTCACGTCACCATGGAAAACAAACTACTCATATATAAAACTATCATCAAGCCAGTTTGGACATACGGCCTTGAGTTATGGGGATCAGCAAAGAACTCAAATGTGGAGATCATACAAAGATTCCAGAACAAAGCACTGAGAATAATAACAAACGCACCCCTGTTTATCAAAACGAGTGAACTGCACGAATAGACAAAAATGAGAACTGTGAAGGAAGAAATTGAACACAGAGCAAAATCCTACAAAGCCCGTATAAAAGCTCATACTAATCCTCTTGCAACAGCATTATATAAACCAATAAATGTCAGAAGACTCAAGCGGCAACACATCTGGGATCTTGTTGATTAACAAGTCCTAACTCAATATGAGACGGCTTCCTCGCTGGAGGAACAGTGCTCTCCTGCCAATGAACTTCTACAACATACCTGTTAAGGGCTTGCTAAGCCGATCGCAGGATTAAAGAAGAAAAAAAAAGAAAAGTTATTTATATCAATGCTTTAATTAATACTTATAGTTGCATATAAAAGGTGGTATAGGGTCCAAAGAATAAACTTATTAAAGTGAAAACTGTTCTTGGGCTCTACTCAAGTTCCATGAGAAAATTATAAATTAAATGCATGATCTATATCACAAATGTCTTATGGTGTTATGCCATGGATCAAAACTTTTTTTTTAAAACCTAATTTGTCATTATTTTCTTTCTTGCGCTACTTAGCTATAGGATTAATCATTTGATGTCTTCTCTTTTGTTGTAACATTTGTTATAATCTAATGATTTATTTATAATAATTTTAGAGCCAGTTAAGCCGAGCAAAGTTTACCCTTGTGGATTCCATGAGTGGTCAAGGTAAAGGTGTGAAATTCGATGACGTGGCTGGTCTCAGGGAAGCCAAAATCGAGGTCATGGAGTTTATTGATTACCTCAAAAGGCCTGAACACTATAAGAGTTTAGGTGCAAAGGTAATAATTATTAATCTTAATTACTTAATAGATTGACACTTATTATTACAACCACATAATTGAGTTAGTGTGAATGATGGCTTCTTATTTACTAAAATAATTAATTATAAGATTGTAAAATTAATTTAGTTTGTTAACTAATCTTTAGATGTAATAGTTTTGCTTGTTCTCTCGGTTTCCTTCTCTTTCTCATCATCATTAGATCAACCTCTAAATATTAAAAGAGTTAATAGTAATAAAGATGTTATTATAAAGGTGGTATTAGCCTTAACATATTTTTTGTTTTATAGGTGCCTAAAGGTGCGCTCCTATTGGGTCCACCAGGTTGCGGCAAAACACTTTTAGCCAAAGCTGTGGCCACTGAGGCTAATGTGCCGTTCCTGTCTATGAATGGTTCAGAATTCATTGAAATGATTGGTGGCCTCGGTGCAGCTAGAGTAAGGTAATGAGATTTATATTATATTATATAATATTATGGTTTTGCCATTTAATTAATGGTATCAACATAAGATTAAGTAACAGCTTGAACTGGATAAATATGAATAGCTTATGCTGTCTCCATTTTCAGTTTGAACTAAAATATTTTAATTGTCTATTAATTGTTTTGGTTTGTTTTTTCAGAGACCTCTTCAAAGAAGCGGCTTCCAGAGCTCCATGTATCATTTATATAGACGAGATGGATGCGGTTGGTCGAGCGAGATCGTCGGGATCATCTTCTTGGGGCCCAGGTGGTGGAGAGGTTGAACAGACTCTCAACCAGCTCCTTGTGGAAATGGATGGTATGCAGAGTAGAGATGGAGTAGTGGTGTTAGCATCCACAAATCGTGCTGACGTTCTTGACAAGGTAAAAAGAGTTCCAACTGTAAATAAGTGCTGAGTATTGAGTATATAATTATTTTTTTTTACTTAGGCTCTGCTCCGACCTGGGCGCTTCGATCGACATATTCTCATCGACTTGCCCACGTTGCAAGAGCGCGAAGAAATTTTTGAGCGACATTGCAAGAACATCGTTTTAGAGAAATTACCACCTTACTTCATTAAACGGTAATTTAAAATTTACATTTGCCTTACAGTTGCTTATGTGAGAATTTTTAGTATACATTAATCCAAATTAAAAGCCCTTGCATTGCATTGCATTGCATTTTGTGGAAGTTGGCCTGGAGTCCTAACAGTGGAAAAATTAAAAGGGCTGTTTATCATTATATCTAAATATTATTACAGTTATATTTAAAAGGAACATTTTGACTTGTTACTGTGCTCATTGCCCTCAATTTGTGATATTAAATATTGAAACACAGTGAGGTTTGCATACTATCCAAGGGCAATAGGAATTAAAATTGTGGTTATAGTAATTAATTTATAATATTAAGTATGTGTGTCTATATATATGTGTTTTAGTATATGTATATTTGTGTATTATATATTGTATTTATTTGAGGCACCTACCTCATTATCTCTGCATTACCTAAGGTACACTGGAAGATAGTGCTAATGGCATTAAGTCCGCCTTTACACGAGGTGTATAAAGTTAAATAAATAAATGTTTATCGATTGTATAAACAACTATAGATTGGCGTACCTGACTCCTGGGTTCAGTGGCGCGGACATAGCTAATGTGTGTAACGAGGCAGCGCTTCACGCCGCCACTCACAAACAGAGCATCGTTAAGGCGGCCGATCTACAATATGCCATCGAAAAAGTAGTCGGTAAGGGTTTGATTTCTTTAACAACTTCCCATTTCTAATAATCACAGCTTCCAAATTTCACGTATTAGATATCATTTATAAAACTAATTTTGTTAATCAGGTGGAACGGAAAAACGTAGTCACGCTATGTCGCCGGTGGAGAAGAAAATAGTAGCGTATCACGAATCTGGACACGCACTGGTCGGCTGGCTGCTGGAGCACACAGACGCATTGTTAAAGGTGACCATCGTGCCGCGGACCAACATGGCTCTGGGTTTCGCACAGTACACCGGATCAGATCAGAAATTATACTCAAAGGAAGAGGTAATTTTTTTTATTGAACATAGCGATGAAACACGCGAAATATTTACGCAGTGATAAATGAGATGCCCCTCATAACAACGTGGCGCTAGTAAGATGGTATACATACATACATACATACATACATACATACATATATATCACGCCTCGTTCCCAGTGGGGTAGGCAGAGACCTGTAAAATACTTTATACACTGTAAAATAATGTACTAAAGACGAAAATATAATGAATTCTACTCGTGGACGAGACTACTAGGTCACTTTTCTATACGGCAATAAAGCAAAATTTAAAACGTTTATAAAATAAGGTTTCGTTACTTCATAGATTTGCCCAGAAATAGATATTTATAACAAGTAAAAGGCCAGTTGTATCAAGATGCAATAAAGCTTATGATACAGTACAGAGTACAGACGCTTGAGTCAGTTAAGTATTATTATAAAACTGTTACATCCATAAAAAGTTATCCTTTGTGTTTGTGTTCAATATTTACATATTATGAAAAAAAAAAATACATCATCTCTGAGCGATATTCAGTGAGTTCATAATAACATGTTGTCTTCCATTTATTTAAAAATACAGATTGCTATAATAATATATTTTTATAACTAAAAAAATTATAATTTAATAACAAAAAATTTCTTTTCGTCGCGATTAATCATGATGCTATAATTTATTAAACTTTTAAATCAGATCGTTCTTTTTTCTTATCTTAAATAATTATCGTTTTTTTTTAATTTATTCAGTTAGCTCCTTCCAATTTTTCCATAGAGCCTATTCTTCTTCATTAATCGTCTTACTCCATTGATTCACTTGGCGCGAATCAATTGTCAGTTTAGATATGACAATGACAGGTACGTCAGGCGAATACGTGAATGTAAACAATGAAGCTTTTTGTTTAATTTAGTATATTTATTTCACGTATTATTACATATAGTTTATTGTTTTTTATTCATGTATCCTGCGAGCTTCAGCTATGCCAAATCTTACGTTTGTCCGTGCGCGATTTGTGTTGAGAATGGCTTGGTTTCATTTGCGTTTTCACAGATAACCCTTGCAATAAAAATAGTTTCAGATATATAATATATTGCGTAAACTACAGTGTAGTTGTGTTTGTAATTAGTTATTCGACCGCATGTGCATGGCGCTGGGTGGACGGGCGGCGGAGGCTATCACCTTTAACTCAGTCACCAGCGGCGCTCAAAATGACCTCGAAAAGGTCACTAAGATCGCTTATGCACAGGTAAGTTCTGTTAATTCGTTATAAATTAATATATTATGCTAGAAATAGAATTGAGCCATTGACAATGAATTATTTTTAGGACCTCACAATTTTTTTAATTACAATACAACTTGGTTAACACTATGTACATTATTTTTATCTGTTTTTGTTACTAATATAATATAAATATAATTCCACAGGTGAGAGTTTATGGTATGTCACCAACAGTGGGCCTAGTATCATTCCCTGACAAAGAGCGCGGTAAGAGTCCATTCAGCAACAAACTTAAGAATCTGATTGATCTGGAAGCCCGCAAGCTGATTGCTAACGCTTACTACCGCACTGAGGAAATTTTGAAGACAAATGAAGATAAACTTGTGAATGTAAGCATAAATAATAATCACTTACATTATCTTCTTAAGTAAAATAAGAGGTTGGATAAAAACAACTTAAATGATTGTTATTTATACTAATTTTGCAGTTAGCTGAGGAACTTCTGAAGAAGGAAACGTTGAATTTTGAAGATGTCAAGGCGATTCTTGGTCCTCCTCCATATCCGAGAAAGAAGTTTATAGATCCAGTTGAGTTTGAGAATAGTCTGAAAAATATGGAGCAGGCTGCTATGCCTCAGGAAAGCAGCAATGTAGGCGCTCCATCAGCGAAGCCTGAGACCAACCCAGGAATTGACCAGCTTACTTAAACTAAGCATTTGCAGATTTTAAACACTTAAATTATACATATTAGAACTATCTTTATAATACAGTTAACATACAATATTTATTTAAAAAGGAGGTAATATTCACAATAATTATAAGTAATAAGTATATTAATGTGAATAAATGCACACTGCATTAATGCCCTCGGGAATTGTCCCGAAGATCTCGAATGACAAATCACTGGCCTCAATCACTGACAAGCGCTGATTTGGAATGATTGGTGTCAAGTTATTTTGCAGAAGTCCTATGTCAGTAGTGAATGTATATTGGCTTATGATGGTGAGAATAATTTTTAAAAATTGTATAATGAATTCACTGTTGGTAGGTTCCAGTGCAGCTTCTAATTCTGCCGCGAAACAGGAATGTGGCAACATTACCGTATTTCGGTTTGAAGGGTGCTGTAGCTAGTTTAATTACGACTCAATGCGACACACGAAGACGTGCACAATGTGGCGCAGTGTATAACATCCTAACAATCGCCACGTTGTTATGATTCGACGCTTGTCTCGTCGCTGTTTTTTTTTTTAAAAAAAAATTATCAAAATTATAAAATTTTATAGTTCTATTTTTATTGGCGTTATGTAATATTAATAAAAATTAAGGCCATATTAATGTACTGATACGTTACCGATGTCACCCGTGGAGGTGTGGTAACGGATTCGTTGACAACCTAACATATCTATCTGTTACTATGACAATTATGTAGTGAATAGCGTTATCGAAATAAATGTGAATACTTCATTCGTTGATCGTTTTTTTTTTTCCCTCACTACGAATGTATAACGCCATACACTGAATACAAAATAGATTTCTTCTAACTGTACCCAGGTAAAAGCTTTACACGGTGTTGAGTGAAAACGAGGTCATGGATGCTGAAGGGTGTTCGCCCAGAATACTCTGGCTGTTACATATGTGGACAGACGCAATACGCTGATGCTGTTAGCGTTTTCGTTGATAACACTGGCGCTCCTCATTCATCCACTATCTTGAATAAATAAAGTGCCGTGCACACTATTCCTTACCTGTTATGCACAAGGCAGAGAGACGCGCAGGCAATTCTCTAGGCTGTAGGGTTATTTACACAACTATACACACGTCTGTTAGTAATTTAATTAGCTCGGCGCTTTTCAAATAGACCGCAAGCCTTTAGACAAGTCTCGTTGCTGCAGTGATTCCACTAGCTACGTCCATTAAACCGGAATACTAATGTTTGCACACCGCTGTTTGTCGGCAGAAACAGGAGATACGGTGGTACCTACCGAGACGGTATCAGGCAATAGAGTTCTACTAGCGAGATAAATATTAAAGCGATCCTGATTAACATATATTAATGAGATATATTTTGTTCAATAGAAACTAATTCTTTTTTCGCTCTTGTAATATTGACTATCATGTGAAAATAATAGCAATCTTGAAGATTAAGAAACCAAAAAAAAACAAGTTTATTTTCATGATCAATTTTATTTATGATCTACGAAGTTCAGAAATACGAACGAACACTGATCGTAAAGGTGTACACGAACAATAAGAATTTAAACATTATACAATACTAAATAGATACATCTTGTATAGTTTGAGAGTAAAATAGTTCTTCAATTCGCGACAGGAAACTGCATGAACGTAATTTATCCGTATACCGCTGTCTTCCATTTTAATTCTCCATCACGAACTGTAATAGGACCCTAATACCAAAAGACAGTTACAGCTGATACGTCGTAAAAATATAAATTCGAAGATTTGATACATTTGTAGAAGTAGACTAAAAAAATAAATGCATCCAAATAGTAGAAAAAAAAAAGTCGAAACTTCTTTTTTTTTTACAGATATTGGTTGGCACATCACAGTATATTTATTATGCCAACAGAAACCTGTCAATAGCGGAAACAGAACTAAAAAGATTCTGCAATATTAATAAGATGTTAATTACTACATTTTTTTTTTTTCATAACATTACAACATTTAAGAGATTTACTTATGTTTGTAGACATTAAGCACGATCATTGTTTATATGGAAAATTTAACTTTCTACTGCGTTACTTTAAGAAGTTATGGTGTTTAGATGGTTGCCGGGAAATCTATTAGTACACAGGTTCTTAAACTTTCTACTGATGAAATATTTTGTAGCTTAGGTAGCATTAAAGCGATCTGAAGAAAATAGGATATACATTGCAAATTTAACACTCAGTTGTCTTTAATGTAAATTATGTTTACGGGAAATCCAGTTAATTTTCCGGATGCGGTTTAGGAATCTACGGGTTAACATTTACGTTACTTATACTAGAACAGCAAAAATTGTAAAGTACTTAATTACGACACTAAGAAATGGAATAAATACACTTTCATGAGTGTTATTTAAAAGACAGTTGTTTTGTTTGATATGATAAAACAGATCTATATAGTATTCATGCGAACCATCGAACCTATCAAGCATTATTTCACTTATCTATATGTACGGGACAACATTTAGATTTTAATTAATAATCAGAAACATTACATCTCAATATCTGGCAACAATGTTGGCATAATTATCAAGCGATCTTCATAGATGTTAAGATGTGAAGTCACACCTCGTTATATTAGGAAATATATCCGTTTAGAAATTTGAGCATAATAATGTCGAGTCCTACAATACAACACATTACAATACATCAATAAAGGAAACAATATCGGTCACAATTCTATAAACTACTAATACAAGGAATATCAATTGTATAATTAGACGACTACTGTAAATACACCAATCACTACGTTGTATAATAACTACGTCACAGAGAAAATATTGTATCATAGACGAGATCCAGAAGTACGCCATCTTACAAGTGTTGAAGAATATTATTTTTTTGCCAATTATCATTTTGAACAATAATTCATGATCCTATCTCCTCCATGGTCTTGGCTCACAATAGAACAATGTTCTAGTAATACGAGTTTTGAATAGAGATCGTAATTTTATTTACGAATTTGATATGTTTACATATCCATACATTGAAGAACGTTTAAAAAAGTTTATATCGTTCATTCATTAGTCTAATTATTTATTTACCCAAAGTACCAAGGCCATTTATAACGTTTCAACAACCCTGTATCCATCACATCACCAACGCGAAACATTTTTTTTTCTTTGTTAATTTAATGTTATATCCGTCACGGGATCCACACCGTGAGCTTGTAGATAGCGTACTCGGCAGAATGGTGAAAAGTATTCATTCTCGCTGCCTAAACAATTACTCGATAACAGTAAACTATTTACTACTCACATTGCAGACATCAAATCGCGACTAATGCGTACAACTGGTACGGCTTACTAACATTTAATACTGGAAATACATATTACATCAACATCAATTTCGTCAACCGTCAGATTTCGTCAACTATCACTTAAATTTATGACTACATAACACATAAATACTAAGTTACTAACTATGAGACTCCAACCCTTTAACTTAAGTTATTACACTTTAATAAATAAAAACAACACGAGCGGTTCTATATGACGAAACAGTTTCAAATAAAATTTTTCTATATACGACAAATGTCACTCTAATAATAACAAAAGTACAAATCAGATTTCACGTCAAATCATTACATAAAATAAAATCGGATTTTTATTAAAAAAAAAAAAAAAAATAGTTATTAAATAAATTTGTACCATAAAGTTTGAATTAACTTAGAATGATGTCATATTAATTAAACAGCTAAATGTTTATCATAGACAGGTAATACAACAGGTATCGTATCGTTAACACTTATTTTATCATCATTTAAACTAGACGGTCTACATCTATCCGTTATTTTAGTGCTCGCACGATATACACTAACAACGTCTGACTTTTCACGAATCGGCCAAATACTTCATAGGTTTTTTTTCTAATCCGAAATCTTATCACAATTCAATCAAATCTTTAATACATACATCGCAACTGTCGGCTCCACTATAAAGTACTTTTCTCTTCACGATTCAGCTTACACCGCAAGACTACTAATCACTGAGTTTTTAAATAGTTTTTTTTTTTAATCAAACACTTTCACTTCCAATTAGTCATCTCATCAAGATCGCAATACTTTAAATCGTAAAGAGCGCAGAGTTTTCTCGAGTGTCTTATTTCACTACATCTTTTTATGCACTATGCAAAACTTGCTCTCGATGTACGCATTGGCCAATAACGCGGTACCCCATTCTCTTCACATAAACCATCATAATACGTTCGCCATTGACTCAAGTCAGCGTTAACTCAATCTCAGCACTTCCCATTGCCATACAATGACCGTATTAAGCAAACACATAATTCTCATAAAGAGGATTAAGTTAATAAGCGATCTACTATATGTTTACCTACAATATTCTTCTTTGGCTTATTATTTTAGTGTACACATTTATTATTATTTATTTATATCCTAAGACTATCTTCTAATACACATCGGGCAAAATAAATGGGAGATTTGGTGGGAATTGTGCTTTCTATTTAGCGAAAATCAGACAACACCGAAGCACACAATGAAAATCCGAAGCGATCGACGTAAGTTGTGAGAATATTTGAGCAATTTATTTACTCTCTGGTTTCTTCGTCTTCTTCTCATCGGGATGAGATTCCTAGAAAAATTACATCTATCACTAAAACAAATGTAACAGAATGATATTGTCAATCAATAAATAAACGGATAAACATCGACGCTCCACGTAAACAATACTTAATGGAAACAAAGTGGAAACGGATGAGATGGATCGGTTGGAATATTTAAACTTCTACACAACTATTAAACATATTTGAACACCAAATAACATGCACTAATATGAAATTTCACTACATTACTATAAATGAATAACTATTGATATAGAAATAACTGTGCGCGATTGTATATAGATCGAATTGTAACTAATGAGCTTTGGTTTCCACAAACTTGGAAAGTTTTGTTAGAAGACCTTAAACAGTTTCTATTCATATGAACTCGTACATAACATCACAGCTTTTTATATACCAATAACAGAATGAGTCTGATGTTATTTTAAAAACTAAGGAAAAAAAATAAAAAAGCCGTTCACAGCGATCTTAACCTGTCATCACCTCAACGGGCAAGGAGCTGCGCCGTGGGAAGGTCCTTTCCTGTACATTTTGTTTAGCCTTTGCGAACCAGAGCTGGCAAGCAACCATGGCGCTATGTTTTTTGCGGCGACCGGTGCCTTGGGCTAATCTTTGTAGTTCAGAAGGTTCCTCAGGGGCAGGGGCAGGGGCAGGGGTCGGGGCAGAGCCTCGGCGACGGCTCCAGCCGTCCTTGCCTGTTAATGTACGTCGGATAATCTGTGGTATGGCCGCTGCTACGTTCAGAATTTTCTTCTCCTTTGGTACTGTTTAACAAAAGAAGTAATGAAATAATGAACAATACAATATATGGAAATGTGAACATATAATAAAATGAAACAGTTTACAGTTACGAAGTTTTTGAGTTCATTTCTGATAATAATAATAAATGTTTTATAGGATTGTACTTTATAACAAATAACAACAAATTGTAAAATGTTTCCACTCACCTTTCACAACATTTTCAGTCGGCGTCGACTTCCCGCGGGATAGGAACAAATCGTCGGTGTCCAGGGAGCCCAGTTTAACGTTAGTGAGATTGTCTCGTAGTTGGCTACCAACACCCGTTGATTCACGCCACTCACTTGCGCTGTGAATAAGCTCAATACTCTCTTTCTCAATATTCGCGCAGGCTTCGTCAGCTTCAGCGGTATCGCTTTTCTTAAAAATGCTGAACTTTGTCTCCCTCATGCTTTGGAGTCGTTGCAAGAAATCTGATCTTATTAATGGAGAAGAGCTTAAAGCGTCCTCATTGCAGGTGTACATTGAGCGTGAGGTTAGTGAACATTCACGTACCGCAGTTTCCAAGGGCGGGAAAGTATGTTGACGGATCAATTTCCAATTTCCGCCTTCCTTGATGACAGTATTCATTCTCGTCGCTTGAACGGGCGTAGTGATGGAAGCTATTGATGAATCAGGTAGGAGTTTTTCAGTGCTCAACACTTTGTCGATAGTACAACCTGATAAATCACAGTGTTCTTGGATGCCGAGTTCTGAATGTAAAGAATATTCGCTGCCAAGTTGACTGGAGGTTCTGGAGTCTTGATATAATTCGAAACTTGGCGAAGTGCTGGTTTTCTCACGACTCTTTGACTCTGTCTGTGTCTGAGTGTCTTGGCAAACATTATGTGGCACTGAGAAACGCCTCAGATGTTCTGTAAAGCTCTTTTTGATAGGATTCAATGAGTTTCGACGTCTCGGCAAAAGAAATTCTGAACTATTAGAGATGACTGTGTCAGAGGAGTTATCCACATCATCATCGCCTAAGTCAGCGACCGCTACTACTGCCCGTGGTTCTTGTGCCATCTCTTTTATCACCATTGTCTCCCATTTACTCTGATTGAAACGCAAGTTCTCTAACATTTGCGTTGAGAGATTGCTCTGAAGAAATTTGTGCCATTCGGATATTAGTGGAGTGACTACAAATTTAAAGAACCCTGCAAAATTGAAATCTCAATTTACAATTTGTATATTGATGATTTAAAGAAACAGTTGAAAGAGACTTTTCTAAAATATAAACAAAAGGCAAAAGTTATTGCTGAGTATTAGCTGTCATATTAGCTTTCCTATACCTTCAGGCATAATTAATAAATACGAATCACACTCCTGAAATAAAATAAAATATGAACAATCTTCAAACCAAATACATATTGATGTTTCCATTTCAAGAGCTTTTGATTAAAAACGTTGTCGATTTCAAAATACATTTGGAGCATATGTAATGAATACATTCACCAATTAAGCGCTTACAGTGAAATTGTTTTCAAACACATAACACTGCTACATCTATTTTAATGTTAATAATATATACATTTTTTTTAATATTAGTAAAGTTCTAATCTTTTATGGGTCCTAAACCTTAAAGGTCATAAAATATAAAACAGGAATATATCAATATCGATGAGTTTAGTACCTGTCTGTATTTTAGGGATGGATGTGTTGTCCCTATCGCACATCGCTGACACGGGCAAATTTAGTTTCCGTTCATGATCGCCCTGCCTGAAGAACTCTTCGCAAACCTTGTGGGTCCACTTCTTGCTGATCTCCCATGGCCGACAAGGATTAGAGATGTCCGCACATTTGAGCGCAATTTGAAGCACCTGATGTCGGTGATCTTCCTTGCTCAAGTCCAATGTGTTTGTGTCAAGGCGAACCTATAAATAACGTTCAATGCAATAATCCTTTGATTTAAATAATAGTTACGAGCGATGATACGTTAAACATGAAGTTGTATTTAATAGGTAAAAAAATTACATAGCTCCCTTATTGGCCTGACAACTAATATGTCAAAGGGAGTATCAACGCTATTTGATGACTTAATGGTAAAGCGAAGCATCAGTTCAGTACAGGATCGACTTAATTTTACAGGTGAAGGTATGAATAACGTCCGTTTCAGATTATACATAAGTTAGTCGGCAGCCAACGACGGATTTATGACGTGTGCGTTAATCTCGCCTCAGCCATAAACTAGATTGCTGCGAGATCTGACCGTGTTTTTCTATGTACACAACCCAGTTTCCCGTACGTACGGATTAGATCTCCGAAAATGCGTCATTAGGACAGTGGCACACTGCAGCTATACAATGCTAATATCATATAACTTATGTTCATTCCTTTAATGATTAATAGTCAAAAATAATCTCCCGTTTTCCATAACTATATACAAATATGCTCTTCCTTTAATTATGATTAGTATGTTGTGTATACTATTGAAAAAACAAGATTTATTTACTGGAAGAAAAAAACGCCGCATGGACCTGGTGTGTTTACGACCTTAATATGTAGAGATGATGAATAAACCTAGAAATTCTAAATCCTTACGAGCAAAAACGTTATCAGCGAAGACCGCGGAGATTCACCCGTATCTGGGCTGGCCAAGTCGGCTGGTCGGTGGGATACATGCAATGTTAATCTACTTTAATACGGCACACGGTTCGTTCTTGACTTTTTTTTTTATTAGATGAAGAGTTGAGAAGAACGTTAACGCCATGGAATATAGTACTAGATAGAAAGTAACAGCATCACTTCGTGCCTACCTTTCCTGGAGACAAAATGTTAAATCTCCTACCTGGACGATTTAACAGAGACCTACACCAGTCGATTAAGATTGTAATTGTAAAGATCACCTATTAATCCTTCTGATACATCATCATCAACCAATAGTAGCACCAGGAATGGTCTTTTAATAGTAATCTATTACTACCATTGGTGGTAGGTATACATTGCCGGTGACCGTCTACTTGGGGACCACCGTAGCCTCTATTTCTGTTGACAAACAGTGGTGTTCAAAAATTTATATGTTGCGTTCCGGTTTGAAGAGTGTTGCACTATTGAAATAATATCGATGGGGGTATCGAGGTCTCAGACGACGACCACAATAATGAGGCTGTGGATACCATCAGGTGAACTTCTCGTGGCTTGTTTAGATTTCAATGTCGCTATATATCATAATAAAGCTTCCATTAACAAATTTGTTTAAACATTTTGCAATTTTTATATTGCATTTATAATATTGCTACTTTTCTGTTATAGCAATAGCAATAGGTCTCTGTCGCCAGAGACTTGCAGGTAGGAACCAGTGCATCGCCTTTTCCTACTGGCAAACAGTAGTATGCAAATGGGAGCACAATGAGGTGTAGTTATATATCATCTTAACTAGTGGCACGTTGTTATGGGCAGGCGTGTCCCTTACCATCAAGTGCACGTCCCACTCGTCTCGTCGTTTAATTGAATAAAAAAAAAGTTATAAAGACAAATTTGGGAAATGCGCCCACCTTACTATTTTCTTTAATATAGCCGCAACTTTTTTTCTTTAGATAATTCGAGATACTATAATAGAGTGGCAGTGTATTGTATATTGAAAGTTCAACGCTCCGCGGGCATTGTATTTGTTACAGTAGGTTTCGTGCATTTACTGTACATACTTGGACTCATGCCGAGTTATTATGCTTATTCTCATAGGGGTAGCCAGAACTCAGCGAACACGTGCCAACAGGTTAATGCTTTTATTACAAAAAAATATACATACACAAACAGATGATTGATTTACAATGTACTGACGATGAACGTCACATATGAATATAAAGTGAAACAAAATATACAAATCTGTTCTTATTAATCATTGAACACATTGTTGAACAATGAAATAAATAAGCGTGCGATCTGTTCAGTTTGTACAAGGTATAATTTGTATTTCACAAGAGATCTTCCGTAGATTGATGTTTTTGTAATGATTTCATCTAATATCCAAATATGGATAATTACAAATTAAACATTATTAATATTAATGCGTGTACAATTGACAACGAAAAGCGTAGATCGTTACCCACACCGGTGTGTTCCCTAAGCGATCCCGGAGAACTTTCTAATGCACTGAAAAAGACCACGGAGGGGATTATAGCAGGTGGGTGAAGAGTGTTTTTAAAAGATTTCCAGATACAAAAAAAAATTTGATAAGGAGATCATAATGGTGTAAGAGATTCCGCACAACAACTCACGGGACCCAAGCTAAGCTCCCCTACTCGTGGTGCCCGCTACTAATCGATAAACGAGGCTCTGGCCCATATCCCCCCATATGAACCCCTACAGTTGACATTTATTAGCTGATGAAAATGATAAAGAAGATCATAGTCAAATGATGCCTTATTCTCCATAGATTAATTACATCGTACATTAGTCAATGCATATGCAAACATAATAAATTCGCAACTTGACTTAACTTTCTTTTGACAATAATATTTACTTAGAGTTAACATTTGATATCTTTTAATTGGTATTAAAGAGCAATTTCATTGAATTGTCGAAACTATATTCTAGAAGAATGTAACTGGATATATATCACGAAGCATTATGAGACAAATGGGAGGATTGAGAAACGTTGGCATCTCGATTGCACACTTTCAGCGCGATGAGGGGTTAATTCCGTGAAATATTTAAAAGGGAAATGAGTTAGCTTATCCTCCATTTCCTCATGTTGGTAAAGTAAACTAACAGTACATTTAATACCGGTCAAATCACGATTTGAACAAAATTCATTGGAATACTGCATATTCATTGGAGCATTGCATTTCTTTTGAAATTTATTCTGCTTTCATATATAACGGTTGCAGTTCCTGTTAATTTTCGACAAAATTTAATTTTCAATCATCTGAAATGAACGTAATTCGCGCATACATTATAAACGTGTGCGTATATCGCTACAAAACTGACGAGTGCTCTACTATGGTATATATATGAGTGCTTTGTTGTTTTAACTTACGTTTTTATTTCAATTAAGATCACTAGGTAGAAATACTGTATTGAAACTCCTTTGTCTCGATAATGAAGAATTCTTTTAATCCTATCGATGTATGTTGTATGTTAACGGTGAGTTTAAAATAAGCATCCCAGTTAATGCCTCCATTTACGGAACTCGAGGGAGAGCCGGCTAGACTAGTAATAATTAATTTATTTGTTTCCTAACAGATCGATGTGTTATAAGTGCCATTCACGCTCCGCCATAGAGCCTTCCAACAATAAGATCATTGGCGTTTTGTTATAATTTGCATTGAAACTTTGAATCTATCAATTTGATTATAACGTTTTAGTTTGTAACGTGTTTGTTTGAAAATTATAAATATATGTTTATAATGGAGAATATTTTATTTTTTATTTTCATCTAAAATATTCATTGCCGTACTTATAATTAAGTTATGTTGGGCGGACTTATTGCCCATCGGCATTCTCTATCAAATTATCAAGAGAGGAGAATGTACAGTATAATTATTAATAGTATGTATATATATATATAGAGTAATTTACATGTCAAATAATAATGTTAGTTTTCTTGTTTTAAATATCGTTACTATTAAATTAATGTAGTCAATGAAAGTTTGTAATATACACATACATTAGTAAAGTCTTTTCGCTTTATTAATTGAAGAAAAAAAAAAACATTGATAATTTGAAATTATTAAAAATCTCATTTTTAAAAAGACAATAAAAAATATATACTATAAATTGTATAAAGATCATGCGATTGTTATTCATCGCGCGGAAACTGAATGTGGCACTTCCGCACTACAACTACAGCTACAACTAAGCGAACGCTGAGTTATTACATATATATTTAAGGTACATATTATCGATTAAGTATTGATAGCAACAGTCTTCGTACATTATGTACTCGCGGCACGCGGCACGCGGCGTACCATTTTGCGCTTGCGCGCGTCAGTGCAGTGCAGTGATAGTGCTGTGAATTAGTGTATCAGAACGCGAAAACTCTGCCGGAGCCTGGTTCCGGCACTGTAAGTAGCTTTTTTCTTTAATCGCCTCAGAGGCGAGGTTATTAGATAGAGTCTGTCGCATTAGGCGACGGCTAGGTCCCCTGCTCAAATAGCCACACAACCCCCCGCCGCACGGCGGGGCGGCTACACACAAAATGGCGTCCGTGCAAACGGACGCCTTAATGGCACAATTTGCGTGCTTTGCACGCAAACAGTTCCCAGAAGTCTGGGAACAATTCTCCAAGTCGGCCTCTGCCCTTCCCGCGCGCTTTGACACGGACAGCCCGGCCTCTCCGGACCCGACCCCCGCGTCTCGAGCGCACAACAAGGCGAGGGCCCCCATGGCGGGGCCTTCCAAGCCCGAGCTGCCCGCCTCCTCCGAATCCGACTCGGAGGGCTCCGCTAGCGGCAGCGAAATGGAGGTGGACCGTCCACTCTCCAAGACCACCGACGAAGAGGGCTTCACCCTCTACGTCAAGAAGCGCAAACGCGCTTCTAAGCGGCCCTCCGAGTCAAACTCGGACCGCTCCTCGCCGACCAGCACGCCGGCAAAGAAGGCTGCGCCTCTCGCGCAACCCCCCAGCACTTCGGCCCCGCCCGAAAAACGCGGCCCGAAGCCGCCTCCCCCGATTGTCCTCCAGGACAAGAGCAAGTGGAACGATGTTTCCAGGTGGTTCGCGGACCACAAAATCGCATGCCCCAAAGCGCAGAACACCGCGCAGGGCATCCGCATCAACCTCCAAACGGTTGACGACTTCCGGGCTGCCACCAGGCACCTGCGGAACGCCGGACTCGGCTTCCACACCTTCGCTCTCCCCGAGGAGAAGCACCTACGCGTTGTCATACGCGGAATCCCAACGGAGATCGACATCTCCGAGGTCGTCGACGACCTAAAAAAGCAAAATTTCCCAGTGCTGGAAGCCCGTCGCATGACTAGCATGCGAACAAAGGCCGCACTCCCACTCATCCTGACAAGTCTCGAACTCTCTCCGGAGGGTAAAGAGATTTTCGGAATCACCCGCCTGTGCAACCTCACCAGCGTGAGGGTAGAGGTCCCGCACAAAAAAGGCATCATCGGCCAATGCCACCGATGCCAACTTTACGGGCACTCAGCCCGTAATTGCTTCGCCCGCCCGAGGTGCGTCAAATGCACCGGGGACCACGGGACGAAAGAATGCTCCCGCACCACGGAAGCGACAAACCCACCGAGCTGTGTCCTTTGCAAAACCGAGGGACACCCCGCGAATTATCGCGGGTGCACCAAAGCCCCGCGTAGGCAACCCGGGGCCGCACAACGGCGCACCACCGCCCCCACAAAGGCTGCACCGCAGCCATCTGTCTCGTCCAGGCCACCGCCCGCACAGCCGGCCGTTCCGCCGGCGGTGTCGGCGTGGAGCAAACCGCTCCTTAAGCCAAAAGCCGCCGAGGCTCCAAAAGCCGCCCCTTTGTCGGGGCCGCCGAAACCACAGGCTGCTCCCAGCCAAACAGCTCCGCCTTCGGAGCTACAGAACATTCTCGCCTACATCTCAAAGGTGAGCATCAAAAATATTCTTCTCTTAGGAGAAAAATTGCGAGCCGCGAAAAGCTCGCATGATAGGTTGAAGGCCTGCATCGAGCACGCCGACACTCTCGCCGCACTCGAAGAACCCTTCGTTTAGCCGCAGCCCAGGACTCTGTCCGAGACCTTTGGTGTTCCATCTCACTCAACCGTTATGGAAATACACCGGATCTTAGGAAGAGTTAAACCCCGCTCGCTGACTGTCGCGTACTTCAACGCGAACGGCATCCGCTCTCAAAAGGAGGAAATAAGCCTTTTCCTTAGGAACCATGACGTCGACGTCATGCTCATTCAGGAAACATTCCTCAAACCGTTTCATCGCGATCCGAAAATCGCGAACTACCATATTATCCGCCACGACAGGCTGACCGCCCCAGGAGGCGGCACTCTCATCTACTTCAAGCGGGCCCTGCATTGCATACCGCTTGTTAGTCCAACCCTCGCCAAAATAGAAGTCTCGGCGTGTAAAATCTCCCTCACCGGTCATCAACCGATCGTCCTAGCATCCGTCTATCTGTCCCCGACAAAAGAAATGCGGGAAACAGACATAAGAACCCTTCTCGACCTAGGGCCGGCTGTCATCGTCGCCGGCGATCTAAACAGCAGGCATAGCACCTGGGACCCGATCATGTCAAACCGAAATGGTATAATCCTCTCCAAGCTCGCGGATAAACTCAAGTTTAACATTGTAGCTCCGCAAACCCCGACTCGATACCCTACCGTCGCGTTTCACAACCCATCCACACTAGACATTGCGTTATTCAATAACGTAACCGTCCCACTGCATTCGATCGAGACCATAGACGATCTCAGATCTGACCACCGCCCGGTTCTTATGAAGCTGGGCCGGCCCGCTGGTGAGGTCCCTCTGACCAAAACCATCGTCAACTGGCGCAGCCTCGAGGTCAAACTCAAGGCCGCGAACCCCCAGCACCTAGACGGAATCCCTGATACGATCGACTCGCTCGGCGCTGCAAACCGAGCGATCGACTCGTTAACGCATCATATCGCCACAGCCGTCGAGGAAGCGTCGCGAACGGTGCCCGAGTCGGACTACCTTCTCGGGTCCTTCCCGGCGGACATTCGTCGGTTGATAAGAGCGAAAAACGCCACAATGAGACTCTATACACGATACAGATCCGAGGAGCTCAGGATAAAACTGCGCCGCCTCCAAAGGCTGGTAAAAGAGCGCATATCCGAACTCAGATCCGACAGATGGGACAATCTGCTTTGCGACTTGGAGCCTTCGAGCGCCAACTTTTGGCGTCTGGCCCGCAGTCTCAAAGCGGAGAACATGGCCCGCATGCCTCCCCTCGTAATGAGCGATGGTTCCTCCCTTGCGTTGGAGGATGCCGAAAAAGCAGACTGTCTCGCCGACAGTCTAGAGAGCCAATGCACTCCCTCTACCGCACCAGTGGACCCCGATCACCTCAAGTTGGTCGAGGACGAGGTGCGTCGCAGGGCAGCCCTCCCACCAGAAGGTCCCCCTCTAAAACCGGTTTCCCCCGGTGAGGTCGTTGACATCATAAAGAGGCTGAAAACCAGATCAGCCCCGGGATCCGACAACATCTCCAACAGAGTTGTGAAAAGTCTCCCGCCCCCGATCGTCGGTCTGCTAGTGGCCATATTCAACGCCCTGCTAGCCGACTGTTCCTTCCCAGACGCCTGGAAAGAGGCCGTAGTGATAGGTATTCCGAAGCCCGGAAAGCCGAGGAACCTACCCAACAGCTACCGCCCGATCAGCCTACTGAACACCTTGGGCAAACTTTACGAGCGCATCATTCTAGAGCGTCTGCGCCATTTCACCGCAGAGAACAATCTCCTCCCCGACGAACAGTTCGGATTCAGGAGCAACCACTCTTGCGTCCATCAAGTGCACCGACTGACCGAGCACATTTTGGCCGGTCTCGAGCACAGACAAACGATCGACACCTGCGCCGTCCTATTCGACGTCGCGAAGGCGTTCGACAAAGTCTGGCACGAAGGCTTGATATTCAAGCTTTACTCTCACAAAGTGCCAGACCGTCTAGTCACCGTCATTCGAGACTACCTCTCGAATCGCTCCTTCCGCTTTCGCGTCGAGCACGCTCTCTCCTCGCCCCGGCAGATTAAAGCCGGCGTCCCTCAAGGCTCTTGCCTCTCTCCGCTACTCTTCTCGCTCTACACGAGCGACATACCCAGAGATCCCTTTGTCAAGATGGCCCTTTTCGCGGACGACACCGCTCTTTATCACTCCGGCAGAGCCCCGGGTCTTATAACGATGCGCCTGCAGAACGCGACCACACGCCTAGGCGAGTGGTTCCGGACGTGGCGAATCGACGTAAACCCGGAGAAAAGTGAAGCCATTCACTTCACCCACCGAAAGTCATCTACCCTTCTCAAGAAGGCGACAAAAAGCGGCCATAAACTCGGCCAGATCTCCCTTTTCGGCCAGTCCATCCCATGGAGGAACTCGGTCAAATATCTCGGCGTCACGCTCGACGCCAGACTCAATTTTATCGCCCACATTCGCGAGGCGAGAAAGAAAGCGGCCCAAGTACTGGGCAAGCTATACCCCCTGCTGTGTAAGAAGAGCAAGCTCTCTCTCAGACACAAGCTCCACCTTTACAAGGTATGCGTAAGACCTGTAATGTCTTACGCAAGCGTTGTCTTCGCCCATTCGTCCGAAGACCGTCTCAAACCTCTCCAGACTCTCCAGAACCGTTTCACCCGCATCGCGACTGGTGCCGAATGGTACCAGCGCAACGTGGACATCCACAGCGACCTTAAACTCCCAACAATCAAGGAGCACTTCAGAGAGTGCTCCGTGACCTACTTCGCCAAGGCGGCAACTCACCCCAACCCTCTGGTGGCCAGCGCGGCCAACTACGAGCTACCTCCGAATCCCAGGACGAGAAAGCGCAGACCGCGGCACGCGCTTATTCCGACATCCCAAGGGGTCCCGCAAACCACACACACGCCCACAGTCACCGACAACACCGACGTCACCACACACACTTCGGACACTACCAACACGCTCCGAATATCATCATCACGCCGCCCTCGCTTCAGAACGCGGCGCCGCAGCTACTCACACACCGCGTACACTAAGTACACCCGCGATCGTGGGCGGTCCTCACCGCCCAGAAATTCCGATACAGGCGAAGGTAGTCAGGGAACGGGCCCGCGCCCGGCCTCGACGACCGAGTAGAATCGCCAGATAAAGCACTACAAGAACCAGACACATACAATCATCCGCCAGACGGCTACATCCCGCGTAGCGCATTTTAGTTTTTAAGAAACTTCAGGCCGTGGATCCGGGTCCACGAGCCCAGTGTCAGATGAGCTGTAAGAGCCGCTGTGGCTTCCAGCCCGCTCATAACAAGAATATAGACGCGGCGTACGTTGCGAATCAAGTTGCGAAAGCGAAGAGTTATCTCCATTATGTAGCGTGTGAATGAACTCCTCACGGCCCGGTGGCACACCGGCGAACGCTTTAAAGCGATTACACATTGGATACACAACTCACCACTAACTCCACGTTAAACTCATTAAAACCCTCAAAGTATCTTTAATTATTTTCTATCCAATACACATATAACAAATTGTTCTTTGTCTACAACTTCACCATATTAGACGTATCGTAACAATATCATTGATAAAGATACGGTTGTATACTATGACGTGAGAGACCACGAATTAAGTCATGATGCACATATAGTCTGAACGAAATTTGAATAAGGTACTGACAGGTCAGCTACTTTGAAGCAGCTGAGATGATGACTGACAGATGTTGGGAAATAAAAAAAAAATTAAAGTTTTGTTCTACTTGTATAAAGTGAACAAAATATGACGCTCATGAAAGTGGAGGAAGCGAGAGAGGTGTGCCAGGATCGTAGCAAGTGGAGAGAGGTGGTCCCTGCCTACCCCACTGGGAACGAGGCGTGATATATATGTATGTATGTATAAAGTGGTCACAAAGAAAAAGCATACTGTAATTACTAAAAAAAAACTATTTAAAGTTTACTTATTTAAACATTTTAGTGTGTCATAACATTGAGAATTATAAAGTTTACCAGATTATTTACATTTCGTATTTCAGACGTTCCACTTACAGATCTCATTCCTGATAACCCTGACCTCCAGAACGAGATGCCTTTTTAACGTATCTCGAAGTGATATTGGTAGATTTGGAAAATCGTCAATCAAAATCAAATTATCCTTCACAAATTGTGAATTTGTTTCTGGTATATAACTGTGTCCAGCATTGGACCTCTATTGGCTGATGATGATACAACTGTGTATTATAAATTTTCTTTGTGTGTCGCTCCTAACTAACAAAACTCTTCATTTTAAACGTCTAATATCACCGCTAATAAATTAATATTAGTCACACTGTGCCACCAACTTTATCAGCGGCATATTTAAGGTTTGAATTTTTTTTTGCATTTCATTCTATTCTTTAGCAATCATTCGATATTTTCTCACTTGCTCTTGTCTGCATAAAATCTATCTTTTCGAAATTAACCTCAGATGGAGAGTCATTTTGAGATACATCGTTATTGTATATGACAAAAATATCTTGTATTAGTGTGTTCGGAAGCATTGTTAACTGTCTCGATTAATGCTTGAAGCTCTTCTTCAGTTCTAAGTTCATCAGTATCCTTGGTTAAAGAAGAGGTTTTCCAGCCAAGTTTTGACTAGATATTGCTATAGAATACTTGATGATTTCATGAAATGCTCTGTTTTTTATAGCTTTCACAAAAAGTAACCCTTCGGACCTTTTAAAAGTGTGACTGCTTTCCAACCAAGAACAGCTTATTTTAAATAAACTGACATTAAGTTCGAAGCTGATGTTCAGCTGCAGCTTGAATTTAGGTATGCCTAGGTTTTCCGCGTATAATTTTCAGATTCGGCTATTATGCATACGTTTCCCCAAATATTTATACTAAATTCACGAACGTTGTAACTTTGCAGTAACTCTAGGTTCTCAAAATATTCTACACATTTGATGTTTAGGGCATAAAATTATATGAACTCCGTCAGGACGTCTTGATAGACAAATATGAACTTATAGTCGTTTGTCTGTTTGCAACTGTATGTCAAGTAGGTCCACCTGGTGTCTGGAGTTCATCTCTGGAAAGACCATTGGCCGAACATCTAATTTTATATTTGGTACCTTTAAGATAAGTTTTTTAGCGTTGCCCACTTTCATTAATTCGTATTCACATTCTTAACATATCATCGTATCTTTCTTTTATCAGAGCACCACTGCTTGCTTTCTTAGTGTCCATAATATTAACTAATTAGGTATTAAAACGGGCAAGTTTACTAGCAGTTATTTATTATTTTATAAAATACAAGAGGGTTACGAAGAAACGTCTTCATGCAACGAAATGAGAAGTACTACTGAAAATCACTTGTTAGTGGAGGTCAAGCAGTTGTGCAAATTGAACGATTTTCTGGAAAGTTAGTATCTTTTATTATATTCACTCATATTTGGAAAATATGCAAACAAACTTGTGAATTTGATAGATTTAATAAAGACTATCATAAATACCAAATTTATTGGGTATTATGCATAATTGCAGATTAGTACGAATTATAATCAAGGATCTAATCACATGTACCGAAACATATACATTATATGTAATTGATGAAGATAAATTAAAAAATACTATTAGACAAAGAGAGAGATTAAAATGAAAATGGATGACGATAAGATTGCAATTGTAGCTAAAAGCAATCGTCTCTGGATTCTGATCACGTTAGGATGTTGCACCTAGGTGAGTGCACTTGATTGCACCGTTAGATTACTGCAATAAAAACAATTTTTACAAGGTTCAAACATGTTGACGTAACAAGTGTTAGCTTTACAGAACAAATCCAGTGGGATTTATTGCAACAACCAAAATAAACATACATTGTCAATAAAAAGGTTTACGTTAAAATTTAGTTTCGGTTCGCGTAAACAACATTGTAAACAAGGGTACGAATGAATGGTCTCTGCGATCAGACATTAACAACTATATTTGTTTACGCGAATACAGTTTATCAATTTATGGCCTTTAAATGAATACATACATTTATTGTTCCAAAGTATAAAATTGTTTTGTTTTTATTCGTTATACATAATAAATATTGTTTAATTGAAAATCGAGTAAAACGTATATTATACTTTTACCGGTGGTAGGTCTGTTGCCACAGCCCTGCAGTCGCGGGCTAGTAAGAATAGGACTAAGGTAAACCCTGCCTGTGGTAGAACGCGACTAGAAGGGTCTAGAAGTTTCGCGTGCCTTAAGAGTGCGTGAATCAGTGTATGTCTCAGCGATGGTGCCTAGGAGGGTTAGACCCCTCCTCAGAGATTTATTAACACAAATTGTAGTGGGGCACCGGCGCGTTCTTTAAGAGATACCGGAACCTCTCCGAATGCACCGATGCAGACTACCGAAGGGGTTTCAATGAGTAAGAATCTTATATAATCCTGACTCCCCCCCCCCTCCAAGGAGGATATCTTTCGTAGATTTACCCACCGAAACCAAAAAAAAGATGTTGCCCTTGCCAAACACTGCTTAGGCAAAGTATCACCGCAGCACCTATTACTGCCGCCAAACGGTACTGTTCAAACATTACTGTTTGAGGTTTGAAGAGCGTTGTAGCTATTGTAATTACCGGGGTAACGAGACTCAAGATCTTAAGACTTAGGCGATGAGTGCAGAGAGGTGCAGTACACGTCATCCTAACCAGCGCCACGGTGATATACGCAGGCGTATCACTTACCATCTGGTGAACGTCCTGCTTGTCTCGTCGTTTGATTGAATTTTTTTTTTATGTATCAATAGTTAGAAGCTATTGGCTCGTTAATAAAATGCTTGATGCTCTGGCAGTTAAATTTAACTAAATATTTTTATCCGTGCACATTCTCATGAACCGACAGATATTTACTGATTCATCACAAAAACATATGTTGCTTGTTTATTAAGGTAATGTAACTATTTTTAATTATTAAATATTTGAGGCTTTATGACATCACTGAAAATACTTTCGTCTAATCAAGGTAGTAGACAAAAATAAAAAGATTTACTGTGAAAGAAGGTATCCCTGTTATTAAAATAAAGCTTCTGTGACAGTGCAAATTAGATTTTATGAAACGAAAAAGTGTAACGAAAAAGGCACAACTATATATGTTTTATAGGATTTAACCCTGTGAGAGAATGACTTGAAATGCGTTTTGTATGTAGTTTTTTTATCCGTCGTCCTCTCTACTCTATTGCTGTACATGGGCTCCTACAAAGAGAAACCCGGATGTTGTAAAAATATGGATGTGTATTCCTACAAATATTTTTTATATATCGCCGATATAATCGATACATTTTCATTTTCACTAAACTATCGCTTTTAGTGCTTCAATTAATCTCTTTCCCACTCTATTTCGATATTTCTTACTTCAATCAATATAAATATTGTATTCATCTAATTCTGTAACAATTTAATCAGAATGTAAACTTTCACTTGTAGCGCTTGTGAACTCTCTGTCCTTTTCTTATTCATGTAGATTAAATACGTATACTAATGAAACAATGGATTTTACCTAAAAAAAATCGTTCGGCAGGTGAACAGGGCAATTAATATCGCCCACTTTCGTTTCGAAGTGTGTGTGGCGCGGTGTCTTGTCGTTTGGCCTGTGTGTATGTTGCACAATGCGTTTTAAATATTTCGTCTGTCGCGGAGTACGACTCGTGAGGTGGACGGGGCCGTCTCGTGACCGTGTCGTAACAGGTGGCACGTAAGCTTGTCACTTTTGTACAGCGTACAACACGGTTACCGGTCGCTTTATACCAGTCAAACGTTTGTCATACTCTCGCTCATACGTCAGAGTTGTAAACATGAGCTTGATGACCATCTAAATCGTGTAAGTCCGTCCATAAAATCAGGTTGTTTTAATTATTACCTATATGTTTGTTACTTCTATCTTATATGCATAATAAATACTTGTAGTCGATATCTCGAAACTGTACAAGCAAGATGAGGATATGTTGTAACATTTTTATGTCTTATAATTAACCTATATAGTCATTATAAATCACGTTTAATTACCTAAAAAAATTTTTACGCAACTTAATAATTACATTGTGGTTAGCCCCTAAGGGAACAAAATTGTGAGGTGTTATATATTTTATACTTGACATGACCACAAAAGAGGTGGTTTCTTCTGGTATTACACTTATTACGGAGGCTTTCAAAAATATGCTCCATTAATTAGCTTGAGTATGTAATATATTACTTATATAGGTATTATTGTATATATAAAGCCAATATGCAAGTCCCGTGCGTACCGGTGAAAAAAAAATTTTGAGATTGTTAACAAATGAGAAATACAAACTTAATGTAAATATGACGATACGCGATTTCGCATAGTTTTCCTTTATAGTAAAATGTATCACGTTGACTGCCAGCTAGATCTAGGTCTAAAGTAGTTTCAGCTCTGTATCATCAGGCTATTAAGAATAAGAGTAAGGTGTTTCCTGCCTGTCATTCAACTCGACTAAAAGGGTCCCCGGGTTCGTGAACGTTGCGGGTGGGGGCCCCTCAAAACTCAATAAGCGAGTCGTAGCACAGCGTCGGTTCTAAGAAGCGTTTTGCCCTTCCGTTGGATGTTTTAGCCAGACTGCAAGGGGGAACCGGTGCGTTCCGTAGGAGATCCTGGAGCTCCTAACAAATTAACGAAGACCACCTAACCTAAAACTTAACCTTGTCTTCCCCGAAGAAGCAATGTACCTTTTAAGAAAATTTCCCCTGCGATAAAAAAAGGTCTTAAGTAGTTTAGGTAATTACTTAGATATTAAATCAATTGTCCCATGCTCATTCTGTATACATATGTCCATGAAGTTAAAAAGCTTTACTTAGACTTTACTAGTTACTAATATTAGTTCTATTTTTTGTTTATAAGGACCCCAAAAACTTATATAAAACAAAAGAAGGACCAATATAAATATTTTAAAATGCCGATTATTTCTCTAAAAGGAAACTACTTACTGTATAAATATTGAACTTTAAATCTGGACGAACTAAGTTAGTTTTCATTATAGCAACTAATTCACAGTTTCTTTACTAACAAGTGCAGAATTAGTTAAGTAAAGAGAACGCTCCATCTACTTGTGGTGAGAACGGCAGCTCTTTATGACAAACTATGTTTTCCCTGTTGAAGTAGTGTAAGTCCTGACTTACACTACTTGCTTGCAATGAGACGTGAATTGGGAGCAACATTGTAAAATTACTGAAGACGGATTTTGTAACTTGTTGTCGCCGACAGTCGCACAATGTAGCGTACTCGTACAAAAGATAAGAGGTCAGCCTCAATGAAAGATTCTCGCTGGATTTGTGTCAAGACGCAGTTATAACTCTTATAAGGCGAAGTTTAGAACTTGGAGTAACGTTCATACTACTCACTGACTTAGTTCATTCTGATCGTTTTGTATTTCTAAGTAAATTATTTTCCAACGTTCTCATTTAATACAATATAAGAACTATTATACCCGAATACCGCAAATAACAATGTATTGATGTTTCAATTATTTAGAATTTGACTTTTATAACATATAAAAACAACTTTCCTGAAGTAAAGCATCAATTGTCTAAACATATATGTCAGACTAATTGTTCATAACGGATACAGCGCCTGAAAAAATGCGATGTAATAATTACAAATCATAAAAATTTCACCAAATACTTTCATTTCTCATTCACTCATTTTTTTTTGTATCATAAGTTCACTACTAGTAAATTATGGGAATGTTAAAATTTCACGTAAATCACTGTTTGTAAAAACATATTTGTACAAGTACATCACCGATACAAACATGTTTGAAACGGTATACATTCATAAACATCTGAATGAAACTGGTTGCCAGAGTTACAGCTATTGTAGCGTTTCTAATATGTTATTTATAAGTAATAATATAGTGGAGCGTTTAAGTGTTTTACATGTTGTTCTGTTCAACAAACAATGGTGGGGTACGTCGCTGTCACGTGGTACACACCGAAATAGCCTCTATTGTTTGCGAGTAAAGAGCATTATGCTATCCTTGAATTTGAAAAATAGTAAACGGACAAGCGTGGCTCAATGTACGTAAATAATAGACAATACAGAGAAACAATTCGTACGGCTCAAGGTCTTCGCGGCTTGTAATGAATTGATTTCTCAGGTCTTAACCGTGTCGCTTTACAGTAATTCCTGTGTATGTTCAACGTGCGTAGGACTGAACGCCGCTAAGATCTTAGCCAGAGGCCTGTGGCTACCAGTGGACCCTCAGGCCGTGGATCCGGGTCCACGAGCCCAGTGTCAGATGAGCTGTAAGAGCCGCTGTGGCTTGCAGCCCGATCTACATCAAGAATATAGGGTACCAGTGGACGTCTACCGCCTGATGATGACATTTAATATCATCATCATCAGCCGATAGACGTCCGCTGCTGAATAACGTCTCCTCCACATCGATCGATCCCGTGCTGCCTGCATCTAATTTATATTTAATACTATTTCCTGCCACCGCACCGTAGTAATTCTATGTCGAACATGTATAATGGTATGTCGAAACATCATCTATGTAAGAGGATATTTGAAACAGTTTAAGTTTCATATTAATATTGTAAGAACGAAGTAATTGTAAACCAGGAAGTCGATAGCTGTCTGTGTAAACTTATTATCTAAAACCTTAGTGTTCATAACTAACTCAAAACTTTCCAGTTAAATTAAACTTCGTCGGTATTTATGTTGCCGATGTTGGCATGTTAGCTCGCTGGCCAAACGGTTAGAGCGTGCGGCTTTCATTCCGAAGGTCGCGGGTTCGAATCTCGACATGTACCGATGACAATATTTAAGTTATGTACATTTGTGAACTTTAGTTACAACAGCGAGATACAAACGGCGAAGGAAAACATCGTGGAGAAACCCGCACACTGCAATCATCTTTGTGTGTGTGTGCGTGTGGTGGTCCCAGTAAAGTGGCAACAGGCTCGTCCCCTGTTACATGGGACCTAATCTGACCACATCTGGCGAAAAGTGGGTGTTTATTCGCCTGTGCCTACTCTTGGGAAAAAAGGCTCGATAATAAAAAAAAATATATGTTAGGTTAAATTTTTTTCGCGGAACCAAAATATTATTTTCTCATTAAAACTAGTTTCCGTTATACCTTTCAATTACAGCTGCATGCCAGTGAAAATATAAACGTTTATTACAAAATAATACAATTGTTTACCAATTATCTGTTAGAATAACGATAAACATACATTTTTTAATTTGATTTTATTGTATACGAGGACGTTGAAACGTTCATGTGAATTAAGCTGTTGTATAGATATTTGTGTGACACATTCATTATCTATGAAATTACGTACGGACTTGTTTATGATTAAATCCACGGGACAATACCTTCGTGCAACAACAGCGGCTGTCTACGGGCAAAATATTAATTGCAGCTTTGATTTGAGCTTTAAATTTTAATTATATATATTTCATTAGCACAATGACACAATGGAAACATTAATATTTGCATTGTAATATTGAGAAAATCATCTGGATCAATTTTGGAGCGGCATGACAATGCTGTTGCCGGGTGTTATGTTGTCGGTACTCTTACTAGCCACAGCACACTGTCTACAGGTAGCCAGCTCTCTAGCTGGTTACCACCGTTGTTTTGAAAATCTGATACCTATAAAAAGTATCGATCTGTTATCAACACGTCAGCCATTCGCGGCGGACAAGGTTAACCGTCTTCGTATTTATTGTCATTTAATATGAATGAGTTAAGTTGAGGTCAGGCCAGCTGTGCATGAAAAAAAGTTCACAGCAATGATAGATATATCATATTTAACGTCACTAACCGACTTTTTAAAGTAATTTTTTTAACATTGACGATACCTTTGTAACACTACAAATTGCTTAAACTTAGGTGTTAAGTTTAATCATGATTACTACGAATGGTAAACGTTTTAGAATCACCGATACGAATTTTGACTTTTTTTTCTTTAGGGTTTGTACAACCATTTTTTAAAGATGAGATATATGAAGATAATATGTGGATGTGAAAATAAAATAAGGAGTTCATTGTAAGCTTTTAATCATAAGCTTCTTGTGTGAACGCTTTTATTAATACATTTAATCTAGAACTAAATAAATATATGAGTTGTTATGTTATGTTGTATTATATATTAACTCTTGTTTGAGTTAAATCAAGTTATTATAGAGAGTGTTGTGAGTTTTTAACCTATTATCTAATACATTTATAATTAAACATTTTGTACAATGACTTATGTATGAATACTAACCGAAACAGGGAAGGTTTTGACAGTAGAGAATTAATTTTGTAGCATGATGATAACTATAACATGATGATCCGAAAGCAAGTCCAATGATTTCACTAGCTACAGCGCTCTTCAAGCCGGAATTCAGTAATGTTTGCATATTACTATTTGGCGTCAGAAATAGCTACTGTGGTGTATACCTAGACGATCTCCGGCAACAGAGACCTACCAGTAAACTAAACTGTTAAAACAATTGTTGCAATTGTTTACAATAATTTTAGTCTACTATTGAAATAACAAATACAAGAGCAAACTAATTATGCAAATGGTTAATTTGAGTTTTAAGGTTGAAAAAACGTTTCAATATTAGAACTTATTTGTTAAGACTATATTATATATTTGTGACAGCCGTCTACGATTTTAAAACCTGGAAGTAGGTATCATTTAAAAAAGATAAATTCAGATTTATCATCACCGATCTGTATGTTAATATTTGCAAATAGTTACGGATGCCGATTATAATCTGACTCCTATTGTATCACATTGTCGATGGAGTCATCTGATATCAGAGTTCGCAACCGAGCAAAGTTCGTAAGAGGTTCAATCAACTTATGTTCAATTACAGCAGACTTCTATTTGTGTTCATTCAATACAAAAAAAAAAATTATTAACCTCTCTTGACACTCGATTCCACAATAACAAGATCGAAATTTTCTCTTGATTGAGCAGGATGTGCATCGTTTAAGACTATATCGATATCGCCCTTGAAACTTTCGTTTAAATTGGTATTAACTCACAAATGGATTCACAGCAGCTGAAACCACAGGCATTAATTGACCTCTGAGCAATGTTGAAGATGTGCGTATATAAGAGTGCGACGCCGTCTGGCTGTCTCGACGCACAAATAAGTAATCGTCTCAAAATTAAAGTGCATTGATAAACGTGAGCTTGTGTGCTTTCTCCGACACAAACATGCAGTTACTTGAACAGTCGTCTGTCGCGTGTGCCTGTTTTTGTTCATTTTTTATGAACAAAGGTTAAAAAGATTGGTTTTTTATTCACATCATTCATTGGCGTAATGGTTAGAGCGTGCGGCTTTCGTTCCGAAGGTCGCGGGTACGAATCTCGGCATGTACCGATGACTCAATATTTCAGTTGTGTATATTTGTGAACTTTAGTTACAACAGCGAAATACAAACGGTGAAGGAAAACATCGTGAGGAAACCCAAACACTGAAATCATCTTTGCGTGTGTGTGTGGTGACCCCAATAAAGTGGCAACGGGCTCGCCCACTGTCACATGGGACCAAATCTGACCACATCTGACGAAAGGTGGGTGTTTATTCACCTCCACCTACCCCTACCGGGAAAAAGGCGTGATAATATAAAAAAAATAATTCATTGGAACAATTTTTTTAAGCATAAACTTCAAATAATACCTATCTCGTTGAAATATTTAAAAGAGAACTAATATGTAAAAAAACTTGTTACTTTGTCGAACATAACTTTTAACCTTTTTTTTTTTTTGGTGTATCGTCAATTGCAGATTTGATACTAGTTTATCGCCTTTCAGTATTAAGTGTCGATGACACCTCTAATTGAACAGCTCTCGAGTGACTATTGTGAACAGATTAGTCAATTTATTTGATAGAGCTTAATAGACTGGCCTGGATGCAGTCGGTGCATAGTGCGGTGACTCGATGCAATGTCGCAAATAGCTCACACCTAAATGAAAATAGTTACAAATTGTGAAAATAAAAAAAAATATATGTGTCGTTGCCTACTATATTAAACGACACATTTAATAAAGATTAATATTACTCTCTGGAAATAAATGAAACCATGTTATGAGTTTCATATAAAGTGGTATTAAAACACGAGTGGGAGCTTAAAATACCTGGCACGGCAAGTGAGATGTTTTAATACCTGATGAAGAGTGTATACATTTTCATACACTACTTTATCAACACTTATATTATGGTTAATATAAAAGATAACGATAAACACAAAAATTGTTATAAGTTTAATAATTATTAATATTATGATTATTACAATTATTAAACACTCTGATTTGATTCGATTGATATATGAATACTGTCATATCAATGGAGAAACGTTTTAAATTATTGAAATATAGCACTACTCTTAATGCTGGTAGGTATCTGTTGGCTCGGACCGTCTAGGCAGTAAGCAAACATTACTCTGTTCCGGTACGAAGGACATCATAGCCAGTGAGGTTACATGGGTAACGAGACAATATTTTGTGTCTCAAGGCGTCGACCACAATGTTTTTTTATTTATTTATTATATCAAATTATCCCTGATATTATTATTCAGGGCTTTACATTATCCTATTATTTATAACATCTACACTACTATAGGCTATATACATTTTTTCTAACATACCGATAATTTTTTTTTGTATATCATATCTCTACTTATGCTATCTAATTATATAGTATTCACAAAATACTTAGAATATTATTGTGCATATATGCATAAAGTGACATTTATCCTTATTTCTATTATTTACTATCTTACATATATTTATGCAACAATTTATAATCTTCTAAATAATTAATATTTTACTATTTCCGGTAGACTGGCTGTATCTATTATTAAGCCTGTCTCCTGCTCAAAATCATACCTCAGGCATATCTATGTATAGGACACTCCGTCAGCAAATGAAGAACCGTTTCTTCCACGGCGGTGTATATTAATTTAATGTGCCACGTTATTATCGGCAGGCGTATCTTTCACCATGAGATGAAGATTTCGCTCGTTTCAACTTTACTTTTCTTTCGTACTTTATATATATAAGTTATTACAATTTTAAGATACGAATGTTAATAATGTTAAAACAAAGTTTGTAAGAACTTGTTATTGTCTCGTTGTTACATATATACCTAATATGAATCACAAATATAGTTTTTTATGTGAGAACTGTGCGCATTGGCCAAGGTAAACGGTGCTTGCTAAACGCAAGACGAAAAAGCGTTTTACGAGAATTAATACTGGACACCATAAACGTCATTTGGCATTGTTTTGCGGGTAATTACTAACCATGGCCACAGTTAATGTAGCCAAATCTATTTTGGAATCATAGTTGTGACTGCTGTTTATTTCTAACGCGTACTTACTACTTCTTTTGTATTTCGATAAATGTTAGCCTTGTCACCTTTTTCAGCGCGTTAACTGTCACTCTTGATGCACGTAAAGAAAACACATATAATATTGTCTAACATTACCCTATTTTTTCGATGTATAAATAAAAAAATTAGTTTCCTACGTACCTAGTAAATCGTTTAAGAAATTATGTATTTTCAATATGAATAATTAAAACGAGTTACTGTTATATTATACAAATATTTGGAAGATTCTAATACAATGAACGTCTGATTGTTAAAAATTATCGATATATATATAGGGTATAACAATTTACATACTGACGCTTTGCTGGCAGTAAAATCCTTACAATTCCCATTGGAGAAGTAATTTTGTAAAATGCATTCTTAGTTGACTTCTAAATGGCAGAAGCATTATCTGTACGAAAATTGTGAGTGTTTACGTCTAATTGTTTCTGAAACATTGTGATAAGTCAATGAATCTTTTGATATCTCATATGTATATATAGTTGTAAGTAGATTTACTTTTTTGATTGAATGAAGAATAATGAAAAGTTTAAAGTGAAATTTTTAAGCTTTTGATCGAAATAAGGTCGGTTGCATTTGAATTATATATATATATATATATATATATATAACCTTTTGTTACGGTAACTGCTACACGTTATAATTTTAAAGTGTGATTATCTTGGGACATACAAATACCAACAATCATCTTACGAACTGATGACATTTTTTTTTTTTTCAAGTTTTAACAAATTACTACTTATATAAGCAAGAGGCGTATTCTATTAGTGGGATAACTGTAGTTATTGTGCGGTATAGGGGCGACGCCGTGACGACTCCGCTACGACGCCGCGGCGGCGCGATCGCGGTACGTGCACTGCACGCTTAACAAGGGACGAGACTCCTCCCACCCTATTTATGGTGTATAGTTTATGACTAAATATAAACAATTCCACGTTAAAGCTCTATTTACAAAGAACCAGATCTTTACTGAGTATACATAAACTTTTAAAAACAATCAGTTTTCACGCCAATTGAACAGAATAGAAAAGTTTAAAGACGATCCAATGTGTTCAAAAGGTTGAAATATAAATGTACTAGTGGTAGGTCTCTGTTGTCGAAGATCGTTTAGGTAGGTATTGCAGGTGCATAACTGCAATACTCTATTCTCCTCGGGATCGGATGGAGAACAGATTCCGTTAAGAGAATGGGAAATACGGAAGTTCCAATTCCGGCAGCCCATGCTTGCAATGTGGAAGGAGCGATTAACCAATCATATAGGAGGTAGCAGGACTGTCGAAGCTCTATGTCCCCTCTCGGATGAGTGGATGGACAAGCGGAACGGGTCACTGATCTTCCGGCAGCTGCGGGTACCTCCCAGTCATGAAAGTTTTGGTAAGTACCTGTGACTCGGAGCCGACAACTGAATGTCATCATTGTGTGTGCGACGAAAATACTGCGTAACACATAATTAGATTTGCTCAGCATGGAATGCTCAGCGCCAAGACCTTGTCGCTGTTATGGGAGTTGACGTCACATTGCATGGTTTTGTTAAACATATGATCAATAGAGAAACTTTGTGGGATGCTGTAGAGGCCTTCTGCAAGAAAATAATGTCGCAGAGTAGGAGCGAGAGAAAAACACCCATCTCTCAATCCGTAGGCTGATACCTTGGCATCACAGAAAGATGTTTCACGCCGTCCAACCCCAAAACTGAAGCTATGGTGGCGGATTCGGGGGTAATCCGTTATCTAGAATGTTAGGCCTCGAGATGGCGCGCGCGGTACTCTGCCTATTACTGATATAAGGGGTGGAGAGTTCTAGTACCACCCCGAGACGCGGTCTCATTAAGGCCTCTTGTTGTCGGGATCAAGGTTATATGCGAAAGCGTTCCCGTGGTGCCGACTAATAGCATTGAGACGTACACTGTGGAGTTTTAGCCGGTAAGAGTGGAGCATTACCCCTGTGTTGCCCCCACAGCAGAAAGGTATCCAATGCAGGAAATCCCCACGAAAAAAAAAGTACTGCAGGTATAGGTTACCTACATACCGCAGCACCTATATCTGCCGTGAAACAGTAGTGAGCAAACTACTGTGTGTAAATTATAGTGTTACTGTTTGAAGGATGATCTAGCTAGTGTTATTAATGGGGCGACGAGACGCAACATCTTACGTCTCAGATGACGAACGCAACGTGGTGCAGTATATATCATCCTAATTAGCGCCACGTTGTTATGGGCAGACGTATTACTTATGACAAGGTGAATGTTCTGCTCGTGTCGTTGATGAATTGAATAAAAGAAAATTTAAATAGATTTATAGTATTTATTATAATATTGTAATCCCTGTTAATAACAACTTGCAAGTTTTCTCGAAGTTACTGTAGTAACGAGACTCGACATTTTGTCTCAAGGCGACGAGCAATGTGGTGCGATGTATAACATTCAAGTAGCGTATTGATATGGATAAACGTATCATTACTATCCTATTGTTCGTCTCGACTATATACATATTTTTTAACATATTTATATATTACTGAAACAGTGTAGGACGTACTTTAACGAATAAACATTTACTTTCTTTATAATACAGAAACGTTTTATTTTAATGCTTATTAATGACGAATCTGTTGAATTAAAAGTATCACTTTACGTATTTTACGTATTCTCTGTTAACGGAATTTCATAATAATCATTTCTCAATCTTCACTAAAAGTATAGTAGTATAGTATATTTAAGAACAGATCCAGAGAATTCCATTTTCATCGACAAATACCAATGGCGGATCAAACTATAAAATCTAATATATTAATGCGACCATTAACTAACCTGTAAGGTCGGAAGCCTATGCCAATGATGTTTAGCCGAGTTAAAAATAGCTCCATTCGGGAGCATCGCCACAGTAGTACACTTACAGAGGCGCCACGAGCGCTAAATATAAACGTAAAACAAACAATCACACCGAATTAGTTATTCAAACAATATTAAACTCAATCCCATTTGTGGCCTCGACGGAGATGATTTAATACTTAATAATCAGTTCTTTACCATAAGGTTTAAATAATAATAAAAAAACTTCTTTCTTAAATATAACCAAACGGTAAAAGAATATAAGCGAAGTTATAAACTATCATTTCAAAATACTAACATGTTTATTTTTTATTCGACGAAGTGACGAGACGAGCGAGATATTCACCTAGTGGTAAGTGAAACGCCTGTGTACGTCAACGTGTTACGATAATATATACAGCATCACGTTGTGCTCGTCGCCTTGAGACATAAGATGTTGTCTCATTACCCCAGTAATTACACTAACTACAGCACCCTTCAAAACGGAACGCAGAAATATTTGCATACAGTCTTTGGCGGCAGAAATATTCGCTGCGGTGGTATAGATAGATCTAGACAGCCTCAAGCAACAAAGAAAGAAAAAGTGAATTATGTACAAATACATTATATTAAACTCAAACAAAACAATTTGGAAATTTCTCAGAATCAGAACTAGACGTTAAGGGTTTTACGAATCCTATAAACCTCGTCTACTCTCATCAAAGGGATTTCTCGACTTTCTAAATGATGCTTACGATAGCTATTAAATAACGAACACGTTGATTGTCAACTGTACATTTTTTGGCAAATTATTGATTAAGATATTGTTTTATTACAGACAATAATAGTCAGTATTGTACCAATAATGTAACGTAATGGTGTAAGGGTTCTGCCCAACATCTTACGGAGTCTAAGTCAGGTTGACACCAGCACGCGGCGAACCCTGTTAAACAACAGACAAGGCCATAACCACCCACCAACCCGCAATGGGCCAGCGTCGTGGGGCTGACTCAATTCTCTCGCAATGAGGATTGATCAATGATCCTCGCGGGAAGCCTATTCCCAGCACTAGGCATTATCCGGCTGATAAAAAGAATTATGTATGTTATACAAGGTATATAAACGCACGTAGAAATAATAAAAACATTGTAGCTTAACTATATTTATACTAATATAGTAAATCTAAATTGTTATCAACGCAGAATAAATTTACAATAAATACTAAAAAAAATTTAACCTAAACATGTTGTAGACTATTGCCGCCAAACAGTAGTGTGCAAACATTACTGTTTTGCGATATGAGGGACGGTTGTAGCTTGAAATTTCTGGGTTGACGAGGCTAAACATCTTATGTCTCGAGCACTGTGCAATTTGTGTATATCACCTTAACTAGTGTGAAGTTAAGGGCAAGTGAATTACTTAGCACTGAACATCTTGGTCATCTTGTTTCATAGAATATAAACAAAATTGGTACAATATCATATTTGTCATTATCGAACTATGTTATTCATAGATTTAAGTTCGTATAATTTTTCTTTTATGTGCCGTATCGGTTTGTGTTTACGCAAAGTTCAGTTTTGGTATTAATTAAAATAAAAAAGTAAAAAACTATTGAAAGGTAAGATAGATCATCATCAGCTTTTCTCGATGCACTCCTGCATGTAGACCTTCCCCAATGTCTTCCGTTAGATACGGTCTTCAACAGTTCGCATCCACGCTAAGACACTAGACAAACAATGCAATACAAACAATTGCAGTTAAGTTTTATATTAAAGCTTGGATAGAAATTTTTATGAAGGCCTGAAATAGTCAAGAGTTTAATATCTACATCCAGAGACTTTCGCAGAAAGAAAAACCTCAGTTATTTTATAATAAAAGAATTTCTATTTCATAAAATGAAATTGCAAGCTAGGTTTTTATAATAAACTAGTTTATGTTTAAATCAATTGTGCCCTAGAACAAAGTTTGACCTCCTCTTACATCGCGAAGTAGTCCGTCTTGACCCATTGGTTTTTCACGATCGTTGGAATAGGTGTGTTGGACATTTCAAAGTTCACAACAACAAGCACTATCCAATCTTTAGCATGAACTTTTTTATATTGTTATATCTGAATATGTTTCATTTATACCGATTATGGTTGAGTACATTGATTAATCCGTATAGAATTTGAAGTGTATAAAACGTATGTGATAGGAAGTTAAAAAAATAAATAAATATAAAAAACCATCTCAACGGTCGATCCAATGCATTCAAGAATTAAAGTTCACAGACGTCATCACTCTCATCTCAACCAATGGATCTTCACTGTTGGACATTGGAGTTTCTTGTAATGTTCCACAAAAAATCTCATATTATAACCCATCATAATTGGTCTAGGTAGGTACCACTGTAACGGCTGTTACTGCCGCCAAACAGTAGTGTGTGAACGTTACTATGCTCCGGTTTGAAGGGCGTTGTAGCTTGTGTAATAACTAAGGAAACTAGACCCAGTATTTTATGTCTCAAGTCGACGGGCACAATGTAGCGCTGCGTATAACAGCGCAACGTTGCTATAGATATGCGTAACGCTTACTATCAGGTGAACGTCCATCGCATTTCGTCGCTTTCTTGATCAAAAAAAAGAATTTTTATATATGCTTCTAAGCTCCATCATGAGACTTCAATACTGCAACCGATATATATATATATATAGCTATAAAGCTTGTAAGCTCCTCGTCTCGTTCCAAGAACATAAATGAAACACGTGAAAGCTGCCGCTTTCATCTAATTTTGCAGGAGACGAAAATCCCTCAATGATTCACTGCTTCGTTATTTTTTTTAAATGATACTACGCTCGTGTGGCTGAAATAGACTAGCTAATACCTATTCTATGAATACGAGGGCCCATTTAAGCACTTTATTGTGTTTATTTAGCAGTTATTCTAATTACGAACATGTCATAACATTTGCCAATAACTCGTAACGATTTAAACATAATTAAATGTAGAGAGATGTAGGTCAAGATCTAATATCTATAAACAGTCTCACGATTTAAGTCACACGTTGGTTTTGATTTATAACGTTAAGAAATAAAGTATCGAGCAAAACAGTTAAAAGAAAAAGTGTTAAAATACCTAATTAGTTAATTAAACTTACAATTAACGCCTATCAATAAGTTCTTAGAATCATCTTGTTTTTACACTTCAGCGAACAGCAATGTATTTTCTTTTTTCTCCCTCCTTGTTAGGAAACTATCTGTATATTTTGCTTTATATTAGCTAGTGGAACTCACACCCTCGGGCCCCGAGTCCCACGCAGCTATACTCCTCAATAAGACTAACATTCATTACAACCGATAAATTAACCAACCGTAGTATTATTTTCAAACGATCTTATCAATATCATCGCAATTTCATTCCAAGCGTCGTGGTTGCGTATCCTTGAGTTATTCTTAGCTTAGCTTTAGATGGCAAAATATTATGCATGCAAGACTTCCGATCATTAATTGAACTCGAGGTTTACGCACATTACATTTGGCTTGCATACAGAAGCGATGAGACTGATTAATCAGTGCGCCAAACGCAAAGTCGACTTTAATAATTATTGTACAAACTTTAAATTGATTGCAATTTAGAGTCCAGATAGATCAGTTCGTGAGACGTTTTCTTGCGGTTTTGAAAGACGCGGATTCAGTCTCCACTAGGCTCGGCTTGGTGCGATTACAGCTTTTTTAGCCATCAATCCGCTCTTGGCGAGTGGTGAATATATTGCCTTGACTGTATACAGTCGACTATGTTGTACTATAGTACAACATAATCGGCGATTTGGTGAGAACCGCGGGAATCTACTGTATGCGAGCAACGTGGGACCGAACGACGTGAATATCTTTGGGGAGATCTATGTCCAGTAGATGAAGTCTATCGGCTGCTGTTGATATGCTGGCGTATGATGTATAGTATAAAAATATAATTCGGAAGCAACATGTGACTATTAGTTAAAATTAATTATTATGAATGTAAGCGGAAATACAAAAAAATATTCGAACGGAATAAGAGTTGAAAGGTTGCAGCGCGATATTGCAGGGAACTATAATAAAGAGGAAAATACAAAATACCCGACTCCAAAAAAAAAATAGGCACTCTAAAAAATATTTGTACCAGAAATTTTAAAAAAACTGAAACGCTCAGGAATGTATCGGAAAAAATTTTCGGACAACCTATTTTCAAGTTTATAACTATAGTATATAAACTCAAGTGTATCGAAATAAGTTTAACGGTTTTTTTGTGAACTATGTTTCATCACTATTGATATAAAGTTTATAATTATAGAATTATAATAAATGTAATGGTAATTGTCCAGCAGTGGACGTCCATCGGTTGAAATGATGATGACGATGTATGGTATTCAATACCTGTGTTTAATATGTTCATATTTCTAACTTTTTTTAAAAAAAAACTGGTGAAATAACAACTTTGTAGATCATTGCATATCTATAAAGCCACGTTGGTATTGTAAACATCTGTTACACTATATAGGGCGAGTACAAAGTTTTATTACTTTTCAACCATAAATTTAAAACATATACAGTTATGTTGTATTATCAAAACTTTCAATGTGTATTTAAAATTAGATTATAGCTTGTTTACTATTTATAATGTTTCATCATCATCATTTCATCCTGTTGTTATCTATAGTCGAACATAGGCCTCCCTAATAGATGATGTTATGATTTATAATGTACACGACGTTCCAAAGGTATGTTATTAGAAAACAGATTTAATACTGTACATGCAATAATTTCATAATTATTTCATGGAATAACATTTTACTCCACAAAACCGTTTACCTAGAAATGAATAATTCTCGCAAAACTTGCCTAAAGCATTCTGCAATACCACATGCGGTCTTCATTAGCTTCATTAGTATCATCAAACAAATGTTAAACCCTTTCTCACATGCATGTAATGGATTTAAATTTATTTATAGATGCTTGAAAAGTGCTATTACAAAGAGTGTTTGTAGCGGAAACAAACAGTGAACAGTGTAAACGTAACAGCCACATGTTGCTGCTGAAAAGTATGACCGTGCAGTTTCATTAATAGTGCCTTCAAAAAAGTGTACCCTTTAAACCTTTTGATAGTTCAAAATCCAAGGCCCACCCAACATGTCGAACCGGCAAAGCAAAGAGTTTTTTTTTGCTTTTGACGCTGGCGGAACAAATAGCTTGTAAAATATAAAAGCTTTCATAACTGCAACAAAGGGTTTGAAAGTGAATAAAAGCTCGCCGAAAAAAATACGTTTATAATATGAAAAAGAAACGATACGTGTGTAATGAAAAATGAGATAAAATTACATAGATTGAATATACTTTTCGCACTTTATATCAGACGTCCGAGATCATAGTACACAGCTAAATCACTTCAAAAACATTGAGGTTCTAAATAACTAATGCACTGGAGACGAAGTGTTAATTAGCGGATAAAGCTGTTTAAGCAAAAAATTTACCAAATATATTACAACAGCGTAAAGTTATTATTTAGGATGTATTGAAGAGGCTACATTTTTTCCACTTAAATTGGACAAAAATCTTTTAAGTAAATACGATAAAAAAAAACATCGACGAACCGCGGATCCATCAATTTGATTCCGAGATCAAATAGCAGTAAATGATGGAAGAGTCAACCTTTACCGGCTCTGAAGAAATTCAGTTTAGATCCTAGGGTATAACTACGGTTGAATACCTGGAGTCATGATAACAGAATCCCACTGTGCTAACCAAATAAGAATATTGCAGTAAGTGATAAAGGACAAATGAAGGTGTACGCTGAGAGCAAAGCTCCTTTTTCACCAGGACAATTTGCTGCCATTCGAGAAGCAGGATTGGAATTACTCGGACACCCACCACAGATCTAGCCCCCGGCGGCTTATATTTCTTCTCTGCTCAAATAACACCTCCAGGGAAAAAAATTGATAATAATAGCGATGTGATGAGGCCTCTGTAGAAACGTTGTGAGACTCTCGAGATAACAATTTTTTTTACGAAGGGTATTTTTTAGGTTTAGAAAAGAGATAGATCGTGTATCTTGAATGGAGATTATGTTAAAAGATATAAAATTTTGAAAATAACCTTCACATAATGCAATCATTTATTGATCACTACTTACACTTAAATATAGACGACGGAAGAGATTCAGATAGTTTACAATTCAATTGTCTGGATGCTAAAGTTTACAGAGTGTACAGCTGAGAAGTGTCAATTAAGATCACGATGCTGAACTTCATCGTGGCGGAAACACTAATTTGATTAGAGCGAATTTAGCATGGACTTAGATATTCCGTATCAGGAAGGCAATTCCCAAGATTAATCGATGCAGTATACATTTTATATTATACAGAAGTTGTATCCACATTTCGTTATAACACTGAATTACACTTATAATTCTTTAGTTCACCGATTTTTTTAACTTGAAAAATATGTTTTTTTTTTTCTAATGTAAATAACAGCATATTACTTGCAATTTTCAAAATAATTATATAAGATAAAAGTTAGGAAAGTAGAACAAAAATTTTTGCCTTTATGAAATACTGAGTAATATTCTTACTTGAACTTTTAGAAGCTTCTGCAAATGCCTTTCAATATATTCGAAAATAGTGAAGTTTACATTTTTGTCACTATTATTAACAATAAAAATATAATAGTGTAGTATTTTCATTATTCATTAATACTTGTTTATCTTTGTTTGCGAGATTAAGCTCTGAATGCCGCTTCGGGTCTTAGTGGTGGAAATACTGCGTGGACTGTTTATAAGTATTTGTAAAAGGTTAAATATATTTTATTTTATATTCAAACTGTCGTTGGTGGATATTAATAAAACGTTTTAAAAAATTAATAAATGATGGATATTATATATGTAAAGTGTCATACTACGGCCGCGTCTTTAACGTTGTACTAAGTATTCCTTATGCGGCCTATTGCTGCAGTTTTTAATGTGAAGATTGGATGTCCTCCTCACTCGTCTGACAAGTCCAATTGTCCAGTTAGGCAGCGGAGATAAAGATAGCAATTTATATGATCAGCATCTTACCTTACTGGTCAACGATCTCAGATTTCGCGATCGACAATAATTTGTGTACAGATTTTCATGATTATTATGTATCTCGTATGTTACCTAGTAAAGACTTGTGTTTAACATTGACCTAATTTTGACTTTGAATGGTAACTGAAATTCGTTTTACTTTTACAGTTAGTAAATTTCAGAAATTGAATATCATTTATACTGGTATCGTTTCATGATTACTTATGTAATAATAATAGAGAATTATGCATATGTACGTATGCATAGGAACATTTAAAATTTTAGTGAATATCTCAAGTAATTGTATTTGACAATTACTTACAAATGAGCGCGCTAACCTCCAGACCGCTAAATATATGTTTAAATACTCAAATTGGCACAAGTGCGTGAAAACAGCGAGACGCCATAAACTAAATATATCTCCGAGTTGACACTACAGGCCGATATTACGGAATCACAACGAAAATAACTAAATAATTTTGGAACCCAATACCGTGCGGAGCTTACGTTATTTCACGTCATATCAAATTAAATCTCTCTGTCGTACATTCATTCTCCTGGAAGCATAAATACAAAATATATAAATGTATTATTATGTATGCATGTAGGTGACCCGTGATAGCTAAGTATGTAAACTGGTCAAACGGACATGTGTATCTCCTGGGGCCGAGGGTTCAATACCGTATGAGCTTGAGCTTCCGGTGAAGGAAAAAATTGTAAGCAAAATCGGCAACCAACAACGACAGCTTTAATGGATTTGTTACATTTTACCAATCCGCATTTGACCGGCGTGGCCATAAAGGCAGAGTAAGACAGTCCCAGTAGTGGGAATATTATTTGTGCTATTTATATGCAAACAGGTTTTTTTTTTTTAGCAAAAGCGAACAGATCTTACAGGTTCCCACTTAGTAACATGTTAAGTTGATAAATGAAGTTAAAAGTGTAACGACTTGAAGATATTCAATTAATAAAGGTTAAAGTTTAATATTACAAAATATAGGCACATGAATTCACAAGCGAATAAAATTAAAGCTGAATCTGTATGACAATAAGTTATTGAAAAAAAATTCACGGATGTGTTCATGATATCAATGCCAAAAAGCGCAATTTAATTTTTTTACCTATCTGTTCGTTCAGGGTAATCTCTGAAACAATTTGACTGATACTTTTAATGGAATATTGTTGATGTACCAAAGTGCCCTCCATATTTTTGTTCAAAAAAGACTAACGAGTATTTTAAATTAAAAAAAAAAAACTATAGATTACACAAAAAAGACGGTTAAAATTGAGAATGCTAATCTAAGAAACTATTGAACTGATTAACTATATTAATTGTAAATACTAGTAGTACTTGTAAATACAAGTATTTCTTCTTTTAAATGCAGTGTACAAAAATTTTACATAGTTTAACCAGTTTTCGTAACTATAGTTGATAGATACTAAACATCTATTTACATCTAAACATCTAGTTACACTGAGATTAATTTCATAAATGAAAACGACAGATTTCAGTTGATAGTATGAGAGAAAGACTGAAAAGAGGCTGGTGGTTAAACTCAACCCAACGGATGGTCATTTAAGGCCACCACCGCTTATTTTATTGATGACGATTTGTCATGACAATGTTAAGCTAATCAAGATGATAAACATTATATCACATTGCGCTCATCGCTTTTTTTACCTGAATGTTAAATCCAGGTAATGTGCAAGCTAACTTTGTTCAATAGAAGGATGTATACAATAGTAACTTAACGTTCGAATGATTTGCCAATCATACTAAAGCACTAATTGAATTAAAAACAAATATTTTCAACATTCGCAATATCCTCTCATTTTTATGTGCATTACTATATATATAATATAAACATGTATATATTCCGTAACCGCCGATTTACGTCCCCACTGTTGGGCCTACCCCTTAATATGAAGGCGATGGGGCCATAGTCATCACGCGGGCCCAATGCGGACTGGTGACTTCACCTTAGAATAAATTCTAATTCATGTGCAGGTTTCCTCACGATGTTTCCCTTCACCGTTTGTATCTCGCTGTTGTAACTAAAGCTCACAAATATACATAACTTAAATATTAAAGTCATTAGTACATGCCGAGATTCGAACCCGCGACATTCGGAATGTAGGCCGCACGCTCTAACCATTAGGCCAGCGAGCTACCGTGAATGTATATATATATATTATATGGAAATATAGGACTGTACATACAATAGATGTTTACTGAAATACTGAAAAGAAAAAAAAAGAATTATTCTAACTCTTAAGGCTTTAACCACTACTCCATCGTATATAAATTCTAAAAGCGAACCAAAGTTCCACAATAGATTTTAAATGTTGCAGACAGAGATTCCCAAGAGCTTAATTTCATATAAGCTGTATACACTTGCTTGAAAACATAAAATCATTGTGTGGGTGTAATGCTAAATAAAAAAGATACTGTATTTAAGAAATAATACCGGCATATCCATCTAGATCTCCTTTTATAATTCAAGGGAAGTATAAGCGGTTTGTTATCACATAAGAGGGCCATTGTTATATTTCTAATCTGTTTTGAACGATGAGTAAAAAGGATAAATCTGTACAGTATAAAATCTCATATTTGCTTTGCGATAAAAATGTTAAACTTTTAAGCAAATCAGATTTATAAATGATAAAAGTTATTTTAATATTGTTACTTATAATATCGTTCATTAAATAAGTACTTACAGGAAAAAAGAGAACAGAGTAAAGCTTACACAACACTGTTTGGCGGCAGAAATAGAAGCCGCGGGTGGTCCCTATCTAGACGGTCTGTGGCAATGGAGACCTAACATCAGTAAAGTGTTTTGAGCTAGAATATTATTCTTAAGGGATGTTTAGAAGATATTGGACTCTCAAAATATTTGGACTTTTTCCTATTGTGTTCGCTAGGTTAGTAGTAAGCTTATTATAATAAATACAAAAACTAAATTGTTAACTCGAGTTATATTATTCTGTTATTATATTCTATATTTAATGATAGTGAAGTCGTGTGTGATCAGTAATGCTCCATCAATATCTTTTAATGCTACAACTTTTTTTTTTGTTACGAGGGTTTCGAGAATCTTCTATGTCCGCGAAGCTGAAGACTTGGCCTTCTATAAATTGGGGTTACCTTAGTCTTATTCTTAATAGCCGAAACTTCAGAGCAGTAAAATTTACACATTAAAGATGGGTTCAATAAAAAAATGTGCGCTGCGCTATACCTCTGCGGCTTTCAGCAAAATAAACGAAATGTCAAAAAATAATATATATATTAATTAATTGAGTATTCTAGTCGATCAAAACTTACCTTGAACTGGCTGAGGTATTCTTGCTGACGTGTAATGTCAGTGGCAAGAATGAGCGACGAAATCTGGACCTCCAGTTTTTCCCTTATATCATGGAGGTCGTCCAGCACTCCGCTCTCGGCCAAGCAACTGATTGCGGAGCGCCAATGATGGTTCTCCAGCACGGACGTGTTCTGGGTAAAAATTGCTCATATATAAAGTTCGTACATGTAATACAAATAAAAAATTTCATAATTTTGCGAGGAATATCATTTCTATATCTCGTAAGAGTCAGTATCCATAACTAGATAGAATATTAAATAACAAATATCGCATATATATTACATGATGCTGATAAATTTAGTTACAAATAGTTGATACTATTTGCTTGGGAAACTTGCACCCCAAGCAAAGTTAGTAAAACGTCTCAGATACATTTCTAAAGCGGTAACGTTTACAAGTTAAGCACTATACTTTTGAGATATGCTCGTCGAGATATGCGAACAATTCCTCAAGTTTTAGGATACCAAGAAAAGTTATTCAGCTATTTAATTACTGTTACATACAGGTATTCACACTACCTAGTCCGGCCATAAGTTCTGTTACAAATAAGAATGCATTTTTTTTAATGAAGTAATGTAATATCATTAAAATTTATAGACATATTTATTAGTCATAGTACAAAATGAAAAAAAAATTCTATTCGAAATGGCCACTCTTGGCTTTTATACAGTACTTTAATCTGTTCAGCCACGAATATATGGATTTACGCGCTATTTTCAAGGGAAATTTTCACCACCGCCACTGCTTGCTCCAAAGATTTTTTAATTCCCAATGTCGCTGTGTCGTTTAGAGTCCTCTAAAACTGATCATAAATTGAAGTCTAAAGGGTTTAGGTTCGGGCTAGATGAGGGCCAGACTTCAGCTCTTATAAAGTTGGAACGTTGGTTTCAAACCAGCCTTGAGTAGTTAGTTCCTTGTCACTAAGTGCAGTCCTGCTGGAAAGTCCACGGCATATCTTTAAAAAGTGTATTAATGGGAGGTTTCACAAATTGTTCCAAGACTATCTTGACACACTTTGACTGAAGTTTTCACTCCTTTTTCACAAAAATATACTTTTGTGACTCCTTGATAAAAAACGCCCCTCCAAACCAACACGGACGCAGGATGATGACCAAGTTGTACCCTTCCAACTACTTGAATAGCTACTTTAGAACTATGAGCGTACACTTTATCATATTGCTCATTGTAATGTTCTTCTATCGCAAAAATTTTTCATCGGTAAAGAGGATATTTCTGTGCCTTTCACCTGCGTATCGCGACAGAAGGTTTGTTCTTTTGATCGATGCACTCTCTTTAATTGTAAAGATTGATTTAGGGCATGTCCTATATATGGACGATAAGCACCGAGCTTCAGGTCTAGTTTTATAATACGCGACAGAGTCCTAGCGCGAATTTTCATTTCTCGCCATAAAATTTTTTGCTTCACAATGCGGTTTCGACGAATTCTGGCTTTTACAGCATTAACAGCACGCAGCCTCCCCAAATGTTTCTGGTTTTCGACAGAGGAATTGTTGTTGTATCTGTTGATAGTGCGATATACGAATATACGGCTGATACCAAGCTTTTGAAGTGTCTGGAGTATGACTGATCGGAATGGCTCCATACTCATTTTGTGCAAAGCGATCACTGCAATCCTTTTCTTTAACATCCCATTCAATATTGTATTTTCATAATGAACACGAAAAAATATATGAAATAGCGCAAAATCGAAAGAAGTTTTTAAAATAATATACGTGTTCCAAATTCAAAATAATTATAAATTAAAAAAAAAAGTTTTTATGTAACAGTAATTATGGCCCGATTGGTTATATAGTTGTAAACTGTTTTGTTTCCTCAGTTCCTCTTGTTTCATTTTATGTTTTATTTATTTACATTTATAAAGGATCAACATTCGTGTTTCAAACAAATAACTGTTGCAAACGGAAGCTTAGTATGAACGCTTTATTATGGTAATACTGTGCATTAATTACTTTTCGCTTTATGTATAAGAAAGACATCGTTTAACGACTCGAATATATACGATTCATTGCGTTCATGAGAAAATTGCTTGTAGCTATCTGTTATTACAATCTCAATTAAATAATAGACTAACGAGATATTACCGATAGATCTGAGGAAACTTAAGACAAACATGCGTAAGGAAGAACAAACAAATCTGTCCTAATTTAAGCAAATAGGGCAATATTATATGAGATTGATAATATGAGAAAAGTAGTTCTAGATATATTATTACTAATAGCTTAATCATCGTTCTATTAATGTTTCTAAATTTAATTTAAAATCCACATTGTCGAATCGATCGCGTGTGCTTTCTCTTATAACTGAAGAGTGCATTTAAAATATATTGATATGAAAGAAAAAATAGATAAAAGGCCTTTATGTTCGGATGATCTACAAAGTGAATTTATCTAAAGCTGCCTTTGAAGATAGATTATTGGGTGAAATATAGTCCAAAGAAAACTGGCTTATATTTTTCTCCTCTCCGAAATAGTTTTTATTGTAAAGGATTGTTTTTGTATATGCATAAATGCATATATTTGGCCATACTGTTTATCATTCTGCTACAGATCGTTATCACTGAAAGTTTAATGTTTGTCATGGACAGCTACATAATTATTCATATTTCAACAATAGATCACTTTTCATGATAATCATGTAGTATATTTAGCAGTCAATGCAATCAGTAGCAGTTTTAGTATGAATATGTTTTAGTATGATTACTATTTATTGAATAAGAATGAAAAGCAAATAAATTATTAATTGTCTATCACAAGAAAACTCTGAAACATATTAGGTTGGGGGAAATGTATTTTCGCATTATAGTATGAATGAACTTCTAATAAAATCTCTTTGGCTATACAATTTGTGTCTGCTGCTGGTTTTAGTGTCGTTGGAAGTTTAAATTATAATGGACATAATTCCGAATTTAACTTAGGAAAATGTGTGATTTTCATTTCTTTTTCTTACTGTCAAGATGATTTAATTCTAATGAAGAAATTCGAATCGATTTTAAAATTTTATTACAAAAATGGTAAAAATGCAACGCAAGCCGCAAGTAAAAATTAGGATGTTTATAGAACTAGTGCAGTGTCTGTGAGAGTAGCACAAATTTGGTTTAAGCGTTTTCAATCCTGAAATTTCGATGTCAAAGATGCACGTCGCTCTGGTTGCCCTATTACTGATAAAATGGATGCCATTTTTGAAACAGTGGAGCAAGATCGGCATATCAGTAGATACGGCGTAGCTGAAGAACTGGGAATTGACCACAAAACAGTTTTGGCGCATTTGATATATACTGGGTACACTAAAGAGCTAGATATTTGGGTACCTCTACTTCACTGAAAGAAACCTAATAATGAACCGTGTACTCGTTTGTAAAGCTTTATTACAACGTAATAAAACCGACCTATTTTTGAAGAAGCTGATAACTGGTGATGAAAAGTGAATCACGTACGACAAGAACGTGCGAAAAAGGTCGTGGTGAAAGGCCGGTCAGACTGTGGCGAAACCCGGGTTAACTCGCAACAAGGTAATGCTGTGTATGGTGGGATTGGAAGGGCATTATTCATTATGAGCTGTTACCACCAGGCAGGACCATCGATTCTAAACTCTACTGCGAACAACTAATGAGAGTAAAGCAAGAAGTTGAGAGAAAGCGGCCGGACTTAATTAACAGAAGAGGTGTGGTTTTTTATCATAATAACGCTAGACCTCACACATCTTTAGCCACTCAGCAAAAATTAAGAGAGTTTGGCTGGGAGGTGTTAATGCATCCGCCGTATAGTCCTGGCACCTGCAGATTTCCACCAGTTTCGGTCTCTTCAGAATTCTTTAGGCAGTGTCAGGTTAACATCACGAGAAGACTGTCAAAACCCTTTGTCGCGGTATTTCGATCAGAAGTCCCAAAATTTCTATAGCAAAGGGATCATGTCCCTACCTACAAGATAGCAATAAGTTATCAAACAAAATGGTACCTCCATACTTTAGTCAAATATAAATAAACTATATTAAAATATGTTTGGAATTTACTTAAAAAATGCGAAGAAACTTTTCCTTCGACCTAATATAAATTTGAATTCAATAACAAGCGATAATCAATTAATATACAAAACGTAATTGTAATAAAATAAAAATAATAATTTAGTTGAAGAAGCAAATTGTTTGTGCACAAGATGAGTATTTTTTCTTGTAATAACAGTACAGAAAATTAAATTCATTGAAGCAACCTTAACTAACATCCATATTTGTAATGTTAAGTTCTTGGAATAATTAGAAACCGATGCAAAAATGTCTGTTACAGAAGCGTACAGAAAATGGGTATATTTCAAAAACATTTCTTTGAATCCATTTAACAAATTATAAAATAATTACTCGGTTCTTTTGAACAAAGCACGATGTTACAAGGAACTAAGAAAATGGAAAAAAAAAAATCGTAATGTTTCCGTTGTACAAGCTTATCCGTTGTACGTTGTACCATTAATTAACAAGATGGTAGTCACATTGAAATATTAATTAAAAACATGTACTCTAGTCTCATGTTATGTTTTAACAAGAACTCCGAGATTTTTAGATGCAGGAAAAGTAACGAAGCACATTTCATTATACTTATATTTATATAGTAGCCAGTCCCCTGTCCGCTTTGCTGGCCGTAATATAAAATTAGTTCGCAAATGACTTTCTACAGCACCCGTTACTAAAGCAACCGCAAAAATAGTACGAAATGACAAAGTTTATGAAAGTTAATTAGAAATAAAATGATGAAGGTTCTATGAAATTCAAAGAACAAAAAACCTATAACCATCTACAGAACATTCCGCGTGGAATGATCATTAATGCCTGCCTATGTCGATATGTAATCGATATGTCGCTACGTTCACTAATTATCACGTGATTGGCGAACGAACAAAGCCAACATCATTCATATTTTTCCAAGAAAAATTCTTCATATATATATATATAGATTCGCTTTTCACGTTTTACTTTTCAGACGTTTTATTTTTCTGCTTTTATGAAGTTGAGTAGCATAACTTCAGTTAAGATGCGGTTGATATTTAAGGCTTTACTTTCAGATTTTTTTTTAGCTCTTTTTTAAATAGACCTGCAATTCAGGATTTTGAGTTAAAACTGTGGTTGGGTTAATACGTAAGCATTACACATGTTCGCTTGAATTACATTTGTGCTACTTTATGGCTTTGTTGTGTATAGCCACGCAAGTAATAAAAGAAATGCGCAGGCCACCTAAGCATTGCATTATATACCATAGTGAACAGGAGTAGCAATAGTTGTACTTTATAAATCCCTACAGACTATAACTTTTAGCCTAAATGGTTTCCTTGGCAGCGAGATTTGTTAATAAAGTATATTTGAAATCAAGGAAAGCCTTTTCTGGAAACACAAGAATCATAGAAATACCTATAAAGCGCTGACGGAATATTTTGTCTATGGTTTTTAGAAGCTTGTTAAATAAATTTGTACTTCTGTCATACAAATGCGCAGAGAGGACGGTAGTTTGAAGAAACTGATTATGGTTGAGAACAACAGAAGGATCGATCAAATTAGACTCGTTTTCTCCCAAATTTTACATGCTGTTACTGGTTGGACTTTTACTCTTTTGACGGAGATCGTCTAGGTAGGTACTACAGCCAGCCCTGTAGTATCTAGTAGTCGGGTTAGTAAGAATAGGACTAAGGTAAGCCCTACCTGTCGCAGAAGGCGACTGAAAGGGTCTAGGATTTTTGTGGGGGCCCTTATCGCTCAACAGACGAACCTGTGTGTGTCGGCCTAGGAGGATTAACCCTCTCCTCAGAGACGCGTTCAAACAAAGAGTAGAGAGGCACCGGTGCGTTCTGTAAGAGCACCAGGAGCCTCTCCGAATGCACTGAAGGAGCATGCAGAGCACCGAGGGGATTTTAGTGAGTAAAAATCTCACATAACGCTGACTTCCCCCCAGAAGCAGGGTATCTTTTGAAGATTTCCCCCCGAAACAAAAAACAATAGGTAGGTACTACAGCAGCGACTACTTCTACCGCCGAACATTAGCGTGCAAATATTACTCTGATCAGGACCGAAAGGCACTGTAGCTAGTGTTATTACTAGGGTAAAGAGACTCATCATCTTATGTCTTCCGGACATAACACTACAAACATAGAGAGAAAGGCAAATAAGACATTGGACCTTGTGTACAAGTGGGGGCATCGGGAACAAACTGAGATTCGCGGCGCACAAGTCCGGCGCCATGGTTATAACCAAGAAACTAAAGTACGATCAACCACGAATACGCATGGGACACACGATGATCAAATTAGAAAAAGGAATTAAAATATAATACTTGGATTAATAATTGACAATAAACTAACTTACAATAGTCATATCAGTTACGTTTGCAGAAAAGTACTAAATATATTTCAAATGTTAACCAGATGTGCAAAAATAAAATGGGGCCCAAATCCGGAAATTAGGAGATTATATTATACGCCGTTAGCGTCTGGGCAGATGCCGTTGAAAAAATTACTGGACAAAAATTTTTCAATGCTGTACAAAGAGGATTTGTTCAAAAGATATGCAAATCCTACAAGACAGTATCCCTGAACGCTGCTCTGATTTTAACAGAAGTCCTACCACTCGACCTTCGCATTCAAGAAGCAGCAAAATTATATAAAACCGAAAAAGCAATAATGCAAAAATACATCGGAGATAGGATTATCGAATCAAAAATAGAAGCTAAATATGCAGACCATCCAGCACAATTAGAAATTATACAATACGAATACAGAAACACAGAAATAGACTCGGATATCAATGACGAAATAAAGAAATTTACAGACGGGAGTAGAATCGAAGGAAGAGTGGGAGCGACGTTTTCAATTCGGCAAAACGACAAGGAAATATCCAAGAAAAAATTTAAACTTTCTGACTGCTGTACAGTCTATCAGGCGGAGCTCTTTGCCATACTGAAAGCAACCGCCTGGATAAAAATGATAAAAGAAATAATTATGGAATATACAGCGACTCAAGAACGGCGTTGGATACAATAAAACGGGTAAATCTATATAAATTAATAATTAATATACGCAATAACATCAAATGTATATAAATGGAGGGGAAAGAATTAAAGCTCTGTTGGATCAAAGCGCATGTGGGAAACAAGGGTAATGAGAGTGCTGATGAACTGGCAAAGGAGGCAGCTCTAAAAATAAAGACAAAGCCACATTTCGACCTCTGTCCTGTCTCTTATGCGAAGAATAACATCCGAGATGAAACCGTAGCACAATGGAATACGAGATACCTAGAGAGTGACAAAGGTAGTACAACAAAAATTTTCTTCCCCAACGCAAAAGAGGCATTCAGACTAATTAGAAAAATTAATCTGTCTCCCCACGCAATACAAGCACTGACTGGACACGGAGGGTTTGGAGATTATTTGTATAGATTTAAGGTGAAAAACAGCCCGGCATGCATCTGCGACCCTAGCAAAGATGAATCATCGTTACATTTAATATTTGATTGCCCGATACATGATTTACGTAGAATGAAAGTGGAACAGGAAATAGAGGAAAAAATTGATAGATCAACAGTAGTTGCGATTTTAGAGAACAAGAAAGTAAGGGATAAGTTGATTACATTTATAGAGACTATAGTAGAAGATTCAGTAAAACGAAACAAAAATTAAAAAAATATATATACTTTACAGATATTGTCTTTTGCTTTACATTGTACATTTTATCTCTTACGTTTTTCTTTTATCCTTTAGATTTTAATGTAATATCTTGTCTCTTCTATCCTAACCAGGATCAAGTTATTATGAGCAGGCGCATCACTTACCATCAGTTGAACATCTCGCTCATCTCATCTTAATTTGTGGGGACAATAATTGGTGGAGGCATGAATTTTTGGGGGCTGATTGACCGCTCCATATAGCAACACTAACGCAGACCATGATCCTCAAACACGGGTCATCGACCATAGGGAGAGTTTGGTAAGCAACGCAAAGTGTGATAAAGAATTGAATTTACATGTTTTATGAAAAAAAAAAATGTTTTTTTTTTTTTCATAACATCAAAATTTATGCGATGCGGAGCATGACAACCTTTACTTTGGATATTTATATTTTTGGGGGATACCTGATGTTTCCAGGAAGGTTCATAAAATTTATTGCCATATAACCGATTACATAGAAGCGAACACCTTGCGACGGTGTACAAAGAAACAAGTTACTCCTAACATTAATTTACCTAAATTTTTATACTTTTATTTCGGTATTATTTAGACGTCAAGACCTTAATAAACAAACTTTAATTGAAACCTAACTGACTTCACAACTCACTCACAGTGTCATCTTTGTTTGGTTTTGGGGTTTAAGCAACTCAAGAGACAGTTATTAACTTATTGGCAATGTAGTCGAGATCAAAATCTATTATTTAAATATAAAAAAAAGTGGATTAGCCATTAGAGAGTCCTACGTTACTTAGTCTTTGTACTTAAGCCTTTAATCCCTACACAGTACCGATTAATTCTCTAAGCTAGAAAGTGTCTGAGTAGTTAAGTGATTTGAGGTTAGCATACAAAATTTAAAAAAAATATAATTTTTTAAAAGCAAGTTAAATCAGGGGATGGTATTCGATAATAAAGATATTAGTAATGATTACATCAGCGACATAATGTAATTAGATAATTACCTAATTTGCACATAGATATTATCATATATCAATGGACTACCAATAGTCTAAACAAGGGAGATGGCATTCATTTCACTCTAGAGTGTATTGTTGCGCTGCTGTGTTCACATAACGCGCTTTTGTTGCCTCGTTTAAGGCGCCTTTAACAGTTTAAACCAGTCTAGCCAATTCAAATGCTTCATCTTGCAAAGTAGTAATAGGGAAATGGATTTTGCGTTTCAACAAAGCGCGACACAATTTTTTACAACATATGCAAAACAAGTTAACGCTAACTTTTAATAAATTAAATAATTATTTAATTTTACGATTTACATATCAAATCAATCCAATCCAATCCAATCAGCCGGAAGACGTCCACTGCTGGACAAAGGCTTTTTTGCTTTTTCTGGATTTACATATACACGGTAAAAAATTATATATAGATATATATCGCTTCGTTGAATATAAATACTTTTTTTTTATTCAACGAAGCGAGGAGACGAGCAAGACGTTTATTTGATGGTAAGTGATACGCCTGCTCATAACAACGTGACGCTAGTTAGGATGGTATACACTGCACCAGACTGCGATCGTCGCCTCGAAATATAACATGTGAAGTCTCTAACCTGATACGTTGTTTGCACAGTGATGTTTGCACTACTGTTAGGCGTTGGTTATAGGAGCTGAGGCAGTACTTACCTAGATGATCTCTGGTACAGACACCTACCACCATGAAATGATATGATTCGTAAATGTTAAAATAAATCTTTATTTAATGTTGCACTCATAAATACACACCTGTTACAAGTGCTCCGCTTCTACTGGCGCCTCGTGAATAAATTCAACGAGGTGTAAATTTAAATTGTTAAACCGTTATGCTGATTTTACGTTTTTGTTATTGATAAACAATAAATATTTATATGTTTAAGTTTGCTGACCTATATCATCGCATCATAACTGTTAATGCCCTGCAGATGTTTGTTATGGTAACTGTACTATTTTAACATGTTAAATTAAGCTCTCTGGGTGGTGCGTACAATGTTATAGATTTGTGCTGTACATGTAACTACGTGTACAACTGTACCTCGTATTTTATAAAAAAGTATTTCTAGGTAACGGTTTTTATATATAAAGGAACATTGAAATATATTCCAGACTCGCGATTTACTTTCAAACTACATCCCCGCTAAGAGTAATCTATCAATCTGAGTCAAACACTAATATATAACATATAAAATATATATACATATAATTTAAATATTTTTTAAAGTTCCACTTAATGAACAGAAATACTTTAGAAGCATATTACTCACCTTGTACAATGCCGCCAAATGGTTAGAGGTGGCGATGAGGAATTGCTGATTGACTCCAGGGTGGTCCATGTCGTGTGCAATAGCTGCCAGTAAAGAGGCCATCACCTCTTGCGGCTCCAAGTACGGGAGGATCTATTAACAAAGAAGTGTGATAGTAATATTTAATATACATAGATTTTTACTTTTAAAAGAACCGAATATAAAAATTTGTTTTCAATGTTTAAAAATAAAATAAAGAATAATAATATCAATTTTTTAGAGGATTATTATTTTTATAAGTACCAAGCATAACCTTTTTGGGACGCCCTACACGTGGATGCTTATTTGGTCCCTATCCATCGATTAGAACCGTCACGCTCACTTGGTCCTAATCTGTCGGTTAGAACTTGACCACTAAACCCACGGTGAATCGTAAATAGGGGTCGAGAAGGTAATACTTCTAAGGATAGAGCGGTGGTGACATTCCTTGTGACCGTTACCACCAAATTTACCGACTCCCGTAACAAGCGTAGCAATTACCATAAATACAATATACCTTTTGGGGAAGCTTTGCAGGCTTGTTTTGCAGTGATCAGACAAAAGTGGAGTTATTTAAAAAAAATGTGTGTTATCTAAAAGACAGCACTGTACGTCTATCGACTGATGATGATGATGATGATAATGATTTAAAAGAATGATACATTTTATGGAACAGTTAAATATAAAAGTATATAATAGGTAAGCTTTGTAGGGCTCGCGTCAGTATCCGGTTCAGCGCTGTTAATATCAAACACTTGTGCTCACTGAAACAAATTCAATTGCAGCTTCCGAACAATTTCTGTTATATTGTTTAAATTACATTGTTGTACACTGCACGGAAACTATTTTGGTATAATATTATATTAAATTCTTATATCTGAAATCTCATAATGTTCAATCATAGCCTACACTTCATTAATTTATTATACTATCTATATATATAAGTTATTATACTATATTTATATAAGCCTTCAGTATTTTTAAAATGATATGAAAGATCAGCAAGCGAGTATAATGCATTTTTCTACAAATACCCATTTTTGTGGGACACCTAAATTGAAACTTTGGTACGCCCAATCCCTACGGGGTGAAAAAAATAATTGACATTTCAAAAAAGTCCATACTTTTAATAACTTAACTTTAGAAATTTTTGATAAGTATAGTGGTAAGACGAGCAAACTTTTGCTTGCTTGCATATCAAATATGGTCATTTGAGATGGTTGGATTATTGTTCAAGATCTATTGTGGAGATCTTAAGGTGAAGCCTACCTTTAGCAGGACGTCTATCAATTATTGATGATCATGTGATTTAATGCACAAACCGTTTCCTAAACAAAGAACTGCCAATGCTATATTTGAATGCAATATGATTTCAAAGTGGAAATGGAATACACGAGTAGATAATAGAAAATCAATAGAGATTAAATCATAACGTATAATGTTCTATATTGTTTTATAATGTACAGACTGAAAGTAGCACGTTGGCCTAATGATTAGAGCGTGCGGCTTTCATTCCGAATGTACCAATGATTTTAATATTTAATTTATGTACATTTGTCAAGTTTACTTACAGCAGCGAAATACAAACGGTGAAGGAAAACATCGCGAGGAAACCTGCACATGACTTAGAATTTATTCTAAGGTGTGTGTGAAGTCATCAACCCGCATTAGGCCAGCTTGGTGACTATGGCCCAACCTTCATATTGAGGGTAGGCCTGTGCCCCAACAGTGGGGACGTAAATTGGGTGTTATGGTGATAAGATGAATGCATTGTACCCTGTGATCTTACAAACAAATCTTGCTTGTAAATATAAAAAAGTAAATTAAATTCTCAGATATACGATTCAAATATAATAATATCGATAAGACGTTTATAGTATTTATTTTTCAGCAATATTACGAACATACAAAAAAAATATTTTGAGATGAATATAATCGAATTAGATTAACCTCCGTATTCACTTGCAACCCCGTGTGCCCCTTGTATCCGCCGGTGTTTGTGTACTGTTTCTTGGCACAAACTAAGTGATAAGGAATGCATGTAGACCCGTATGAATCGGAAGCGATGCAACACAGCGGGTTTCATACATTAGGGGTCCGTAACACATGTAAGTATCCTAGAAAGTAGGATTCAAACCATTTTCTCTAGTACAATCGAGACGGATTTTTTCACTTTGAAACTGTACATTTTTTTATTCGTCTAGTGATACGTGATAGGCTCATAACAAAGTGGAGTAAGTTAGGATGGTATACGTTGCGCTGGTTGCATGACACATGAGATGTTGAGTCTCGTTGCCCCAGCAATTACCTAAGTTACAGCGCTATTCAAATTGAAACAGTAGTGTATGCATATTATCGTTAGGCAACAGAAACCTACCCGCAGTAAAATATTTAATTTCGATAGTCGAAAGAAAAATTAGGTGTATCGAATTAAACATTATAGCCCTTTCTTTAAGTACTTTAGATAAGAAACACATGTGTCTGGAAATAGTGAATAAGGTATAGGTTATATAAAAGTTGAAGAAAGAAATTATGCAAGTTTATATTTTCCTGTAAACTTATATGGTCACTGGGTTATTATTAAACGTGCCTCTTTAATATACAGCATTGCCAGACGATGTACTGCTTAACTAAAAATGATTACCAAGAAATATATAAAACACGCTATGAAAAATAACTGATCGTTACAAATGATGTTTCTAAAAAGTTAACCATTTATGAACTTTGTTACAAAGTTAATTTTTCTCAGTCCACGTTATAAGGTACCAAAAATATTTGTAGATAACTAATATTAAATTAAATCAAAGTTTGTATTCTAGAGCAGTCACTTTTTCCAATATTTTTAATTTCCGCTAACGCTATCGTCCATCCACGAGGAACTTTATCTATATATTCAAAAAGTAAATTTTAATAACTTGACATTTTGATTAAAAATCATGATCACTTGAGTAATGGCTTATCGCCAATCATTTGATCTCATGCAGTCCGATAGAACTCGAGATGACCTACACATTATCTAGCTGGGAAGATATAAAAACACTAGTCTAGTCGATTTTCTAAAAAGATATGTTATAAAAAAAAAACCCGGTTATTTCTAAATATTATTTTAAGTATTATAATATATTTCATGTTTTACATGCATGTCGGCCATGTAGGGCGAGGAATAAGTTAGCGTAAATGTGCTGTTTCTGAACTACAGTAATATCATTTACTTGACGTTTTCAGAATGCTTTGAATTTAATTGAACTGAATCTTGCTATGCTGTTGCGCAGATCGTTTATAATAAATCTACATATGGATCACCATGATGTCAACGTCAACACACTTTATCCATGAGCCAGTTACTGTTCGCTACTATGTTCATAATATATATGCAATTTTCAATACGTTTCTATAATTTGAATCTTACTATGTATTGCTGTATAAACTCATATCATAAAAAGGCGGCATTTTATTTTTAAAGAGGTACAAAATATATATAAATAAAACTCTCAATATATTCAATATAAAATCAAAAAGATTTTTTACTCTACGAAGTGATGAGACTAGTGAGACGTTCACCAGATGGTAAGATATACATTTGCCTATAACAACGTGGCGATAGTTGATATGATTTACACTGCACCACTTTACTACACTCGTCGCCTTAACACATAAGATATTGTCTCGTTACCCCAGTAATTTCACTACTTACTGGGTCCTTTAAATAAATGAAATACAGTAATGTTTGCACACTGCTGTTTGGCGGCAGAACATGGTGCTGCTGTGGTATTTATCTACAGGTTCCGGCAACAGAGACCTACCACCAATAGTGACAGATTGTATTAATGAAAACGAATAATTATGTAATAAAGTAAATACTTATAAATATCTGTATCTGTGATTGCAAGAAATAATACTGTACAGACTATTTAAAAAAAAAATGTTTTTTTGCTTGATGTCGGAAACGTAGTTTCAGAGCAGTGTAAATTGGAGTGTCAAAATTCTACTGAAAAGTTACGTGACAGAAAGCTTTACAAAAAACCTATGTAGCTAGGAATTGCTTTAATGTATTAAAGATTAATCAAAGATTATGAAACGAATTCCAACTGAAATTTATATTTCATTTCATTATTAGATTGATAATTTTCTTTTATTTTATATTATCACGCCTTTTGCTCAGTAGGGGTAGGCAGAGGTGAATGAATACCCACTTTTCGTCAGATGTGGCTAAATTAGGTCCCATGTAACAGGGGGCAAGTCTGTTGCCACTTTATTGGGGCCACCACACACAAAGACGATTTCAGTGTGCGGGTTTCCTCACGATGTTTTCCTTTACCGTTTGAATCTCGCTGTTGTAACTAAAGTTCACAAATGGACATAACTTAAATGTTAAGTCATCGGTACATGCCGAGATTCGAACCCGCGACCTTCGGAATGAAAGCCGCACGCCGATCTGAATCTAATCGATTATAATTTATAAGCGAGATTTGCCTAACTTTCCATCCCTTTGTATTGTCCGCGTATTAGTAGGTGCTCCACTAAAAAAGCACACTAATTAATTTGCGGTCAGTTTAAGCTTAAAATATAATAGTAACCTGATCATTTACCAAGGATATATGATATATATATATATATATGTATAGGTACATATTTATATAGATAGATAGATAGAAGTATATTACATGATATATTTATTGTTTTATTACAACATTTTCGAGGGAATTGATTAATATATTTTGAGTACTTATTCTCGGCGTTTCAATTAGTAAAATCCACAAGGATTTCGCTGGAAACTGTTTCATATGACGTGTTTGTCGTCGTCTGCGTTGAATCTTGAGTTATACAAAAGCCACTAATTAGCCTGGTCTCGTTGAGGAGAATGAAACAGGAGCAGAGAGGTTTTAAAAAGTAACACTAAAGTAAACTTTTAAAATCATGTGAAAGAGTAACTTATAAATTTCAAATCAAATACAAATAAAGTAGCACATCGAGACATTAAATGAGATAAGAAGTATTTATAAAGAATTTAAGATTTTTAATGGAGCATCACAGAAAATAAAAAAAATCCATAGACTGAACACTAATAAAAACAGTATGGAGTGTGACAAGGATGGAAAAAATTAAGAATGAGTATATTAGAGAAAATCTGAAAGTTGCTCCAGTGACAGAGAAATTGAGGAGCAAGACGTTAGCGTTGTACGGGCGTGTTATGCGGAGGGATGAAGGACATATAATAAAGAAAGTAATGAGAATGTGCATGGATGGTTATAAGGGTAGAGTAAGACCCAAGAAAGAGTGAATGGATTGTGTGAAAGATGACATGTGTAAGAAGAGTGTGAATTCAGATATGGCGGCTGATAGAGGGATATGGAAGAGAAGTACATACTGTGCCGACCCCATATAACAGGAAGAAGAAGAAGAAGACGGGGGCCCGTCAACAATTGGATTATTTGTAAAACATATGAAAAAATTAAACAAAGTAAAAATTCAATAATGGTTTTTAGAAGTTTCAGCGAATATAAGTTGTACGCTGACAAAGCTGCATTAAAGCCGCTCAGCGCTGGCTTCGATGTGAACGCATTATGCATAAATTCAGCTCGGTCCATATTTACGATAATAGCGATGTTGCATTTTTAAAAAACCTATATCACGAACTTATTGATACTTGACGACAATATTGATGGTTTAATGTACACGCTCAAAATTCATCCTGCATTTCCGATGTCAATTGATTTCGTAACGGCTAATAAAACTCCATATGACATATCCATGTCGGCTACCCCTAGTTGGCCGTTTAAAGCTATGAAAGCTTTAGGAATAATTGCGTTGTAAAATTATTACATAAGTTCATCATTAAAATGAAACATAAACAAAACTTTGTGCTAATATTAATTGTATATGTCACATGAAATTATATTGAATAAAGAAACCTTGCGCTTTCTGTTTCATAAAACAGCTATACTCTTTTACGTTAGCAAAAGCAGGAGGTATTTTATCAAATTTAGCACAAATTACTGTTATTTTAATGAATGAATATTTTTAAAAATATTAAGCTTTGACGGATGCCGTTAACAAACGCATTTTACTAAGCGTTGCAACGACAGCTTTTATCGAAATCTAAAACAACTTACAAGAATCTCTGTCGACTTTATTCACGATTAATAGTTCATACATGTTTATGGAATATGAAATATGTTCACAAAAGAATATAGCGTCTTAAATTAGCTCACCACCCCCACATATCGCACAAGAACATATTTGATAACATTACAATAAAACTCAATGTATTTTTGAGCACATATTTTTTTTTTTTATATTGTCATACCTTTTTCCCAGTAGGAGTAGGCAGACGTGAATAAACACCCACATTTACCGGGGGCGAGCCTGTTGCCACTATTGGAGCCACCACACACACACGCACACAAAGATGATTTCAGTGTGCGGGGTTCATAAATGTACATAACTTAAATTAGTCATTGGTACATGACGAGATTCGAACCCGCGACCTTCAGAATGAAAGCCGCACGCTCTAACCACTAGGCCAGCGAGCTATTTAACAACTACATAATTTATAAGAACTGACAAAGATCGATGTCATATTTATAAAGAACTAGACCTTGGAAGTACTGTTTAAGTTTAGTTCTGTACTGATACAAAACACAATTAATGGATGCTAGGTATTACTTTAGTCCATTAAACTGGAATTGTATCCGTAACTTTTCTTATTGAGTTTAACAACTTGCAGTGATAGAGTTTTGTATATTGTGGTCTATAAATAAATCTCCAATGTTGTCTTTTATTTATACCGAATAGAAGTAAATTATTTATGATATCTATATTAGTTTCCGAGTAAGAAAGAAATAAACAACCCACTTGACGCTCTCGCAAAGAGTATCGGTTATCGGAATATGTAGGTGTTGTTTGTGGCACATCGTCATTTTAATAAGCTAATTAGAAAACAACAAATAAGTTTTTATTAATCTAAAGCAAAATTCGGTTTTAGTTAAACATGTAGTTTGAAAGCGGAATGCAATGGTACTCATGAATAGCAGTGATTTTAACTAATGAAACCGATTTGATCCAACCCGCGATTATACAACAAGGTAGATTAAATAGTTCGTTGATTAAACCCTTTACCAGAATACTACAAATTGTACGTACACCAACATACAAAACCACCCCGAATCACTGACCTGTGCCTTTAATACCACGTGAATATTTGATCTACTACAACATGAAATCTCGGGATGCAAATGTGTAGATGTTACAGTAAATACAAATCTGTAATTATCAGCATGTGTCTGTATCGTAGTCCACGATTTTAGAAAATTTGTATATATGATATAGCAATCAAATTATGATTATTAATACGGTTCTTAATTTTAATTTAACATAGATAAAATACGAATTTGTCCAAGGTACGTTTCATTACCCGAATAATTTTACACCGTCTTTCAAACTGGAACAAAATAATGTCCTACTGTTTGACGGCAGAAATAGGCGATACAAAGGTGCCAAGACATTTTACGGCTAACTTACTACTAACTTGAATTTACCTTCCTCCACTAAATTGATATTATTTTAAAAATTATGTCTGGGTAAAATCAAAGAATAATCATAAACTGTTTCTTTTCACGACATAATTAAATTTTACACTCTCAAAACTCCACAACAGATTCTATACATATTTTGTAATTAATTGTCCTTGTATAAATTTAATGGCACGATTAAAATACTTTATAATTACTCCCCCTCTACTGAAGCTCTATAATTATAATAACAATACACTTTCATTATTACTATGTAACACGGAATATTAAAGTTTTGAACAATCGGCGATACAGCATTGTTAGTGTTGGAATGAAAATCTTCATAAATACTCAAACTCAAACATAGTTAAGAGAGTAGTAGTAGAGATATTTACCCTCGGTGGCCCCATCAGGCGGAGGGTCGCGTGGGCCATTTATGGAACACACCGGTGCCCCTGTATAAGGACGAGCAAGACCCTCCTTCGCATCCTTACTGTGCTACGGCGATTGCGAAACCCCATCGCTGTGGTGTTCCACATGGGCTCGATAATTAAACGATATAGGCTGCCTCCAAGAAGTTTATCAAAATCAGTAGACCCTTTTGGTTACCTTGTGGAACATAGCTTACTTCAGTCCTAACTACAGACATGACGGCTACTAGACTATGGGCTTACTAATGTACAAAAATAGCGTGTGTACATTATTAATAAGGCACTTGAAATATACGTGTTAGACTATGTGATAAGCACTCATAAGGGATCCGTGCTACGGCAACTGTGTAGGAGATTCCGCGAGGGAAAGTAAATTAAGAGCTATGCAGTTTGCTGAACGATGGTTCTTGAATGAAGCTTAAACAAAACGTGACAGTTATATTATGTATGTGATTAATAAGATCTGCTGAGAACTCACGGATCCTGAAACACGCGAACGGAGCGCTCATTTTATTCACGGCCACAACGCAGCGCAAATAACCTATGCCCAGCTGTCAGTATTAGTTGCAATGATGATGATGAATGTAAAGTGACATTTAGTTTTTTTCATACAATATAATAAAAATATATTGTCGCTGATTGCTTATTGTATCCAAAAAAATCATTTGCAACTCTAATGTATGGGGGTGGCTTGCGATTTAAACAAAGCTCATTGAAGTCTGTAACCTTAGGTAATAAATCTTTCCGCGTAACTTGAACGGTTCACTTAGCAAAATGAAGTCACATTTACACAAGCAACGTATAGCCATCATGTAGAACCTCACAGTTATTTTAATTTAATTATGGTTTTTTTTATAAGCAAAATAGAACTTAATAAACACTTACCGCCTTCTGTTGTAGGAAGCAGTGCATGGCCTGTGTGACATCGGCGGCATGCACGGCGTTGTGGTAAGGGTTAGTACTGCGGTACCCTTCTTCAATGAGGCTGAACAGCTTCCACAACTTCGCCGTGTCGAGCTTGTAACGGGATATCAACCCATAGGATTCGAATAGATGAAAGCTTAGCACCGGCAGGCAGCGCCCTGGGGAAAACGATTAAATGCAATTTCATGTCGTAAAGGCACATTAACAAATTTACGAACGTTTGATAGTATATAAATTATTAATATGTACTTTGTATACAAAATATTTTTAAAATTAAAAGTTAGATATACTTAAAAGACTCTTTTAAGTATTTCTAACATTACAGTAGACATAAACTATATCTGTGATTCGGATGATATTTTTTTTAGACATAGAGAGCGCTTCGTTTCAAAATGAAAAGCTTCAGCGATAAAATCATTAGCTATCGCTCCAACATTAACCAGTTTCAAAACAATCTTTCACTTGCATTTTACTTTGGTTTTAGTACGCAACTTTGATGAAGTTCTCGTTCTCGTTCTCCTAGTTTCAAGTTTTCTTGTAAATGAATGAAAAGAGTTAAGAATAAGATACTTTGTACTTTCACAAACTTTGTTATGAAATCTGATCTATACGTAAAGTATGATGATATGCGTCAGATATTAAATTAATAGAACGATTCAAAAGAAAATATGTATTTGAAAATAAATGTACTGAAATAATACTTATGATCTTATGGAAAAAAAAACTTAAAAGCAGTAGAGCAATAAAATATTTAAAATTATTGTATACTTCGTTATACAGTTAAGTGTGTTTTTCTAAATACCTGTAGTGGGGGATGATGAATAAGAAACAAGAAGGAAAACTCGTGAATTTAAATATGTAGTATTTAGGACAACAAAGAAATTGCGAACTGTACATATACTCATTAGTCTTCCAAGGAGACAAAGCAAGTCTTCGCGACGACTGCCTTCAGGAGTCCAGCAGAGTTGCGGCGCGCACCAAGTGGTGGTAAAGAGCACTTTTGGTATTAGTGGTGAAGGCTCTGGTTATTATTGTTAATAATTCTTAACATCAACTCTGTTTTTTATTTACATTCGCGTAAACATATAATTTTATTCCACAAGCGTAATACAACGTTAAGTTACAATGTAACTTAATTCTATTTAAGTATTAAATATTCGTGATAAATGAAATTATAAAAGTAAACAATGGCAGGTAATGTTATAACCTTTGTTTTATATAACAGGTTTTATGCTTTTATAAAACTTCATTTTCTTCCTCCTGCCCTGTTCTCAGCTATGTGGGGTCGGCACAGTATGAACTTCTCTTCCATATCCCTCTATCAGCCGTCATATCTGAACTCACACTCTACTTACACATATCATCTTTTACACAATCCATTCACACTTTCTTCGGTCTCGCTCTACCCTTATAACCATCCTTTATGAAACTTATTATATTAAATTTGAATTACTTAAAAGTACAGTTAAAATTTCCATAATATCTAATAAAAACATAATTTAATCTATGACTCGTTTACTTTTATTTACCGAAAATAACTCATCTAGTTATTTTAATAATTTTACGAAATGCCCTCTTGAATTTACGATAACATGTATTGATCGAATCGGGAGATATAATTAAATTTGTTCATTATAAACTTTATTAAAACCTCCGCACTTATTTCCACCGTGTAATATGCAAAAACCTTTGTTCTCGTTTGAAGGGTAACTGTTGTAATATTCAGTGAGTATCCAGTTTTTTTCCCTTGAAGCGACGGGCTCTGTATGGCGCTGTATATCCTAATCAGCGCCAGATTAGCGTCTTAGTCGTGGTTGTATGAAAAAAGAATGTTCATAGTTTGGTATTAATTTTGATACTAAATTTGTACTCTTGTATAATCTAACGTAACTTGAAGTTGAAGTTATTTTTAATTCCTTAAGTATTTCTTCAAGTTGTTAGTAAACATGTTTCTAACTATTCCTGCACTATTGCACTTAGTCACCGAACAAAATGTAAATTTCCTTCTAGTAGTCACATTATAATGCGAAATGACGTCTAAAGATTAAATAATACCTCGTGAAACTTATGACCTCAATAAAGACAATAACAGGTATTTTTTGACAGTCGATTCACGTTCGACAAGGTAAAATTTTGAAATTTCCTCCTCTTTACTTTACTTTCCTTACAGAAGAAACATTACTTTTATTGTCTGTACAATAATAAGCTGTAGGTCGAAATTTGGCCAAGGAGACATACAAACACTTCATATGACGCGATTTAAGAAAGCCAAGTGCAGACTTTCGGAGAATGGTCCATAAAGGTTTATGAATAAAATTTGATCATAATTATAATAAATTACAAGACTAAAGCGACATGATTTAATTTAAAATATAATTGGTTAACTAGGTATATCGGTAAAAATGGTCAATGTAGCTTTTATTTTACGACCCACTGCCTTGCCTATTAAACTTTGATCCTAAGACAGTTTCTGAATTTGTATTTAACTTTAGTATTCGACTATAGGTTATTGAAACAACCTTAATTAACCCTTCATTAATAAAGCTTTATAATATTTCTTTTTATAGCTACGAACTAAAGCTACATCTAACGTACGTTAGATTGATTTATATGGAAGTTCCAACGGGAGGCGATTTGTAATAAACTGTCAACAACGTTGCAATATAAGCTGTAAAAGGACACGGCGGCCGTTAAATCACACTTCATTCCATTTACTCTGACCAAGCCGTAGTGTAACTTTGCGAAGATTATAAAACAACACCCTACTTTTCGCGACTGTTTACAGCCAATAAAGTGTCCGGCACAAGCAGAACTACACGTGCGGGCCGGGCCGCAGCAGACGCCGATCTTCATATCAAAGATCACCTTCAATGATCAAAATAGAAACTAAAGTTATAATAGCTTCAGTCTCCTTTTATATTCCATACAAAACTATCTTTGAAATATCTTAAAATGTAAATTTATTATCTAAATCAAGCAGACTCCGAAGACTTCAAATCTTCAAAGGTCTGATTTCAGATAACTAGAACGTGGTTTGGAAATACATTGTACACAAATATCAAAGGCTTCGCATATATAATTCTATGAAGTCGTTACACGTGGCCAGCTTGAAGTTTTTTACTGAGCAATAACTGTATCAGTAATAATACCTGTGCTCATACATAATCAAGTTGACGCCATTTATGTCTTGGTACAATTCAACAAGTGGTAACTGAAACAAAAGAATGTACTCATCGAAACGGGACAACCGATTGGCGAATCATAAAGTTTACGCGATTGCGTGATACAGTGAAGTCCATGTCCAGAGATTAAAGTGTAACTGTTAAAGACACTTTTCACGATATTCAGTTATATGTCATTAATACCAAAAAGTATTAAATATATTCATTTCAGACTTAAAATTAACCTATTTTATAAAAAATATTAAATGTGAGATTTCTATTGACTGAGTCCGTTTAAATAGAAACTATAGCAAAGTAGTCTGCAAACATTACTGTGTTCTAGATTGAAGGGTGCAGTAGCTTGTGAAATTACTGTGGTAATGAGACTTCACACGTTGTTTCCGTAAACGACAAGTTTAATGTAGGGCCGCGTATATCGCTGCATTCATAGCGTGTGACGTTACTTATGCGTAGGCGTGTCACTCAAGATCAAGTAAATGTACTGCTAAAAAAAAGTAACAGGTGTGTGCTAAAAATCTGATCCACTTTATAATACTACGTGTATGTGTACTAATATAATGAGTCTAGACATCCTCGTTTACACTTAAGGTTAGCAATAAAACCGCGTGCTACACGTGTTTGAATACCTATTGTAACTTGAAATATATTTTTAAGAGTAAGTTACATGTCTACGTAGGCGACTTTCGCATTATAAATTTTGCTACAAGAAATTCATGTCAAAGTTAGGAAAAGTGTATTAGCAGTGGGAATATTCATATTATCTATACATGCGCTAAAATATAAATTTATGTATAGACGAAATTCTAGATATATAAATATAGGCTTAATGTGAAATTTTATGGCCTTAGTGCCTTTTATATTTATATCTATATAACTCAAAAGTTATGCACCCCGTTAGCAATCAGTCTATGTCACTCAAGAGTAGTGAACCGGCCCGCAGCTAAGCAAAATCCAATACATTGTATGTAACGGAATTAATTCCGGCAACATCGGCAAAAGACCTTTGCTTCTCTAAGCAATTAAGAGGTCCGATGCAGGACAAAGACCCCGTTCCATTATACGTTATAATAGAGTTCAAAACATCTCTTAACTAAATCCTAAACCGCCACGTCCTTGAACTGTGCACTTTGATGGCACCGTGTGGTGCAAATGAAAGGATAGATTGAAATTGCACGGTGTAATTTTCTCGGAGATTACAGTATAAGCTTTTGCAATATTATAAATATTAACATTAGAAAATAAAATATATAAAGTACCAAACACTTTATGTAACCTAGAATTTGCGACATGTGTGATGTCTTATCATTTAATAACATAGATCGTTGAAGAAAAGAAAACGCTCTTTCAAGAACATGTTTCTTGTTTTTATTTTATTACTCGTTACAATGTTCAAAACAAAGTTTGATAGAAGTTTATCCTATAATAGGCGTATTTTATTTCAGGGTCCAACTTTATCAAGTTTGATTAAGGACAAAATTATTTTTTTGTACGACTAAGCTATGAGACGTGCAAGACGTTCACCTGATGATGAGTGACAAGCCTGCCCATAATAATGTGGCGCTGGTTATATAATATACACAGCATTCGACTATCGCATAGGGATAAGATGTCTCATTACATCAATAATTTAACTAGCTACAACACCGTTCAAACTGGAATACAGTAATGTTCGTACACAACTGTATGGTGGCAGTAAAAGGTGCTGCGGTGGTAATGGCATAGACGGTTTCCGGCATCAGAGACCTACCACCAGTATTTGGTAGGTGGTAAAGTACTAGTACGTTTTGCTGCATCTATTAATAATACAAATATTTTCATGCAAATAAAAATATTTGTAATATAAGAATACGGGTGATTAGATGATGTACTTATATATATTAGAAGCTTAATGTGTGTGCATTTAATATTTTCTGTAACTTTACACGGCTACGTGAAACTGAGTCGAAGTAAACCTAAAGCGATAATTGCGAAGCCCGACGACTCAATCGGCGAACAAGTTAACACGTAATTCAATAGCAAGTACAGACTTCGCACCCGTCTAACACTTGAAACTTTGTAAGCGGTCCGTGCTATAAGCTTTATTTAATCTGAATGTACTTATGCATAAACTAATCGGTATTTATACGTTCTCACCACAAAGATAAAAAAAATATATTTACTTACACTAAATTTTAGAGAGTTTTCTTCCATTTAATTATCGCGTAGTTTTTTATAGTTGACGAAGCGACGAGAGGAAGTTCATGAGAAGCTGGGTGAGAACGGTTGTTATACACTGCATTGCATGTTGCTCGTCGCATTGAAACATACGATATTATGTGTCGTTACCGCAATAATTTCACTAGCTACAACGCCCTTCAAACCGGGACAGTGATACATTTATACTACTGATTGGCAGTAGAAATAGGACCTAAATGATCCCGGCAAACAGAGACCTCCAACTCGTTTTGATTGCTTTGCGGCACTATGGTCACTGGAGGACTCTGGACAATGTAGAGATCACTGTATCCTTTTTTTTCGTATGGGAGACTTGCATTGGATGCCCTTTTGCTGTGAAGGCTACAGAAGAGTTATGCCTGATCTCTTACGCGCTAAAACCCTACGGTTTCTCACTCAATGCTTCTGAAGTAACCGTAACCGTGGTTCCGACAGGGAAAGGACTTGATGGAGTCACGTTTTGTAGTGGAGCTGAAGCTCTCCACCCTATTTAACAATGTTACATGGAAGTACCACGCGCTACTTTTATGCCTTTCATATTTCACGACGGATTACCTCAGCTCACAGTATGTTAAAGAATTAGACTATTTTACAACTTTAAAAATTACAAAACATCCAGGACGTATCATGAATCGACAGGAAAGGCCAGATTTCATAATTAAATCAATTTCTAGCACAATTTCGTTGTTACAGATATGATTTATCACAATGATTGCATGCTGCGATACTATTGGCGAGTTCGTAATTTAATTATCTAGGAATTGTTTTGTTAAATACACGAACACACGCGGTAGATTTTGAAGCGGACCATGTAACATTAATTAAATTGACATCAGTTATCATATAGTTAATTTATTTTCGGGAGTATATGATCAAAGAACAAAAGCAGAATTAATGTTGTAATAGCATTTTTTGCCAATCAACCCAGGGAGGCGATAGTTATTGTAGGTAAGTTGAGAATAAGATAGAAGAATACATACTTCACATAAATATTCAATATATAATAATAACAGAATAATGAACAGCCGTAAATTATTTTGCAACTGGCATAGATCTTTTAAACTAATTCGAAATCGTTGGATTTATTACTTTATAACTCTCAAGAAATTAATATTTCGGTGCACATCTACGTAGAGGACGTACAGGGTGCCTGGCGTCAGATTTATATTTAAAAAAACGAATATCTTAATAAGTTATAAACAGTGCGAGGGGAAGGTGGTGCCATTAGAATCACTGATCGTGCGGATTTCTTAGTCACGATGTCGCAGTGGTCGGGTGAGCATCGCGCGTTCGCTTTTGAAGCATTTTTCAAGAGTAACGATTCTTACGTACTCGCTCGCCGACAGTTTTGTTCACATTTCAATATTCGACGGATAGGCGATGGGTCGAGTGTGAATTTAATTCGTTCGTGGGTGGAGAGGTTCCGCGCAACTGCTTCGGCTATGAACACACCACGGCCAGGACTTAGTCGATCGTCAAGGACCCCCGACAACATTGAACTGGTTGAACGCAGTTTACGTGAAAATGCACGACTTTCGATACGGAAAAGGGCAGCTTCACTGGGACTTCCAAGAGCAATTGTGCATGAAATTTTGAAAAAAGATATGAAGTTTCATCCTTTTAAAATTCAAATAATTCATGATTTGAAAAAAAATGACTTTGCGTCACGCAAATTTTTTTGTGAAACCATGTTGGAGCGTTTTCTCACTGTGAATTCCATTTTTTGGAGCGACGAGGCTTATTTTCATTTAAACGGACACGTAAATAAGCAAAATTGCCGTTACTGGGCTCTAAGAACTCGCAATCCTCGACTGAAGCACCAAAAACCATTATATTGCCCAAGGGTAACTGTTTGGTGCGCTTTATCCACGAATGGGATAATCGGACCATTTTTTTTTGAAAATGCACGGGGCCAAACGACGAATGTCAATGGTGAGAATTATCGGCTCATGATTTCGAATTTCTTTTTGCCGAACCTGCGAGCTCATTCATCATTCTCATCACACACGTGGTTTCAACAGGATGGTGCGACCGCACACACGGCCAGAGCTTCGATGGATTTGTTGCGAGAAAATCTCCCTCAAAAACTGATTAGTCGCTTTGGGGACATCCCGTGGCCACCGAGGTCACCCTACCTAACTCCAATGGATTTTTTTTTGTGGGGCTACCTCAAAGAGAGAGTTTACGCCAACAATCCGCGAACTGTTGTGGACTTAAAAGAAAATATTCGGCGAGAAATCAGCGCAATTGAACCAAGTTTACTGCAGCGTGTGGCACGGAATACGAGGCTCCGTTTCGAACAGTGTGTGCAACAGGATGGAAGACATTTGGATGACATTATCTTTAAAAAATGAAATCCGCATTTGTACTCTATCTTTTAATACTTTTAGTAAAATTATATATCAAACATATTATTTTTTATTTAAATTTGAAAACATAAATATGCCACCAGACACCCTGTATATTATTGGCATTTAGTAAGAAAAATATACTGTTATTTTTTTCATACAATGGAATTCTTCATAAGTCAACTTTGTACCTATTGACGCAAAGCTAACAAAAAGTGCTAAAATAGAAATATCAGAAAATATCATACTTAGACACGGGTCTTTGTCCCTAAAGGAAAGAGAACGTCACATGTATTCAGCCCGTGCAGACTTTTGTATTTGGATGTCACAATATTCCTAGAAAGTGTGGGTGTCGATCACGCGCCTTTTCATTCCTTTAAGCCTCTGAGACCGTGAGGGTGGTATAAAATTTATTTTAAAAAACTATAAAGCATATTACAAAGTTATTTTTAAGTTATGAAAAGAAATCATTTTCTTTGTAAAGCTCTACCATAAAAAACGTGGAGAGACAGATCGCTTTTCGTAGAGAGACACGTTTGCACGAGCTTAACAACACGTTCGTTTTCTAGTAGTCCTTTGGCAGAGTTATTATTTTATTGTTATCAACTAATAAATGTATTTTTTTCAAAGTTGTAGTGATGAATGCTTATAAAGTTCCCACTTAAAAACATTTAGAGTTCGAACTGCAAACATATTTCGTTCCAGCTTTCTAAATTGTCTAATCAAGTTCTTTAAGATGAAGTCATTTAGAAATTAACTTGGAGAAAATTTTGTTTTTAATACACCTTTGTTATTTCGATATGCTGCCATAATAAAACTTTAAATTATGAACATCAGAGTGCAAAATCATATAATGAATAAAGAAAAGGCTAGCTTCTATTCTTTATTATTTTAATACAAAGGCAAGCTATAAACAGCGTCGTGAGGTGTTTGTTCGGATGTAAACAAACGAGCCCTTATAAAAACAATAAACTGTACAACACATATTGCTAGGGAGCGTGCATGCATGCTAATGTTTGCATTCATGCATACTAATATTCTAGTTAATTGAAAACTGAAACTTTAGCACGAAACTACCGTCGAAAGGATTTACATATACAAACAATCGAGAGATATTTCCGAAAATTTTTCCATACAAAAGTCTTCCAGCTGCAGTTTCGCCGAATGTAGAATTATTATATATACTCATATAAATAGTGCCTGTGTAACGTTCGTAGACATTCGTAGAACTGAAGAAAAGCATGTAGACCATAACAACCCTCTTTTTTCCTACTTTTATATAACAAAAGTTAGGAAGTCATTTTATGTCGTCTTTATTCAATGTGTGATCTTTTCAATTGTGTTGGAGGCCAAGACTCACTTTGGGTCGCTGCACCAAAGGAGGAGTAGTAATAAGGAATAGTATAAGTAGTAATAGTTATTCAATGTACCAAAATTAATTTAATCTGGTGCAGCAATAAGCGCAATAAATTAAGTAATGAATTGATCAAATCAAAATGGGGTGTAAGGGGACCCATACAACAACTCACGAGACCCAAACCAATCTGACCTGCTCGTAGTGCACCCTTCAAATCAAGAAACAAGGCTCTGGCTCTTGCCGACCCGCATTGGGCCAGCGTGGTGGGAAATGGCTCAAATCCCACCATATGAACCACAAATGACGGCCTCTGGTACCTGGCAGGAACGGAGGCCATTCTGACTGCAAAATCGCGGGGAGCCGCTGGATACAGACAACGCAGGACGGATCGATGTGAGGACCTTTGGGGGAGACCTATGTCCAGCAGTGGACGTCTATCGATTAATGAAGCTGATAATGATTGAACAAATCAAAATCCGTTCAATTTTTATTATGTCGAATGGAACGACGACTGTGATTAATAAAGGTAATGGGTTCGTATTGAATGTAATAGCGCAATGTTTGAAAGGATTGAAAGAGGTCTTCAACAATACGTTCCGAACAGCTTATGAAAAATAGAGAAATAAGACGGGGAAGCTTAAAAGCTGAGGACGCACAATTTTTCAAAGTAACTATAAATAATATTTTTCTCATGTAATAAATGTCTTAACCCTGAATTTTATAACCATCACTGCTTAATTTTTTTGTAGTTATAGTATTGTTTATTTAACCATATATTTATAATATCCATCTAGCTAGGTGATATAATAGAAGTTAGTTAATATAGTAAATATTACCTTGTTCTATTTAAAGCGCGTCTTCATTATTGGGGTTTGGCCATTAGATTTGAAAATTTGTCTTTATGATAAGCCAAATGAAAATATATATGAAAAATATTATTAACCGTATATTCATCAAATAATGAAAAATAACATTCGAAGAAAATAATTCATTAACGAAGAAGTTGATTTTTGCAAAGTGTACTTAATTCATTCTAAAGACTAACTGATTGTTACTTATTTACTTATAATGCGTTATGTTACTTGAGATGTTTCTCAGCGAAGACTAACTCTGTTACGTTAAAAAGATTTTTTTTATTTATTAGCAATTGGTAAAAGCGTGTATCTTTTGTGCGGATACAATATTTAGCTTTGAAATTAACGTGAAAGGTTAAATGTTGATGGATAAACGGTACTGCGGTTACACGTCTGGGGGTAACATAACAAAGTGACATGTATCTGCATACGACGGTATTCTCCGTCTCCATAACACTCGACACTGAAAATGTCGGGCATAATTTAATTGTGCTTTTATGTCACTGCGTTTTATTACACCACCGGGTTGTTTTAAAAAATAATAAACGAAATGTAACCGTTGGACAACTGTTTGAATAAGATGGAATAACAATTTTTATACTATCAAACATAATATTAAAAGCATCCTGTCTATCACTTCATTCAATAGTTAACAGTTATCTGATATTTGTTTCTCAATAAAAGCAAAGTGATAGAAAACAGATCTGCTTCCAATAAGTAATATTTTAAGACCATTACCCCCGGAGAGTTTTTCTAATGTAAACGCATTGAACTTCCATTGCGAGGACTGAACGAGGATGAACTGCAAAAAAAAAAAAACATAATGGCTATTATTTAGTGTAAATATATATGAAAATCAGTTTCCGTTGTCTCGCTAGCAATGTTAGTAGACATTTATCGCTAACATCCGCGCCTCTGCAATTATATAAACTTAATTTTGATAGAAAGAGAAATATTCAACTATTTTGCATCAATAAGAAAATGAAAACAAAAGCGATGCTTTTATTATGTGAATTAGCAGATAGTATCCATTTGTTTGGTTCGAATTAAACATTTCGAAACGAAAGGAAGTATAAATATTTGTGTTCGAGTGTACATTTCTCTTTCTGTTTAATAACACTAAAAGATCGACGTTCAATTCTTAAACTAAAACGAACAAATTCTGAAGTCATTGACTCGCACTGCGCTACATTAATACTAGACGTATGAAGAAAAAAAAAAATGTGCTCCGTATTGCTTATCAGATTCTTGGCAGTTACTCAGTATAACAGATTGGATTCACAATAATAAAAACAGTTCATTAGTAACTTAAAAGTATAACCTTTTCACATAATTATATAATATTAAAGCTTGTCTTGTTCGTAATGTATCTAATAATGTTTTCGATATTTTAAATAAATATTATTTTAACTGTACATGAATGCATCACCACTACTTTCTATTAAAATTGAAGTGGTTTATTTGATGTTACAATTGATTCAACACTTTAACATAAATTTTCTTCCACAGACTGTAAGAATTTGAACAAGCATTGGTTTCTAAAACGCGGACGCTGCTGCTCGAAAAAATGCTTTGAGTGGGGTTGTTGCTACTCAACGACGTGTTTGTTAAAAAATCAATGACCCCATTCGGCACGCGGACTAATATGTCTCGGTACCTGGTCATAAAGTATGATACAACAGATTTAGGCGGTTGTTATCACCATAAAGTATCTGATATCACACGAACTTGTATCGGAATTTTAAATGGATATTATTCTTCTACTAGTTGTGTCTAGAAAAACGAACTATATAGAAAAATTATATAAAATGTCAACAAGCAATATCGTATGCATGACGTGCACATATTAAACTGTAGTTTATGGCAAAGTGCAACTCAACTTTTTTATTTATTACTTTATAAGTTATATTAGCTACAACGTAATAAAACGTCATAAAGGAATTCCAGCTAACGTTAAAGTTTCCATATACATACACGACAACTTATATCCTATCAACTATGGAAAAAAAATTCTGATAAGGGCAAGGACAAAATTTTTGTTCACCATTATTTTACTTGCGAACATCGAGCTACAAGTTTTTATAAATGCAACAGCAGTTGTCATCATACTAGGTTACTCTAAGTATTATACAAGTCTTATCCCTTCTGGTGCTAGCCATTGGGCTCCAACAATCATGAAGCCAATGTTTGAGATAAACGCCCGTTTCTGTTTTAATTCTTTCCATAATAATGGTAGCGCGTGTTTAGTCGTGTTTTAAAGGTACAGAAACCAAAGACGTTTTATGAATATAAAGCGGCGATATTTAAATTTACGACTGACAGCGTCTCGGCGCCAACGAAGGACTGTGGAATGACCATGTCGGGAATAAAATCACACAACGTACAACTCGGAGATTTAACTATTTTATTCTCCTAAAGATCATTCAGTATCAGTAACTTTTAAAAACCATTTTTTTAACTTTAAGTATGTATAGTTCCAAGCAATAATTATACGAAGTTTTCATACTATTAAAGTTATAACACTATTATAGCAATGAGCAATGTATACATTTGATATGACTACAACTAATATATATTAATTACATAATAACATTACATCTTATTTCGGTATTATAAAGGCAATACGTTAAAATGAAAGCGCAGAACAAACCCAGCATTGTCTCATTTGATATTCGCAGTCATCAGCGCAGGCGATAGATGCCAGCAAAATTGTACAAGTTATACGAACAGTTACTATCTCCTTGATCAGTCACCACTTGCCTGCACTTGGCGCAGTTGCAGATTGTCGAGCAGCGCTGAGTCAAATCGTACAGATCTGACGATTAGACGACGCCTGCGGCGTTTGTTCAGTGTGAGAAAGCGGCCAGTGCTGACTGCTTTCTTGTCCATGTCGCCTAACATATTTTGATCTATGTGTGGCCGACTTAGCATCTGGCTTACGGGAACTGTAACAAAGAAAAAACACACCATCAGAATCCCGGCTAATGTAAAAGTCAAAAAAAAAAATATTCACGTTTTTGTTGAATAGACGCAATATTAATTTTAATAGAGGCTTATATATATTCTCAGACTTTTAAACCCTTCTAGCCAGCTTAAATCCTTACATTGTAAATCAACTGCCATAAAAGTATTACTGTGTTCCAGATGTCAACACATGAGAGCAAGAGTATACTAGTCGATATCGCTCCATCATTCATGGCCCTATTGTTACTTAAGGCCACCATGAACGTGACGTCAAGTGAGCCCTTTACAATAATTTTTATTCATTAATAAATTAATATAACCTTTACCTCTTTAATTAATATAACATTCGAAAAATGTATTTGTATCAAAAAATGTTAAATATACATTCAACTATTCAGATATGAATAAAATAAAAATTTAATTTGTGCGAGGAACTACATATGAAATATAGTAGAGCTGAAAACATCCCACATATTAATACCAAATATTTATCTATCGCATAGTATAGTGTAGTCTATATTTTTGTAGTCTATTTGTAAAGTTAAAAACTATTCTATGAAATAAAAAACATAATTTAGCAATGTAACAAAACCGACAAAAGAAGTACTTGTTATTGAAATGTTAAAAGTACATTAGCGGTTAGCAACATCGCGAGTACACTACAAGTCAGTAAGTTTATTAAAAACTTAAAAAGGTTTAACTCGGCACTTGGATGATGCCTAATTATATCACTATAACAAATATTAGTACACCAACCAAATAGAGTTTTTAGTCTACAATTACATATTTACAATCTATTATTAATTGCACAGTCGACGTTCTCGATGCCTGTTCCGAGTGATGAGTCCAGCCCTATCTAGAATTACTCTTTATCACGCAGTGTTTACTTAACGCTGATAAAAAAGCTAGTAAAAGCTTGTATGAATCGCTTGAAACTAATGTCACGTATTTCTAAGTACTATACGATTACGATGTACAGCAAAATATAGCGGTACTATTGAAGAATATAAAGAAACATTTAATCAGCGCGTATTACTTACATATAGTGTTCACTCTTGACTTTAACCATACAATAAAAAACTTTAGTCTTTATAGCAGCAAAAAGTATTACTTCTACTTTTTTATCATATACGAAAACGAGAAAATATTGAATATAGTTGTAGTAACTACTGATCATACTAATGACTATTTTCATTATGTATAATAAACTTACAAAATATTCAACATCGGTACTATCAGTTTTATTGTAATGATAAAAATGCCTAGATCGTGTCAAAGGCAGGTTATCTGAAATAGAATAGTGACCATTAATTTATGCAGTCCATATTAGACAAGTATGTAGGAAATCAAATTGTTCTGGGTAAAACTTAGTTAGACTATTCAACAGATATTCCGTCGCCAACGTCAGTCTTAGTTATCAACCGCACAATTACTGTTGTTACCAATGGAGACTAGAATATGAAGGTCCGTTCAATTACTGTTGTCGATTGAACCTTGATTATACCTGGCATACCGACTAATTAAATGCTATTCCGGGCCGAAATAGAAACTACGAAGAGGTTGCATGAAGTTTATATAAATATAATAAATTATTTCTTTATTCATGCTTAGAAATAGAAAAAGCTCACAAAGGGTATATTAGAAATTTTTCGTATCGAATATAACTATATCGATAATCTATTATGTATCAGAATTTTAAAAAGATCGCTAAGATCAATTAAACGCTACTACTTATAAATCTCGGTGAAAACTTTTCAACACTTTTTTATATTAATCTATAAGTATTATCATATTTTCCGCCTAAGCCGGTTTGAAGGTTTTTCTTATTTCAATTTGTTACAGTTTCAAATTGAATTCGTTTAAACATGTTATAGTTAAATTATCGTGGCTCTAGTTAGGATGATATATATAGCACAACATTTCGCTCGTCGCTCGAGACATAAGATATTGAATTTCCTTACACAAGTAATTACACTAGCTGCAATGCCCTTCAAACCTGAACACTATAGCGTTTCACGCTGCTGTTAGGCTGCAGAAATAGTAAACTATATATACTATATATGATATATGTTATCAATCACAGATAATAATAAATTTAGATAAGTCACTTCTTTTTCTTTTTAAATAAACATATTTTATATCCTCTTATAGTGAATTTTCATTGTAAGTAATATAGCAAAAGTTTTTACTAAGTTTGTTAATAACTTTTTATAAACTAAGATCACCCCACGAGTCATTAGTAAAATAGTTTTAAAGAAATTGCTAAACTAGTACTTTTGAGTCACAACTGTTCTAGTTTTATTTTTTAATTCGATTTCTTTGTTAATGTTTCATTCTTGACGGCTTTTATTAAAATGTTCAGGTTGTTTTCAAATATACTTTGTAAGTTATTCGGCGAAGCTACGAGACGTTCACATGGTGATAAGTTATACCCCTACCCATAACAATATTTGCGGCGCTAGTAAGAATGATATACACAGCACCACATTGTAGTCATCGTTTTAAAATGTAACATGTCTAGGTCTCATTGCCCAGTAATTTTACTAGCCACAATGTTCTTCAAACCGGAACAGTAATGTTCGAACACAAATCTTCGGCTTTAGCTCGCGGATATCAGATCCGCGAGCCCTGAGTCCGATGAAGCCGCTATAATTGTCAATAAAACTGCGGCGCAAACATCATCATAAAAATAGAAAATCTTCGGCAGCAGAAATAGGAACTGCGATGTACCGCTTCAGGTGGATCTATAGAGAACTTCTAACATAGCACTAAATGTGGCTACTGTTCTCTTCTACAAGCAAAGAAGTATCAATAATTGAATAATCGTATTACTTCCATAATTTTCTAATCTTTATTTTTATATTATTTTCCTGATCGTGAACTAAAGGTCACAATCGAATAATGAAAGACTATTTCGAATACAATACGAAATAAATATCCTTAACGATTCAAAACATGCGTGACAGTATACAGTAAACAACCAAACGTTCTATGAAACGAGACACGATAAAATGTCGGAACAAACTTAAGTGAAAAACCGTTAATACAACAGCACTTAATATAAACTTAATTTGAAAATATTGTAGTAATAAATGGTATGGTCAAGAGAGATAATATAAAAACAAGACGATTCGGTAAACGTAAACATAAATCTACCTATCTGATTGGTAAGAGAGATAGAGTATAGAAAGTTCACTAAAACATTAAAAAAATTATAATCAAAAAGTTAAATATTATACACTTCTGTAAAGGAATATATCACCAGTGCAAAGATGGGAAACCTTTCGAAGATAATAAACCTCCCTTCCCTCTGTTGTTACTTAACAAACACTTCAATCAAACTGACATATTTGCGGTGGCCATATCTAAGAGAATTTTGAAAATGGATGTGATACAGTCAAGGGTTAAGGATCGCGGTTCTTCATTCAACGCTGTTGACAAATTTATCAAAATGGTAAAACAACATAAAAATTAGTAGTATGTAACCTATTCCTTGTAAATTAACGGTATTTATTTCGAGTTCAAGTTAGTAAGTAGCTACAGATCTCGCAACCAGTGCAGACACGTGCGCAAGTAGCATAGTTCAGACGTTTATTTATTTATTTATTTATTTAACTTTATACACCTCGTGTACACGTTGTGTTGCAAACCGGATACACATATGATCTGGATAATCAGAGTTCTTATTATTTATATAATTACTAACTTTCCCTTTCCGCTTTGCTGGCCGTAGTATAGAATTGGATTTGAAACATAGACATATTAGTTTATTACGTAGCCTACGGTATTAGTAAAATAAAGAATCTTAACATATATATATATATATATAACAATGTTTATTTTTGGAGGAATAATTTTTCCGCAGGTTTAAAATATAAAATGTCTATTTTTATATTGTTTTTGTAATTGAAAACTATTCTGCCTATTTTATTTTGAAGAGCTTTGGCGCTAATAAACTAGCCGGCACGACGCCACAGTTTCGAAATGATCTCTCCCGTTGCAGTCTGCCTCCGATACCAGTGTAATATAATACACCACACACATCAAAGTCATCAAAGGTTTAGGTATTATTCTATAGTCTGCGTTGATAATAATTTTTCGAATATAATAAAAGTTATTTTTCGTTAACGATTTTTTGAGTAGCAATAATTTTGTTATGTTACGTTTTAAAAAGCGTTATAGGCTATATCTATATTATTACTATATTGAAGATGTTATGTAAAAATAAAGATCAACTTCAAATCAACGTAAGTCAAACAAAAAGTGTAACGTTTCTCCCAACTTATAGCTTTTTCTTTGGAAGATGTAATGTTCACTCTTAGTTATTCTATTATAACCGAGAACATTAAATAATACGGATGACTTAATAATCTCTATTTATAGTGATAGAGTTCTAAAATCATACAAAAATCTTTCTCTGTGTGTTATAATTTAAAACGTAAAAAAAATTGTTCGTATCATTTGTTCCATCGAGTTATTTAGGGTCCACATCGCCCAGCTAGATAAATAGATAAAATAAATACCGAATAAAACTTGCTTGAAAGTTAGTTTCCTTACTGATGTCGAGTGTCTGTTCAGTGCGACATCAATGCGTCCCGTAGGAGATCCCGGAGCTTCACCTAATGCACTGACGGAGACCACCGAAGAGGTTTTAGCGGACAGAAGCTCTAAATAATTTTGTCTTTCACCAAAAGCAAGATATCTTTTAAGAACACTTCCCCGCGACAAAAAAAAGGTGTCGCTTGACCGTCTAGGTAGGTTACCACGGCAACTCCCGTTTCTGCCGCCAAACAGTAGTGTGTAAATAATAGCGTGTTCCGGTTTGTAAAGCGATGCGTCTAGTGTAATTACGAGGGTAATGACACTTAACATCTTACGTTTCAAGGACGACGAGTACAATGTCATACTGTGCATACCATTCCAACTTGTGGCATCTTATTATGAGCAGACGTATTACTTATAATCAGGTAAAAGCGTGTTCGTCTCGTCATTTCGTAGAATACAAAATACAGACATTAGAATGATTTTTAAATGTTTTTATAATAGCACATATGCAGCACATCTACAGAGAAAAATTGTTTAGTAGTTATGGTTTGACTAAATAAATATTTTCTGATAAAAATTAAGCGCGTTAGGGGTTCCGCTCTACAATCTCGGAACCCAAGCCAACCTCACCCGCTCGTAATACACTTTGCTAATCAACAATCAAAGCTCTGGCACCGACTAACTCGCATTGAGCCAACATGGTGGGACATGGCACAAATAACTTAATATGAACCCCTACAAACGACGACTCCTGGTTCCCAGGGGTTGCGAAGGCCATGCTGACTCTGGAAAGTCGCGATAAGCCGCTGGATGCGGGTAGCACAGGATCAATCGATGTGGAGATAACGCAATGGATGATGATGATAAAAACTCAAATATCCATTACAAATGTAATTCGCATGAATTTTTTAATGTAAAGGAAAAAAAAATTGAATTGTCAACAATTTAAATAATTACGTAGTGCTAAGATTCTGTAATATAATCACATTACAAATTTAATTTAAACTTAGATTATATATCATAAGCCGATAGACTGAAATTAAGCCATCCGCAAACGAGCAGGGATTCATATGGCAATATGGGCCATACCACACCACAATAGCCAATTAATATCTGTTGTATTCAATCGAGCGTATCAACAATGTTGGAAATTCGCTGCGCTGTTACAACTTAATAAGTAGAAAAGCATTTTCAGGTAACTTCGTAGCGGGCACGCTACGACGCTACACAGCATCTACACTTTAGCTTTACTAACAAAAGCTACGAAAGATAACACACGGACAATGCAAGAGTAAATTTGGAATCCCTGTTAATATTTTATATTGAAAAAAAAAAAAATTTTACCGTAAGTATATCGATTTTGAGAAATTTAATAGGTATTACATATTTATATAACTACCTTTGAACAAGTACCCAAACACGGTGTGGGTTGTTATTTAATTTTTATTTCCAATAACACTACATTGATAGTATGAAACATTTTTACGAAAGTTACCAATAACTTTGCGGTATGTTGTTTATATAAACCTACATAAAAAATATAGCGAAATGAAAATATTACAAACTGATGAATGTATAAATTAAAACTGTAAAAATATACTATAGACTACTCTTTAAACAGAAAATATAATTAAACTTTTGCCGTGCACTGACGCTGGACGATTGAAACTGAAAACAAAATAAAAAACAAACAGAAACAACAAATTTGTATATCCCTGCGAGCTCGATGACCGGAAGTACTACTAATACCGAATGCATTGACCGAAGTTATTGGAATGGTTTATACCTAAATACTGGACCTATAAAACGCGTTGTCAATAACAAATCTCATTCAAATGAGAATTTTTCTATGACATATGATATGAATATAACTAATTACAACTTTTAACTACTTGCAAATCTGACGGAAAGTCTCCAGTAAAGGAGAGGCACTTTAAGAAAAAATGTTCCTAACAACAATATCAATTTTATTCTGAACGTCCATCAGATTAATATCACAACGCCTGGAGTTATCAAAGAACATCCTGAAGGCCGTAAGAAGATGAGCGCCAATCAATTTTGGATCAGAGTTGGGGATTAATCGTTCTTCGAACAAAGGGACACATAAAAGCTGATGTATGAGCATAGAAACTCTCATTTAATTGTTACTGTGAAGAACAGAAAGGTTTAGATGTTTATGTGCATATAATACATATTCTTTTACTCCACAGACCAAAACAACCTTATTTAATAAAACTTCTCCGTGGTTGGTTACTAGGAAATAGGTAACCCGTATTAGTCGGGTTATAAGAGCCTTCTAACATTCTAGGAACCAATACGTCGAGTGCAATTTCATTCCTTATAAATAGCGTATGTGTATACAGGCTTATCATGACTGTAAGGTCGTATTCGTTCACTTTACCCGGTATGAACCGGGACGTGCACAGAGATTACGGGTGAGGCATGCTAAACACATCTGAAACCTGAGTTTATACGTACATAGAAATACACTTAGCAATCTAACAATTTCGTCAATTTAACACTAAATTAGCAATAGTCACACCATGTGTACCTTTGAAGTGAGTTGAGAAATTATTATTTAGAAATGTTAAGCGATCTAAGGTATGCACTAGATACTTGCGTACACGGACGCTGGCACTTATATATGAACAATCTTTATAACGTATTTATTAATTTATAAAAAAGCATATGATCGATTATTTGATAGGGTTTAAAGATATTATTAAACTGACTTAAAAAGGATTAACGAAAATAAAACCGGGACATAAATAAAGCGTACAATGCTAAAAGTACATACTCCGCGCTTTCGCAAATATTGACTTGCGTAAAGATAGATACGTACGAGTATTTACCACTACCAAATGCTCGCCGCTTGTTTAAATATAAGTGTATAAAGGAGTGATTGTTTAAAAAAAAAATTCCATTAACTTATATATGTTTTTAAAACGTTAAAGTATGAAAAATGTTTCCGTACGTCACCAATTCTCTTAAGTCATCAAGGATTGTTGCAATTAAAAAGACAGATTGATTTAGTGGTAGTTATTTATAGTGGAAAAAAAGTTCGTCTCCTGTTAATGCCATTAAGATAATCTTAATAAGTAATGAATAACAGAAACAACATATTTCTAATGACTAGCCAAGATTTCTGTTGAAGTGTCAATAAAGACGGTCAAGAGAAAAATATATCAAAGCGATTAATACTTACCTAGATTACACATAAAAAGACTGTATTAATGTCCCGCATAATGTGTGTTGTGGATTTTGGTTGCTGGTAGGATTTTAGTAGAACCTACCTGGTTATCTACCACTCTCATATTGTAAATCTGATGCCACGAAAGTATTGGAGCTGCATGCTGTGTTATCAACATATAAGAGAGAATTCCTATCATTGTCTCAAGTTATAGCCCACTTTAGATAAAAAATGTATCTCGAGAAAATAGAAAAATGATTATTTTGTTCAAAAGAAAAGATGAATGAAGAATTTACGTATAATACATAAAGCCCAGATATATTTGTACTTGATAAACGGCGAAATCAATAAAATCTTGAAAGAAAATATCCTACAGAAAGAAGTAGGGGATCCTAAACAAAGGACGACCTTATTTAAATTTCTGTCTCCTATCTCAAAATATATAATAGGGGGACCGGAAAGTAATGTCGTTTCTGCGCATGCCAATACTTGATTGTCATTTGTCAGCTCATTGTTTTGTTCAGAGGCGTACCAAAGACATTGTGAGGTTATAGTGATTTCTTTACTTATAGACAATTGAATTACAATTTTTTTTTGTAATTTTGGGTAAAATGGCCAGCCAAATACCTACCAGAAGAGGTACACATCCGGCATTGCATGCTCTTTGAGTTTCGCAAGGGAAATAACGCAACAGTTGCTACCAAAAACATTTGCGATGTTTATCCAAATGCACTGGACATTCGTAAATGCCAAAGGTGGTTTTCCAAGTTCAAATCGGGTAATTTTGATCTTTCCGACTCGTATCGATCAGGAAGACCATCAGCGTTAGACAACGACGTGTTAAGGGCGGAAGTGGAAGCAAATCCGTGTCAGACGATCGAGGAATTGTCAAACACTCTCAACAAACCTTGGTCGACCATCCAAGAACATTTGAAGCAGATTGGAAAAGTAAGCAGAGCAGGTGTTTGGGTCCCGCATAATCTGTCCGAACAGAATAAGGCTAACCGATCAATCACATGCAACTTATTGCTTCAACGACACAACACAGAAGCGTTTTTTGATCGCTTGATCACAGGAGATGAGAAATGGGTCCTGTATGATAACCCAAAACGCAAAAGGCAGTGGCTCTCTCCAAATGAAATCCCTCGGAGTACTGCTAAGCCAGGTTTACACCCCAAAAAAGCGCTTTTGTGTGTTTGGTGGAGTATTCGCGGCATTGTTCATTTTGAATTACTGAAACCTGGAGAAACTGTTACTGCAGACCTCTACAGCGAACAATTGCAGCGAGTCAATCAATCTTTAATTGAAAAGTGGCCAGCGATTGTCAACCGAAAAGGCGTCATTCTCCAACATGACAATGCAAGACCGCACTGCGCAAGGCGAACTCTAGAAAAAATTAATGAATTGGGGTGGGAGGTGCTGCCTCATCCACCATATTCGCCCGATGTTGCACCATCGGATTTCCACTTATTCCGAGCGCTGCAACACTTTTTAAGTGGCAAAACATTTGCAAATTTGGATGATATCCAAAATGCCATCTCTAGATATTTTGCCGAAAAACCAATTAATTTTTATCGATCAGGGATTGAAAATTTACTCACTAGATGGCAAAAGGTTATTGACAATGATGGGGAATACATCATTGATTAAAAATAAAGACTCGTTAAAAATGTATGTGTTTGTATTTAGCGTAAGAAAACGACATTACTTTCCGGTCCCCGTAATAAATACATTGTAGGACATAAGTTTTAATTTTTTATTTAAGGTACAGCAACCTTGATGATAATAGGAAAAAATCTTAATCTAGTAACTTAATTTTTTGAAATGGATGATCCGTGCTAGAAGATGATTTCGAAGACGACGACGGAAATTATTATGATGACGTCACAGCCGCCAATTTTGTAAACCACTTCAAGTGATTTCACACCGAAGTTGTATGATTATCTTTAGTGCTAGTGTTTTATTGTAGTACTCAAAGTTTTGAGTGGTAAAACAGTAGTAAAGGTGATTATAGACTGTTCACGATCTTTTATCAAGATAATGCGTTTTATATAGAGTTGTGTACAATCACGTAATATGATTCGACAATAATGTTTGATAACGATTAATGTTACTTGTTAAACGTAAACATCGAGGAAAACAAATGCATTTGTCCGTCCGCTTGGATGACATGGTTAAGAAATAAACTATTAATAGTTTATTTCTTAATCATTAAGAATTATTAATAATAAAGCAGAAACGTTTTATATATGTTTCCGCATGAAACGCCTTATAAATCAACGTATATATAATCTCCGAGTTATTATGTTTTAGAAATAAAACCATTTTCATATAGTGAGTAATAAACTCTACGGGTGATAATTGAACAATCAATAAAATTAATCTGACAACAGGCACCCGTTGCGAAGTGAAAGAGCAACTCGATGATATATATCAATTAGGGAAATGCGTTGCCGCTTTTCGAGATGCTAATGAGCGTGAACGTTGCAATAATACACATTTGATGTTATTACAAATAAACAATGTAAACTATAATATTTATACCGTTCTAATAACGAAGTTAAAACGATGAAAGTAGCTCGCTGGCCTAATGGTTAGAGCGTGCGGCTTCCATTCCGTAGGTCGCGGGTTCGAATCTCGGCATGTACCGATGATTTAATGTTTAAGTTATGTACATTTATGAACTTTATAACAGCGAAATACAAACGGTGAAGGAAAACATCGCGAGGAAACCCGCACACTGAAATCATCTTTGTGTGTGGTGACTCCCATAAAGTGGCAACAGGCTCGCCACCTGTTACATGGGACCTAATCTGACCACATCTGGCGAAAAGTGGGTGTTTATTCACATCTATCTACCCCTACTAGGAAAAAGGCGTGATAGAATTAAAAAATAATAACGAGGACAATATGGCGACGAACGTAATTAAAAATTAATGCCCGAAGCTAATTTAGTATTCGATGTTTGCTTGGCTCCGACACAACAACTAAATAAATCAATAACGAGCTAAACGATTTCAAACAAGCGTTTACACTATTTAAAAGAAGTGTATTAATTTTTTTTTCATGGAATCCATAAAAGTGCTTTAGCTATAGTGTAAAGGGTTACAAAAAAAACCAAATTATTATTTTTTTCTAAGGTTTTATCGTTTCAAATAATAGGCATGAAATTCATTATTGTTTAATAATATAACATCGGATGAGTCAAATATTAACACTAATCATACCATAACGGGTCAAATGACCCATTTTGAACTTTTGCATTGATAATGCACGTATTATCTTATTACTTCTCCAAATTTAACTTACTGACTTTTTCTGACTAATTAATTCTACTGTTCTTATACTATTTTTATAATTTTTTGTTTTGTTTATTTTGAGTAATAACTGTCGTATACCGTTGTCTACCACATCGGGTCATTTGACCCGGAGAACATTTTTTTTGTTTTATAATATAAGCTTATAAATACATATTGCTAATCTTATTATATTCAGTAAACTGCAAATGTATGCAAAGACTGTTAGTAAAGTAGTTCAATATTATTTCAATCAAAATAGCTGAGAATAATTCAAGAAAATATAAAAATTTTAGATTGAAACTAGATTTTTGTGTAAAAAAGGTACCAAAAAAAAAAAGTTTGGTACATAGTTTTTATTTTATTTTGATAGCTTTATTAGTGATACAGGTAACTATTTACCCATAAAATGTCGAAACGAACGAGACATTCAAAATTCTTAGAAAATGTAAATGATATTGGAGAAGAGTTTTCGGAAATCGGTGAAGATGAATTTTCTGAAAACGAAGATATATTGGTTACAAACGAAAATGAGTCTGAATCTACAGATACTGACAATGAAGAGGAAAATATTGTGAATATCGGTTGTGGACGAAAAAGAAGAAGATTACTCTCAAGTTCTGAAAAAAGTGAAGCAGAAATAAATGAACAACATGTTGCAATTGATGGATCTGTTTAGGAAGAAATACAAATAGGTGGCACACCTGGAAGACCACCACTTCATAACATTTTCAGGCATGAAGTAGGCCCAACAGGATATGCTAAACGTCATATAACGAAAGGTAAAGTTAGTACTGCATTTTCATTGATAATTGACCACCGTATTATGAACCGTATAAGAACATGCACAATAGAAGAAGCAAACAGAGTGTTAGGATCCGATTGGAGTTTATCTCAAGAAAAACTTGCTGCATTTATTGCAATTTTATATGTACGATTTCATATTACAATAAAACCAAATTTGGTGTAGACATGACCGATCAAATGGCGAGGAAATTTACTACAAAGTCTAAGTCTTGCAGATGGCCACTCCAAGTTTTTTTCAATATCCTTGATTTAGCTGGTATAAATGCCTGGATGTTATACAAGCAAACGACAGGAGATAATATCTCTAGACAAGATTTTTTACTCAAGCTAGCAGTAAAACTTGCCGACGATTTTCGAGTTGCCCGTGAACAACCAAAAGAAAAAGCAAATACTAAACGATCGTTGCCTAACCCTGTTACAGATTCTAATAAACGTAAGAGGTGTCAAATAGGATACTGCAAAGAAAATAAAACTAATAAAATTTGCTCCAATTGTAAAAAATTTGTTTGCGGGAAATGTGCGACGGAAACACTTATGTGTAAAAAATGTGATGTATAAAAACAACTCTTATTTTTTGCGTTTGAAATAGAAATTGTAGAAATACTATTTCATATAATTATAATACATATTTTATAATCATTATATTTTTATTTCCTTTCTAACATCCATATTTCATACATAAAAGTAGGAAAAGTAAATTTCGGGTCATTTGACCCGCTATGGTAAACTAGGTATCTAATAAGTGTTGGTATGATTAGTGTTAAAGTCCCGCGGGCTTCTGTTTGAGTACAGGTGATTTAAAATAAAATATAGTATTATCATATTTTAGATATTAACTAATAAATAAAAGAGTAAATGAGAAATAAAGAAGGATACGGCAAATAATAATTCAGGCGGGGTATCGCATCTTCGTAACGTTTAGATTTGATAAAAATATGATGGAAATGTCCAAAACAGAATTATTATTGTTAACGGAGTAAGGCGTGTTTCATGTCCAAAAAGTTCTTGCCGTGGCTGGTAATGGACGTTGGCAAGGCCACAAGCAACACTGTATGAGATGAAGGTGGAACATCGTGAGGGATTTAGACAGTAAAGCTTAACGAGATCCATCACGGCCCCTACGATAAATGATATGCGAAAGCATTTATCTCACGGAAATATTGGCACGTAACGTAAACAATAAAACACATACGACGTGCGTATACATAAAATAACTGAGAGGATAACCATGCTTTTATATAGAACTAGCATATGAAACAACTTACCTTTGTTGTACGGTACGTTTAACGAGCCGTGTACGACTAAAAATCTTTTAGTTGTTATAATTTATCTTCCCAATAACTGTCTTAAAATAATAAAAACTTACACATAGAATAACAACAACGGAATTAAAAAATATTGCGCGGAAATGATATATAAACGTACCACGGCAAAAACAGAAAAATTATAAAATACCCATTTGCTTTTACTGGGCTTCTAAAATGTAAAAAAAACTCCGCTCGTTATATTAAAACTTGAAAGTAATATTTTTCAGGCCAAACTCGACCACTCGACTGCCGAAATACAAGAAGGAAGAACGATTAAATAGTAACGAGACTCAAGTATTTCGAAACTTGTTTCGCAAAAATTGAGAGGTCCTTAATATAGTACAAATGTAAACATCAACGAAATAAACAAATGTTATTATTTCGTAGACTCAACAAAGTTCCTTAATCAGCGTTATTTTTCTTCAAATTCTTTTAATTACTAAGTAAGGTTGACTGTAAGAAAAAAAATAAAAGCAACTTTCAAGAAATGGGACGTAGTTGCTACATTTATAAAAGCAAAAGAAAAATTATAGAGAATCCATCTACCTTACAGAGAACTCATAAATCGATGAAGTATCCAAGGCTGTATAGCTTACCTGTATACACTTTATTACTCGTTATTTCAAATAAAGTGTATAAATTGTTAAAAAAATAGATATATTGGGTTTAATCATTCTGTTCTGCACGTGAAATTAAATTGTTATGGCGCTTGAAAAATATATTACGAAAAAATTTACTGATATAGTTCTCGACGTAGTTAAAATTAACTTGAAACAGAAGTGCACTCGCTACGAGTTTAAGCTTTAATTTACCCCTCAGTAACATAACAAAAAAATTTAGTGATTTAATGTTTTATTTTTAAGTCACTAATATGAGGTACAAATTAGTAATTAACTACTAACTACTGTTGATAGTTAATACTGATGGTAGGTCTCTGTTGCCGGCAGCCCTGTAGTCTCGGGCTAGTAAGAATACTACTATACTACTAAGCCCTGCCTGTCGTAGAAGGCGACTAAAAGGGTCTAGGAGTTTCGCGGGCCTTGAGCGTGGCGGCCCTTAATGCTCAACAAGCGAACCTGTATGGTATAGCCTAGGAGCGTTAAGACCCTCCTCAGAGATGTGTTTAAAGAAAGTGTAGAGGCACTGATGCGTTTTATAAGAAATCTCGGAATCTCTCTGAATGCACTGATGCTGAGCATTAAGGGGATTTTAGTGAGTAAAAATCTCACATAAACCTGACTTCACCCCAGAAGCAGGGTATCTTTCTAAGATTTCCCCCCGAAACAAAAAAAAAAGGTCTCTGTTGCCGGAGAACGTCTAGGTAGGTACCTACCGCAGCGCCTACCTTTGCCGAGAAACAGCAGAATGCAAACTACTTTGTCCCGGTTTGATGGACGCCGAAGCTAGTGAAATTACTGGGGTAACGACTTAACATCGTATGACTAAAGGCGAAGAGCTAGCACCACGTTGTTATGGGCGAGCGTATGAGGTGAATGTATCATGAGGTGAATGTGTTGCTTGTCTCCTCGCTTCGTCGAATCATCATCATCATTATCAGCCGATAGACGTCCACTGCTGAACATAGGCCTCCCCAAAGATCTCCACATCGATCGATTGTGCGCTACCCGCATCCAGCTGCTTCCCGCAACCTTCACCAGATTGTCGGACCACCTGGTGGGGGGCCTGAGAACACTACTTCTACCGGCACGCGGTCGTCATTCGTGGACTTTAATGCCCCATCGGCTGTCGAGGACGACGAAGGACGTCGAATAAAATGAAAAAATAAACAAAAACTTATTCTTGCTACCATCCCAAAATATATACAAATTACGGTTATCAATTTGGGAAATGAGTCAACGTTATCATCATGAGCCGTTAGAAAAAATATTTATAAACGCAGGAATATTTTTCAAATTTTACCTATAACTTTTTCAGAGTGTAGCTGTTTCGTGCAGCAATTTTTAATTGGATCATGTAACACTATTAACCTAGCTCCCCTTCTAGCTCGAGAACTACATAAACGCATTAATCAACAAATTCCACGAAGCCTAGATGTTAGACCGATATTTATATGTGGTAAATACTACCATTTCCTATATCGTTCAAGTCAGCGGGGTTGGAAATTTCACGTCTAGGGACATGTATTATTTATGTATATATTAAGTATCCACGATCGTGAAACAAAACGACAGGTGTCATAATATACAAATTTGTTCTTGAGTCAACTCATCTTTTTCTATTTCTCTCTTCATAATATATGAATTAAACGTAAAATTTTATTAAAACCGTATATTTCTTTAATAATGCTTTTCCTTTTGTCCATTTGAAATATTATTGATAACCTAAACATATTATCAGCCTGTTACTTAGAAAGCCGTGAGAGATGTTTTTATATGATCCATTAAAGACCGCTTGTTATCCAGGTAAGTTAGTGCGTCTAAAACGGGTTAATAATTTCTTTTATCGCATTAAAAATATTTAATTGTAGTTTAATAATAGTCCTGCAGCTACAGCAGATGGTCAGATATAAAGGAGAATGCGATAACACATTGCTACGACACGCTTTTTACATGCTTTAATGCGATAAGATAAAGAAAAATAACAAATAAAGATTAGAATGATCAGAGTCGAATACGGCTACTACAAATAATAAATGCAATGATACAACGAATAACAGCTGTTTAAGTAAACTATTAACGATTATATTTTTTTTGTTTAAAATCCTTTCAATAGCTCAGTGATCGGCGCCAAACCTCATTACAACTACATGTACAGGTTTTAATGAATTCTCATTATACAATGTAAATTGCGTTTCAAAACAACGATTTAATCACTTCTGATTATAGAGATTACAATTTAATTTACTAAGAAAAAACTAATATGCATAACGAAATTATATTTTATTCAACATAAATGCAAAGCGAAATTTTCTGTTTCAATGCTATCAAATGACCTAAATAGCGATTGATGCATGTTTAAGACAAAGAAATTTTTAGAGTAGCAGTTGACTTGTTGGTTTTAGATGCCGTATCAGTTAAGGAGGCAGCCGTTCTATATTTAACTTTTCAAATACCTACATCATCTATCCATATATATCAAAGTCATAATTTTGAATCTGTCCAGAGGATCATTTTAAGTAATCACGCGTTATGTCAATCGCATGTTAATGTAGTACAACATCATCATGGGACCGACCGCTAAACCTAAAATTGAAGTTTAACGGTCAGATTGAGAAAAGTAATTAAGCCTTTAGTGATTTATTTGATCTGACATTATTTAAGGCCAGTCCACTGTTGTAGATACATAAAGAAATTATTAAATAATATGCTTTTTCATCTTCAATTTCAAATGGTATTTTATATGAAAATGAGACAAATGGCAAAGTGTGCTCATTTAGAATGCTGATACTCAATGTTGATAGTTGGAACAGCATCTCTGTAATGGCGACAATTTTGAAATATTAGGGTGGGGTGAGTGCTAGGCATATTCGAACAAAACTACCACCGATCATTCTCCACACCCAAATCCCAGAATGAAACCAAGGTCCGTGTGCAGGCAGGCTAGGCAAGGGGTATATCCTATGGAGGCACTTAAAACTATTTTAGTTTGCTTTTCCTTAAATATTATATGCTGTAATAGTTCCATCAAACATGAAAATACGTCTCTTGTTAATAAGAAAAAAAGATATAGATAGTTCAAGTAAAATGTTGGCAATATATGTAACTTTGTAAGAGTATATACTCTTACAATTTTAATAATATATATATATGTTCATATATAAACTTCAATCGAAAGAAAATTACTATGACGATGAACATTTTAGATCACAAACTTCGAATCTCAAACGTCGTTTATTAACTGAGTAATACAGTAACAATATTTGTAGTTAAAGATAAGATTTACATATTGATTGCAACGTTAATAGATAGTCGTTGAGTGGATGAATCATGACCGTAGAGTCGAAAAATTTGATTCTGCTATAAGGAAATTATTTAAAGTCTCCCGTATTAATTGTTATAATTTACTGCAACAGGTAAATATTAATAAGTACTATGTTCCGGAAACACTAAGAATCTATTCACCAAACTAATATTAATATGTATCTTGTAAGTAAATAAAACGATGAGATCCAAGACTAAAGTTAGTAGAAAGAGTTAAAAACTTCAGCAATAGAGACTTATCACTAACAAAAGTTGGAAGCCGCCCTCCCCCTCAAAGAGCATCTACAATCTGGTGAAAATTGGGGGAAAATACTGGATAAGGGCAGACTAATCGCTGTGGAGAGAAAGGATGAGCCTGTGTCCAACTGCGGTCTCTCGGCTGATGACGATAATGTAAGTAAAATGAGAATTCTCCGTATACGACGGATCAAATGAGTTTTACCGAAAATTTCTACCCAATTCTCCTCTTTATAAATAAATATAATTAAGTGCCTCTTTTGCATGATTTAAAAGTAGAGAGGGATATACATGTCACGTTAACAAATCCCCAAACAGGAGAGTTAAAATGATTTAAATTTAATTGCTCGAGCTTACACTGAAAACGGAAAAAAATAACCTAAAATTTAATGATTTAGGAGTACACTGATGAGAAGTTACATAGACATTTAATTGACAAGATTGACAATTTAAAAATCTTAGTGCATATTTATGCATACATCACTAACTTAACACGAACGAAACTGTTTGATTTATTACTGTTGATTGTTGACTACATATTACATAAACGCTCGTAACCTCAAATATTTATCGTTGTATCCTTCCGCTGCTCCAAAGAGTACTCAATTGTATTAGAAAAACTCAATTTCGTTCCTTCTGAAGCACTCGAGTTTGCAATATGATCACTTCACACTATTCAGTACGTATAGTACTGGTTCAGCTTTTATACGTTTATCGACGATCAAATCAATTTATACCGATTTCATATCATATTCGCGATATTAAGTCCATATTTATTACATTTTTCAACTAAAAAACATATACAGTCAGAACTAATTGGTAGAGGAATTAATAATACAGATTCTGTCAAAGCTCTTTTTGTGCCCAAAATAACTGATAAAAAAAAAATTGTAATAAAGTATTGTGCAAAAATTTTTTATTGAAAAATATTCTAGTGAAACAAACAGTACGGCGAATTCACTAACAACATGAAAGATTGAAATCATTACGATTGAAGGGTCTTTATTTGCAATCGCATAGTATTTATTTCTAGGAATGAATATGCGAGATTTCAGGAATTATATCAAAATGGCATGAATACATTCGTTACAAATTAATGAATTTCAAACGAACGCTCAAAAATGTTTCATTGTGTATTTATAACAGACATCTCCATTGTTATAACATACGTAGGCAACATGAAATTTAATACGGACTCTGTAAGTGCAGTGGTACTAGCTGTATGAATAAAGGAGTCGCAGGTTCGGATCGACACAACTCATCTTTTTTTTTTGTTGTACGATAAGATGAGCGGGACTTTGACGTGATGGAAAGCGATACGCGTGCCTATAACAACGTGGAGCAAGTTACAATAGTGTTTTCACTAGCTACAAGCCCTTCAAAGTGGAACATAATAATGTTAATACACTAATGTTTGAGTTGCGGTGGACCGACCTACCTGAACGGTGTCCGCCCGCAAAGTCCTAGCAGCAGGAAATCAATATTGCAAAGCAGTAGATATTGTGGATATGTAATATCCGTTGGACCGTGGGGTGGTAAATGGCATTGATTACCACCCCGTGACGGCCCCAATCTCAGCCATGGGAAGTTTAAGTGGGATATTCATTTTATTTCATTTAATATAGTTAACCTGTCAATGAAATGAAAGAAATAATCCAACATTCAATCAAAGGAAAAGAGTGGAAATAGACTGGATGAAGAACACCATTTCTTTGTTAAGAAATGCAATAGGAGGGAATTAAATAAATAATGAGAAATGCTTCTTGGAATTTAATTTTCTCGCTTGTATTTATTTCACAAGAAAGTTCGTTTTATCTGTAAAAAGGATTTTCAAGACGTAATAGTATGAAACCACTTATGCGAGACTTAAAATGTATAACTAGAAAATAAACTTACCTATTTCTTCAACATCGTCAGAGTATTCAGAGGTCTTATCGTCGATTTTCTGCAAAACAAAAGGTACTTGTTTATTAAAGTTAAATTTGAATACAATGAATTTACAAATAGATAAATAAAGAATACTGATTAGTGAAGACCTAGAGGTGGTTTAAATAAAAGTTATAATTCATAGAATTTAATTTGTAGATGACCCCAACGACAAATAGATTTAGTAACATGATAAAGACGGTCTTAAATGAGAAGAACACGATAAAGGGATTTTTTAATATCTATATAAAGATATGGTCTAATCTACCATAAATGATGCTTCGATAATGCCAGAAAACGTTCTCAGCTTTTTATTATCACGAGCTAAATCTGAATTACGTCCATACGGGTGCGCCGTTAAAGAAATATTTTGAATTTGTTAAATAAAGCTCTTAAGTACACTTTCAATATTAATATTTAAAATTTTTTACATATTTGAAACAAAGAGAAATCATAAGATACCGCCCAAAAACATATGTTTAACACTATGGATATATATTGCTATCGTTTTATTTTATAGCAGCTACAAGCTATTTATTTATAAAATATATATGTAATAGAATAAGCTAAGAAATGTAATAGTTTAGGGAAATAAATAAAGAACGGCTGTCTCCATTATTTTTGAGCGCGACGTATGAAAGAAAGGAACAGAATGGAGACAGAGAAATAATAAAACGAGTAAAATTAAAAAAAAAACCTTTTTATTTGTACCTTCAATGGCCTAACACTTTGTTTCCAAATTCTCACTGTGGTTAGTGTCGGTGAGGCCGCGGATGCAGAAGTGAACTCGCCTTAAATAATGTGACTGTCATAATTTGAGACCCGGGATTGCGCAACGCCATTATAGCGACAGATTCACAATATGAGACTAGGAGCTAATTAAGGGACCTAAATACCTTTCTACCATCCAAACTCAACAATAACGTGAGACACCGGAAAGGAAGAGCCTTTGTGTTACAAGTTAGTTTGAAGAGCGCTGTGGCTAGTAAAAAATATTAGGGTAACGAGGCATGATATGTTATATCAGACTTCGACGATCGCAATATCGTGTAATGTATATCATTCTGACTTGCGCCACATGGGTAGAGTTGTATCACAAAATACAGGTGAACTGTATACTCTTAAGATGCGATCAGCCGAAAAAAAAGTCCTGCAAAAAGATATCTTCTTGTTATTTTATTATAAATATTTCAACGTGGAGCCTTCGTATTTTTATAAAGAATTTTCGTTTTATATTTAACGCCCTTTCAAAGGACTGAAGGTGATATCACCGGGATTTATTATGAACTTTGCATTAAATTTATCATTTGAAGTTAGCAACTAAATTTCACGAGAAATGATAGCTGGCGGAGTAAACAGAAATGAGGATGAACGGAATAACTATTTAATTAACTATTTTCGTTCTATCTTTAATTTTTATGTTACTATCATCTAAATACGATTTTTTTTAATTTACCGGTGGTAGTAGGTCTTTGTTCCCGGAGACCGTCTAGGTAGTTTTATAACTCAACGCCTATATCCGCCGTCAAATAGTAGTGTGCAAACATTAGTGTCGCGGTTTGAAAAGCGTTGTAGCTAGTAAAATTACTGGGGTAACGAGACCTAAAATTTTACGTCTGAAGAGGTGCTGTGTATAACATCATAACTAGCGCTCCTTTGTTATGTACGGGCGTATCACTTACCACCAGGTAAACGTCTTGCTCGTCTCGTCGCTTCGTAGAATAAGTAAATATAAACACGCTAAGCTTAAAAATTTCAACTATCTACATGACGCAATTGTAAAACCGCTAACTTTGTAACACGAATTTAGCAGGTCCGATTCCAATACCAAGCCATAGATAGTGGTTGGTTTGTTATTCGAAGCCGCCTAGCTAACTACTAACGCTCGTGTTGCTAACCTGATGCCAAAACAACGTTACTAATATGTTCCGCCTATGAACATATGAAAGCCGGTATATCCTGAACTAGCACGCTTGACCACTCACGGCTATATTTTCACTTAGCACTATGTGAAATCGTAATCAATTTTTGGTCATTTATGAACAAGAACGGTACAAACATTTTTAACGGTTTGAGAAGCTCATCTATAATTTTAGTCAAAAAAATATTTCTTTCTTTTATATATTTAATAAACAAAATATACTACACTATATTTGTTATTCCAATATATGCTATATATTCTCGAATTTTTACCAATCATTATTTTATTTAATATACAATTATATATTGTTATTTCATCAGTAAGTTTAGATTCTGATGAAATGTTTTGGTGAACCAACGCTGGCACCAGCCCGTGTCCTGAGGTGCTTCAAAAACGTAAATATTTTCAACACCATACGGAACGGTCCGTTTATTACCTGACTACAGATATAAATGAGTATTTAACATTGGTACGTACCAAAAATATCAGTAATAGGCAGAGATAATAATTGCTACCAAAGGTACTTAGTTTTATTAGTTATTTAATTTAAATATTAGCTCCTTGTTATTAGTAAAAGGTACAACCACATGCTCGCATATGTAGACCGCGGGAACAAAGAAATACTGTTACGACCATAAATTTACAATAATTATAACGGTGGTAAATAACCATTAATCGGCTTGAACAAACTCTCCCCATCCCGTACCGTCAATGAAATTCTATAAAATCTGGCTATGCAATTCAAAAAAGGACCATCATGCTACAAGTCCATCTGTTAGCTACTGCGCCACGGAAGGAGTTCATTATCAAAAATATTTATATACACGATATATAAATAAACATTGATTGATAATAGCTTCAATACTTACGGTTCACCGCTGCAACGAAGAAAAAAATCTGAATAAAGTTTGTGTCCTTCGCGAAATATTATTTTTTTCCAATAAACAAATCTACAAAACTTTTAACACGGACTTAGTAATAACAAAAATTTAATTTAATTATATCACTTAATAATCAATGAAAGTTCATAAAATATTTCACAAAAAAAAAAAAAAATCACTTAATAACCGGATTAAAAAAAACCAAATTATATATTAAATTATATTATAAAGCTTAGTTTCCTTTGTTGTATCAACAAATTAAATATGACAAGTTTAAAACTGTACACTATTTTTATTTTTTAAATTATTACGAATTTCTATTTAATTTATATTTATTTCTATTTAATGAGTAATTTAATTATTTCGATTTAACAGCGATTTATTCACCCGCGGCCCGCGTACCTATCGCAGTAACGCACCGTTATCGTGCGTCAAAACAACTAACGCGGAGCACATTCGTCCTCTCGGAGCGTTACCATCCGACAGTCCCGCAACGCCCACGTTTGTCTCGAAACTAAATTCAATCCGAACGCTTCAGCTAAAGGCCCGTCCATACAATCAATAGCATCAACAAGCATGTTCACATCGGACATATTATCAATTCCAACTATATATAAGTTTTTAAGTTTATTTGTTTACATTTAATTATTATAAAATTATATTGATTTTTTTTTTATTTTATTAGTTAAAAATAAGATTCAATATAATTGATTTATTTTATATTATCTGTTCTATAGGGATGGTTTGGAAAAAATTGCTTAACGCAATAAGACCCCACATTTAAGTTATAACTTTAGCTTTAATCAATTAATTATACATTTTTTAATGATGATATTCTAAAAATGTTTACCTGTTTTTATGATTATTTATATGATTGAACCATTTTTTTTTTAAATATTGTGTAAATCATATATTTATACAGAACCGCCGCAGGGCCTCCGGCAGGATGAAATGAAAGCATTGCAGTTTTAAGTTATTTTTTTTCACTTTTCAATCTTTTTCATTATCATTTCCTTTTATTCCACGAAGCGAGGAAATGAGTGGGCGTTCACCTTAAGGTAACCGATACGCCTTACTGTAACTATATAGCGCTAATTAGGGTGCATACACAGCATTGTATTATACTCGTCATAAGACTAATTAACTCAGTAATTTCACTAGCTACAGCGCCCTGCAAATAGAAATACAGTAACGTTTATATAGTAGTTTTTAGGTGCAGCACCTGTTACCATCTGATAATAGAGACTTACCCCCTATAATTTAGGAAAGAGAGTAATCATACATCGCCGGTATCTGCATGTGACTTAAGGTTAACTATATCGTCGGACTGAATGGCGGCAACCGTTTTTATTACTACTTCGATACAATAGACCATAACACGCGATTAGTCATTATAAATTAAAACATTAATACCTCTTGATGTTTCAGTTCAAAATAAACTATCCGATTAATACGGTTATATCAATCTTAACAGTTTATTAGAGTTATTAACAGGTTTTTCTTATAACATACTATTAAAAAATAGTTACGTATACAATTATTTTAACGACTTATCCAATGAATTACGTGTATTAAAGTCAACGTACATGCTGTGTGAAACTGTTAATTAAAAAAAACACAGTTCTTGTTCTACACATGTAATGTGTATGTGGTAAAGATTATTTTCTTAATAGTAATAGGGTTTGTTTTTACATCCAGAAAAAAACAGAGTAAAGCTGAAATAGTAAAAGTTTCTTTAATATTGCGGTAGTACCCGTCATTATTTAATTATTATTTAGGTGTTGTATATCACAAAATGAGATAAAATATTAATAAATAACCATTTATATACAACCTGTTCCACCGTCTATTACCAGAGGTCATTACAGTGAAAGGGCGTTGTGGTTAGTGAAAATACCGGGGTAACGAGAAATCTTATGTGGCGTGGCGACGACCACCATGTGATGCAGTGTATATCATCTTAACCAGCACTACATTGTTATGGGCGTATCATTTACCATCAAATGAAGGTTCCTCGGAGAAAAAGAGCCCTAAATACCATAAGTTAAAATAAGTTACTTTAAGTTTCGTAATTAATTAAATAAAAAATTTATTTAGTTAACATGTAAAGTTATATTTGTTTTACATGTATTCGCACTAAACTAATGTTGAAAGTATTATTTATTTGAAGCAGTTTTTTTTCTCAAGGCCTAATACGTTCTTGATGTATTTGTTACTAATTCAATTCCATTAAAACTTCGCATGATGGTGACACCGGTACATAATTTATGTGTTACAAGGGCGAGGCAACTTCCACAACTGTAGCCATATGCTAAAAAATTCACAGATGAGTACCTTAAAACCTAAGAACTATAAAGCCTAACTACATTATTTTTTTTTATTTTTTTTTCTAACCAAATCAAATTAACACTTTCCTTTTATTCGACTAAGCGACGAGACGTGCGAAATGTTCACGAGATGGTGACTGACACGTCTGCCTATAACAACCTGACCCTAGCTATGATTATATACACTTTAACGCATGCTACTTGTTGCCTTGAGACGTAAAAGGTTACCACTTGTTGCTCCTGTATTTTCAATAGCAACAAAGCCTTTCCAATAGGTACACAGTAATGTACACACTACCGTTTGGCGGCAGAATAGGATTTGCGGTGGTACCTATCTAGACGGCCTCCGGCAATAGAGACCTACCATCAGCAACACTTACATGTGTTTTTCTCGAGTTTGCATGCAACCGAAAAGGAATCACAGGGGAAACCAAATTAATCTTCACAAATGCATCCCCATTCAATCCATAAAAAAATATAGAGCTACCCTTCACACTGGCATCACTTGAAATGATTAAGCCTGCGTTTTGATGAAATATTTCAAGCGGTACCTAGACTATGAAGTAGATTAAATGTTTCATACATACGACACGTGGATTGTGCAATTACTATGTGAACATTGTACACTCACATCTAACTGGCATACCTTAAATATTTAAACACACGTCTAGTCACAAATACGGTACGGGCTCTGATAATTTCATAAAACAAAGAATTGATTTAAGATAAAGGCCAACAGCCTGTCATCATCAATGTACTAATAAACGTCTTAGTGATACCTTTTTCGTTAACAGAAAATTATAAAATATCTATGACATAGGCCTATGCGTACATTACGTAAAATATCTATACGTTAAAAAAATATAATAATCTATCGTACTACATAACTGGAATCATAGTTTGTAATAAAACGAACGGAATAATTAAATGTAATCTTAAATACAAAAGTATAACATATGCGATGTTTATCAAAATCTTTCGTCTTAACTTAAACAAATACGTAGTTTGATAATTTTTGTATCACTATGCGGTTAAGGCCCTGAAAACAAATCTTCAGGCAGTTTAGGTCAATTTATTATTATATTTACGTTTACGAAAATGATTTAATTATGAAATTATTCACATAATTTCTTGCCTTTTTTTATATTATCACGCCTTTTTCCCAGTAGGGGTAGGCAGAGGTGAATAAAAGGGTGCGAGGTGAATGATGTCGTCAGATTAGGTCCCATGTAACAGGGGGCGAGCCTGTTGCCATTTTATTGGGGCCACCACACACACAAAGGTTATTTCAGTGTGCGGGTTTTCTCACGATGTTTTTCTTCACCGTTTGTATTTCGGTGTTGTAACTAAAGTTCACAAATGTACATAACTTAAACATCTAGTCATCGGTACATGCCGAGATTCGAACCCGCGACCTTCGGAATGAAAGCCGCACACTCTAACCATTAGGCTAACGAGCTACTATTTAGCTATTTATTGCCTTGTACTGTAAATATTTTTTTTAACTTTTGCTTGTAAATTTAAACAAAGATCAGCGTAATCGGCGAATTTCACTAATTCTCTATATCAATAAATATTCTGTGTTTACAAATTTTTGCTTCTTTTCTTTCTATAACTATTTTTCCAATAAATATATAAAATTTGAAATACTATGTCGCTATCATCATTACTTGTATTTAATAGAACCGCTATTAATTAACATATATAATTCTGATAAAATAATAATGTAATAAAACTTTACTGTTATATACAGGCACAATTAACACAAATCATTACTATATTTACATACGTACAGAAAAATTAAATTACGTTACATAAATCCTACTTTTCGCAATTATAGCACAGTAATAAAATTTCACAGAACCTTTAATTAGTTGGCGTTCATAGAAAAGTTCTTTGAAGAAATTGAAGAACGTTTATATACCAGGTAAAGGAAGGTAAGAAGCTTAAAACATCTAATAAGCAACGAAGGTTAGCCTTCCAGCTCCAGTTATTTAAACGCTTAGGAAGACCGAGAGTTCTAAAGATCAAGAAAACTCTGATTACAGTACAAAGTAGATATATATATTATTATACGAAAAATGTATAGTTAGCCGTTAAGTATTTAGTTTTCCGTCTCGTAATATAATAATAAAATGAATTAGTATCAATATATCAATAAAAAAACCGTCAAGGTATTGAACTATTGGCATATCTCTTTTCTCGCGGTAGTTAAATTACTAGATTTTTTTTTTATTGGAGGGCAACGAGACGAGCAAGAAGTTCCCGCGATGATAAGAGAACTCATGTCTATAACAATGTGGCGCTAGTTTATACACAGCACCACATTGCGCTCGTCGCCTTGTGACATACGATCTGAAGTCTCGTTACCCCAGTAATTATACTACTTAAATCGCCCTTCAAACGGTAACGTTTGCACAGTACTGTGTGGCGGTAGAAACAAGCGCTGCAGTGGTGGACTTACCACCAGCAGATTATTTTGGTCGTAGCACGTGTTATGAATCAATGACGTCAATATGGTGCTGGTTAAACAATGTAATAAGCACCTCATTATAATCTCATTATTACCGAAAGGTTAACCTTCAAATTGAAGTTTGGAGATCAAATAGAAGAGAAACTACTCCGGTCTTCAGCTCTACTCTCATTGCATGCAGGTGTATTACTTGGAACAGGTGAACGTCCCGCTTGTCTAGACGTTTCGTCGATCTTTAACATGTTGTCTTTGTCTTTTTATAATATTTTTTTATAATGTTTTCATTGTAAATTAGTGAGTTTACTATACAAATAAAACGAGAGTAAGAGAGACTTTTCTATAATGAAATAATGTCCAGATAGTAAGGAAATTATTATTATTATTTTAAATTTAATTTAATATAATATAAGGTCGCTGGCAACCATTGGATGCGGGTGGCCCAGGACCGGTCTGAGTGGCAATCTTTGGGGGAGGCCTTTGTCCAGCAGTGGACGTCTTCCGGCTGATTGGTGGTGGTGGTGGTGGTCCAGATAGAATAAGTACAGTAAAGTGGATAATTGTAGTATATCAGGGTTTAATATAAACAATATATTCTCAATTTTTGTACCCCATTGAATAGATTGTTATAAATATATTTAAACATTACCGCCGCAGAGCCTCCATCGGGATGAAACTATAGTCGTCATCGTGCTTTTTAAAGATTTTTTTTTTTATTGTTGAAACTTTTTCCTGAAGCGACGACACGAGCAAGACGTTCACCTGGTAGTAAGCGGCACTCCTGCTCATAACAATTTGGCGTTAATTAGGATGCATACACAGCACCGCATTATGCTCGTCATATTCACACATATGATGTTAAGTACCAACTACCCTGTACAGTAAAAAATACACTAACCCATGAAAACATTAAGTATAGTCTAAAATAGTATTTTCTTCGAAGCTAATTATCCTGAAACGTAGTCTATTACGCTTACCTCTTGTCTCCTATAGATTATTTTATGATAATTTTCTATATTGTGTATGCTCTGCGTCAGTTAAGGGTCTCGATGACTGATTCTAACTGTAGCATTGTTGACAAACCTTTATGTCTTTTTCAATGCTAACTATATTATTTTTTGTTGTACTGATCGATAATTGAAACGATTAATAAATAAAAAAAAAGTAAGTGCCAGTCTTTTCCATGATATCTATATTCAATAGTAGTATTTATATATACATTTTAATATGAGTATATCAGGTGTACCGGTATGAAATGAGCGTTTTTTTGTGAAAATACATACATACATATATATCACGCCTCGTTCCCAGTGGGGTAGGCAGAGACCAGCTCTCCCCACCTGCTACGATCCTGGCACACCTCTCTTGCTTCCTCCACTTTCATAAGCGTCTTCATGCATGCTCGCCGGTTGCGTGTGCTTTTGACCCGGCCTTTCTTTAGGACATCTCCGATTTGATCGGAATATGTCCGCCTAGGTCGACCTGCACCGATTTTTCCAATCATTCTTACCTTGTATATTTCTTTCGTTAATCTTCTTTCATCCATTCTTTCGACATGGCCGAACCATCTAAGCATCCCTTTCTCTATCCTTGTCACTACATCTTCAACCACGCCGCACCGTTTCCTTATCACACTGTTTCTCACTTTGTCCATCCGTTTCACTCCAGTTATACTTCTCAGACTTCTCATCTCCACAGCATTAATCCTACTTTCATGTTTCTTCTGCCATACCCAACATTCACTACCATACATCAGTGCGGACACCAACACGCCTCTATGAACAGCCAGTCGTGCTCTTTGTGATACGTTCCGGCTATTCATAAAGTTATGAAGTGCCCCATTGACTTGATTCCCTTTTAAAACTCTTCTTTCATTATCATCATCACACTTGCCGTCTCTCGTGTGAACTGTGAACCCAGATAACTAACCCTAACTGTAGCATTGTTGACAAACCTTTGTGGCTTTTTCAATGCTAACTATATTATTTTTTGTTGTACTGATCGATAATTGAAACGATTAATAAATATAAAAAAGTAAGTGCCAGTCTTTTCCATGATATCTATATTCAATAGTAGTATTTATATATACATTTTAATATGAGTATATCAGGTGTACCGGTATGAAATGAGCGTTTTTTTGTGAAAATAAAACACTAATTATTTTTGGATATATATATATATATTTGGATTATTAATGGGAAAGTAAAAAACATTTCATTCAAGGTATTGACCATTGTTTTCTACACATTTTTACCCTCTCTGGCAATTTGTGGATACCACGCCAATAAAATTGTTCGTCTTTTAAAGCAAACCAACCAGACACCCAATTTTCGACCTCCTCGTAGGAACCAAAGTGCTGCTCAGCCAATGCGTGTCCCATCGATGAAAACAAATGGTAGTCGGAAGGAGCCAAGTCTGGTGAATACGGCGGGTGGGGTAGCAGCTCCCAGCCAAGTGTTTTGATTGTATCCTGAACCGGTTTTTCTTTGTGTGCAGGTGCATTGTCATGGAGCAAAATTACCTTGCCGTGTCTTCTGGCCCGTTCTGGTCGTTTCTCGATCAATGCATGGTTCAAATTGATCATTTGTTGTCGGTAGCGATCAGTATTCAACGTAACGGTTTCACCAGGTTTTAGGAGTTCGTGGTACACCACACCTTTCTGATCCCACCAAACACACAGCATTGTCTTCTTGCCGAATCGATCTGGTTTTGCAGTCGATGTTGATGGTTGTCCCGGATTAACCCATGATTTTTTCCGTTTAGGATTCTTAAAATAAATCCATTTTTCATCGCCAGTAACAATCCGATGCAAAACCGATTTTCTTTCGTGTCTTTGAAGCAAAATTTCACAAGTGTTTTTTCGGTTTTCCATCTGTCTTTCATTCAATTCATGTGGCACCCATTTTCCACACTTTTAGATCTTTCCCATAGCTTTTAAACGGTCAGAAATTGTTTGTTGTGCAACATTTAACATTTCTGCTTTTGATTCAAAGTGTCATCTCCATCCAATATAGTTTGCAATTCGGCGTCTTCAAACTTTTTTGGTGGTCTTCTACGTTCTTCATTCCTCACATCAAAATCATTATTACTGATCCGTTGAAACCATCTTTTGCATCTTCTGATAGATCATGATCACCATATGCCTCGACAGGCATTCGAAGCGACTCTGCAGTACTTTTCTTCAAATGAAAACAAAAAATTAATGTTTTACGCGAATCATCACTTTCTGGTACAAAATTCGACATTTTTAACACGATGAAAAAATATGATGTTGTCTGTTCAATAACTTGATGTAGACTAAATATGTTTCACAGATGTCATAGCAACCAACAAAAAAAATAAAGGCTCGTTCAAAACAAATGTTCCCTATCGAGACATTTGTATTTTGACGCTCACTTCATACCGGTACACCTGATAGCTTCAGTAATCGGCCAGGTACTTCCGGCGTAATAGGTCTAGTGTGTCTAAGGCATGACGGGTAACGATTATCATTAGGAAGTGGTTGTTCTTATTTTCTCAGTAAAAGGTATTGTTTTTTTTTAAAACAAATTTACTAATTTTTTATAACGTTACCGTTATCGGGGATTTTTTTTTTTAATAAAAACCTTTAACTAGATTGGCTCATCGGAAATATAACTACGTAGAAAAGCTCTCATTATTGCTGAGCACAATCTACGTATATCTGATAGCATCGGTGACAAAATGATAGCTAGATTGTCAATTAGTACTGGTATTTATTGTTGAAAATGCTGTCTAATATCACACCATTAGAACGAGCCTTACGTCACAGATAACGTTTTTTTTAATGCCTAAAAAAACTTCGTGACTGAGAGTTGTGAATGATTTATTAACTCTATAGTAATCACATGAGGTGATATATACAATGTAAGTTGAGGTAGGTCTGCTGTAAAATACATAAACGATGTCGAATCAACCGCTATTTTTACGGGTAAGTCGTTGCAATTAAAACACTATTTTACGCTTCCCGTTTCTACGTTATCTTATGTGTATTGATAAAAATTGGCTACGGTTTCGCCTGCGACGATGTGTAAGCTGGCATTTCGCCCCATTTACTCCTAGACATTGAAATATTACTGAGACTCAAAAATACAAACTACAGTAAAAAATAAAAGAAATATGTAAATAAACATTCCAACATACACCTAATTCTCTTTTACACGTTGTCGTGTTACCTAGCAATGTACGTTAGCAATAAATTAGTGTAAAAAAATGAATTACATTAAAAAATATCTTGTCAGAGTTCAGTTAACAATTTATTAGAAACTGATCGCTGAAAATCGTATTGAAGAAAAATACAATTCAGTTCAAAAAAGCATGTTTTTTTTTTCTTTTGAACTTTGTTAAATCTAATTAATGTATAATGATAATTATGTGTAGTATGCATTTTAGTTAAGTTTTTAAGAAATGTTACGAAAAGATCGGACTTCCGAGCTTGTATCGCAATATCGCCAAGGGCTGTATTTATCTTTATCGACATATGTATTTTTCAGTTTTGATATTTTATTTTCGTTTGTGTTTATTGAACGAATTTAAGGTAAAATAATGTTTGTATTATAACTAACAGGAAAATTAGGTTGCGATAGAGGTATATAACCTTTTGTAATACTCTTTTGGGGATATAGATGAGGATCTTCAAAATGAAAAATTACATTTTTCAAGAATAAGCAAAACAATTTGTTTGAGCAAATATATAATAACAATATATAATATTTATATATATATATATATATATATATATATATATATATATATATATATATATATATATATATATATATATATATATATATATATATATATATATAATATATATCTGTTGATAGTCATATTTATACATATTTTGCAATTGTTTAGATTACTTTAAATAAAGTCCCTGATACATTTTATGAAATGAGTGAACTTTATGAACTATTAATGAAATTAAGTTATTTTACTATTTAGTGCCCTCTATTTCTATCCACAGTGATAAGTTATTATACTAGTCAAACTGCTAAATTTAGTGCACAAAATTGTTAACAAAAATGTTTGTTCTCATTTTCATGAACAATATTTACACATAAACAAAAGATTTACATATGATGAAAAATATAAACACTGTTTCATTTGTATAATAAATCTAATGTAATATTCAGTAATGAACATCATATAAGATAAAATCATTAAATCATATAATATATTAAAATGATAGCGGGGCAAATCTAGACAAAGAACAGGATAATCAGGTGATGAGTAGGTGATGATATATCCGTATAAGAAGTATTGTAGTAACTTTTAAACTTATGAAATAAATATCTAAGGGAATGATATGTTTTTTTTCTCCTAATAATAACATTAAATCTGGACCTAATGAATGTTGATAACAGTCCTCAGGTTTTTACCGTAATATCTGTTATATTTTTTGATGTTTTATTGTATAATGCAACATACATTTTTAAAAAGTTTATTGTAATTACATTTAATGCATGTTAAGTATCAGGAATAAACAACTTTTACATATGTGTCTCCTACTAAATTGAAATTAGTTTTAAGTTTTTTACATGTATCTGTACATCTGTACATGTATTCTATAACAGTTACTATTTTTGTGCTAAAAGCACTTTTCACTTAACATACCATATTGTTCAGCATGAAATAAATATTTTATCATAATTATATTAATCTCATTTAAAAATTCAAATATGAAAAATGTCTGTTTAAGCCTAAATTAATAACATAATAAAAATAAAAACAGTAAATCATGGTATCAAAAGAACACTAAAAACTTGTAAAAGTATTTTTTAGAATAAAGGAAAAAAGTATAACATAAAAATAATATCTAATAAATAAAATATATATATATTGCATAGTTTGAAAGTATTAAATAAACTTATGTACTAAAAATACAATAAAAATAATGTACTTTAAATATATATATATATCATAGAACCTACTTTTATAAATATTCCATAAGTAAAAATAACTAGCAAACTAAGTAAGTAAACCTTAATAATATCTAATTCTCCATATACAGAAAATTAGCAATGAGTAAAGTGAAATCCAACTTTCACTTGTTCAGTTCAAACCAAACTACAATAAGAAAGTGCTAATTTCAAATTTATACATGCTTAATGAACATAAATAATAAATGAATATTGATAATAAAGGCACTTTCGTCCTTTCATGCATTGCTGATTAATAAGATACTATGTGTAAACATTTGTAAACAACGTAAATAAAACTTAGTAGTGAACGAGTATATGAATCTGTAGTCTCGCGAGCTATATGACTAATTAAAACAATAACATGAATGAAGAGCACATGCAAAGTAGTAAAGCCTGATGTTGACAGATAAAAGGACTTAAGAGAATGTGTTTACCAGTGTATCTTGGTCGCCCAGCTCGCGGTAGTAAGACTCGGTACTACCTCGTCTACTTCCAACACAAATGGTTCGACGTAAAAGACCGGATACCATTGAGCAAAACCCACATTGTTGCATAGTTCCGATTTATTATATCCTAAATTATAATACTATAGTCCAACTTAAAAAACAGCTCACAACGATACGAGATTTATTTCTTGAAAATTATAAGAATGTTTGTAAGTTTACTTATTTATTTCAAACTATGACTTTATACTGTTCAACTTGATCTATGCAGTTGATTATATTTCATAAATAATTTGAATGAAACAGTTTACTTTTTATTTATGCGAAAGTAGACTTGTCAACACGCGGCAATCGAACTGGGCGCTAACAAACAACTACGAGAACGCGCGACTAATAGCAACTGTTCCGTACGGTACAGCTGCCTTGACGACTGTTACGCGCCCGCTAACTATACAGTACGTTATCTACATTTGCGTGGACTACAGACAAAAAACCTTGAAGTTAAAATTTACAAATATTTTCCGAATCCCTACGCTAATCTTCATTGTTTCTACCTTTGTTATGGTTTACTTTTCCTTTCAATAAGCTTAAATACAATAGCTGTCTTCATACCCAGATAATAAACTAGTCGTTCATTCCTTTGCAACAAAAAAATAATACTTAATCATATTTGCGGTATGTACATTTTTCTTTAAAAATAATAAAAAACTGTAACACTTTTGAATTTAATACAGTTACTTAATACAAATTTTTAACCTTGTTTTGTTGCCACCCTTAAATTTTTTAATTATCCTCTACTGATAATGTAAAAACATTAATTTTCTTTAAAATATTTAAAAAAATATATTAAATATTTTTTATCTGTTGTCAATATGTTAATTACATGTTTAGTTTAACGTATAGATGGCGTTACAGTCTAATTTTTATAAACAGCAATAATTTCGTTTATAACATTTATTGCTATTAGTATAATACTAGGCGTTTCATATTTGTGTCGTCATTAATTTTACATAAACTTTGCTTAGACTTCATTTTCAACTCACGAGTTATGAAAGGTTTTAATTAATTTATTTCAACGGCACGATCACCTGATGGTAAGTGATAAGCCCGCCCATAACATAGTAGCGTTAGTTAGGATGTTATGCACCTTAACACACTACACTTGTCACGCGAGTTAAAATGTCTCGTTTTGAGTCCCATTACCCTAGTTATTAAACTAGCTACAACGCCCTTCAAATCAGAACCCAGTAATGTTTGCACACTACTTTTTGGTGGCAGAAATAGGTACTCTGTGTACCTTGTAAAGTTTAGAGAGTAAAAAAGAAACTACACTGATATGTTCTGTTTAAGAAAAACACACGAAAGACTGTGATACGGTTGGGCAGTACGACAATCTGGCGAAGGTTGTGAGAAACAGCAGGTTGCCAACACCACATGGCCTAAAGGAGTGGGGAAAGTTTATGTCTAACTGTGGACATGAATCGGCTGATGATAATGATGAACCCTTTTTTAACCGTTAGTAGTTTTTTCATCAAAGCTAACGTTCACTAGTTACTTTGTGCGACTCTAATGAATTTATATGAAGTTTCCTCCTAAAAACAAGGCGCAGAGCATTCACAAGCAACAAAGTTATTTGTGTTCCTATAATAGAACAATAACATTTATTATAATAAAAATATATTAATTTCATCAATATGCGTATTTACTGATGGTAGGTCGTCTAGGTAAATACCACCACCGCTTTGTCGTTCCAATGTGGCACAGTAGCCGTGCCTAGGTCATGTACGGTGAACCTACCTGGCAGGCTCGAGGCGTAGGGTTTGCTCGAGGTGAGTTCCTAAGTTCGTCATTCGAGGTGAGCTTACGGAGCTCACTTCGGAAGTGTTCCAGTGGGCCGCTGGGGCAGGATTGTACTGTCTTTCGCAGTCGTGGTCGGGTCGCGAAGGAAGAGGAGTGTCGGTCTATATTCTTGTTATGAGCGGGCTGGAAGCCACAGCGGCTCTTACAGCTCATCTGACACTGGGCTCGTGGACCCGGATCCACGGCCTGAAAGGAGTGTCGGTATTGCATTTGGTTGCTCTACCTGTCCTTCGCGGCCGTGTAACGGTTAGCGGCGGAGGGATAGACCCAATCCGCCACAGAGAGCTGCGAGAGTTTTTTCTCTTGGTTCCTATGGCCTGTAGGTGACTGGTTCGAAGGGCATCGGTTGCCCAATTGACGACAAGAAGCCGAGAAAAGGGCGCGCCTTTATAAAGGTGGAAGGGAGGGAGTTATTTTCACTGTGGTGAAGCTGCGCTGTGCTGCAGTCGCTGGCGTGGTCGCGGAGGTGTGCGAAAGCTTGCCTCCTCAAGGGCAGATATACAAAGACATTTCCCTCGTAAAACGTAAAAAAAGGTAGATACCACCGCAGCTCCTATTTCCGCCGCCAAACAGTAGTATGCAAACATTACTGTTTTCTGGTTTGTCTTCATCTTATGACTCAGGGCCACGGGTACGTGGTGCTGTTTATATCATCCTAAGTATGGCTACGTTGTTATAGGCAGTTGTTTCACTTATCATCGGGTGAACATTTAACTCGTCTCGTCGTCAAATAAAAAAAAATTCAATTATATCTTTTAAAAGAACAAAAACATATAAGTATGCTTTTGATTCATGTTTGTTAAAATAACTTTCAGAATGTTCTACAGTAATAACGTGATTCTTTTTTGGGTGGTAGGCTGCGGCAATTAGCCTCGGCATACTTTTATTGGTTACCTGCCAAGACAACAATATTCATCATACCTTACTAATATTGTAGCAGGTATGTTTATATAACATTTCAAGATGTAGAAAACATTTTATGAATTACAGGTTAAAGCTTTTAATAAATTAGTAATAATTCATTAAACTTCAGATTTTTAATCAACCATTAAGAATTAGGATTTTTATTATTATTGAACAAACCGACGAAACGAGGTGAATTTTCAACTGATGGTAAATGATACACTTGAAAATATCACTGTGGCGCTAGTCAGGATGATATACATTGCACGACAATGAGCTCGTACCTTTAAGACACAAGCACAGCAAGTAAATTACAGCAGTATTTCACTAGATATAGATCCTTCAAAACGGTATGCAGTAATATTTGCACTCTATTGTTTGAAATTATTAGAAAATTTCCGTTACAAGGCGTTCACTTAGCGGTGACTTTAAATTTTGTGTAATTAATAATCTATACGTGCAAAAAAAGACAAAAGTCACGCAATAAGGAAAAGTACTTATGTGTAGATAGTACATCAGGTAATAATACATATATTATTTTGTTAAGAAATTTTATTTTGCAATATAATTAACGCAACAATTGTGAGAGGAAAATTACAAATGCATAACACCAGCCCACACTACAAATTATTAAATAAAATTATTACGATTTACAAAAGAACTGCTTTGGATTTAATCCAAATGCATAACAAGAAACTTACTTGCTTAATTACTACGAACAATATTGTGAATATACATGTTTACAGCGATGATGACCACTATTCACTAGAATTAATAAAAATTACAACGGTGACGAAAAAACTTTGGTAGAATTCTTTAAAGTAGACTTGTTAAGGGTGTAAAGATACATATTATTAAAAAAATGCTTTATTGTAATATTTATTAATGTAGATAGACTTATTTTGTATCGTTATACAAGCGCAGAGTAGCTCATGCCAAATTTGTAGTAGTGATAATTTTCATATCCGCTTCTATGTTATAGACAATGTTAGTGTAACATGATGATACATTTACTAATATAAATAACTGTATCGTAAACCTTGCAATAAATCTAATCAAATCACTGATTAGCATCAGGTGGATTAAAGAACTCCCAATGATGATGATGAACGGTTCTACTATCGCTAAGTCCAAACATTATTAAACCCGCGATTAAAACTAAAAATATAACCAATGCCATTTGGACGTCCTTTTTGTCTTCATGACCGTGAATGTATGACATAAATGAATTAAATATGCTCCTAATTGTTCTCGTTATTGAATTATGACAAGCACGGAGGAATTGGGCACCAGTCTCTGTCACTGTAGGCTCCTGCGGTTTCACTGGAGGCATACGCCTGGGTGAGGGACGAAGTCTACCTTCATCTGAACTAGATTCACTGCTATGAGGAGCAGTAGGTTTCTTCTTGGTTCTTCGTGTTGGCGGTGGAGGTGTCTGGTGTTGAGATTCTTGAATTTCGCCAAAAAGCCTCTCACGATTTGTTCTAGGATAATGTGTAGACGTTGGTATAGCTAAATCATGAAAATATGAAAACAAAAGAGGACTTAAATCTGGTGGTGGTGGTCTTTGAGGAGGCATGGACGAATCTTCAAAGCTAGTTGGTCTAGGTGGAGGAGCTGGTGGTTCATTTTGTGTTCCGGATAATACATAAGCCTCATCTGTTTGATAATCTGTATTTATATGTTCCGTTGCGACGTCAGTCTGTGTATGTTCTTCCCTACTTATTGTTCTTGGAACATCAAGGTCACTTTGGGTAGGACGAGTAGCAGTAGTGTTATTTGTGGTGAACTCGGCGAATTTTTTTACAATTTCATCTATGACTGATTGAGAAAACTCTATACCGCTCACAGATATATGCCCTGATTTTGAATCCAATTCATTGACTTGTAAAGTCATTCCCTCTATGTCAGACACTAATATCTTACTTGCTTGAAGCTCGGACACATTTAGTCTACCTACGTCCAAGTCTTTTACTTGTAGTCTTTGCGTTACTAAATTATCTAATTGTACATCCTTTGTGCAGCCTTCTGACACTTTTTCAAGTGTTTTCTCCTGAGAAATTACTTGTCTAGATTTTGTTGTTGCAGTCGTTATTTTTGATTTTGGAAGTGGTGGCACCTCGGGTATCTGGGATTCATCTATATCAATATGTTGAACAGTCAAGGTTGCTTCTGTTAACATTTCTTCATGTTCATTAATTTTTGTAGGACTGGACACTCGTTTCTCAACTAGAATTACAGTGGGCGAAGAACGGTCAATATTAGACTTCGATAATTCTGATATCTTAGGATCTGATAGTTTTAATGACTTTTCAGATCTTGATGCTGCCCGAGAAATACGTGGACTTTCTGAGACTTTTCTTCTGTATCTACCCATCATAGATTCTTCATCTATAATATCTCTTAAAGAACTAGACATTGATATATCAAGATTTTCATCCAGACCAAGTTCGAAATCTACATCGTCAGGCAGTGGATCAGTTTGCGTTGAAACTTCTATTTCTACAACATCGTCAGTTTTTGATGATTCGGATGTTTGCTGAAGGAAGTAGCCAGATGGTGCAATGATATCGGTTGATATTTTTTCAAGTGATTCCTCGTCAAACTTTTTTTTTTTCTTTGGTCCTCTTGGAGGTCTTGGCGGGGGAGGAAGGGGTCTATCTTTCATTTTCTTTACTACTTCTCCAGATACCAAATCCTTATGGATATCTTCAAATTGAGGGTTTTCGATTTCTACATATTGTGTTATATCTTCGCTGATGGATCTTTTAGTAATACTGTCAAGTGTCATTAAGCTAGTAGATGATTTTTTTCTCGGTGGTCGGTCGGGTTTCGGCCATTTACTCGGCCCTACGGTATAGTACTTTCTTTCAGAACTATTACTTTTGCGGCGGCGTACTGGTGGGGTCTTACTTTCAGATCTCCTTAAGCCTTGATCTGGAGCGTACGATCCTTTGTCTACTGTTGCGTATCCAGGACTTTCTTGCCGTATTTCTCTTGGTATTTTAGTATCTCCGGCCGGTGGTAAGTGAGTATCTAATACTAGAGATTCAGCACCATGAGAAGTGCGATCATCATCACAAAGTGAAGTTCCACGTGAGCTTCTTGATCGATTTCGCCGAGGAGGCACAGGGCTATGTTCTGGTATTGTTGATTCGATTTGTGGTACAACATATTCGTGCTCCGTTCGATAAACAATAATCTGAAATGCAAAACAACTTAATTTTTACACAATTTAAAAGGAATTAATATTTATTTAAGATATAATGTGTATAACATTTAATTTACTTTTTTCCAGCTTAATTTAGTTTGTAGCTAAAAAATACCGGTAAGCTAAACTTAACTAACTACCTTGTTAACTTCTTAAAGTTGTTAAGTACTGATTTTTTTTTAAAAGACGAGCACAACTGACCTGGTGATGCACACATGCCCGTAAAAACGTGGCGCCAATTAAAATAATATAAACTGCACGATTTTTGCTCGTCACCTTATCACATAAAGTGTTAAGTCACGTTACCCCTTTTTAACCGCCTTTTAAACCGACACACAGTAACTTTGCACCTACGTAGTACTACTGTGTGGTACCTACCTAGACAGCCTCTGGTAACAGAAACCTACCCTCAGTAAAGTTATGAAGTTATTATGCAAAACTATACTTAATTATCAGTTTCAAATAGCACCGTCTCCGTGTTTTTGCAATCCAAAACATATTTTATTCATATCTAAATATATTATTTCATTTACACAATTAATTACAATATTTTATATAATATATTAAAGTTACATAGATACACAAAAATATGTATACAAAGACGTAATCTACTTATATGTTCGAGTAATGTAAATTCATTGTTATTTGAATAATTAAAAATAAAATAATTTCATTCTAATAACAAAGTATCACGTCAATCATGCGACCTTGTTTATAAATATATTCATCAGAATCTTCAGATATTAGCTTTAAATTCATATATATTATAAGTTTGAACTAGGTCAATAATCGGATTGAGCTGCGCTCCTGAAAATATATCGGAATTGTACAAAAGTAAACCCATTTACTGGACAGCTGCCAAAATAGTTATATAGAATATTTAGTACTGTAACAAGCACACCGTCTGTAGATTAGTATGATATTTTTGTTGCTTAAATTAAATTAAAATAAGTTATAGCGCATTATTGTAATAATTGGGCAAATATATGTAAAGCGTCAATATACATAATAATTAGTTTTGAACAAAAAAATCAAATAATATTATTAGTGATATTCCACTTTCATGGAATAACATTCGATATACTCACATCATCTTGTTCTTCTCGATTGTCCTTCCACTGCTCTGTAGGCATTATATTCTTAAAATCATTCAACGAAGAATGCTTAAGATCTATTTTACCGAATTTTTTCCTCCTCTTTGGAGGCATAGGTAATGTCTGTGATTGTATCGGCATATTTGTATCGGGATATTCTACAACATCATCATTAGCATATTCGTGGATAGACTGTAGATCCGTAGGTGAGGTCATTTCAGGGCGATAGAATCGTACATCTTCATCATTTACTTGGTAATCTGTTTGCAGATCTTCTACTTGGTTATCAGGCAGCCCTAAATCTACCTCACTAAATTGTATACTTGCAGTGACGCTATCATCGATGTATTTAATAGATTCTGTTTCCTTTTTCTTTCGTTTAGCCCTGGATGGTCTTATTGGAGGAAAAGTATAATATCCATCATCTTTTTCGTTTATGTCTTCAGTTGAATATTGAATAGGTTCTTTCTCGTCCATAATAAGTTCCGAGTCTGCTTCCGGTTCAAACGTGTACATTTCATCGTTATTTATTTCTGAATTATCGCCCATAGTTGCTAAGACGTTCTTAGGTATTTTAAATGCTTGTCGTATTTCATCACTAAGATATTCTCTAACTTGTATATTTTCGCGTGAAATTCCTCTCGGTCGAACAAAAAATTCATCATTGTTAATTTCGTTAATATGTGTATATTCGTGTTTCGATATATCGGGAATAGAAGTTGCATTTCGTGTTTCGTTTAGATTAGAAGAATCTACATCCTCATCTAAGTATTCAGGACTTAGTTTGTCAAAATCATAAGTAGTTTCAAATTGTTTCTTTCCTTCTAGTCCGTTTTCGTAAGTATTTTCGCTATTAATATTTCCATATTCTCGCGGCTGTTCCGGGCTATCAGGAATGTCTGGGGCAAGATCTTTTTTACTTGTTTTCACTCGTGTAAAAGTAAAGGTTGGTGGGGGAGTATCGTCTCTGTGTAGGCTGGGAGATGATGATGTTTTTGGCAAAGGAGTTTTCTTCTTTTTACTAAAAAATCTTGGATACGTTTTTGCTTCAAAATCCACTGATGCTATATTTTGTAATTTGTCTGAACTGGATTCTGTAACAGTTGTATCATCTTTGTATTCTTTTTTCTTAGTTAAGCTTGCAAAGTTTAATTTTGCTCGCTCTGGCATTTTAATTTTGGAAAGATCAGGAACAGTGAACTTAGGACGATTTGGAAAAGTAAATCTTTTCTTTTCTCCCGAATTAGACTTTTCGGGCAAATTAGAGCTTTTTAATTTTGTTTTTTCAGTAAAACTAAATTTTTTTCGATCGGGTAAAGTAAATTTAGGTCTAGCAGGCATTTTGAATTTTGGACGTTCGGGCAAATTAAACTTAGGTCTTTCGGGCATATTAAAAGATTTTGTTTTTATATTTTGTATTTTTGATTTTAATTTGCCAGCTTGTGATCTTAATTTTCCTGTTCCGTCTTTAATACGTTGCTGTATTTTCTTATCAACGTTATCGTTTTTTTTCGGTCGATTGCTGCGTTGTAATGGCAAGTTCTCTAAAGCAGATGAATCAACTTGGCTTGTGCTTATTTCACATTCTGTCCTTGAAGCTGTGGATGGAGTGTTTACAAAAAATCTATCTTCTATGTTCTTTTGTAACGTCTCAGCATTGAGAATGTCTTCATTATGCTCATCATCTTCTTTTTCGTCTATTTGTTCTTCTTCATCAGAAGTATTCTGCAGATATTTACGCTCTAAAGAGGTTGTACTTGACAATTCTTCGTCAGTTTTTACCATCTTCGATCTCTCTTCAATACTTGGAGCAGTATAAACAATATTTGGATGCGGTTTTTCTATTATTTCATATTCGTGATCACTGAAATGTAGAAGTGAAATTTAAATAATAAAACAGGGAATAAAAAAAAATAATACATTCGCCTTATATGGTTACATATAAAATATTATATTTTCTTAAAATAACATAGGCAGCATTCGCTTTTGCAGAAAACAACAAAAAAAAAATAGGCAAAACATTATAGTAACATATTATAAAATGTATATTTGAAGCTGCATGTATATTATCGTGTAACGCCGATCACAATTAGGCCAACCGTCAGTGCTCGTTTTAGCCGCAGCAGTCGCCCGGCTAGACGTTTATGCGGTTTTAAATTTATTTCGTGGATCGTAATTACAGCCGTGAAGCGTCTGTTTGTATACTGAAATATGAATTTTGTCCTTACCTCAAATTTGAAATAATATTACTAGCTCGCGATGTCGGTCTAGTACCAACAGGATTTACTCTTTCGGGCAATAAAGAGTCACATTGAAAAAATTGACAAGCACATCGTACTTCCGGCGTAAATAATTGTACACTGCCCTCTCGAGTAGGCTGCACAGGTTTTTCTACTGGTGTACCCCCCTCGGATGTCCATCTTCGAAGCTTGCTCATAACTATACTTCACCAAAATTAATATAAATCTAACTCAGGTCATATTTTTAGCCGATTATGTGCAAACTATATCGATAGCCTATTAATTTTAATGAAATTAGGTATCTTTAGTTAAACGTGTTTGTAAAAGAGGGACGATAAATGAACTGATCACTGATGTGAAAGTAACCGCGAGCACTGATCGTTGATGACAATTTTAAAGAGCTTACTGAGAGTACAGGAAAACGATTCGGATAGAGCTATATTTATCAGACAGAGAGAAGTAGGCGCGTTCGCTCTGCATGTGTTGTAACGCCACTGTTATGTCATACTAATATACAAAAGAAAAAAAGGCGCAGCTAGGTAATAAATTATTACAATACTTATTTACCTGCTAGGTTTAGACCATTCATTGTCTTCGATTTCCATTTTATTGAGGTCCTCGTGATACTCTCGGGGACTAGGGCTAGGTGATGATTCGATGGGTATAGTATTTGATAGTTCTATGTTATTTTCAGGGCTATCTTCTGTAATTTCTGTTATAGTGATATTAGGAGACTCATTGCCTGGTCTATTTTCTTCCGATTGTCCTAAAGTCAAATTTTCAGTATTTGAATCATTAATACCCAATTTATTCAAGGTTTTGTTTATCTTAGTTTCGGTATTTTTGTGTAGTTTATTCATAATATTTTCATTTGGTGCATAAGATAAATTTTCCTCCTGGACTAGACTAGGATCCTGAGATGAAAGTGATTTATTTTCTATAATATTATCGCTTTCTTTTAGGTCACACTCTAATTCTGACAATTTTTCATTATTTTGTTTGGATTCTTCGATGTCTTCATAAATATGTTCTTTTTTAGTTGACGATGTTGTATCTATGCTCATTGTTTTACTCATTTCATCGGAATCTCCTAATTTTATTGCACTGAACTTTTGTCTGCGTACAGCTCCCGGAGACGACTTCAACTGTCTAATTTCTTGAATATCTTCATTTTTCTTTCTCTTAGATAGCGGTGATTTTTCGCAGTCGTTTTTATCTAACTTATGTAAAGTTTTATCAGCTAAGTATTTTATTTTATTAACTAAAGGATGACAACATTTAGTTTTTTCTCTTGTTTCTGTTACTCCAATGTTGTATTCCTGATCATGTGCCCGGCGTTTTAAAATTCCTTTAGGAGAAACACTTTTAGATTTTTCTATTGGTGCTAATAAATGCTGACCCATTTGGCTTTCTGGTTTTTTTATAATATTGGTTCCTATTGTAGAATTCAAAGGATCGTCTTCTGAATCTAGTGAAATTTCTTTGGAAAAGTTAGGTATGTGAACGCCTTCATCTTCTCCTTCTTCGCCATGTCTTCTACTGCTTCCTGGTGAAGAATCAAGGTTTAAAATTCTCTGTGGTTCCTCATCACTGGGAGAATGTGTTCTAGATTTTGAAAATTCTCGTGACATGCTTCTTCTAGGCGTTGTTTCTCTTATTATATCTGCTGCTGTTATTTCTCCTTCCAATGGCGGTTTGAGAAAATGAGTCCAAGGATATCCCCCAGCCTCACGAGCTCTTCGTAAATCTTCCCATTGGTATGTTTTCAGCGGCACGGGAGGTAAATTGCTTTCTTTATCTGTTAAAAATTCAGATTCCATATGTTTAAATAATAAGAGATTTAGCAAACACAGGCACTAGTAAAAGCGCCAGTCCTCACTGTCTAAAACCTATGAAAATGTAACTCTCCACTCCCGCCTATTTTCACACGAACCCAAGAAAAGTGTCACTGACAAACTAAGAACACAACATATCGTCTGTAAACCAGCTTCATCTACTGAAAACATGTTGCGTTTGCGTGGGCTAATGTGGAAATAGGTGTGAATAATCTGTATATTATTATCATTGCCCCACGGATTATTTTGGACTAGGAACGCGAGATTACCTTGAGATACTTAGGCTGCATCATGAACGGGCATTAAAAGACGTTTAAAACAATTCTTGTTTTTACAATCAGAATTCACACAAATCTAAGCGGATCAATCAGTAAACTATCTGTGACCGGTCCAAAACCTCCGTTCAACTGGCCGCTGCGTTGTGATCGGAGCTGCCGCGCTAAATATAAGATTGGGAATGAATGTATTTTCGGCGAGCATTTCGCGTCATCAGTGAAAATACTGGTTTAGTTTTTGTTAAAAATTAAACAGGAATCTGCAGAAATATTATTTTATAAGGCACCTTGAAAAGAAATAAGAATTTTACCAACATTGAGTCAAGATCAAAATAATAAAAAACGTATTGTTACCAAATATTGTCGTCCATAGACTACGACTTTGTAGCGTGACTGTTAGATTTACACCATTCGTAGGTATGCTGCAGACTGACAAACAGAACACGATACTACATGATTGTTTGTTTTTTACTTACATAAGCGTGCCTTTACGTCAGTCTAACGTCTGATTAGAAATACTGTGAATAATATCGCTGCTGCGTTGTCCACTTGTTATATGTTAGAAATGAAACATAATCTACCAAAATTTTCTAAAACAACACATTAAAAAGAGATTCTTGAAGCAGAATTCAAACATTCATGACGAAATTATAATAAGTACCGAGAATTGTTAATTTTGATCCAGATTTATTATATTTATTATTATGTTATACTGATTTATTATTTAATGGTTTCCCAAACGCTTTCCTGTACGGGCGCATGTTTGATAATGTAATATATTTATTACTGCACTAAGTATGCTTCTCTTTTAGAAATACACGCACTGTTTAAAAATTTTGATTAAAAATATCTTCTAAAGAAAATACTCAAAATATAAAAAACTAGGTTAATTAATACTTTGTAAAGAACCGAAATCTACATTTAATTATAATATAGTATATATATAGTTGTCATTTCCATTGATATATTAAACTATATAACGTAATTTTTTTTTCTTCATGATTCAATTAAAATTTACATGGCATTTGTTAATACTAGTAAAAACATTTCTATACTACATCTAAATTCTTTTCTGCATTAGGAAATTTATTTATCTATATACTTTGTATGCAGCTAATTTTATGGGAAAATAATAACTGTAAACTACATTCTATAACATGCTACTGTATATTGTAATCTTCTTCTTAGTATCTGTTCCGTCTTATGACAGGGTCTGCTTCCTTACTTCTTTAACTCCGTTTAGCTATACTTGAACATCGATTTCCTTGAGATCGCAGCTCATCATATCCTATGTTACTACACTCAGCCTTCGCACCTTCGGTCTTCCCTTCCGCCGTTTGCTGTATCTGTTGAGGCTGAGTGTTTTATTGCCTATGTCTTCAGGTGGCTTTTGACATGCCATACCATCGCAGCCGGTTTCTCTGTTTTCTCGGCGATATCGCGTACTCCGCACGTACTCATTGCGGATCTTGTCGAGTCTCGTTACTTCGCACATCCACATCGACATTTTCATCTCGGCCACGTGAATGGAATGAACATGCCTTTTTATCATTGCCCATGTCTCGCTTCCATAAATCAGAACCGGTCTTATGCATTTGTATATTGCAATATTTGTGTAATTTGATATCGAAACACATAAAACGATTCATATTTATACAGTACGTTTAGTTTAAATTTTTTCAAATTGATTTATAATTACATGAGATTTTAGACTGTTTGTAATTCTTAAATTTATTATTAATAAAAAGCGCTTAGTTGGGAACAAAAAAAATATTTATTTGAAATAAAGGAAACATGAAAGTAACAATAAATTTAAACAAAATATACAATAAACCTGTTTATAAATAATACCCGTTCAGAAAACCTGTTAAGACTTTCTGTGTGCTATCAGAATTTTTACTTAAACCCAATTAACATTAATCTAAATAACATATTACAATAAAATAACAAATAAATATCATGAATACTTGAAATCATCAAAACGTTCCCTAATTGTTGACTCAGATGGTAGAGTCAGCAAAGGCGGCGAGGATTTTAAAACGCCTAAACATTTATACATAGGTCCGTCTTATGGTTTGTTGTACACGGACGCGATCTTGTTTGGATTGCGAATTTACAAATCCATTCGTTAGTTGTATCATCAGGTATCGTCTATTCTCCAACGGTGAATTACAATTACATTATGTTGCTGTGTTTACATTTTAACCAGAAGCTGTGTCTATACTTTGAACCGCTCTTACTATAGCCATAATAAGCGCTTGTGATCGTAACACAGAAGCTGGTATACCGAAATGAATAGTGAATAAAAAGAAATTCGGAGTTGCACGAAACCTTGTGAACTGGAACACGAGCACTTATTATTTATATATTGTTAGCTATTAGCTTTAACACTATGTGTTTGTTATAACAAAAATAGGTCAATGGTATTTATATGGAAGAACGTTGTTGATTGTTGTTGTCTTAAAATATATCTTATGTGTATGAATACATTTCAAAGCTTTTATATAAATATATTTCATCTTATATACATATGTAAATAAAATTTATTTTACTATGGAAACATGAGTAAAGCATAACGTGATAAATATATTGTTAATATAATATACTATTATTGATCTCGTAACTCTTTGAGGTCCCACTGCAATGAAGGCAATGCGTGTAAAAATAGCGAGGAATTATTTGACCTAACATTATTATAAATATCGTTTTAAACGTTTTACATTATAAAATTATTTAATATATATATAAATATAACGTGTGATTATACAGCAGCTACGTTATAAATATACATACATATATATTGCATTCTCATAACAAATGTATGAAATCATATCGGGGTATAGTGATTAGCATAATAAATACAATGATAATACATAAAACATATGAAATACATTAGTAATATATATTTTAAGACACGAAACGCTAAAGAGTGTTAATAATGTTTATTAATAGGTAAGCGTAGTAAACGAGGGAATGAATAATATTTAACCTAGTCATGAATATGAAATATTGATGCACAAGTAAAATGGAAGGTGGTGTGTAACCATGGGCACTAACAGTGATATTCGGGGTATAATCTCAAATTCTCCTCTCCCTCAATATTCATTATTGTATCAATAAATAGCAGATAACAATCACAATTGGTGATGATAGCAAATTTTCAGTGCATCAATATGAGATTTACATTATTCATTGACGACATCCATCAGTTCATGGTTGTCTTGTTGCCATGGATTGCATTGTCCCCCCACCTCATAACAGCTATTGCAAATAGAAACATTAACCACCTATATTTAGAAACTACATTCAAGATAGCATAAATTGTAACATAAATGCTTTTTTTTTTTGCGGTTTTTTTAAATTTTTTAATGCAACAAGCAAAGTATTATGAAACTTGATAGATATTGAAACGCGTTAACAGCATAACATTGATTATTTCTATAATAAAATATATATAGAACACTTATTAACACTTGAAAATATAGCTAAAGAAAATTTTTTTTGTATTTTATCATATAGCAACATTAATCGTAAATATCTGTGAATCAAAGGTAAATATACTTAATCTAATGACAAAAGCGATTTTCGTTATATCATAGCGCCATACGGTATTCACGAAACGAGCCATCTATAATTCAAACAATTCCTTAATATCTCAGGCACGCGTACTATTTCGCTTTATAAGCATAAATGGAATTATATCGTTATCAAATACATGAATTTTTAATTATATAACATAGCAAACACCGCTAATAACACATAGAATTTAAAAGCTTTAAATATTTACAATCTATACTGTAATTATATGAATATTATTTACATCAAAGCTGCCACCGGTGAAGGGCTACTATATTAAAGGATTTTAGTATTTAACATTTTAGCCTAGTGCTTTATGAAAAATTGCAATTTGCATCTAGAAAATATATTTCTTAACTTTTGCTATGCATGTCATTAAAATGGACCTACTAAAGGATATAGCTTTAATCGTTACCTATATCTGATATATAAATACTATAACACTAAATAGAATATATTCAGGTAGCTAAAGAAACAGTTAACAATATATGTATATGTATAAAGTTTATGAAATAATTATAATGTATGTAAAATGAAGAGATAGTATTGACTCGTATCATCCCATTCATACCTTGATTGATTATGTTATTATTCACTTGTTCTTTTATCTAAGTTTGTGCGCATTTTCGGCGGCAGTGTTCGTGATGAATCTTTAACAACTATTGGTGTTTATCACATATTTGGCCTATCATACCGACATGCCTGTCTGACCGCCTGCCGCACCGGATATTTCCCGTCTGTTACTACATTCCACTTAATAATTTATACACTATTTACAAATAGTCCCGTTTCGTTCTGGAAGTTAAAAGTATTGCAACATGGTTCCTGGCGTGTAGTACGGTAAATGCTTCCATTCCCATTGTAACTCATGTCCAGACATTTCTCCTCAAAACATACTTTGCATTTAACATACACGGGTATTATTAACAAGATCTTTACGCGACTTGCATTCCAGAACCATACGGGACAAAAGAACTGCTAGGATCTTATAACATTAATAGGACATGACGAGTACAGAAGGTTGAGCATTCCTTAACATGTATTATTGCCACACAAACAAACACACACAAACTGTTTGCCTTCTGTACCCGACGTCCTTATTGTCAGTTCCTTTGATATGTTTATACCAACAAGTTTTGGCGACGTTACCATACAATAAATTTAATGGACCTTCTGTGGGCTCTTACAGACTGACTCATTAAACACCTAAAGTTGCATAGATAGGGTTGTACAGTAACGTCGCGTATAAATTCATGATTATAATTATGTAGCATTAGGTAATTAATATTAAACACAACAAAGCCAGTACAAAATAGTATAAAAATGAAAAAATAATTTTGACACAAATATATATACTATATAACACTCTCTCATGATCCGACCAATGACACACTTACAACCTATCAGCCTTCGAAAAGTGGGAATCCGCCTACCCTAGCGTAAAGCTGTGTACCAAGAATAAGTTCACACTTTGAACACATTATGACACTAAACAACCATGTTGAAGAACACAAAAAGCACCAATCATTTCTAGACGTGTCTCATGATATCCAGAATATTATTAACAAAAAAATCTTCAAACATTATGAAAGAAAAAAATCGTATACAATCATCATCTATAGTGATTAAAGGCTTGATCATTCGTTTTCAGTTAAGTTGTGACCAATATGCATTGTGATTTCTTTTTTACTCTGTAGGTTCGATGGCTCGTTTTAAATTTTTGTATCTTTACAATGGTTTTCTTTAGTAACAGAAAGTATTTATAACGGTTATACATATATTATATATAAAGTATAATTTAAGATATTATATTATATAAATAATAAAACCCTTATATGGCCGAGTGGTGGATGGTAATGGCTTTGATTCCCTTGTGTGGTCTCACGAGTATCAAGAGCGGGAACATTTTGAGGGTTTTTTTATAAATAATAAAACAAAAAAAAATTACATTGTTATGTATAAAGAGACGTTAATGTATACTTAATAAAATGCTCAATGTAAGAGACACGATTAAAAGTACGTTTAGTAGGATATTGGCTGTTTATCGTTATGATTTGAATTGTACTAAAACCACTAAATGCAATTTTCAATACTTTCAGTTGTATATTAGTGTCATGGTGTTTGGTGGGTATGCCCGGACAGATTCTATGGTACAGGTTGACAGGTGTTTAGTAAACCATCGGAACAGCTTTATTTCGTAATGGGTATGGCATGTTTTCCGCTTTCAATTCTCATCATCTACGGCAGCTTTAAATAGCTTTTGTTTTACATTAACTACTACTACTAGTACTGCTACTACTACTACTAGACTAACATCTATTTTTTTTCGTCATTAAACTTTCTAATTTTTGTACTTTTATGCATTTTTTTTTGTTGTTTTTACTTTTTTTTCCTTCGTACACTAATGCATTACTGCTCAATAGTTATTTACATTAGGTAAGTAATTATATTTACAATATATATATATTACAATAGTTGGTAAGGGTGCAAAATTTACATGTGCTTATTAAATTTTAATTTTTTTTTTGTATTAAATTTTTATACACTTAATAAGTTATTTACAGGTATTAATATAGTAACTATAAATATATTGTTTTTAATTTTAAACACTTATATACAACCTGTTTTCACTGAGTCAGCGTCATTTCACTATCACTAACATCACATTGTTTGTTTTATCAACTGTGACACTAACATTAAAATTCACTCACTAAACTTAATACTATGGGCTCATTGTCTTTTGATGTTGTTTGGCATATTTGTAAATACACATTCAATGCAGATTTTACCTTATCTATTATAACTTAAGTAATCTGATAACCACATATTCGTTTATAGTAAGCTAGAATCTTATCTATAATATTTACTTAGTACAAAGTTTTCGTGCTTGTATCTCATTTCACATTCACACCATTCCAATACATCAATAAACATACGAGTCAATTTTAATCGTGTTTCATAAAAGAATGAAGAGAAAAAATAAACGGTTTAAGTACTATATACTATATGTAGATATATATGATAATTTGATTTAAATATATATATATGTGGACGATTATTATAACAAGACAATAGACTATATTGCAAAACCAACAGTGTATAATAAAATCTATATTGAAAAGTGGATATCCTTTAGTAAGCTCTATTAATGACTAGATATATATTGTACATTGTATCACATGTCTGGTTCTATTTCGAAATATTACATTATAAATATATAACTATCACAAAAGAAAAATATCATGCAATATTTAAATGATCTACGGCACTAGACTTATTAAAAATATATTTTTTTTAACTATTTCTAATTTACGGTTTAGTTGTTGGTCGATGGAGGGCCAGAGGAGTCGTGGAAATGACTGCGGACCTGAAATTAGTAAATACTGAGCTTTAGCTTTCGCAAATAATATACAAAACTTTTTATTTCACTAAAAAAATAATTGTACGAATCATTAAACATTTCGTTCTGTTCATCACCAGCATCATCCCAATCGGCGCACGTCTGTCGAATATTGGTGTCCTGGAAGCCAAGAGTAGCTCGCTGGCCTAATGGTTAGAGAGTGCGGCTTTCATTCCGAAGGTCGCGGGTTCGAATCTCAGCATGTACCGATGACTTGATATTTAAGTTATGTACATTTGTGAACTTTAGTTACAACAGCGAGATAATATACAAAGGGTGAAGGAAAACATCGTGAGGAAACCCGCACACTGAAACCATTTTTGTGTGTGCGTGTGGTGGCCCCAATAAAGTGGCAACCGGCTCGCCCCCTGTTACATGGGACATATGATAATCTGACCACATCTGGCGAAATGTGGGTGTTTATTCGCCTCTGCCTACTCCTACTGGAAAAAAGGCGTGATAACATAAAAAAAAATGGAAGCTATGATTCAGACCACGATCGTGCTCTGTTTGCGTTCATTGGTTATTCTACATAAATGTAACATTACCTGAAGATGCGCAGCAAGGTCCATAACAATATGCACAAGCGTTGGATGCTCGAGCAGGTCGTCGGGCAGCGGTGGTGATGAGCGAGGCAAGTGCGTCCTGGAGCGGAAGCCACGATGCATACGCAGAGCCACTGCGCAGAACATGTACCGCAGCACGAAGAGGCGCAAGAAGTCATCGGCCATGAATGTTATGAATGCCGCGTCTATAAAATATCGTTTTGAACATGTTAACTTTTTGTTTGTAGGGAAAATCCTACATTGGATACCTTTCTGCTGTGCGGGCGACAAAGGGGTTAGGCAGAAATATTATCGGCTAAAATCACCTCAGTGTAGCGCTTAACGCTTTTACCCGAAACCGCAGGAACGCTTTCGCATACAACCTAACGGTCCCGACAGCAAAAGGCCTTGATTTGGCCGCAGCTCGGCGTGGGGGTGAAACTCTCGACCATATTTATCAGTAATGGTGCAGAAGTCAACCTATAGTGTCTCAGTAATTGAGAGAGAAGGAAAATCATTAATGATCAGGAGAAAAATAAAGAATAATGATTTTTCTATTATATATGGTTGTAGGTCTGATATTCTTTACCTCTGCAGTCTCGGGCTACTAAGAATAGGACTAAGATATTCCCTGCCTGTCGTAAGAGGCGACTAAAAAGGTTCTCGGGTTAGTGAACCTTAAAGGTAGGGGCTCTCAAAACTCAATAAGCGAGTTTTAGTACGTGGTGGGCAACCAAATGCACGGTGGTTGGGGAAAAAGTTTCTTCGAAATTTTTAAGAAAATTCAAAACATATTTTAATATAGTTTATTTAAATTTAACTAAAGTATGGAGGTACCATTTTCTTTGATAACTTTTTGTCATCTTGTAGGAAAGGACATGATTCCATTGCTATAGAAATTTTGGGACTTCTGATCAAAATACCGCGAAAAGTGATGTTTTAACCTTACACTGCCTAAAGAGTTCTAAAAAGACCGAAACAGGTGGAAATCTGAAGGTTCAAGGTCAGGACTATACGGCGGATGTATTAACACCTCCCAGCCAAACTCTCTTAATTTTTGCTGAGTGGCTAAAAATGTGTGAAGTCTAGCGTTATCATGATAATCAACCTCTTCTGTAGATTAATTCCAGGCGTTTCCTCTCAACTTCTTTCTTTAATTTCATCAGTTGTTCGCAGTAGAGTTCAGAGTCGATGCTCTTGCCTGGTGGTAACAGCTGATAATGAATAATGCCCTTCCAATCCCACCACACACACAGCATTACCTTGTTGCGAGTTAACCCGGGTTTCGCCAGTCTGTGAAGCCTGACCGAACCTCGACCACGACCTTTTTCGCACATTATTGTCGTACGTGATCCACTGTTCATCACGAGTTATCAGCTTCTTCAAAAATGGTTCGGTTTCGTTTCGTCGTAATAAAGAATCACAAACGAGTACCCGGTTCATTATTAGGTTTCTTTCAGTGAGCTCGTGAGGTACCCAAATATCGAGCTTTTTTGTGTGCCCAGTTTTTTTCAAATGCACCAAAATTGTTTTGTGGTCAATTCCCAGTTATTCAGCCACGTCGTAACTAATGATATGCCGACCATGCTCCACCTTTTCAAAAGTGGCATTCATTTTATCCGTAACAGGGCGACCACAGCGACGTGCAGCGTTGACAACGAAATTTCCGGATTGAAAACGCTTAAACCAAATTTGTGCTACTCTGACAGACACTGCGCTAGCTCTATAAACATCGCGATATTTTCGCAGCTTCTGTTGCATTTTTACCATTTTTGTAATACAATTTTAAAATGTACCGAATTTCTTCATTAGATTCACTCATGTTGACTCGGTACGAAAAACAAATGAAAATCACACATTTTCCTAATTTGAATTTGGAATTATGTCCTTTAAAATTTAAACATTCAATGAAACCAAAACCAGGCGCAGACACAAATAGTGTAGCCAAAGAGATTTTATTACAAGTTCATACATATAATACTATAATGCGAAAAGACTTTTTGCGCAACCTAATATTTGCTGTAGCTCAGCGTGGCTGCTAAGGAGAGCTTTGCCTTTCCGTGGAATGTTTTAACCAGAGTGCAGGCGGGCACCGGTGCGTTCCGAATATCACCGAGGGGTTTTAATGGATAGAAGCCGTTCATAACCTTGTCTTCCTCTCAGAAGCAAAGTATCTTTTAAGATTTGCCACACGATAAAAAAAAAGTGTGATATTCTTATCTAAGGCTTTTTCACAATGTTTCTCTGCTAATTCTTAGCCTATGTTAATTTTACTTCATTTCATCTTATTTTAATTTCCTTGCTTTTATTTTAAATCCTGCTCCCTAATACTATCATGACTTACTTTAATTATCGTACAACTTGACTGCTCTCAATCTATCCCATTTCATCAGTTACTCATCTCTTATTATAATATTCAGATTATATCTTTCCATTCTATTTACTGAAGGACTCGTGAAAATCAATTTATTAACGAAATGTTCTTTGGATTTTCTATTCTTTGTCGGACTTAGATGAGATTGATCGTGATCTTCGACCTGCTACGTCCGAATAGAGAACTCTAGGTGGAGATGTAACCGGTTCATGTTAAATAAAGAATCACCTTATTTCAACTACACTGAGCAGTGTAACAGAAGATGAAGTATACAATTCCATAGCTACTATAATGTGTGTCGATCTAAAATCACCGGATTATCGAGACATCATTTTGAGTTTCTATCACTAAAGCGAAGTTAAAATATTCTAAAAAACTTAGGACTATTAGCTGATCGTATCACTTATCATCAACTAAACGATTTTCTTGTACCGTAGGTTTTTTTTAAACATGATAAAACTAAAACGGAACACATATTCTCAAACAGTATTATTTGCAATTAAGGTAATACGTACCAACTCGGTGTCTCATCATCATTTGGGAGGCTTCAATCATAAAAGCCTCGACGTAACTTTGCGACCTCTCCCACTTTACTAGGGGAATGGTTTTAATGTCGCAGCAGTAGCAGAACGCCGATAGGGGCGAGTGAAGGAACAGTGTAAATAAACTGCCCTCCTTCCTGTTATCGGCTGTTAGAAAAAGTTTTTTTTTTTATTTTCGGCATATATATTAAAAAATAAACAAACATTTAGTGAAATTTTTTTTTTTTTTTGTACTGAAAGTTGAGAGATAAAAATCTTAGTAATTCAAAATTTTGGTCATCATGAAACTTTATTTCAATAAGTGATTTTTACTTTTGATTTCTTAAGTCTTTGGACCTAAATGATAATTATAGAATATTGAATAATTAACAATCATATTAATTACAGTAACCCCCTTATAAAATCGCATATTAATTCCTCGTTATAGGAATATGCGTTGTACGAACATTCTCATAAAACGTACTCGTACGACCTATTGTTAGGCATTAAGTAAAAATGATTTACGTTTAAATTTACTCGTTAAAGAGGGTTACTTATCGAATATTAAGTAAAGGTTATATCATCAACGATTTATATGCGTTTTACGATAAAGGAACTAAGAACATGAATTATTTTGAAATAAATAAGATATGTAATTAGAAAACAGAAAATTTCCAATAAATAGAATAAGAAATATAACGCGGGGAGTCCTCGCGTTACAGGAAGTAAAACACGTGTTATACGGGGACCTGAAATAGCGTAATAAGAGTACCGTGTTATAAGAGAAATTTCAGTATTAATATTAACCACGATTACGAGATTATTATTGCAGCAGAAATCTGATTTGGTATTTTGAATTTATAGTTCTCACTTTATCCAATTCTCAGTTGAACCCAAATTTTAATATCAGGATAATGAGGTGCAAAGTCAATTTTGTTAATAAATAAATACTTACGAGGAAATGTGCTAGGTAGATCCAATGGTGACATCAACACAATGAGCGGCTGTCCGAAGAGTCGAGGTATATTTTGGAAAATGTAAGAGTTGTCGGAATCGATAATAACGAACAGCGGGCAGCGAGTGAATGGATATAAGTCTCCTGGATGGATGCACTGTGGATCCTTGATTTTGTAATGAACGGGCTTAGGTTCGCGTGTATGGTCTTTATCTCGCTCTCTATCACGATCACGGTCCCGCTCCCTGTCCCGTTCACGCTCGCGCTCCCGGTCTCGCTCCCGATCCCAATCCCGCTCTTTGTCTCTTTCTCGTTCGCGCTCCCTGTCTCGTTCTCTATCTCGTTCTCTATCTCGTTCCCTATCTCGCTCCCGGTCCCGCTCTCTGTCTCGGTCGCGCTCCCGTTCCCTGTCCCTGTCTTTTTCCCTTTCCCTTTCTCGTTCCCGATCTCTGTCCCTATCTCCTCTATACAAATCGGTTTTCACGTTGGTAATGAGACCGCCAACTTCATACGCAGCTGCAAGTACGTCAACTGTTATTTATAATATAAAAGATCTGATCAGATTTTTCACTTAAATATTGGTTTAGTAATTCGGGAACGAAGTAATAATGCCATAACTATGTTTACTATTCATAATGGTATTCATATCAAATAGCATTAAATTGTTTATTATTGCTTCACTACAAAAGTACTTATACTAAAGTATTTGCACGATTTTCTTATTATTATTTATACGAAGCATAAAGCAGTGGATGTATTTCATTTCTCTCAATACCATTGCAGCTACTCGCATTGCAATGGAAACACTCAGTAAAATAAATAGAGAAATCTAAACATTAGCTCAATTTCCCAAACGTTTCCTCAAAAGAGGTTCAACTCGCATAAGCGATTTGTTTGTGTTTCTTTAAGCTTTCGGTTTCAGTTAAAGTTTGTTCGGAATACCCTCTCAGATCCTTTTAAAAGATCGTGATGAGTTTTACTATTTGGAAAAAAAATATCGGATTTATATATGCAGCAGTCAACTTTTAAGCTTCATTTTAAATATGTTATTAGTAAACTGTGAGAAGTAACTGCATATGCATGCTACTAAGACATTAAAATGTTTTACTTTAAAAATAAATAATTTTTGTTTAACTATATATATGTAGGAGATATCCAGAGATTCATTGACTTATCTATGAAACTATTAGACGTGAACACTCAAAATTTAGTAGAGATATTATTTTTGTTATTTAGAGGTCGACAAGAATGGATTTTACAAACCTCCTTCCCCAAAGGGAGTTGTTGGGGTGTTATAGCCAACAAAGTGGGCAGGAACAGGTAGTATTGCAATATTATACCTATATATATATTTTGAAATCAGAAACTGATTTGTTTTTTAATGATCTTTGTGAAATCGGGCATTTCTTTAAGTGACCGAACAAACACAACAGGTTTTTTAAATAAGTACCATCTCTTGTGTCGGTTATTTTTTTTTCGCATTTGATAAGATGTTAAAATATAAAAAAATCATGAAATCATACCATCCTCAAGTTGTTTTGAAGGTGGAACGATCAGCGAATCGGCTGAAATGTAGAGGAGTAGAGCTCCGTTGGCCGGCAAATCGAAGCAACTGCTCGCAGCGTATACCAGTACTTGCGCTGCGGATGGCTTGAACAGCAGGTGCTTGTGAGGATTCTCGTGACGAGCTAAATTCTCTGGATTATAACCTTAAACAATGAAAATGCGCTAGAAATTATGTAGATATAGACATATATGCAAATATTGCGCATCAGCAACAGATTTTGATATGGTAATGTATGTTATAGATAAAAAAAATCGTCGTTAAAGATAAAGAAAGCCCCGGAGAAGCTTTCTGAATCAATTCGCTTTTAAGACACATTTGACGCACGCTTAGCCTTTATAAAAAAAAATTCGCTTGTGTATTTATTGTGACTACTACTATGACTATTACTCGTAATTAAACATACAATATCTAATAATAATTTATAATGTCGCCCAAATACACGAGTTATTTGTCGCAACGCGAAGTGTTACGTATCACTGTTGATGATGGTTAAATGATAGTCAGATAACTTTTTTTATTGTCCTTCGAAGATAAATTTTTTTTTCAAGGGTTTAAATTAAATGTAGTATTAGTAAATTATTTCTTTTTGCGTCAAATTTAACTTATTTAAAAAGCGCGATTTTATTACGTTTACCTTTACTCATTTGTGGCGTTGATGAGTAGCGGTGCCGTGGTGATTCATTGTAGATTAACGGCATCTCGCCAGTTGGTTCCCATTCTAGAGTTTGCAATATCCGGTACATATCCATCGTTAGTTCTGAGAACTTAACTTGCTGTGAAATACTCCCTACTATGATCGCATCTTGCAGTGTAAGGGATGATGATGTTGGCCTCTCAGGCGGTGGTACACTCAAGATGTGCAGTCTAAGAAAAATATGTCATAATTATAATCTATTTGTTAAACCTTTTAATGATGTTTATTCTAAAAGTATAGATATTTTACCTGTGGGATAGTACAATCGGATAGTTGTCGGGGTGTAAAACGGACACTGCTCCCTCGGCGACAATGAATGCCTTCACCTCATCCATTACCACTGTCCATTCGATCTGATCTTCCGGATCGTACGTGTTACCATATTCAATGATTTGTTTGTCGAGCTCTTTTACTAAATCACGTACGAGGGATAGTTTTTTAAGCAGCAGACAAACGACGATGAAGCGAGCGTAATATCGAAGCTTTTTAACCATCAGCTCGCATTTGTCTTCTTTGCAGGCTTGTGTGTAGTAGCTGCGACCTCGTATTGCCGAGTAGAAGGAGTACGCTTCGGTGAGGTATCCAGTTTCACTCGTACGTAAGCTGAATCAAAATGAGATTATTGCATTTGTGAGAAGTATAAATATAAATATATTTACGTGTTTGTTACTCGTAAACATTTACTATTAAAATCATCAAATCGCCCACTTGATATGATAAAGTATTTACCAAAACTAATCTATCTCATCCTTAAAAGGCCCTGACTATACAACTTCTAATTATTCAACATATCTTCTTGGACTAAGGATATGATTAATAGTTTTTTGTGTTGATTGTAAGATGTTTAAATTGAACCGTTATTCTCAAAAGCACTGTCTAATGATGAAAACGAAAGTAGAAACTTACTAAAAGTGATAATATAGCTGTCCTATTTTGGATGCGATCTCTCCGATTTGCCACCTTTTTAAACCGTATTTGTTGTCCAATATGCTACGGTGTTGTTGTTGGAACTTCCACAGCTTCGTGTACACGTCGAATGTTCGACCGAAATATGAATGCCATTGTTTGTGGCCGTACTGGGGTAGCTCCCTATATGAAGAATAAATATTATAAATTTTATATCTAGAAAAAAATACGTCATGACAAAGAAGACTAGAAATAAAGTATGAGTTATATAATCTTGATATTATATTTCAGTTACTAGGTAGGTATTGTAATAAACTGTGATAAGTAAAAATAATGTGAGCGGGAACTTTATTGAGAAAAGTTTTAAGCGTTTGCTAAATATATTTTATGATTATTGAAATCTCATAAAAGTTATTGATAATATTATTGACCAAACATCAGTTTCCATAGAGTAAAAATAAAAAAAATATACCTTAAGCTGTTGAAGAGTTGCTTCGATTTCTCTAAGAGATGACAAAACTCAATAATAACTTTCCTTTCGTGGTCTTCCAGCGGGTTCATATTTGATTTGGTTCTGTATTTATTTTGGAAATATGGCTGCCGATCGTAGTAAGGATAATCACAGAGCGTGTTTATGTTGTGTGGCTCTGACGTACAGTACTTTCCGCGGATGCAATCGTATTGTCTATAGATGTCATAAAGAATATTCCTTGACAAATTTCTGTTCTGACTCACTTCTTCGTCACTGTCTGAAGACAGATCTTCGTATTCATACGAGGGTCTAAATATAAATGATATTGATGTGCGGCGACTCTCGGTATCTGGATCAAGAGGAGCTGGTGAAGGAGGCGATGAATAACATGGGTGCCTTAGATATTCCTCTAACGATTTACTTCTTGGCCGTATGTAAACTTTGCCTGTTTTTGATGATATAGGAACTGCCAAGGCCAACAAGTGTCGATCCGGATGTTTTTCTAATAAACTTCGCACCCTTTCAAAACTTGCTGCTGAGGTTGCAGATTTTGAACGTTCAGGTGACGGATATGGTTTGAATTTACCTCTCTCCTCGCGGGTTTTAGTCGGTGTGAAACTTGTCCGTGATGGTCCAGGTTGTGGAGAAGTTGATCTACTTGTTTTGGATTTTTGCGGTGAATCTAGTGTTTGGGTACTTTTACTGAAATTTGATAATATGCGAGAAGGAGAATTCCATGAATCTACTCTCGGAAGTCTGTGTGGTTCAACAAATGTGATTCGTTTTTTCCTTTTTTCGTTCTTTCGTTTATTTCCAAATAATGTTGGACTCTTCAAGATTTTGGGGATGTTAGTATTAAATCCGAGTTTTTTGGTCCAAAAATCTTTTAATCTGGATGTGTGACCATTTGGTTGCTGGTAGGATGATGACGATGACTCGTTAACTAAAAGAAACAATAAATAGTTGAGTAACAACAGTTTGGACAACATTTATTTACATTTTGTAAGCTAAGCAATATTTTAATGCTCCCTCTCATGCAGTTAACCTGTAATTCTGAACACAGTAGTGAGTGAAAGCATGAATCTGTCTCCCGTAGTTTAGATGAGTCAACCTGTATAAGCTTAAAACTTGTCTTAAGATCGTAAGTCAGAAATTACATTCCGAAAAATGTTATACAAAGTGGAGAATGACATTTGTATGCTGTAAAGACTTTTAGGTGTATGCTTAATCGAAGTAATGTCATCATGCTTTAAACGTATGGCATAGTATATTGCTGCATTTAGAAAAAAAAATATTTAAATAAACTATTAATACACAGCACAATAATTTATCATTAACCTTTATTTTTTTAATGAGGAGATACATTCTATCTTCGTTAGTCAAAATTACGTCCATCGTAGGTAGGTTATGGCTTTCATCTTCTTAAAAAAACTATTGTATAGGTTTTAGTATTTACTCTCGTGCAAGGTTTGAACGAAATGTTGAAGATTTAGATTTTCTACAATATTTAACTATAAACCATCCCTGTCTCATTGCAGCATAGGTTTGATCAAACAACTTTTGTTTTACTGTAGTATAAGCTGTTACAAAAGCATGTTCGCTAAAATGGGCGTTAGCAGATGGATTCGTTACAATTTGGACTAATTATTATAACATGGTTATTTTTTATTGCATTACATAAAAGCCAATTTTAATGCAATATATCTCCATAATGAATGAACACGAATAGTTTTCTAAGACTTACTTTAATAAATATTTCCAATTGGTGCAGACTGATGGTAAATAATTGTTGATTATATGTATAATTTGCTTCTCTTAGATAACTTCAAAAATCAAATTAGTAATCGTGTAACTAATGTTTAATCATATAGTAAATTTTTTAAAGTAAAATCAAAATAATCTTCTTTTTTGGGCTTATTGAAAAGGTAATTATTATTTTGATGTTCAGATATAACTATAAGAGTAAAAGTATATCAAGAGATTTCAAGAAAGGTAAATAGTAAAGACTTTAATAAAAATTAAGTAGAGGTCCAATCTATAAATCGTCACACAATCTTCCGCTGCTTCGCTTTACACAATCCGATGTGTCTTCGAACAGGATGGAATGTATTTGGCACTGATTCTTACCGGTAACCGCGGTAACAGAATGCTTATCTCAGATTTTTACATTCAAAATATCCCTTTGTAAAGTAATGCATGGAATCAATTCAACTCCGATGGCTTTTGTTGTGTGGCGATCGTACCTTTTACCAATCTGAAAGATTGAATTTTGATTTATACAAAAGACCCGAAAAAGTTGAAAGTGAAATAGTTATTAAAGAAATTTTAAAAAAAAGTAGGAAATATGTCTATTTATTATTATGAAACATTAGAAAAAACATTTTTGATCCTTAAAAAAAATGCTATATGATTTACAATACATTGCCGTTCATAGTAACTCTTCGAATGGCAGTACCGAAAATAATTATTTTGTTATCTCAAAGGAAAGTATATATTTAAAGGATCGATAAAAAAACTAGTGTGTAGAAGAAGTATTTATTTAATAAACCAAAACGTAATTGATGAAATGATTTCTTATAAATAATATATTGTCTACTCCATAAATAAATGAGCACAAAATTTCCCAGCAACGTCCCGACAGGTAGAGTCCTTAATAGTTGTTTTTTCTTGAAGGAAGTTTTCATCCAGATGTAGCATTGGAATCGAATTATTAAAGTAAACTTGCTATCTGAGATAACTCCATAGGAAAGTATTCATAAGTGTTAAATCGGCAATTTATGTAGTCTTTGAGAATTAATCTTTGGAGATCTTTTTGAAAAAGCGAAAGTTCCGAATGTCTTGTGTCACGTTGTTCAATCATTCTGGAACCATGTTCTTCGGTTGTTATTATTAAAGTTTAAAAGTTCATTCACCATAAGGTTGTCCAATATCTACAAGTAACAATCTAATATGACTGTAACTGCATGTGCCTTTTGATATCCAAAAAAGTAAAGACCAATGGTTTTGCCGATGTTGCAGCCCTTACAGTCTTCTCGTTTTCTAAAAGTATCTCTCTATTACTGGAGGTTAGCAGTCAGATTTCTTAATTTTGTGCCAGTCCCGAGTCATATAGTCTACTCAGGTCTATCAGTCTACTCCGTAATGTTAAAGGCACTGTAGACTAATGAAGGGTTTCTGTTTTCTTGTCGATACACGAACAAGTCCTTATTACGTCCTCAGGGCGTTGCACGAACACTCACCTATTGGACTATAACTTTTTCACATATTATTATAATGAATCTTTTTCAAACTTAACTTCTTTATATATTTTAGTCATAGAATAAAGTTTGTTTAAAATATTTTTTATAGAATCATTAATTTATTTTTATATATGTATTTCGTTAGACTGTCTAACAATATATATGTAATATAAGCTTGCCCATTTCCACATCAGTATCCGGATCACAATGAACACATTGATTTGCATTTGTGTTGCACCATTCTTGATGAATTTGGTTGCTCATGCCACGGTTTGGTTTCCAGAATTTTTTTGTCTGTTCCAATTACATAAAATTTTCGGATTATATGAATACTGAGCGTGTAGTGTCATTGCCGAAAACTTTGTAAAAATACTTTCATGCGCTATAGCCATCGACTGAATAATAGGTTTTTTCAAAATCTGGAAAAAGGACTTCATAAAATTTCTTATGTCCTGTTGAATTTCTTAGAGATAAAATATCAATTGAGCTCTCCCACTTCTCCTCCTTCCTGTGGCCCCTGGATTGATGCGTTCACGCAGTAACTTAAATAAGTTACCCGTAAAATAAAGTATCATCAGTTCTCTTAATGTTCTGCAACGAAGACTTCTAGCCTTCTCGCACTGGAGAGTCAAGGCCATTATTAATCCATCAGGCTGGGTGATTGCGATAGCTAATTGGTGGTAACTTGTTAGACATTGTTCTTTGAACCGGTCCGTTTCTTCCAGATGTGGTACTTCACTAGAAACTTAGACGGGAAACCAACCCGGTCCCGTTCAAGACGTATAGCGCGTAAAGCTTAACTTAAAAACTTATTGATAGTGTATACTAGAGTTCCGTTATTTGAGAATTAATCTTGTAACTTTCTTAACTCTAACATAATGCAAAGAAAAGTTATACTCGCTTGACCACGATCTCATCTGGATGGTAAAGCGTACTAATATAATAGAAGCAGTCGAAATTGTTCAGATTTATCGCCTTACTAGGCAAGTAGTTATCAGCGTATGCGCACTTAGAACAAAAAAAAAGAGAAAAAAAAAGAAATTTTTAAAACTTTATTGATATCCGCAACTGGTCTATAAAACTAATAGCATAATATTTAAATTGAATAAAGTCAGTAATACAACAATGTCCGTTTGATAAACTTCCAATTATTTAAACAATTTCTTTCATAAACATCATCAACCGATGAATGCCCACAGCTGGAGTTGGGCCTCCCGCAAAAATATCCGCACCTATAGATAGATCCTGAAACAATTTCTATGTCCGTTTGAAAATCATTTCTAGTGTTTCTTAGCTGCAGCTGGTACAAATGTTTTTTTTTTTTGCATCACGGTAATATAAGACTAAGGAAGAAATGAGATGAATGAATCTAACGAGACATGAGAGAAGTAGAATAAAATGCTGAAGTAAGGTATGTTTCTAAAAAAGAGAGATGGTATGTGATAAGAGTAATTTTTCAAAATCAGTTGGTGAGGTGTGAACTTAGGAAAGGAAATGGAAATTCAGGAAGATGAAGTAAGTTGAGGTGAGATAAAGGGAGTATAAGTTGAGAAGAAGTACATACATACATGTATATCACACCTCGTTCCGTGGGGTAGGCATAGACCACCCTCCACTTGCTACGATCCTGGCAAACCTGTCTCGCCTCCTCCACTTTCATAAGCGTCTTCATGCATGCTCGTCGGTTGCGAGTACTTTGGATCCGGCTTTTCTTTAGGACATCTCCGATTTGATCGGAATATGTCCGCCTAAGTCGACCTGCACCGATTTTTCCAATCATTCACGCCTTGTATATCTCTTTCGTTAATCTTCTTTCATCCATTCTTTCGACATGGCCGAACCATCTAAGCATCCCATTCTCTATCCTTGTCACTACATCTTCAACCACGCCGCACCGCTTCCTTATCACTCTGTTCCTCACTTTGTCCATCCGTTTCACTCCAATTATACTTCTCAGGCTTCTCATCTCCACAGCATTAATCCTACTTTCATGTTTCTTCCGCCATACCCAACATTCACTACCATACATCAGTGCGGGGACCAACACGCCTCTATGCACAGCCAGTCGTGCTCTTTGTGATACGTTCCGGCTATTTATAAAGTTATCATAATTAAATATGTACTTAAGGTACAGGTAATAGGTAAAAGGTAAAAAATAAAAAAAATATTTTTTATTATTTTTAAGGTACGGTACACCGTACACAAGATTTTAAGTTGCATGAAATGCTTAAAATTTAACTCTTTATTGAAACTGTTCATTTATCTTTTAATTAACTAGTTGATATTGTTTAAAGAGTTATTTATTATATTTATAATTATTATCTCAAAAAATGTCTTTTGTTACAATAATTGTATTATATATTTATTATTTAATATTATTCGCTCTCTTGATGGACAAAATTAAAGTTGCCAACTCGCTTTGGTAGAAAATTCTAATATAATATAAATAATTATTTATATGTAAGACTTCTTTGTTCTTTGTCGACGAGGTGGGCGTTATTACTTGGCGGAGTGGGCGTGCCGTAGACAACGGGGGAAAGTAATGCGTCGTCTTAGTGGGCGTAAACGGGGAAGAACGTAGCTTAATATAACGTAAATGAAGTGGTTACAAAAGATTGTATTACATTAATTTATTATTGTAAATATATTCAAAAGAAGAAATAAAATATTTTTAGTACTATATTAATCGAGCAGTTCACGCCGTTCAATCTTGTACCGCGCAGGACCTCTGGAAACGCAGGTACATCTGTGGAGCTAGCGCGGGGTGGATGGGGAGTGAGAGGCGCGGTCTCAAGGTTGCAACAGTCCCTGCAGTATGCGCTGAAGCGACCTTCATCACTTTATTGATTACTCGATATACCCCTCCTCTCCCCCCCCCTCCCCTTTCCTTGTTCTACCCTCTTGCGTTTTTTTTCCGGAAATTTCTTTTTAAGAGATGAATAATCCTAATCAAGTCCAGCAAACTTTTTATTCTCAAACTTTCAAAGCTACTAATCCAACGTTATAATTATTTTAACTCTAAATTCATAGTAAAAATAATCCTATTTTTGAGCGGTAACCTTTCTTAACTATTGGTGATGATTGAAAAAGAAATTGAAATATTAATTTACAAATATCCTTTTCTATAATAAAACAAAAAATTGTATCTTTAACATTTTACCGTTATCTTCATAAATATGGCGCAACAGCTTGAATCAACAGGTACCTTTTCTGTTGTGATGATAAACAACATAAATGTCTGAATAGTTTTACTAAATATTTGTACGGATACAAAAACAAATTTAACTATTCGCCGAAAGTTGTTTGTATTAAAAGAAAATTATTTAAAAAATTTTTTAAACATCTTAAAAAAAACTAATAAAATTATTTGAAATGCTTTAAACATCTTAAAAAAAATATCACGTCAAACAATACGCGAATTCATTATTAAATTAAAAAAATCTTTTGTTAATAATTTGATATTCGAATTAATAAAAAAAAAAATATAATAATTTAATTTAATTTAATATTTAATAATATTAATTTGTTTTATACGTACCCATTTTGAACCAGAGGTCGGAATTTCTTCTCAAGTATTCTGATGACTGTTTATCGCCGGTAACGTACTCGTAATATCTCGAATGTTCGGTACTCAAATACATAATGGATATAGAAAAGGAAAAGAAAAGAAAAGAAAAACAACGTAATGGGGGCTAAAATTAATAAATTTTAACTAATAATTGAAAAAAGATAAAGAGAAAAAAAAATTAAAAAAATCTGTAGAAAAAGTTTTGCGTGTACCAAGGACGACTGGGGTCGAGGTAATATATCACCGTAATAACAAATATTCTTCTAGTACAAAGCAGTCTTATTCGGACCGAAAACACTAACCCTCGTTTCAGAGTGTCCATGATTGTAAATCAAAAACCAAATCCAAATTTCGTAACAGAAATGAACAAAAATCCAAACAATAAAAATGGTTGAGTAAATAATAAAAAAAATTAATAAATCAAGATTCTGGAAATTAGGCAGATTGAATAATTTAATTAACACTTGACATTTAAAAAAAATCACAATACGCGCTTTCTAATATCGACAGGAGCGTCGGCTCGCTGGAGACGTCGGCAGGTAACTGAAAGAGTCGACGATGCGTTCCAAAGTGTTGGCTTCGCTCAGAAAATTTAATAGCCTATGTGAAAATTCAAAACTCCCCTGATTGCATTTCAATTTGCCAACTTTGTCTATGGTATAAAACTAAAACTGTAACAGAATTTTCTTAGTACTCAAATAAATTGATAAATATAGTATGAAATATTTTATGGTTGTAAATTTTATTGATTTAGAAGACAATAAAATTTAGTTTTATTAAATATACATAACATGTACATAAATATAATATATATTCATTAGGATTTTTTTTTATTATTATCCTTATTATCATTAGGATTTTTTTTTAAGTTTTTGTAAGGACGTGTAAATAAATGTAAAATGCATGAATTTGAGGAAAAAATATGTGCTTCGGTACATGCTCGAGTTATTTCAAAATAATGTCTTATTTTGCTTAGTAAGAAAAATTGGGTCAACTGTGTTTGAAGTTTTTAAATACGATACAGATAAACTGAAAATCATTAAAATTTAATAAATAACAGATCAATACATAAAATTACGTCTACATATTAATTTAAGAAAACAAGTTATTATTTTTGATATTGATCTTTGATACTTTTCTTTATTATAATATATTACAAACGTTAAGATTATTCATAATATCCATAAGTTAAAAAATGTTAATATTCTATTAGAAAGTAGAAATAGCCATACTAGACATTAACATTACTGGCAAACATCATTAACAAATCATTTATATATTCCTCAAATAGCACAGAGTAAACTAAAGTAAAAGAAATAAAAAGTTAGTGTATGAATTTAAGTTAACGTACAATGGAAAAAAATAATAAAATAAATGTGCACAACTAAATACATCACATTTATTTTATTAAATAAATTAATTTTTGTGAACTATTATGTAGCATCAAAAACCAAAAAATTAATATTTTTTTAGTATCAAAATATTACTGATATAACTAAATCAATATATTTTTTTAGTACTCTAGACCACAGTCTCATTAATTAATCTTTAGCCAATTTAAATCTATAACAGAAAGAAGTAATATAATTTTACCCGAAAAGTTGGGTAAATTTCCCCCAGCGGCAACACCGATAACTTTCAGGATGACGGTTACGTGAAGTTAGTAAGGGTTTGGACGCCATAAGCTAATGAATATCCCATATGTGCTCTAGACAAAAATTGTACATATGACAGAGAAATACAAAAAAAAATTGCAATTAAATATTTTATACGGTTTTGTGTTAAATAATCGTAAATAAATTCGGGCGGTGTGCTCTAAAATTATTGGAGGATTTGGGACAATAACTGTTACAAGATTTTTCTTCGGTTTTTACAATTCTTCGGCTTTAGGTATAAATATTGGACAGATTATCTAACTAAAAATTATTAGTATATATTAGTAACCTTAAAGAGTGTTGTGGAATTACATAATGAAAATAATTAACGTTGAAAACACTAAATTTTTTTTCCGGAATCGAAATTTTTTCAACATTTTTTTTTTGTACCTGTGCTTATGAAAACTTGCTCTTTTCAGTATTCAGCCGTCTCTACGGTCCCGCGGACGTTTAAGTCTTTTAAACGTAAATCTACGTAACTACAGCGTGTTTAGCCAGTTTTCTTCAATAAAAACGGTAACTAGAAGCTAAATAATTTATTTTCTAGCTTTTACAAAAATTTTCTGATGATTTAAACTATTTTTTTTAGACGCGGAGCAGATACTGCGCGGCCGACGGGTTCTTAGTGCGTAAAAATCGTGGACACAACATTGCGGATATATAAATAGTATAAAAAAATGATAGAATTACACATTCTGTTAAATTTCATTGAAAACCTAATTTTGTTTCATATAATATATTTGATTAGCTTAATATTACATCTTATAGAATTATTATTTTTTACAACAGACTAGTGTCATGTATACATTTGGTTAATGTATTCTTTTATTAATAACTTGAAAACTAAAATAGAAACATGTGCTGCTTGTTAGATTTGAAATATGTATTTTAACTTTTAGAAAAATGTAGATGGATTAAAGCACTTCGTTTTTTATTATACAATGGACATCGGATTATCAGCTGATCACGATAATTTTAGCTTTTGTAGACGTTGCACAGGTTAAATAAAATGTGTTGTTATTTATTTAACTATATAATATAATATGAAGCAGTAGTCAGTATCAGTTGTTCTTAGGAGTAGTCGAAAAATAAATATATGTTTTAGTGTTATCTCTGCATTTTATTTTAGTGCATTTTTAACAAGTTTAAAGTGTTTAGATTTAGTCATCATGTTGCAAAATATTTTATGTTAATATATTATAATATTTAGAATTCTTTTGGCTATGTAAATTTTAATAATACATTTGTAACGAGATCTTCGTTATTATATAAAGCATCTATTTCGTTGAGTAATTGTCAACGTAAGTTAAAGGTTTAATTTCGTAGATATTTCATAAATATTTTCTTAGTGCTCTTTTTCAGCATGTTTGCTATTTTGCATTTGCATTCAGATTTCTTAAGTTCAAAACATAATCAATTAGGTTATGTTTTCTATAGTTTCGTGAAAAACAAAGATAATTATTAGTCTAATGTCGCTATTAAAATATATGCGTACATATATCTCCTGCGAATTAACAAACTTAAATAAACTTGCTATGTGGGTAGAGTAAAGTAAAATATGATAATTAATTTTAATTGCAAATACCACGATGGGGTGAAAAATTTTAACGTTGATTATGAATGTTATAAACGATCTATCGTGATTTATATAAAACGGTTCGCTACTATGAACGGTAGCATTAAAATCTTTGTAAGTTTAAATTCATCATTTTAAATCTAAAATCAATACCGATTTTACTTTGTCAGTAATTAAAACGCTGGAAAAGTTGCGGCGAACCTTTTATCTTTTGTCAATGTAAATATCGTTTCCAATAGGCGGGGATTTATTTAGCGTATGCATAGGATTTGTGCACATGTTCGGCGAAAAAAGATTTATCCCGTTTTCATTTCAAGTAGCTCACTGGCCTAATGGTTAGAGCGTGCGGCTTTCATTCCGAAGGTCGCAGCTTCGAATCTCGACATGTACCAATGACTTAACATTTAAGTTATGTACATTTGTGAACTTTAGTTACAACAGCGAGATACAAACGGTGAAGGAGAACATCGTGAGGAAACGCGCACACTGAAATCATCTTTGTGTGCGTTTGTGGTGGCCCCAATAAAGTGGCAACCGGCTTGCCTCCTGTTACATGGGAACTAATCTGACCACATCATTCACCTCCCACCCTTTTATTCACCTCTGCCTACCTGGGAAAAAGGCGCGATTATATAAATAAAATCATTTCAAATACAAAGGTAACGGAAATTAAAACTATGCATTTAGGCGGACCCGATTAAAAGTACTTTCAGCTGACTTTATTCTATAACATATATTATTATGTGCGTATTGAATTGAATCGAATGACAGATTACTAAACTATTCTGTAATATATGATGTTAGAATAAATAAAAAGTGAAAGCACGTTTGAAAACTAAGTTTAGATTTACAAAGCTTTTTCACTGATTCAACAACTAAGGCTTTTTCAGTTGGTTATTGTCATTAAGTAAATCTTTTTTGTTCAGAGTGAGTCATGTTTAAAAGTTTTTTTTTTATTGCTGTTTTAAAATATTTGTTAAGCGTTATTCTGCTTTATATTCATAGTATTTAATAAAAATCTAAGAAATTTTTTGGAGTATTTTTTATTAAACGATCCATTTATATTTCTTGTCTCATGTAGAACAATATCTTTAAACAAAATGTTATAAATCTATAAATTACCATATAGCTGTTTTATAAATATGACTAAAACTAATTTTTCAGATATAAAAATAATTGAAAAATATGTTAAAAGTAATCATTAGAATTTTAGTATCAAATTCAATAATAAGATTATATTGTAAATTCTCGATTGATACAAGCAATATCCATATGCAAGTTATTTACATATGAATACCGGATTTACTTAAGACAAACAATGTATTGAAATAATTGTTTTTGCGTTAATTGTTAATGTAATTATTCTTGTTGTTACCTAGCGAAAACCAAATGAATTGATTAAAATGAATATCTTCATATTTGTAACAAATATAATCTCAGGTTATTACTGGTGGTGGGTTGCGAACAGATGACCGCCTTGTCGTGGCGGTGGGTAGCCGTGGCTTAGTCACCAACTATAAAGTTAATCCTTAAATGCATGATTTTTCCTTTTTAAATACCGTAAATTGGAATAGGTAGAAAATTAAACACAGATTAAGGGCAAAATAAAGAAAAACATATTTTTTTCCTAAAAAGTATATTTTTACATAAATAACCTACTGATGTAGATCTACATCATTATGCATTACGGTTACTATTAATAATGTAAACTAAGTACTATTTTATTAAACGATTGTCTTCTAATTAGGCTTACTGCAGTGTATGAAAATCTTTGAAACAATTAATTTTCTCATTTAGACACAACGTTATATTAAATTTGGTATATGACCATTGTGCGGTGCCCTTACAATTGGGCACCTTGCACCGTAATCGATTGGCAAATACAGGTCAATGTTCGAAACCATCTTTTGATGGGAGCGGATGTTACGGACCTTTTTGCTTTTTTATTTGAAGCTCGTGTTCTAGGGTAGAAGTACTAGGGAGCCCTCTTTTACTACCACTAGGTATACCTATATTACACAGTGTGTCAGCCAAACAATTTTGGGACACCTTCAGCAGTTAGGTTTTTTTTATAAGCACCCATGCATGAGTTGATTACACTGAGGTCCAGTAAATGGTAAAATAAGCGTAAATACCATTTCCGGTTCTTCACTCGAATCCGATAACGTCCTAAAAAGCTATCCATCAGATCGACTCCGCCCATATGTATATTGTATTGTTGCACAATTTTGGAACAAGGGATGTCAATTTTTTGTTCAGTCTTCTTGTCGTATCTTGATACTTTTCCAACAGGTTCGGCACCAACGTAAGTCGATAAAAGAGTGACGACTTTATTATCTTTCCATGCAGTGGCCGAAAAGTCTACTCCATCTGAATGGGAAACGCGTTCCTCAAATGTACCTCTCGGAATAGAAGTTTTCATAAGTTCCTTTTTGTCAGGGAGCCGACAATGCAGTAACCTATTTTGCTGAATAGTTCCGACACATTGTATACCTGGTTTATTCAAATAATTTATTAAAGGCAGGGATGTATAAAAATTATCGAAAAATACAATATGATTGTTCATCCTTGGTATAGATCACGCCAAACGTATAACGATGTTATTTGTTATTCCAAGATCAGGCTCATCGGCTGGTTTGTCTTTTTTTTTTCTTGTCCAGAATTGATCTTAAATCTGTAAGCGTATCCCATAAGATTACAGAGAACAAAAAGCTTATAACCCCACTTGTTATTTGGTAAATATTGCTTTAGGAAATGTGCAATTTTAGTTAAACACATCTCCTCATCTATAGAAAGTCGTTAGTCTATTGCAATTGACGAAAATGTCGTATTTAGCTGTTCTATCACAGGCCGAATTTTATGGAGGCGATCGTGATCAGAATAGTCTCGCGGAAGATGTTTATTATTATCGTTGTAATTTAACTAGTTCCTAATCATCTCAAACCGATTTACTGGCATTGCGCTCTTTACAGGATCGTACCCAAATTTGGAATGTTAGTATGAGCGTACACTAGAAAAATGCTCAACTGACATAAACAATAGAATTCCGATGAATTTTTTTAACTCCCCAACAGTAATACTAAAAGATATTGAAGTGTTTTTTGTTCTGCATATAAGTTGGTTTCACAACAATTTTTTGAATAAACTCAGGTGTGAAGTACTGCAAAAAACATTTATATGATATATCAAGTTCAGTTATAGCAGAGTCTGTTGTGTTTGGTTGGTGAATTATTTTGGATTCTTCATACAACAAACGGTCTTTTTTCCAGATGAGTTTTCTTTTATCAAACTCTACAAAATGTTCATGTCCTTGCATGGATAATGAAGTAATAATTTGACTTGATGGGCCAGGAAAATCTTTAACTAGTAGTGGATCTCTATAGCTAGCATTTTCATGGTCCTCTGCGTCCTCGTCTTCCCATTCTCGAATTATTTCTCTTACATTAGAGTAAGAGGTTTCTTCGTCTTCACTTTCATCTCCCAAGCCATCCTCAGAAATATTTCCATCTTCTAAAGCCGCCAGAACTTGTACTATGTCTCTATGTGCTACGTTACGAGACATTCTAGAAAAATAATTCTAAAATTCATATATCTATAACAAATAAGTGAAACCTGAATAAAGATATTATACCCACAGTAAAACAATTTTTTACCGATTTTGCATACCGATGTATTTCTACATAACAATTATAACGCCGATATTTACAAAAACTGTTATTGAATTCTAAATATAATCAATTTAATGTTTTCTGCTTACCTTTATCCTTTCGTAAATCGCTTTTAGCACCTAATAATATTATTTATTATACACAAAAATGAAATTTCAATATTACCGCCAAAGTGCGCCAAGCTGTCAAATTATGACAATTAAAAAAGTGAACTGCCATATCATGAAAGCTTGCGTTCAAAAACTAAGATAGATATTTTTAGCACTTAATAAAAGTAAAAAGTACTGTTTGAGTTACCATTAAGAAATCATGTAAGGAAGAAAACACTGATGTATATATACATCATCATGCATTTAAGGATTAAAGAGAAACTATCCGGCTTATAGCGCAGGGCCGGCCCAAAGTGGCCGCTCCAGGTATGCTCCGTGAGCATATCTCAAATGTGTGCGGACGGACTGCGGAAGCAAGCTTACTTTGCTCTTCTCAGCTTTGGTGGAGTTATGGAGAGTAGTGTCGGTATTATATTACGCCGCTCTTCTCATCCTCCTCGGCTTTATAATAGTTGACGGCGAAGCCTGAGAACAGATCTGAAGGAAGCCGGAAGATTTTTTTCTCTTAGCTCCTATGGCCTATGGGTGATAAATTTGGGGGATCCATTACCCAGGTGACGGTAAAAGGCCGCGTTGAAGGCGCTTTCTATGTTCTAACGCACTTTTGCTGAGGTAGAAAGTTGAAGTTCTCTTCCGTGATGGGTCGTGGATGTGTCTGAAAGTGATACTTTGACCCTATAGGAAAATGACGAATGAGGAACTGGGTTTTATTCGGGGCAAATCTGTTATAAACTGTCTTTGCCCCACGAGTGCAAATACGCGAAAGCATTTCCTTCTAGTAACACCAACAAAAAAGGTCCCTGTTGCCAGTGATCGCCTGTGTAGGTTCCACCGCAGCTCATATCTGCCGTTTGAAGCGTGTTGTAGCTAGTTAAAGTACCGAAATAACGAGCATAATGTGATACAGTATATAATCTAACTAGTGCCTTGTTGTTATGAGCATTTACTTATCACCAGATGAATAAGGCGCACATGTCCTCGTTGCTTCGTCGAAAAAAAAAAAATACACTGAATCAGCGCTAATGTCAGATTATAACGTTAGAAGAGCATAGATAAAATTTAATTTCCTCAAGTTCTGGTTTATTCTTCAACTATAAAATTAATCCTCTGCGAATGGAAACCTTTTAGATGATCAACTAATACTCCTCGGAACCATAGCCTGTATTAAATCGACGTTATAAAAGGATAAAATATATAGATTGTTAGCTGTATTTAACTTTCATATAGATAAATATGTATATTATGGTTTGGTATTGTATTGACAAAATACCAATATCGTTAAAGTAAAAAAATAAATAAAAAAAGTAATTTTCTAATATTTTGATATTAAATAACAGCTAAAAACATGATAATATACATACATGATAAATACATCCATATAATTTCAAAATTACTATATATTACCAGTGGTGTAAAATCAGTAACAGGAAACACATCTTGCTTAATAAAGTACGAGGGAAGGAATTCTCGGTCGGGTTTTTAATTAACTGGTGAATCACACTCTTTTGACGTATACAAAGAGGTTTAATTCGTTGTAAACTACCCTTTGAAGTTTTTTTAAACGAAACTCTTTTATATTACTGCGAAAGGCAAAAGGTGAGCAGCGCGTGGCCCGATGTGCAAACATCCGCTGCACAACACACAATGCTGTGCCCTACCAAATAATGACTGATGCTTATTTATCGACATGTTTTGGTAATCGAACCTCTTATCACGAAGGGGTAGTATTTAATTTACGAAGGTCAAAGGCAATTATAAAATTTTTAGAGACAATCATAATCGGTTTGTATTGGTATTCCCGGAGACTGAAGGCTTTATCGTGTGCCATGATACATGGAGCTGTATCAGCATGCGAACCGTCAGCGGTGAGGCGTTGAACAGGCGAGCTCCCACCGACAAAGATACTACAGCCGAGCCCAGTGACGATGTAAACAATTCATCACCCATATCATCGCCACTTCCTTGTTTAGATTTAAATACTATTCCACCTTTTCCAGCCATGAATGTTGCGCGAGGGTAAATACCTTCTAACCTGCGTCCACCAAGGCTGGTAAACCAAAACTTCGCATGAGACGGAGCAAAGATGTTAATATATTTATCACGCGAAATTACTGCCGCATTACTAAATTAAACACTAACATGACCAATTATAGAAAGCAGTTGCATGAACTTTTTACACAACAATATCCGGACATATCAGTTTCAGAACAAAGAAATTCCGATCAGAGGAGAATAATTGTAAGAAATAATCTATTGACACAAGAAGTAATAGAAAAATTAAAGGAAGAGACCAGAATATACCTACAAGAAGAAGAAAATAACACGAATACTATTTACACATCACGGAACATAAACGTAGATACACAAATACGATCACAACCAAATGCTCAACTGGAAACAAATATTGAACTACAATCTTACAATCAAACATGTACACAAAGGACACATATGTCCACACAAACCGAGTCAATTAATGTATTGCTGGAGAATGATATTGAAACAAAATGGTAGAGCCATTGTCGTTCAAAACAATAACAAATGAAAATATCACAGAAATAACCGACATATTTCGACCAACACTAATACAATATTCAGGAGCGGAACTGGCAATGCGACCAAACCTACCTAAACTTGAATACAGTCATGAATTATTGTGTAATATTAACTTATTTAATGACGATATCTTAAAACAGTTTACATCTGATCTTTAAAATCACGGAATTCACTAGAAACACAAAACCAAGACAAAATATCAAAGCACCATAGCAACAAAGACTGGAAAAAGATATAGAAAGATTGAGAGCAGATTGCGGAAGACTTACACAGTACATTAATAACAATAGATCAAATAGATATAGTAGCTCGCTGCATGATGGCAAGAATAGAGTAGCTCGCTGGCCTAATGGTTAGAGCGTGCGGCTTTCATTCCGAAGGTCGCGGGTTCGAATCTCGTCATGTACCAACGACTTCAATATTTAAGTTATGTACATTTGTGAACTTTACCAATATTATAACACGACAGATATCTATTAGGAAAGGTATTTATCAAGGCGATTCTCTGAGTCCCTTGCGGTTTTGTCTTGCCTTGAATCCTATCTCCCACCTGCTGCAACATAACGGGATCGGATTTTGTCTCAAAAGTAATTCCGAAAAATCTATTATCTCACATCTAATGTATATGCACGATATAAAACTATATGCACAAACTGAAAAAAATATGAAGAAACTATTAGAAGCTACAGCAGAATTTAGTAAAGATATTAACATGCAATTTGGATTAGATAAATATAAAACACTTCACATAGTCCGAGGCAAGATTCGACCAGACAACTATAGTGTTAACAACACAGACACAATAAAGGCAAGCGAGCCCACCGATCTGTGTAAATATTTGGGGTACACGCAACTCAAAGGGCTTGACCACGTTAAATTAAAAAATACACTCACTACCGAACTCGAGAGAAGACTTAATGCCATATGTAAGTCCCAACTTTCTGGTAAACACCTCATTAAAGCTTGTAATACCTATGCCATCCCTGTAGTAACGTACTCCTTTGGTGTTATAAAATGGACAAAAACAGACACGGGACAATTAGAACGGTTGAAGCGCACCACACTTAGAAAACATAACAATGTACACCCTAAATCTGCAATAGAAAGACTTACTATAAAGAGACAAAATAGGGGAAGAGGCCTAATAGATATCCAACACCTTCCGCGAAAACAAATCAATAACCTGAAAAAATTCTTATACACACAAAATCTCATACGAGTAACATTCATAAGGATATAGTTATGAGTGATATCAATTACACACCACTTAATTTAAATGAAAAAAAAGATACAAACCACTCCCACAACGACGAACCGCAGTATAAGAAAATTGAAGACTGGAAGAAAAAAGAGCTCTATGGACGACACCCACATGATCTCGAACAATCTCACATCAATACACTTGCGTCAAATATGTGGCTTAAAATAGGTACTTTATTTCTAGAAACAAAAGGATTTACAATCGCGATACAAGACCAAATAATCTGTACTAAAAACTACAGAAAATATATAATTAAAGATCCTACAGTAACTACCGATAAATGTCACACACAATCAGGAATCATTCAGCACATCACAGGAGCTTGCACAACACTTAGACAAACCGATTACACTCACAGACATGACCAGGTTGCAAACGTCAATCAAAAATCAATCAATCGATCAGCCGGAAGACGTCCACTGCTGGACAAAGGCCTCCTCCAAAGATTTCCACTCAGACCGGTCCTGGGCCACCCGCATCCAATGGTTGCCAAACATCATTCACCAAAAACTAGCCGTAAAATATAAACTCATTCAGAATACAAACATTCCTTACTACGACTAAGCACCGCGTACTGTTTTGGAAATACAACGCACAAACACTTCTACTAACGCGCTATACTCACCGATAGGACAATTCATTATAACATATCCGATATTACCCAACGAGATATAATAAATAAAATCACATACTTAATTGACATTGCAGTTCCCAACACAGAAAACATACAAAAGACATTTGCTGGAACGATCTGTAAATATGTAGAATTGAAGGACGAAGTTGTTAGAATCTGGAGACAAGATAAACTATACGTCGTTCCCATAGTTTTGTGCACAACAGGTGTTACACCGCATCCTCTCCGCAGCCTCAAGTTAATAGAACTACACACCCAGTATATAACCCTACAAAAAGCTGTAATTTTAAATACTTGTACAATCGTCAGAAAGTTCATGCAAGTAGAAGCTCAATAAACACACAATTCACACTGCATTTACTTGGCTTGGTCCCATTACCAGCCTAAAAGCTGACAAAAAAAAAACTTTCACTATAATAATAATAGGGGGACCGGAAAGTAATGTCGTTTCTGCGCATGCCAATACTTGATTGTCATTTGTCAGCTCATTGTTTTGTTCAGAGGCGTACCAAAGACATTGTGAGGTTATAGTGATTCCTTTACTTATAGACAATTGAATTACAATTTTTTTTTGTAATTTTGGGTAAAATGGCCAGCCAAATACCAGAAGAGGTACACATCCGGCATTGCATGCTCTTTGAGTTTCGCAAGGGAAATAACGCAACAGTTGCTACCAAAAACATTTGCGATGTTTATCCAAATGCACTGGACATTCGTAAATGCCAAAGGTGGTTTTCCAAGTTCAAATCGGGTAATTTTGATCTTTCCGACTCGTATCGATCAGGAAGACCATCAGCGTTAGACAACGACGTGTTAAGGGCGGAAGTGGAAGCAAATCCGTGTCAGACGATCGAGGAATTGTCAAACAGTCTCAACAAACCTTGGTCGACCATCCAAGAACATTTGAAGCAGATTGGAAAAGTAAGCAGAGCAGGTGTTTGGGTCCCGCATAATCTGTCCGAACAGAATAAGGCTAACCGATCAATCACATGCAACTTATTGCTTCAACGACACAACACAGAAGCGTTTTTTGATCGCTTGATCACAGGAGATGAGAAATGGGTCCTGTATGATAACCCAAAACGCAAAAGGCAGTGGCTCTCTCCAAATGAAATCCCTCGGAGTACTGCTAAGCCAGGTTTACACCCCAAAAAAGCGCTTTTGTGTGTTTGGTGGAGTATTCGCGGCATTGTTCATTTTGAATTACTGAAACCTGGAGAAACTGTTACTGCAGACCTCTACAGCGAACAATTGCAGCGAGTCAATCAATCTTTAATTGAAAAGTGGCCAGCGATTGTCAACCGAAAAGGCGTCATTCTCCAACATGACAATGCAAGACCGCACTGCGCAAGGCGAACTCTAGAAAAAATTAATGAATTGGGGTGGGAGGTGCTGCCTCATCCACCATATTCGCCCGATGTTGCACCATCGGATTTCCACTTATTCCGAGCGCTGCAACACTTTTTAAGTGGCAAAACATTTGCAAATTTGGATGATATCCAAAATGCCATCTCTAGATATTTTGCCGAAAAACCAATTAATTTTTATCGATCAGGGATTGAAAATTTACTCACTAGATGGCAAAAGGTTATTGACAATGATGGGGAATACATCATTGATTAAAAATAAAGACTCGTTAAAAATGTATGTGTTTGTATTTAGCGTAAGAAAACGATATTACTTTCCGGTCCTCCTAATAACTTAATTTCAAGCTCAGAACTCTTTTAATTTTGTTAGTAATAATAATAATACACTTTATAATTAAGTTAGTAACAATACGTACATATAGATATATAGACAAGTATTATCGTGCCTGTTGTTCCCTGTCACATGCAGCACTAAGCAGTGGTTGACATATTTACAGCCTAGCGAATAGGAAATCATCCCCAGAATGGTGTTGGAGCTGATTCGCACCCTACGCACCAAAGATGTGCATCTTTTCCGCATAGTGGCATAAAAGCAATCGACGCGTGCTTCCGCAAACATCCGCAATGCGCTACAGAAGCGAAGCAACCCTACCAGCACTCTGAATGCGTTGTTACATAGAACGCGAAGGGCGTTGTAGGACTTTTGCTTGTAGCTCGTCCACAGGCTGCTCGCAAAGAAACTCGTGCAGTAGGCCCTGAATAGTGTGAGTTTGACCTCCTTCGAGCAGCGAGCAAATCTGCGTTCGATCATGTTAGCTCTGACCGACAACGCCCTTATCTCACCGTCGTCGTTGAGATAAGTGGCAATGATGTACCCTAGGTACCTAAACTGGTATACCCTACTCAAAGTCGAGCCACAGAGTTTAATGTTAGGTATAGAATGATTGTTTCTATTTTTAATACCTTTCTCAAATATACTCACTTTTCTTTACATTGTAGATTAAACCGTGGCTATTCGCATAATTTTCACAAATCACAAGCGATTTTCTGAGGCCACAGACTGTTGCGCTCAACAACAACATATAGTCTGCGTATCTAATGTTATTTACACAGACTTGATCAACATGGCAGCCGACATGCTGATTGCTGAGCACAATCATCAGGCCGTTGACGTACAGGTTAAACAAGATAGGAGAGGTTAGCCCGCCCCGTCTTACGCCACACTCCAGCGGATACATACGGATCAGAGTACATGTCCGACCACTTGACATATTGACTTGGTATTAATGCTCCAGTTCGAAGTTTGTTATATCACTTAGGTAATTACAATATCTCGTCTCCGGCAAAAAAAAACAATGTGCTGTTGTGTAAAACCCCTAACTTATCGCTTCGTTTTACATAAAGTTTAAACTAATACATTTTATTAAGCATATTTGCAAGGAAAATTCAAATTCCATACATTTAAAATGTAACTTATTTGCATTAATTTCTTTGTGCCTGTTGATCCAGAAGCATATTATGTTAGTTAATAGACCAGTGTCTCGCAAACTGTGTGCCGCGGCAGAATGTTAAGTGTGCCGCAAAAGATTTTCCAAGTTGCACTAGATATTCTGAGATTAATCTAAAAACCAATTTCTGATAACTATAAAATTACCCAAAAAGTAGTCATTTAATTTAATTATTTTTTTTTCTTACAATATTGAATATAAGAATTTTTTTTAGCTTAGTGTGCCGCGGAAAAAAAAATTTTGCGAGACACTGTAATAGACGAAGGATTTATCGAAAAAAAAAAAATTATTGTGCTACTGTTTAACCCTGAATGTTGTTTATTAAGACCTCAGCACAGCTTTGCTTAGCACGAGTTTAGTATAGTTTAGTTTATTGAAAACAATATGAGAACATTCTTGGATAAATCTTTTTGATGTTTCTTTATTCTTCTTCTAAATATAAGTTAATAATTGGAAAAACTTAAATAAGAACTTATAGAAACAATTTTTTTTTTTCTATTATTCAACCTTCAACAGCCAATTTACGTTCCCACTGTCGGGACACAGGCCTACACTCAATAGGAGGGCGATGGGGCCGTAGTCACCACGCGGACCCTATGCGGATTGGTGACTTCACACACACCTTAGAATAAATTCTAATTCATGTACAAGTTTCCTCGCGATGTTTTTCTTCACCGTTTGTATTTCGCTGTTGTGACTAAAGTTCACAAATTTACATGACTTAAATATCAGTCATTGGTATATGTCGAGATTCGAACCCGCGACCTACGGAATGAAAGCCGCACGCTCTAACCAGTAGGCCAGCGAGCTACAGTTTTGTATTGTTCAACCTGTTTTTTTAAAATCCTTCGTATTTTATTTATACAAAATGATTTATAACGACAAAATGTAAACATTTTATCTCAGTCTAATTAGAAGTCACTTCGTCTCCTGTTTAAAGTCATTACTAAGAATCCATTAGAATGTTTTGTTTTACTTTCTGTAAACAAGATAAAAACCTTTTTGTACCGTGTCTACTTGGTACCATTCCATTATCGTTTAAAAAAAATACATGTTTTAAATGAATCCTTTAAAGACCAACGCAAACAAGAATCAATAAGTTGAAAAGATTTTTCTTTGTTATTTAAATTTAAAATATATATGACATCACCCAGCGTCTATCTGTTACTTCTACTGTAACTGATAATAAAATATTAAGGTCAAGCTTATTTTTCTAATGGTGCCATACATGTTTTTTTAAAAATCATTTGGCAAACAAACTGACAGACGTCAAATTATTTTATCATCATACAACCAAAGTATCAGCTCTTCGACAAATACTTTAGTTATTGAGTATAAAGTTAGGTCTTTTGCTGAAAGTTTCCGCAGAAAGTTAGAACTTTGGCGTACGATTAGTCCACCTAAACGTCGGTGTAGCGTAGAACCTTGCCGAGTTGATTTACGCGGTACCCTCTCTAACGATGTTACACCCCGCTCGGTAATTGAGTTTAACCTGTCGTCTGATGGACAATATATTTCACAAACATAACGAGTTTTGGTGTTATAATTTCACACAATCTAATATATTTATTTAACAAAAAGCTACTCAACCAGAGATACATCCCTGTTGCGGGAGACCATCAAGGTAGATAACACAGCAGCTTCCTTTTCTCGCACCAAAAATCAAATTACTCCGAATATTTTGAATGGTACTGTAGATAATGCCATTATTACAATATTTATAATCATACATATCAAAGAGCGCTATATAAACATCTTACATTTAATTCACTTTACTGCTTTAAAGTGAAGGTATTGGTAACTTCATAATATAGAAAATAAGCTGCCTCTTATAATAATAATATCAAGTACGAATGCATAAAATGTACAATATAAGTATAATATATAACCACTGCCAACATAATGGGTGATCGCTGGTCAGTACTAAGTATTAGCAGGGTTTTTTTAACACACAAGCTATCAATGTAGAATATTAGTTATGGATACATCGCTACATCGTCCTAATTCTTCTGGCCGTTCTAACCTTATAAACCTCACTACTTTTAAGTTGTTTTTTTTTTTATTTTAAAACGATATCAAAAATGCATATCCAAGCGGCGGTACCATTGTTTGTATGAAGCCCCCGCGGCTTTTGTCAAACTAGAACCAATACAACAGCACAATGATTTCCCGTACTACTCGTATATGTATATATTCCGAATTGTTATGAAATATAAAAACTTTGCTTATTCATCCTACCAATGTAAATAACTCAAGCAATTTTGAATTTATTTCTGTTGTCAGGAAGTTTATCTTACAACTTTTAAATTGGTTGGTGAATTTGTCGAGTTTGCGGGAAGCTTCTAAACACAAGACCAATTGGTGTCGATCGATTGAAAATGCTTTTGTACTGCAGTGGCTGTCTATTAGCTAATGACAGTGATTAAAATTGATATCTACATGGATTAGACTCTTCACCGAAGTGACATTCAATTAACATACTTAAAAATCTTATAAATCTGTATGTGAGAGAATAATTGGTGAATAGTCTTTCTTGTTGAAAACGTCTTAGGCTAGTAACACCAAATCTCCTCCTGTTGTAAGGCTCGATGGGAGCTGTAGTTTGTGAAATTACTGCGGTAAAGAGATCAAACATCATATATTATCATAATATTCACTAAGATAATTAAAGCCTAATGTGTAAACATGTTCACTAGCACCGCAATGTTTATGAGTTGGGATAGGTCGTACCATCACGCGGTTGTGTTCCGAACGGAGATCCCGTGACCTCTCCAAACGCCGAAGGTGACAAGGGTTTTAGTGCGTAAAAATCTCCACATAACTCTGATTTCCCCTAGGAAGCAGAGTATCTTTTCGAAGATTTCTCCCCTGAAACAAAAAAAAGATCGTACTATCAACAGTGGGCAGATCTCGTGTCCTTTTCGTGTAACAAAAAACATTAAAAAAAATAAAAGTTAGGTAATTCGTTTCTTTGTCCGTGAAAATTACAAAAAATACGTTAGTATCGAAAAAAATGGTTTAGTAATTACTGTTAATATTAACTAGGAAAATTTACCTTTCATGTAAATCTATTTTAGGAATAGCGTGGGATCGCCACCTACAGCTGCAAGGGGGGCACGATTCCTCATAAAATATAGAGGATGAGTAAAGGGGGGCCGCTGCTACACGGCGATGGCTGCTGATTGGTCGGACTACGTAGTTTGCGTCATCAGCCATTGAAAGACCGCCCATAAGACCTTGGATCAGACATGTTGCTGCCTCCAACGCAAATCTATTATTGATTTTTGCGCTTCTCAAACTTTCCAAACCAAGACAAGTACGCATGCACCAACAGTTTAATTACAACTAACTCGTGTTAAATTGTTAACTGAACTTACAAATTTCAATTGTGGCGTCATCCAACCTATTATTCAGTTGTACAGCTGTTGTAGCGTGGCGCTTAGCTGGTGCTAGCATTACATTACAAACATAGCTAACAATTATTCAAATATTGTTAATTAATCGCGATTTCAGAATTACTGTGTATCGGTTGCGAATAGTCGACATACGGATACCGGATAGACTCTACCATCATCCACTATCATAGTCACTAAACATCCTTAGAAACTGAGGCCATAGTCAATGACTGATAGAAAAAAATATAACGTTCTCGTTGCTTTCATCGTCAATTTATTCGAAGAATATTTATCTCTTATCTCAAAGTAAAAATTGTCATAATAGTTGTATCAGGAAACCCTAAGTACTATCACATTGTTAGCCAAATCAATTCCAATCATAATGTTTAACGGAGAACTGTTTGATTAAGCAACGAGATGAACAGAGAAAAAAAAACTTTCGAGATTTGCTTTAAAAAAGTGTTGCACCATATTTTTTGTTTCAGTATACTATTTTATGTACAATTATTAAAATTAATAACTGTCCCCTACTGTATTTAGAAGGTGAATTATCCTTTATTACACTTCACCGATCAGTCATGATAAAATATTCGTGTATAGTCATTAGTACAATAAAATCGTATGGAACAAACCAAAGCAATTATATTTACAACAGCAACATATTAAATTTATTAAAACAATTCCCATACTCTATTGCACTGTGGGGTGGTAGCAGCTCAGGTTGTAAAGTAGGGTATAACTTCACGTTATATGACCCGAAATTACGTGGGTTAGATTCTCTATTCAGTCTGAGCTTCCGAAGAAGGATTAGTTCGCGAGTAAACCGACCTTATCATGATTGTCTTGTAGTTTAACATTGTTAAGTCTTTATAAAGATTGTTGACTCTATATCTGAGATTCACAAAGCATCTATGTAGTAAACATATAATACATATTTTTATATACATAAAAAAACCATTAATAAAATCGTGATAAAAAGAAATAAATCTACTGATCAACCATAGATCACTTAAACGAATAAATCAGACATCTTTGATAATGATGAGGCACCACAGTCTCTTATCTTTTATATTTCATACTATGGTTTCTAGAGCTCATGATATTGTAATAACCTGAAATTCTGTTAAATAATGAAATAAGTTTCCAAAATGAATATATATATATATATATATATATTCATAATAAAATACTAGATAATTGACTCTTATGATTTATAATAATGTCAACAGACTAACGCCTCCATAAAGCAGCGGCCAAGCGTTTGCGATGCAATACGATTTCCGCACGGAATCGGACTAAGCGGCTGCCTGGATCGATACCGAGGTCACATCATTTATTCGTAGATGGATACAAGTTAGCACCTTCATATTGTAAATCTACCGCCATAACAGGTTTCCTTTATTCCGATTGTCGACATATTAGAGATTAGATTATTTTGAGCGAGCTTAAACATCCCAGGCCTCATACATAACATATTAAATGAATCCAGTAAAAGTTGGTCCATTGCAGATAAAAAACTGCAATTCAAAAGAAAAATAAATAATGTTAAACTCAGATTCATTAACTGCGTTATTCGTTTGTATATTCAAAAGTATACCCGGTAGTATAATAAGTCCAGCATCCGTTCGAGGTTGGTTGCATTAAAACAAAGGACTGATAAACAAACGGGGTGCAAACACCCCTCCGGGTAACGACCGGTACGTCAAAATACACCACAGCAAATTAGTGTTTCATAGCCGTTGCCGGAAAACGTTGCCGGAAATGCAATAACCTTTCATTTTTATGAATTTATCATAACATCAAGCACGTCGAAATCAAAACTCAATTGATACTTTCCAATTGCACATTGTTTAATAAAATAAATATCCCGCTGGCTTAATGGTTAGAGCGTGCGGCTTTCAATCCGAAGGTCGCGGGTTCGCATCTCGGCATGTATCGATGACTTACTATTTAAGTTATGTACATTTGTGAACTTTAGTTACAACAGCGAGATACAAACGGTGAAGGAAAACATCGTGAGGAAACCCGCACACTGAAATCATCTTTGTGTGTGTGTGGTGGCCCCAATAAAGTGGCAACAGGTTCGCCCCAGTTACATGGCACCTAATCTGACCAGATCTGACGAAAAGTAAACTAAGACTACATTTATAAAAATGTATATAAAATACGAAAATAATTTGATTTTACGATTTGTATAAACGTTCATAGGGAATGCGTTGCTATTGTATCTGTCGATATATGCCCACCGTTGGACATTAAATAGGCCCAATCGGGGACTGAAGATGTCCACACTGATCGATCACACTGCTTAGTGTCCGATTATTGATATGAAAATGTATAATAGTTCTTATTACATCATAACTTCGTGTATCAATGCTTGTTAGAGACATAATGTTTTTCAACTCATTTGATGATTGAAATCGTTATTATTGAACGAGTTAATACAGCAACATGAAACAGAATTCAAACACTAATATTTGAACTTACATGTACATAGTATGCAGCTTACACGTTCCATGAAAGCTTTTGTCTGTGATGTGTGGTATCGATTTGTGCGATGTTGTACATTATCGCCACTTCACTAATCGGTGAAGCTTCGACGGTAAGTTGGGACCCTTAACTTTATACGTATAATTAAAAACAGTTACCTATTTAAGTTATATTACTAATATAATGTTCAAAGATACTTATTGATATAATCGAAAACATTTTTTCACAAAGTACCTATTATCGCATCATCATCATCAGCCGATAGACGTCCACTGCTGGACATAGGCCTCTCCCAAAGATCTCCACATATGAGGTGTAAAATTATAGTATAATCTGTAGCTTAATATAAAAAAATTAAACTATATAAAAGATTTAATAAAAAGGTATTAGTTTATACTGTTTAACTTGTGATAAACCTCCGTTTCCTGAGACTGTCTATGTAGATACCGTAAGAGCTTCTATTTCTGCTGCTATACAGTACTGTACTAACTTTACTATATTCCAGTTTGAGGGGCGTTGTAGGTAATTAAATTACCGAGGTAACGAGTATTAACATGTCATGTCTCAAGGCGACGAGCACAAGGTGATGCTGTATATCATCTTAACTGGCGCAACGTTGTTACGAGCAATTGCATCACGGTGCATTAAATAAAACAAACTTGTCAAAGCATAATTGTTAAATATACGAGAAGGTTAGTTTAATTTAGCATTTAATTTTAATTAGCACGTGAGGGTTACCATAAACATTGTTCATTTAATTTCAAATGTGTGTTGCAAATTTTCTCTTAACCACTGCTGGCATGTTTCAATTATAACAGGCAAACGCATTCATTATAGCGAAACTAATTGTATGTCATCTACATGTTTATAAACTCTGTAAGTGCCAGTTTCGGTGTGCATCATTTTACTTGAAAATTTACTATAAATAAATCATACGATCTCTGTAATGAGTTCATATTACAGAGAAATAACAAAAGATTAATCCCATATCTAACAAATACGTGAACATTTCATGGAAACTCTTCTCGTTTTATCATGATGTCTAAAACATTCTAAGCTCTACAACACTAACAAAAAAAATTCGAGTACTCACTCCACAGGGATAAGCGCAGATTGCATCGGATTCGTACCGACGGGAACCCCTACAATGTTTAAAATGCGTAGAATGAAGGTATTGTAACGACTTTGTTTTCATATATTCGCATCCCCCGTGAAAACAATTCATTGGTTTTTACTGTAATTTAGGATAATTATACTATTATTCAATGTTCACAGTTTTGACATAAAAATCTTGAAGAAACTCTCAAGCGATGCATATATCACTGCATTTCCAAAACCTGTATAGATTATTAATAATTATATTGGTTGTGATAAACAAATTAATAAAAACGTATAACGAACCAAAAGTGGGAATGAAATACAAAAATTTTATATAACAAACAATAGAAAGCGGTTGAATGGTCGAAGCTATTGTAAAAGAAGTGAAATGTAAAACCTTATAGGTGAAAGCAAAGATTATTGTGTGAAGAAGTTGGTTTCCTCACAAAGCTCACCTGGCGCAGTGTAAGCGAGACCGCGGAACAAAAGAAATGTACCGGATAAAAGAAATATTAAAAACTGTGACTTCCCACGCACCTAGTTAACTTGACCTAATTAATATCAGCAATATTGCGAAATAATTTAACTGATTGCACGCTTTAAAAATCATCATCAGCATCAGCCGACGGACGTCAGCTGCTGGACATAGGCCTCCCCCAAAGATCTCCACAACGATCGGTCCAGCGGTGCTCGCATCCAGTGAGTACCCGCGATTCTCATCAAATAATCGGTCCACCTTGGGGGAGACTTCCCAACAGTACGTCTAACTTTCTGCCCCGTCGGCCGTCGGTCCTAAACTAAGGTCACCGACATAGCCCAAAAGATTACTAGACTTTAGTGGCAGTGGGCAGGGCACTTTGATTTAAATTTCAGCTATTTAGAAGTTATATAGAATACATAGAAATATATGTACAGACAAAATTAAAAAAAAATCTCTGTAAGCCACTGTGTACAACCTCCAATGTTCAACAGTTGAGATAACGGATACATATACAGATTTTTCAATAATTATATTACGTAGTCAAAATATCCACCCGGTTTAACTTTAAAGTTAAGGTTACTGGTCATCTATATTTATGTAAAAACATTACCCCTTCAAATATCATTTCATATATTTTTACCAATACTTTTTTTATCAATGGTTTTTCATAGGTAATGATAACGATTAATTTCCAAGAGATTTCTACTCTGTTTGGCTTTTGTAAAACCAATGTTCCAGCTTACAAGATGATGACACCCGTAGTCATTGTAATGATAATATTATCTTCAAAATTACCTAAATAATATTTTCGTCAATAGATGCAGATAATAATGGATTTCACTGATGGTAGGTCTTTGTTACCGGAAACCGTCTAGATTAGTACCACAGCAGCTACTATTTCTGCCACCAAACAGTACTGTGTTCCTGATTGGAGGTAACCTATCGTTGCAGTATAATAAGCGGACTATGATAGAGCATAGTTTTGTGGTTCCCAGTGTTGGGAACTGATGAGAATCGCGGGAACCCACTGGATGCGGCAACGCGGGATCGATCGCTGTGGAGATCTTTAGGGGAGGCTTATGTCCAGTAGTGGACTTCTATCGGCTGATGCTGATTTATTAAGTAAAACACCGCAAGGAAGCATATGTGTCATGGTATGTCTATTAATCGATGTCCTATAAAACTTTCCATTGAATAAAGGTATATAATACTTTAAACCATTCTTATCATATAAAAAACGATTCATTTCAGTAATTTTTTTTTAATTTATTATGTATATAAGTACGATTAATTAAATAAATGTGGATAAACGATCTAAGATCAAGATCAGATTATAGTTTACTCAAACGATAGTTTATATATTATAACAACGATCATAGTAAAATTTCATTTTCTTTATTCAATCTATACGGGAACACTGTAGAGCATTATGCCGTCGGAGAGCAATATCAACTTTATTAGTTGCTCAATACTTCTCTCATCAAATCGAATTTTACAACTCATGTATAGATATATTGGAATTGTATTATGATATCTATTCTTCACTACAGTCATACTTTTTTTAATAAACGAACACTTTTATGGCTTTGAAAATTCAAACGAAAGTCCGTTTAATGTATTGATATTAATAATCCTAAATAGATCAGTAATGAAGGTTGTGCATCATCAAGGTAGCGCAATGTAACTTGTTATCATTTATAAGAACATGTCTTTGTTAGATGTGTAACACGAGATTGGCTTAAGTTGAGAGACCTGTTTACTTGAAATCTAATTATCAATATCGTAATACCTTCCAACACAAGTCTATTGTCTTGTTAAAACAAATACAATATATTATTAACAAAAACATCGGAATTTGAATTGCGCTTTAAGACATCTGAGAAAAGTCAGGATTAGTCGTAGCGTAACTAGCGATGAGCACAGCAAGAACATGACCAATATTTGGACAATCTTGGTATAGGTCTTGGTCTTATCTGGTTTGGTTTTTGTATTAATAATATATTAAATATTCGAATTCCAGAAGAAAAGCGTATGTTCAAGTTATAATAAATATCATAGGAATTTATGCATAATAGGTCCGTCTTGGTTGAGGTATAGATCTTATTCATTTGGTCTTGGTCTTGGTGTTGCTTTTTCCCAAAACCAAGACCAAGCAAGCTTAGAGTTAATGCCGTTCATAGCTTATGAAAACTTTAACTATTAAAAACCTTCGCTAGTACAAAACTATGATTAAAAAGTTCATAAGAAATTCATAATAACCTATGGATGGCGATGGCAATTACACTGACATTTACTTCGAAACCTTGGAGCAGTTGAATGAAAAAATTATTAACCCTCTTCCGATAATATTTCAATGCAAGTCGAGCGGCGCAGTTAATTATAGACGTATACATTTCAAATGTGCCATTCTTCAATTGAAATCTTTTTAATTTGATAAGATTTAACAATTAGTGCAGGTTAAAATGAACGTACAGAAATGCGGTTAACCAAATATATTAAATTATGGGCGACCGATGTCGCGGCGTTTACGTTTCCAGCACACCGCAAATGTCTGCCATGTGAATCAAATCATACTTTTCATGATAAATTGACCAGAACAATATATTTAAAATTTCTGTATAAACAACCCATTTAATCTCATATATATAAAATACCGTACCGGTAGACGTGGTGATGGCAGGTCCCCCACTAGGTGGTCCAATGATTTGGTGAAGGCTGCAGGAAGCAGCTGGATGTGAGCAGCGCACAATCGATCGATATGGAGATCTTTGGGGGAGACCTATGTCCAGCAGTGAACGTCTATCGGCTGATAATGATGATGATAAAGCTATTAATTCTCAATCTATTCTAGGTTTTTAAAAGTCAATAGAATTACTATTTTTCTAACAATATTTATCACACTAATCAATAGATTACTATTTTTCTACTAAAATATTTGTCCCAACAGTTGTGATAAGCTTCTTATATTACTTACTTTCTATCCTCCGCTTAATATTTATACGTATGTACATAATCCCTAACTTGATAGTGATGAAAAGATTATAAAATAGCTATAGAAAGTACGTTATATACAGAGCTGTACTAATAAGCTGAAAGAGAACGATTTTCATTTGATTCGCATTCATAAGGCTGCTTGAAGGCGGCACAAATCACAGGAGAATATGCTTTTTCCCGTTTTATTTTTTTATCACTGCTTTTAATTAATATACGATCTATTTTAACAAATTATGTGAAGCTACATAAATTATGTTCACACATATATCATATATGCAATCAAACTATTCTCGTTAGTTAATAATAGAAAGGGCAAACGTTATCAATACTCGTTTATGATCTTTCTTGATAAAAAAATTCAATCATATGAGTTCATAGTTGAAATAGATTTGGAAAATGTTAGTTTATATCCAAGCTTTATGCAACAATTATGTGGTAACGTTATAAACATTTAAACTAACGACATGTTTAATATTAACACGGTTATGGAAGGGAGGTGTTTAATGACCGTTTCGAGGCTTCGAGGTTAACTCAAAGCTTTCACACTGCCAACCCTTATATGTGGTGGCAGACTTAAATCGTCTTACAATATATCTTTATCATAATCTCAGCCAGTTGACTACTGAATATAAGATTTCCCAAAAGGGAGTTATTGTTGTACTAGCTTCTTTAAGATCAAAGGAAAAGTAGAGTTTCTTTTTTAGAATGGTTCTCCTTAGTCTGCTTTTTTAAATCTCAGAGGATGGAGTATTCTAACTCGTTTTGTGTACAAAAAACGTTACACTTATCCGATTTATGGTTATATTAAATCTTAATTAAACACTACAATTAACTCTAAAAACTAAATAACAACCTTATATTAATTACTAATTTTATTAAATGTCTATACCATTGACCAGTGATTTTGAGGTGATCTACATTAAACTACATTTTTGGCAAGTTTCTTTCATAATAAATTAATAGAAGTACTAAAAAAACCTTGTTGAGTTTTAAAAACAACTGATGGCGCCACCATGAACAATAAATAACGCTATCATTTATCATAGCGAAAATCCTTATAAAGATCGTACATTTGAGTACATTACCTTCGGCCAAGAAGTTATTACGGAGTATACTATTGTATCCATTAACTGGATCTCTCTGAATCTTTGTAATACTAAGAGGGGGAACTGCTATTATTACAAGTATCAGTTCTTGAATTCCGCATCCTTCCACAAGACACTCAACTACACACATCCTTTAAATTTTATTTTTATTGACAGCTTAAAACATAAATGAAACGACCAATCAGTGATAAAGTTTTGATTTGAAAAACAACTAAGTTTTATCTGTGGGGTAATATTTAAGAACATCTTGTTAATATTGAAGACGTTTCGCTTACCCTTTGTCGATTTCACATCGCTAAAAATGTAGACTTCCGGTTATCATTTTAAATTAATAACATTGACATCCTTTGGCAAAGATGCAGTGCCTTCATTTATTAGTATCTAAGCTTGATACATGTAAACGACATAAATTATTAATAAAATTTTTTTAATTCAATACACCAAAGTACCGATAACGATAAGGAGTAACAGGATAAATTTATATTGAAATTGATTTATAGATACAAATATTATACAAAGTATTAAGATGCATTGTAAAGGTATAAAATTTTGCTTTTAAAGGATTTAACAGGAAATTTATTTGTTATTGTAAATCAAGTTTGTATCCGTACAGCAGATAAATCGTTTACTATTCCCTATAAGCGACAACGTTGTTTTTGAACAAATAGATATTTTTTTATTTAATATAACACTTCAAATGTTTAAATAAGTTTTCATAATCAAGCTCATATACTTATATTTTGTGTTTCATAAAAAAATTCTCGTCACGTCAACTGTTTTATATAGTCCGCAGCACTCTAATGACTGGCGACAGCGACCAGCCATCGATCTCCTCTGAGTCGTATAGAGGGCGATTAGGATCTCCCGTCCTAACAAAACAACCCCACACGCTGTCTGATGTACATTATTATTATCATAGCACATCGTAAGAAAAGAACTACTTAAACAATAATATGCAAACATTACTGTTTTCTGATTTGAAGGCTAGTGTAATTACTGTGGTAACAAGACCCAAGACCTTATGTCTAAAGACGACGAACGCAGTGTAATTCAATATATATGATCCTAACTAGTGCAACGTTATTATGGGCAGGCGTATTACTTACCATCGGGTCAACGATACGTTAGTATCGTCGCTTCCTTAAATTAAAGTTTTAGTAGTTAAGTCATCAGCGAATAAATCGATATTCCGTCTATTTATAGACGCATCCATACTAGACTTACTGGATTTACCGCCAATTAGAGAAATCATAGTATCTAGTCTTCGCATTCATTTGTACTGCACCCCATCGTATTATAATTACACGTGCTGGCTTCATTTTAGACGGGGGCGAAAGGGTGTTTTTAATATAGGGTACCTACATCATTCTATGCTTTACACACACACACACTAGTAAACCCCTCTTTGTTATGACTGTTGTGTTATCCAAAACCTAAAAAGGATAATGAATTGACGAAAGTAGAAATCATTTAATATCATCGCAAATTATTTACTTCTCTTCTTTTTCTAGTAGTGATCTTTTTTTAGTAAATGTAATTTATTAGAAAAAAAAAACTGTTTTTCAGTGTGAATGTCCAATGGCTCTCAAACTAAACTAACCTCATCTCTGAAAACTCCTTACGTTTAACTTATAACATTACTACCTAACAATTTAACGATTTAAAAAATATATAAAACCTATGAAAGAAAAACAACTTTTTCTTATTCGACTAAGCGACGAGACGAGCAAGACCTTCACCTGATTTTAAGTGAAACAGATGACAACGTAGCAGCCCAAGGAAGATGACACACTGTACCACATTCCGCTCGTCGCCTTGAGAAATAAGATGTTAAGTCTCGTTACATCAGTAATAACACTAGCTACAGCGCCCTTCAAATCGGAACACAGCAATGTTTGTATTAATATGCATATATACAGTATATACGTATACTGTATATATGCATGCACGGACCGACGCATCAATACTTGCCAAGCTCAAAATAAAAACAAGGCACTCTTCTGTCCGTCTCAAACTAATCTTGGAGTACTTCGGATTGCCAGAAAAGACGGAGACAAAACACTTGTGGTCACTGGCAAATATGTCACGAGTAAGTGGAAGGAAAAAGGCCACGTGGCCGCAACCTAGTGCATTGGTCTGACCAGATTCGCAACACACTCGACTCCACAGTCTACGATGATGAAGTGACCGGAGATAGGAAGAAATGGCGAAACATCATGAAGACAAGAGTAATGGGTGGAGATAGGCACGACCCTCAGGCATGACGAATACGCAAAGGAAAGAAATAGAATTAATTTTTTTGGCCTAACAAATACAATGAATATGATTAATAATATAACAAAGTAATAGAACCTAACTTAATTATGGCTGACTTGTATAAAACATTCAAAGGATATGGGAAACCGAGAAATTAATACAAAGCGATTAAGTTCACCAAGTTCCTCTGTTGTGACTAAGTACTTAAATAAATATAATATAATAATAGCAGTGCACAGACAAATATATAGAAAAAAAAAATAATAATTTAACTTTGAATAAAAACGCAAAAGTAATTTCTAACTGCGTACTAAAATTTATTGCGTAGTTAATATTTGCCTCCAGGACAAGAAGGTCAAGTTTGTTTACCGGTAAATCAATAAATGGGGAGAATGCACCCACCCGCTCGCTGCCCCCACAACACCCTTCATCTCTCTGTCTCGCACCAACCCCACAAAGCACCCCTGATAATTAGTATCCCCCTAACTACCGCCATGCGCTCAAACAGCATGTAAGCTATACAAACAGGATTCTGTACGGCAGGATGGACACCAGTGATGGCGTCTTTATTTGGTTTTGAAGTAATTGCTTTTAGTACTAGTATAATAAGTTATTATACTACAACACTACTAAGCTACTCTGCACTATATTACAGTGAAAATTTTATAAATTAATACTTTATCCACCACAATTAGCCTTGAAGCTATTGTGCTGTGTTGATGGGTAAACGTCCATGACAACGGGGCACATAGAATGATATACACTGCATAACATTGCGATCTTCGCTCCGGGACATAAGATGTTGTGTCTCCTTACGCCAGTAATGTTATTAGCCGCAACGCCTTTCAAAACGGAGTGTCTATAGATCTTTGACAGAGTGTTTCTTACACCGTGTCACTGATACGTACAAGTAAACAATGAGCTAAAGAAACATCTTCGATTTCACCTTTGCGATACACATAAACAATAACGGAACGTACTTGTCTTTTTTTTAAAACTAAACATCGCAAAGTATTTGTCGGTATTTAAAGGAAATGTTTTTTTTTTTAAAAAAAACCGACGGAAGACATCTAGACTAAGTAATTCTCGCTCTAGCGTCGAACTCGTTAATATTGTTAGTGTATTTCGTTTTGTAAATACCAATGCAAAAAGATCTTTTAATATCTGATCGGAGAAAATCGAGAACATTTTTGCAGCCACTCCCCGTCTCTCTACAAGCCTACAAGCTACAACGGCCATGTTTTCTTTTTACCTTAACTCGGATAAATTGAAAAATTTTCCTCTTGTTATGACTCCTATTCCACTAAGCATATTAAAGGGGCGCAAACAGAAAGACGTTTAATTAATTCTACGTAAAAATGAAATGCGATTTCTATCAAAGAAATTATTTTCATATAGGAAAAAAAAATTATTATCAATTGATGAGGGAGGATCGTCTGAATAGAATTAAGCAGCAAAAGATGAAATTAATATTCATCTAAATTAACCTTTCTATTTGTTGTCACAAAGTGAAGGACACACAAAGTGGAGAAATTCTATTAGAGAAGCCCCATTTCATTTGCCAATATTACTGGTTTCTGATTTATTGAAAATATTTCAATCAAAACAAGATTTAAAAAATATTAATTCACAAGTCATCATAAATACTTTACAAGACTTTCAGAATTTTATCCGTAGAACTTAAGTGAATATACTGACATTAACTTCTTACCTTCGTACGCCGTAACCCGTACAGTGTCTGCATATTTATAAGCTTCCGATAACCGATAATGTAACTAGACAGTGTTAGATCGAGTGCAAAAAGACAAGCGAATATTAATTGTTGTTTATGTGTTAACAAAGTGTTTTCTTATCAATTTGACGTGCAAGATTCGCAGAATATAATCGGTGAGTAATTTTTCAAGTACACACGTACTTGGAAAAATATTGTAATATTTAATGCATAGGGATATACAGATTAAGTAAATGAGAGGAAAGTTATGTGACCGAATATTACGCTTAGTTCGAATGTGGATTCAAATCTGTCGTAAGTGGATAAATTGCTTGAAACTTGCATCCAAATCACATTTTATCCGGCCATCACACGACTCGCAACGTATTTACTACATCACCGTATGTGTCTATGAACTATTTCGTGACTTATGTATGCGTGAAAACTTTATTATTTATAAACTTACAGACAAAAGGAGTAGAAATGAAAAATAAAATGCAAATTTCCTTAACGTTCAAAGTCAACTAGGTTATGGCAATGGGGTTCGAACTTATTGAATATGGATAATAGTCGACATCGCGTGACTCCCTTCCGTAGTTGACCAATCGGTTACGTTTGTAGAGGCTATTTTAAATTTGCACGGCAGCAATTGCAAAAACGATCATACCAAATGACTGCCATTTTTTCGAAATAAAGTATTCACCTTAGACAGTTGACGCCGTGTGTTTATTTATTCACGCGATTATTTTCAACGCCACTATATAAAAGGAAAATTCGTACAAGTACACATTTTTCCTTCACCGTTTGTATTTTGCTTTTGTAACTAAATTTCATAAATGTACGTAACTTAAATATTGTGATCGGTAGATGCCGAGATTCGAATCCGCGACCTTCGGAATGAAAACCGCACGTTCTAATCATTAGGCCAGCGAGCTGGGCAACTGGGAAAATGATTATAACTATAGTTAAATAACGGTTATGTGATACGGTAATATATGTTAGTACCTTTAAATTCATTAGTTGATATAATGAAAGGATTAAATGGACCCCTAGTACTTATAAGCCGTGGGTAAAAAAATCGATGCTTAAAAAGAGGGTGAGTCTAGTATTGTTAAACGAGATCGTGTTATTACTTTTAATCCGTGAACTCGAGAGTACCTACAGCGAGTTGGCAAGTGTGATAACGCATATCTCCTAAGCGATATGCGAAATGTATTCTTTCGTAATCTTACTGGTGGTAGGTCTCTATTTTTTTTTCTCGTTCCCCCCGGTCATTTTTGAGCCTGGGCTTTATTCTTGTCCGTTTAATAATGTCTCGTTTATTTATTTGCTTCTTTCACTCCTTTCTTTCTCCCTTCCTCTCATACGTCGCGCTCGAAATAAGGGAGACAGCCGTTCTTTTAGCACCACTGCAAAAAGATCGAATGGCTGTGGTTCTTCCCCATCAGAGAAGCGATCGTGCTACCTTTTATACTTTCGCATATTACTAACTCTATTTCCGCTCTCTGCGCTCCTTATACGGGGCAGTAAGCCACTGGGCGCTGCACGGTCTGATCCTTGTTCGGGTCACAGTTACACGAGGGACTCTCCTTGAGTTCAAAACTGTGAAGCTACTCCGAGAATATCCCGTGTTTTTAGAAAAAAAATCGATTTTGTTTCTTACTATCCAGGAGCTGTGTTCATTTGAATGCGAGTAGTCGAAGTGGTAACACTGATATTAGCAAGCGTCATCAAGTACCTCGTACAGTTACAAAAATCATTACTCTCTAAGTAGTTTAAGAGTTAGTAATTTGAATAACAAATCAATGAATATTCCACGCAATATTATTCAGATTTACCATCAAGGCTCACGATGTTCACGACTGATTATTTCCACTTCATTTGTTGAAGTTCAGGTGACGCGACGTCTTGCACAATATTTTAATTTAGTGCTTGCTTAGACGAGTGTCAAAATTGAAATATCATTTATAACAGTAAATTACTATCGCAATGCAATATTGCTAAGATAAATCCTTTTTTTTCGCCGCGTAGAAACATATTGATCTTGAGTTATATGTATTATCCAATGGTGGTTATTCTCTGTTGCCGTCTGGAGACCGTCGGGTTGAGTATCACCGCAGCTCCTATTTCTTCCGCAAAACTATGTATGCTAACATTAATAGTACATTAGTAGCTAGTGATATTACTGGAGTAAGAAAACTTAACAGCTTATGTCTCAAGTCAACGAACTCAATGTGGTATAGTCTTTACCTAATAATTAACGCTACAGTTCTATGGTCGGAGTTATTACTCACCATCGAGTGAAAATCCCACACATGTCGTCGCATTGTATAAAAAATAAAAGCTAAGAAATAACGTTGGAAATATTACATATCAGTTTACATGGGTATCATAAAAAATTTTGATATTCATTTCAGTTTTTCACAAAGAACACGGCACGTCAACATTGTCGGAGGATTCGTATTAAAATTGTAAATTCATAGGGAACACGTCAGTTAAAGAACGTATCGGGAAAAGCGAAATGTGTGACTATTTGTCCGTTATTCTCGGTGCATGAAACAAAATCCCCTTTGATGTTCATATTTCATAATGTTTTTCGGATTTTTTATATATCAACCGATCGAAAGGTACACAGATGATTTACAGCTGAAAGGGTTTACGCTGAGTGAACTGCACTGATATTTCGTTTCCATTCTATATAAATAAAATTGTTATTTAAATACAAAAGCCATCACCGTCATCGTCGTCATACGTCCACTGCTGGACATAGGCCTCCCCAAAGATTCCCATATCGATTGGGTGGGCATTCACATGAGGAGATTTGAGTCATCCCAATGCGAGATGGTGCTAGCTTCGTTAGTTAATTAGAATAAAAAAAAAATTAACAAACGAACAGCATTAATACTAAAACTTTTAAGTAGGATCAGTACTGTGTATAGGTCATGTGTTTTTACTTATCTCTATTTATTAAATGTACAATGTCGTGCTTTGAAGTTCCAAACAATAATATCAGGCCGTGGTCGTCAATGCCATGCACTGACTACAAAGTGACTTCATAATATTTAGGGACGGTCTACACATTTTCACACCCTTTCATTAACTACATTTATGTCGTGCTGTCTTCATTTAAAATTGCTACTACCCTATGTCTCTTTTAAATTTTCGCCCTCGGCTATGAGGTAGTTACCTTTTATGTGTATTATTTAATTTTTTTCGCAGTATACGAACAAGTATTATTATGTACTGACATATAATTTATGTAAATTACTCTAAGAAAAGTTTTAATAATTTCTGGAAAAGTCTGTAAGTATATCGAAAAAGTATAGTACAGCTGTTCATGAAGACAAAGGCGTGGAAACTAGTAGTTTGATTTTCAGCTATTATGTTTTTCTTTGTATTCAAGATTATTATAGCTTTACGTATACTGTTTATTGTGATCATTAATTTAGGTTAATAATATATTTATTAAGAATTAGGTATTTAACAATTAAGGGTACGTATAAATACACTGGTGGAATGAATTGGGCGGTTAAGTAACTAAAAGTGATTTATATATATACGATCCTTTAAGTTTGTTTCTTGATCAAATAGACAGTCGGTATTAACTATCGATAAACCAAATACCTACTAAGTATATCTCCGAAAATCACGTTTTAAAACATATTTTTTAATATATAAAAATGTTACTCTCCTAAATAAACGTGTAACCAATGTTCGAATAATTAGGACAGTGCTAAGCGTAAATAAATACAGGCACTAATTAGGATTTCGTAACAATAAAGTTGAATAACATAGTAAACATTTTAAATATTTTCTATTGTACGCTGTTTCAGGTATTAACTCGACATATAACAACAAGTCTAATGAAATCAAAAACCCCTACGGTAATGCCCGGAAAGAGTATCCGGAGAATTCACTTTACCGAACTTTAAATGAAATAATGTGGTAGTTAACTTAATTAGTAAATATTTATATTAAACGTTGATGATTTCATTCGCACACTAATTAATGCGATGCGCTATATGTATGAAAACTTTGTTCTGTTTTAGTTTCAATACATCCTATAGTATACATTTTGTACATTGTCCGATGAACGTCCAATTAATTCTCATCATGTCTCTACATTAAAAGATTTTTTTAAGTTTCCTGTCAAACATGGGGATTTTTCCTGTTGTCTTTTAGGGTTTAGTACAGAAACATGTCGTTCAGAAACCAATGCAGTTATTTCAGGAAACGAATATAGAGGATTTTAATGTTTGTTTTATTAGTTGGATATGAAAAGTATATAAAGCCTTTTTTCTAAATGTAAGCTCCGCTAAAAAAACAAGACAAGATGAGGAAGTAAGTTCTTATTTTTTAGCAGCTGAAAATATAAGAAATTTATATAAAAGTAATACAATAACATTTGTCGTCGTAAGTTTCATATTGAAAAATACACATTGGCTTTTTCACAATAGCTTCTGAAATTATTACACAATACATTCAGAAGCTGCAAAAAAGAGCTGTCTGATCCAGACAAAGGGAAGTAACGAGTAAAACCGTTAATAACTGAGAAGAATATTATTAATTACATATTACAAAAACAGAGAATATAAATCGATATACTTAACCCATTGGCTTCTGAGCTATTTATCATCATTACTTTGATACGATGTGCTTAATTATTAAGAAAATTAACCAAATCCTAACAAAGGTTCGCGAGAACCCGTTCCGTGAACTCTGATGTCAAAGTGTAAACTTGAAAGTTGAACAAAATTGAACTTCACACGAATATCCGATCACTGTAATAAAGACCGTGTGTGCGCTCTGTGACGTCACAGGCGTGTCAAAATCAGGCGCTTATACATAAACGCGCTGGATTCACGAAAGCCTTTTCACCTTGTTCACACATATTGCCAAAGGTGATCGATGCAAAAAAAAAAAAACTAAAGTCTGCTCCTATTTTACAATGTAACACCAGACGTAGGTTTACATTATACAATGTAACAAAATAACAGACAACATCAACAACAATTACTTTAGATGGTTTATCTTCTCTTTGGCAAAGCGACGAGACTTCCTCTTACTACCCTACCAATAAGAATGTGACGGAAGTTAGGATGACACACACTGCAACATATTGTACGAGTCGCTTTGAGATATCCCATTTTTTCTCTAGTTATTCCAGTAGCTACATTGCCCTTTAAACTGGAACAGTAATGTGTGGCATGTTAGACGTTCTTCAGCAACAAAGCCATAACATATATATATATTATATGTGTATGTTATGGTACTCAGATAATAAATGAAGACCATTAACATTAAAATTTAAAAAAAAAATAATAGCTTCAAAATCAAACTACTACTTTCCCATTATTCACCCCTTTGTCTTACTTACATACTTTCAGAAAAATTATATAGATATTATATCTGTTTATACATAGTGATAAAATTAAAACATAAAAATTATAAAACGCATACATGAACAGTAAAAAAAAAAAAAAAGGATCAAGCAATTTTAAACGTACGCAGTATAAGTTGACTGTATTTAATGAAAGGATTTAAATCTGTGTAAACACTCATCGTACCATATGTAGTTGCTTTTTAGTCAGTGCGGTTTATTGACATGGTGACTAAAAAAACTTCGTTCCCCCTGTCTTTTTTGACCTCACTTCGCAAATATTGAGGGATGCTTCAAAAATAAATGCCAACCGTCCACTATGTACACACGAATCGATTCTACTGATGCTATTGCACCCCATATTTTATTTGCATGTGATAAATATTCCAACAACAGTAATAGTCCAGTGGTTAAGGCTATAAAGTTTTGAATAGGCGCAGCTTCGATCCCCACTGTGCTTAAGTATCCGTTTTTATTTTAATTTACATGATATTATTCCCTCATTCATCGGTACCACCGGATGAGCAGGCGCAGCGCGAGTCACCATCCTCACGTTATAAACATTCTCAGTTTGCAAACTAATAGGTTCAGCTCTTTGTTCTTCGTAAGATTAGCAAAAGAGTGGAAAAACTTTACGGCGTCAGTGTGCTGTTATACGGTTAGTCCGTTTTACCACCACAGCCACATCACTATTGACATCAGATGGGATCATGGTTAAACACTAATCTATTGTAAATTCACTGATAGTGGCTTCCTGTTGCCAGAGACCGTCGAGGTAGCTACAATCACAATTATTTCCAACACCAAAGTAGTGTGCGATCATTACTATTTAAAGGTCTTTATGGCTATTGATATTACTGTGGTAACGAGACAACATCTTACGTTTCAAGACGATCAGCGCAATGTGGTGCAGTACGTTCCAACTCAATTAACGCCATGTTACAAGTATGTATGTAAGGACATCGACATATTCTATCAGCAGCTTTAAACATTTATTATCTACCAATCCGCACGTGTTCGGGTTGCCAGTGAGTACAATAAGCGTTGAATAAAAAAATTATAAAGGTTCTCGAGTGGCGGCCACGTACCGGAAGACGTAGCGTGGGCAGACCCCCCACAAGGTGGACCGACGACCTGGTCAAGGTCGCTGGCAACCATTGGATGCGGGTGGCCCAGGACCGGTCTAAGTGGAAATCTTTGGGGGAGGCCTTTGTCCAGCAGTGGACGTCTTCCGGCTGATTGGATGGATGATGATGATGATGAAAAAAATTATGAACCACATTAATCACGCATAAATTCAATTGACGCAGTGACCGCAATAATTACTGGGGTAACAAGATTTAATTGTTCAAAATAACTTTACAGACACCTCATTATAATAAGCGAACACATCATTTATCACCAGGTGACCCCTTCAATTATATCTAATTGGTGGATGGTGTGATTAAGGGTGAGTTTAAATTGTCATCAACTATATAATTTTCAAGATTCTTTTTTAAGGTTAACAGTCTTTAAGAAATGGTTTAAGGATATTATAGTATCATCATCAGTAGGTGCTTTTTTTAAACTTAATTTTGGTGATCAGATTGAGATAACTAATTCGATCCTCAGCTGTTACTACTATTAAATACCATGAGTTGAATATATAGCTAATCTTTCACTTTACCCCAAGTAATTACATTTACTACAACTCTCTTCAAACCGGAACACAATATATATAATAGTATGCACACTACTGTTTAGCAGCGGAAATAGACGCTGTGGTGGCACCGAACTAGACAGCTTCCGGCAACCGAGACCTACCAGTTCGAAGTAGACATGACGATGACTACAGGACGTATAACCTATTTCGTTTATAAATATCGTAGTTCGTGTGAACATGCAACCTTTTTAATGAACTGACGGCCATTTAAAAATAAATACACAATTCTAAACGTCAGTAAAATTTCGAAAAAGTCATTCGTCATTTTTATTTACATTGGAAAAGGAGATGTTGTCTGTGCTTGTGAGAAATTACCACATTGGCCAATCTACAGGTCTCATCAATATCCTTAATAAAAAACAGTAAGTAACTATTACTATACATATATTATTGCTATAGTTTTGAAACATAATCGATATGTTCGATGTTAAATATAAAAACTCTACAATAACAACTCAAACGATTTATAGCGCAAATTGCCTCGAAAACGATTTTCTACGAAACATAATATTTTCGAGTGTTTTAAGCGTCGGTGGGAGTGAATGTGTTATTGGCACCCCCTTTCAACCCCTGCACTATCGGCCGAGAAGGCGAACGGCGCGAATTCGCTTTTAAGAGGATTTGAAAGCGCACTGGTATCGATTTGAACGGTTCGCTTTGATCTACAACAAAAAAAAAAATGGCTTCAGCATCGAACTCTGCTCTCAGTTTGTAATGATTAACTTAGCCGGTTTGTTTATTTATTAGTTCGATTATTAAGTACACGTATTGTAAAATAACTTCTACGTTTCGTAATGTGTACATCCTACTATACTATTACATTTTTTTTTTTATTTTATCTGATACAGTATTCAAAGTCTCCGTATAATGTAATATTAAGGATAATTAAACTAAGAAAAGACTAATGGCTCTACTTAAGTATACATCTTCATTTTTATGTATTAAAAAAAAACAGTTAAGATTTTAATAATTAAACATTAAAGTACATGAATCATTAAATATATATGGATAATTAAAAAAAATAAATAATATAAATAACGTCTATCAGTCGATAAAATGTCGGAGTTACAGTAAAAACGAATTTATTGGGTATCACCGCAGAGCTGATTACTGCCGCTAAACAATATTGTGCAAATATTACTGTGCTCCGGTTTGAAGAGAGCTGCAGCTGATGTAATTACTGGAGTAACTTGATTCAATATGTCTCAGGAGAAAAGCGTAATGTTGCAGTATGTTATCCTAATTAGTGCCACATTGTTAAAGGCAGACGTATCACTTACCGTGAGCTGAAAATCCTGCTCGCGTCGTCGCTTAATTGAATAAAAAAAAATAAACCAATAGGGTACAGTTTTATACGAATGGGGTACAGTTTAATACAAATGGGGTATAGTTTTATGCGTAATGATCGTGAACATGATACGAAATAGCAAACGTTGTTATATGAGCTTAATTTGAAACCTTAAACTGATAATTGCACTATACCATGGCCCCCGCAGGGCATTGATATAATATTGCTGCCAGACCTGCCTACTGTATACAATTATACAAATATCAACATTCGTGTAACCTGATAAACGTAAGCACGCGTGTTCATGAACCTGCATGGATAATTGGACAAAGCTCAGATTCGGATTTCTATGCAATATGCGAGAGAATCGGAGACTCGTGAATAGGACTCCGCTATTCGCCTGCCGTCTGAAGCCTCTTCACCACTATACGAGTTATACTCGTCTAGACAATTTATTTTTAAATTACATTTTACAGTACTAAAGACGCTTAAGCGATTTTATTAAAAAAAAAATATTAAAGCTTTTGTTACGAATTTCCAGTTTCAAAACCGTACATCCGACTTGCAAACTGTCATTAGAAATTTCTTAAACATCCCATCATAATTATATGTTATATACAACTAATTCTTACTTGACCATGATTTTTTTTTATCTGTAGTACAAAAAGAAAACATCGATGTCTGTAGCACATCCGGCGGACGTGAACGTAACTCGTTTAAAAATGTTGGTACTGTTCGCAACGCTTAAAAGTAACTGAAAGGTCGTTTGCCTACAAAAAAAAACCCTATCGACGATCGAGAGATTTTTTTTTCCCAAAAACATGTTTTTAGGCTGTACAGTGTGTAGGCATTTCCCCTTCTTGGTCCGTTTAGATAGTTGTCAGTCTGATGGTCAGAAAATCAGTCATTCAATCAGCATTTTATAACAAGGCACCATCTAAACTGCGTTAGACCTTGAACCCAACATGTCAGTGGAGATTGGTTTCTCATAGTTATAGTTACCCCAATTTCCAACTGTATCACTCAGTTCTCTGTAAGAATCTCAAATAAAATGCCCATGTTAGGGTATACCACGTTTTCGTGTTTTTTTAATAATATTTGTATATATGCATCTAAGTTTAGATTGCTAAAATTCTAGTGATATACAGTCTGAACTAAAAAACTATTTTCACACTCAACATAATTCTTTTTCCCTTTCCTCTCTCCCGAGGTAGTGTAACAATTAAATGAAGGTAAAGTCAAAAAAAAAAAATTTTACGGGAAGAATTCGCCGAAGACCAAAAGTATTAACCGCAGCTTCTTGATATGTCGGTGATGTGGAAATTCTAGATTTTTAAACTATGTAGTTTTTGCAGTGGTTATGTCTATACTAGATTTTTTACGAATTCTAATTCCTAGTAACTTTTTTTTTTGACATCAATGTTATCACGTAACTATAGATTCTTCAAGAAGTTTGATGGTTTAATATCACCTACCCTTATCAGTTTATAATTTTGTTACTAATAGGCGAAGCTGATAAATTTATTTATCATGTCCATGCCATTTTTTACACATTTTTATACACGCTGGACGTAAAGGAATAGATTTTACCGGGAGCAAATTTTTCTACCTTCATACGCTTTTTTCATTTTTTTACTAACCCGTTAACTTAATTACACACTTCCAGTGAACCGTACGTTATTACACCCAGCAACGGTTTTAGATGGAGTTTGTCGGTGGCACTCTTAGTTTATTTTTCAAACGTGTTTCGATTTTAAATTGGTAACCCTAACCACGTTTGGTGCGCTGGTAAATTACTCATCCTGTTTCTCCCCCTGCGTGAATCAGATGTACAAATCGGACGCGCGGCCGGATTTCACCGAGGGTGGTTATAGCCTAAATTATTTACTTTGTTATTATTAAGGAATCGACGTCAAATATGATTACTAACGACATGTTGATTTTGCTATTGACGCATTTAATTACTCTTTATTTATTACTTTTAACTGCCTCTTTGGTTCACTGACTGACCGCTTACTTAGTCATACGGATGTGTAAAACATGTGAGAAACATGTAATAGTCATTATCGTAACAATACTTTCAATTAAGTGTCTCATTGTCACTTAACAGCTACATAATTGAGGGCGTCTCGGTTCATTGTAGATTTAACATAGCACAATGATATTAGAGTGATTAGATTTCGATGACATTTTTTAGTTACAACTTCATATCAGCCCTGTTAATGTTTCATTGCCGTATTACGTATTGGCTAGAGAATAAAATACATCCTAAAATTATATTCTATCTCTATGAAAGCTTTTATAAAATACCTAGAGTAGCACGCCCGTACCTACTTCATGATTTTGTTTCGCATCCCATTGTTACGAGCGCGCGCGATGCGAATGCTATTTAATTCGGCTCTATTCGTCGAAGCTGAAAATATTCAGGCCGCGTGGTTTCGTCGAACTGATTTGCGTCTCTGGTTTCTAATTGTACTCCCAACGTTAACAGCGTTTGAGCTTACGGCCGACTGAACATAGCATACCATTTAGTTTGTAAACATGAAACTCCATACAACCAGCTTGGACACCGGCGACGACAATGAACGTAGTTTCATAAATGCAAAGTTCGAACATAGTTTTCCACATTACAATCTCTGTAAAAGATATTAAACAGAATGTACTTCATTCCAAAAATATTAAAATCACCATAGTACGTATTAATATTAAAGAATTTTCAACAGGGAGATCATATCGTTAATAGCGTACTCTTCTAAACAAACTGTGTACGGAAAATATCTTAGTAATTTATAATTATTTGACATATAATTGTTAACACAACATTAAATATATATTAACAATAAAATCATATATATGTACATATATATATATAATATATATATTAAATATAATAACAACAATATAGGTTTAAAATGAAGGTCGATAAACATAAACGAACAGTTTGAATAAAAAAGGTCTCGTGTATGAATTTGGACAAAATTCTATTAACAAATATTTTATTAAACTAATAAAAGTTTTTTTTTTTCTCACTATAACTTGTTCGCAGTCTTCCGTATACTAAGCGGTCTCGTGGCGACAGAAAAAAAAAACATTCTCATCCTTTTAGGATCGCTATTGTTCCTTAATACGCCATTACATTTACGAGAAATCTGAGACGATCTATTGTATGCAGGATATTGTTTTACTGGTAATATATAGCAAACGATCGTTTATAATTATAATAAATAATTTTTGTTTAGATTTTTTACTTTGCTTTAAAAAAATCGATTATGCAAAACAAGCAAGACCTTTATCTAAATGATAGTGATACGTCCAACTATAATAATCTGGTGTCAGTTACGATACACAGCACCAAATTGTATTCGGCGCCTTGAGACAGGTGGTATGACTCGTTACCCTAGTAATTACAATTAATAGTTTTTTTTTTTTTTATAACATCTAAGAGGCAAACGAACAAGACGGGTCACCTGATGGTAAGTGATTCACCGCCGCCTACGGTCACCAGCGATGCCAGTGCGTTGCCCTACCCTTCAGGTAAGAATATGCTCTTTTCTTGAATAACCCAATGTCGCAGTTGTTGGGGAAGACCGCTGATGGCAACGAATTCCAAAGATTTACTGTGCGTGGCAGAAAACTGTTTTTAAAACGCATTGTAATTATAGACATGTTTTATCGATGTATGAAATGTTAATTGTAAACGCAGCCTCTGCCTAAATTAATGTCGAACCTTAATTAAGTGAAAAATTTAATATTGTGTGTTGAACGTGAAATATCCAATAATTTAAGGTCGAATACCTAGTAATTGCATACATTTACGGGAACGAATCAAGTCAAGTTGATTTGGATGGATTGCACGGCTCCGCAACATGAGGGGTTGTAAACCACAATTGACTTAATAGGTCCGAATTATTTTAGTTTAACGGAAATTAATTTATTACTGTTAAGTTATTTGCGAGCATATAAATTTTAAATATTAAATACTCCCAGTCCTGTTAATAACGATTATCTGTTTTTTTATTCAATGATGCGATGAGAGAAGCGAGATGTTCATCCTTATCTTACTATTACGAACAGTGGGCTATTACTTAGGATAATATACGCAGCACCACGTTATGCCCGTTGTCTTAAACTTGAGATATTAATAATCGATGAACCAGTAATCTACAACAACACCCTTCAAACCGGGACAGAGTAATGTTTGCTCACTACTGTTTGTTAACGAAAATGGAAGCTGCGGTATTACCTACCTAAACGGTCTTCGACAATAGGGGCTTACCACTAGTATAGGTAGTATTATATTACAAACCAGACAGGTACAGCGACTAGCAGCTAGTAACACGAGTCCCGATTCGATTCCAAGACATATTGATATGTATTGAGTGTAGCAATTTTTCGTATATGCCTGGTTAGCTACCAATTTGTGGCAAATCTGTTACGTAATTAAAGGAGTCTTCTATGTACTAATAGACATATTTTTGTTAATAAAGTACTGGATACTAAAATTCTAATTACTTGATAATAACGATAACAGACTTTAACGCCTCCATAGCGCAGCGACTAAGCGCCTACTTTATAATACGACCTCGGCACGGAATCCAACCAGACAACTCCCTGGTTCAATTCCGGGATCACATTTTTTTGTACCCGCCTAGCAAACACCTTCATTATATAGATCTACCGCTATAACCACATTCCTGTGCTCCGGCAGCAAACAAGTGACTGAATATACAGAGTGAGCACCATCGTTGTCTAAGGTGTCTAAGGTGCCAATGTCACGTAACATCACGTGAAAATATTATTTGATATTTTATTTCAGTTATTTTTATGTAGAGCTACAGTATTGTAGCTGTTATAGCTATAACATCGTACGTAATAAGGATCATCCCACAGTGACTCTGTTTCAATATTATTACACGGTAAACAGAAAGGGGCAAAATGTCATTTCCTTCCGATTGACTGCGGGGGTCCGGAAATATTCACGTGCAGAGCAGGGTGGTAGCGCACTTTTAATTAAACAGCACTATCGTTTCAAATTACAAATGTACTTTGTTTATATTTTTTAATAATAAATTACAACGAAATTTCTTAGAAAATCTCAAAATATTTTTGTTTGATAAGCACTCAAACATATGAGATCGTAATTTGAGTGTCCAAACATTTCGAACCCGATCTAGTGTTACTTAGATGTTACTTGGTGCATGGTATGGAATTAAAGCCACCCCAGAATTCATTTCTAATCAACCCCGGGAGACAGTAGATATTTGTTTTGAAAACAAGTGTTATTAAATAATCATACCAATAATAATAACATATATATATATATATATATATATATATATATATATATATAAATATTGAAAATTATGTCTCTGTGAAATACACGTGAAGTCGTTAAGTAAAGAAGCATCCTGTTCAATGCTAAGTTTTTTTTTTAATTTTATTGAGAGATGTATATTTCTATTAAGTAGTCCATATCATCGTTTTGTAAAAACTGCCTGGAAGATGCGAGTAGATTATTTAATAAATAAGAAGAATATTATTTTATTTATCAAGATATACAAAAGTCAGAAGATAGAAAAAACGCACCTAACTGATTTGGCTTGTGAGCGACTGACGTGTACCTCAGTATGGAGCGTTTAGGAAAGCGGCTTATAAAAATTATTGTTGCTTTATAAATCTAGAATGAAAATTTCTACTCGGTTTTTATTCGTAAAAGCTCTCTCTGCTATGACAATGGATCAGAGAAAAAATCATATTACACTGCGCTGAAAAGTACTCATATTGATGAAGGAATGCAATCAGTGACGGACTTCACAGGAGTAAAGTGCACGATCCAACTCGATTAATTATCTTTGCGCCGGTACACCGTTTTTGGTGGAAGTGTAAAGCGATATTTTGGACACAATGCACCCTCCCTACGAACTTTAGTACGGCTTCGGGGTGATTAATTTCATCAATATTCATTAAATCACGTGGCACTATTTTGGTTATTGCAAATAGCCTTTTGAAAAATTCTTTTGAAGAACTCTTTGCTTGTTTATTATATATTCAAGTTGTTAGAAAAATTGTCGGAGTTTAAATTATGTATTTGTATATAATAGTATAGATACTTTGTCTCTCGTATTGTGGGTACTTTGAGTTAAGGTACCACACACAGCTATGACTACCAACACCAATACATACAGATATGCGTTTATAGTCAAAGCTGTTTAGGCGACACTTCGAAGAATGCGAAAACGAATAGTTTTTTATTAACAAAGGACAACTTACTATGTGCTTTTGTCAATAGATATTGTAAATATTATCATGCCATACAGATTTTAAGTATTTATATTTGATACAGTTTCATATACAAGAATATCAAATCTATAAACTAGGAAATATATGTTAGTAAGAGTAATGAAAGCTTTTTATTACTATTAAACATATGTAACTTGATTTTCGGTTTGGAAAGAAATATCCTTCAATGTTAGTAACAGTGATAATTATATTATGTAAAAATATACATTTATATCTTTGTTTTAGTTTGCTCCATCAAATTTCGCCGTCGCTCCAACTGTTTACATCGTACGCGACCTCCTGCAGTAAGAAAGGCAAAGGAGCAAAGAGCAAGCACAGCATAACATACAAACCCTATTGCCCACCACCATGGAAACAGCACGACATTAAGAACATGGACCTGAACCGACCGATGTCACCTCATCTAACTATCTACGCACCAACTTTGCCAGCAATGACCTCTATTGTACAACGTATTACGGGTAACTTCTTATTTCGTATATACTGAGACTTCACCTTTTGTAGATATGTCTGTCTCGATTCAATGTAAACTACATTAATTATTCTATCGTTATAAATGTAATGACTAGCATTTTACTTAAGTTATTTTGCTAGATAAGAGCTTTCCTCGTAATCAATATTTTATAGTATAAATAGTTTTAGTTATTTTATTTATTTTTTTGTATTATACGTATAAAGATAAACAACAAAACAAATGTAAAGTATAACAAAACACTTGTATACATTCAATTGGCCAGGGCGTCGAGGGATGAGATTTATCTACAATCTGCCTACTTAGAGCTGCGGAATTGATGTGATGGCAATTTCCGCAAAGCTTGACGTTGTGTGAACATAAACATTTTTATAAAATATTTTGATTTAAGTTCACAGATTGCAAGGAAATTATGTTGTCTTCACAGACGTCTGTCGTATGGCGCTGTAAAGTTTCGCTCTCGGAGAATTCTTGCAAATATTTCTTTCAGCCTTTTTAAAATATAAAGAGATAAAGTCTGTATTGAAAGTTTCGACATGTCGCACTATATTTATTTGTTAATTTATTGAACTTCATACACATGGTGTAAAGGTGAACTTGTATGTCATTGGCATTATCTTCCAGTTTGCCTTTGGTAATGCAGAGCTATGAGGTAGGTGTATTAAAGATAATAATATATATATATATATATATATATATATATATATATATATATATATATATATATATATATATTTATTATCTTATTCACCGTTAACTTATAATTATACTAATCAAGAGTAGTGCTAGATGATCTTGCTAAAATAAGCTTCAATGAGATAGTTTGGAATATGTAATAGCACTGATTAAATAGATAATGATGATAGTTTTAATGACGATGGCGATGGAATATTGCTACATAGAATGAACGTAAATTCACGTAAAATTTCAGTTATCGCGAATTAAATACAACGATTTAGCGGTAATTCTATAATCAACAAAATCAGCTGCTAATGATAACTGAACTTTTCAGCGGTAGAATTACATTTAATGAAATGTAATTTAATTTTCAATTTTATGAAGTCCATAGGAATAGTGTTTTTTTTTTTTTGTTGAAAAGATGGGCAAAGTAGCGAACCGTTTTCCTGCTGGAAAGTGTTCCCTGACGCCCATGGACAGTCGCAACATCAGAGAGGTTGCGGCTGCGTTGGTTTTTTGCTGTCCGTTACATATCGAAGTCGAGAAATACTCGCCATGGTTACTAATATCTTAACTAGTAAAATGTAATTAGGTGCAGCGCCTTGCGACTTCAATAAAAACTTGTTAAATGAAATATGGAATGTAAACGTTGGGAGTGAAATGTTATTTACACTGCACTTCAGTTTCAATTTCTTACCGCAATTTCTTGCAGTCGGCTTTGTATTTACACTATTATCATATTTTCTTGCTTCGCATTGTGCAGCCCCGAGCAATGTCTATTACACTACTCTTACACAAATTGGTGAAATATTCCTTCTTAAGATTTTCTATACCAACGTAAAAATTTAATACAACTGGCTTCTTTTATTTAACGCAGAAACACCCTTAAATTTAGCATTAATAAACGAAATAGTTAAATACAGAGGGCGCAATGATTGTCAGCGCTCAATTTGGAAATAACTTTCTATAAGCAATGATAGTGTGGCAAAAAGATTTAGACTTAAAGATGTTTTAAGACTAAAACATTACTTTAAACGCATTACCAAAGTGTTATCTAAAGATGATCGCTTTTCTTTGTAATCCACATGAAATAAAGTAAATGTTGTAGTAGAAAACTATAGTACAAGTTTTGCGCAATATCACCGCGCGAGGAAACCTTGAAGGCTATTCTTAATAGATTATGTAAACTGTCTTAGATTTGCCAATAAAGAAATTTAAAAATCAAGTTAAAAATATCTTAATTAGCAAATCGTACAATAACATTTTTTTTTTTTTTTTTTTATAATTTTTTTTTTATATTGTCACGCCTTTTTCCCAGTAGGGGTAGGCAGAGGTGAATAAACCACCCACGTTTCGCCAGATGTGGTCAGATTAGGTCCCATGTAACAGGGGGCGAGCCTGTTGCCACTTTATTTGGATCACCACACACACACACAAAGATGATATCAGTGTGCGGGTTTCCTCACGATGTTTTCCTTCACCGTTTTTGTATCTCGCTGTTGTAACTAAAGTTCACAAACGTACATAACTTAAATATTAAGTCATTGGTACATGCCGAGGTTTGAACCCGCGACCTTCGGAATGAAAGCCGCACGCTCTAACCATTAGGCCAGCGAGCTACTTGACTTACAATAACATTGATGAGTGTTTTAACTAACAATCTGTGGAAATAAAACGCTTTCATTCTCAAGCAGTATGTTACTGAAAGATATTTTGAAATTTTTTATATCCAGCTTCCCTCATCATCATTCCCTATCTCGCACTCAATCTTCCCAGGTCCGAGGGATTTTTTTTTTTGCCAATGGGTGGTAGATTTGACGTTATAGGAAACCTCTCTTGTTCTCTCCTTTCGAGCCTCCTATATTCATTCTCTACCCACTTGTTGAAAGAGTTAAAGATAACATCTGTATCTTTCCATCTCTTCCGTGGTCTTCCCTTTCTGCAGGGTCTCCACTCCCAAAGTCTGTCTCACCCAACGTCTATAGTCACAGTAGACGTCTCGAACTTTTGTTACCGTTCTTTATTATTATTATTTATTTGCTCCAAAGACCGCCGACTCCTGTGTGATTCTGCCATCGATTCTCCGAACCCAGATCGATTTTGTGACCTATATAAATATAGTGATCGACTACATCAACAGGCAGCGGTGAGTCCTTGATTCCCGGAATGTTAGTCATGATTTTGATTTTAGTGACATTAATCTCCAGGCTTATATTTCATAGTTTATATCTACTTATATCGTGGACATTGTCAGTGATTAGCGCGATTAACAAACTTTACAATAGCAAAATTCAGTGTAACTCATTTTATTAACACAGAGTAATTAAAAGTTTTTATTAAATGTACTAGTTATTTTTAAATTAAACGAATTAAAAAAAACTTTCATCTGATTGATAAGGTAGTTTTTAGTTGTTACGGCATTTTTTTAAGTATTATTCTAGTAGAGAATAACAGCAACATTTACTATGATCAACACGCGCAGTTCACCTATTGTGCTTTGAGCATAACTACACTTTGACATTTTGCTTTTCGTAGTGCACGAGAAGCGAAAAAAAAAATTCGTTTGTAAAGAGCATATTTCTATGTTTTCCATCGGTGCGTCGAGACTGCGAACGTTTTGATCAATACCTCTTCAAAGCTACAGGGATTGATTTGGAGAGTGTTGTTGTATGTATGAACGGTTAGCATACAGCTCTAGGGCTTGTATAATAACTTGTAACAGGACTTGTTTTATGCAACATTCTTTTGGTTTGCAAGATTCGTTTTGATAGTGTAACTACAAATTTAGCTCATAAACAAATTACAATATCTTAATAACAAAGATTATTATTGATATTTGATAGATAAAATTTTATTACGTCTTAATCAATCGCAAGCATTAGATAAAGCGATATAGGTAAGACCTGTAAGAAAAATCTAAAGGATTTTCTTTTAAATATAGTGATTTACACAAAAAGTAAAAGCAAACAAGTGAAGTAGATATCTAGCTATTAAAAAATTAGCCCATTCACTGGTATTCTACCCCTGTGCCGCTTTGGAATTTGAACAGCGATGTAGGCACGAATTCATGGAAAATTCTAGAAATAATTAGTCTAGGATAAAACAAAATGCACAAAACTTAATGATCAATATAATGATAGATATAAACAAGTTAATATAAATGATCCGTTTGTATACACTAACTTTAAAGAAAATAATTTTAAAAATCATTGTCATTTTTGAAGAGCTTAGTCGTGTCTCGGTCATAAAAAAAAACAATAGTTGCAGTTGATTACACCTATCTATATACTGAATGTTGTTCTCTACCTACCCCACTCGGAACGAGGCGTGATGTATATGTATGTACGTGGGACACTAAGAAAATTTTGGGAAACTGAAAAACTAACTTCTATGAAAAAAAAATTTATATTATTTTTACTAAATCTTTTCAAAGAACTCTCCACCCGCCTCTATACAAAGTTTCATGCGTCTGAACACCAATTTCCCCAATCATTTTTTCTAGTCCTCCGCAGACACCTCTTCCACTGCCCTTTCAAACGCTACTAGCGCGTCTTCCGGCGATGAAAATTGTATCCCTTTGACTTATTTTTTAGTTTATTGAGTAAAAAGAAGTCACACGGAGCTACAAATCAGGACTGTAAGGAGGATGGGATTGTCCCAACATTCTGACCGGTGTGGAGTTTAGGAAGTTCCTCGTTTTGATCGCAGAGTGCGCGGGTGCGTTGTCACGTTGTCGTGGTAAGGAAGAAACCCGGTGTTCGGTTGTTTGTTGCTCATTACAAAAAAAAGTTCTGGCAGGCATTTTATGCTGTACCATTTGGCGTTGATACTGGTTTAGTCTCTGTTTTTGACGCTGCCCTGACGCTTTGCTTCTGGATCATATTAATAAATCAAGGATACACCAAGAGTCAGCTGTCACAATGTCGTATACGCACCGTGACGAGCCTGCATCAAATATATGTATCATATCACAGCACCAATCCACACGGCCGTGCTTCTGAGCTTCGGTGAGGTTGTGCGGCACCCGGCACCCAGCGTGAAACATTTCTCCCTACGCGAAGGTGCTCGTGCAAAATCTTGTGAACACTTCCTGAACCAATCTGCAGAGTATGCTCAATCTCTTCGTACGTAATTCGTCTGTTTTCTTGAATGAATTTTTTTACAGCCAGCACACTTTCTTCGGCGACAGCCGTCGCAAGACGATCGCTCCTTTGTTCATCCTCCAAAGTAAGACAACTGCGTTTGAACTCGCTATACCAGCGGTAGATCGATGCTTTTGAAGTTCCTTCATCCATAAAAGCAATTCGAAGTCGATCAAATGACTCATCAGGTTTTAAGCCACATTTGAAATTGTAAAAAATCATAGCACGAAAATGTTCTCGACGCAGATTCATTTTTTAATGAGTCAAGAAAATTTTAATTGGCTCTCAAAAAATTGAAGAGGGAAGTTTGAAAAATTGAACAGTGGTATTTTTACTTTTAAATAATCGCAGTTTTCAAAATAATTGCAAGTGGCCAGTGTCTTATATATATAAAAACTTTTTTCGCAAAACTTTCTGAGTTGCTTAGTATGTATGTAATCCCACAAGATTAATCCGAAACACTCTATAGTATCTACATAGCGCAAAGGAGAAACAGTACAGACATTTATATACGAAATACTCATACATTCCAACGAATTCCTCACATATAAGCAGAATGCGAATATTATGTTAGTAGTAATGTAAATACCAATCGGACTAATTAGTTATATTTCAGCAATATTCGAAAATGATAGTTGTTAAGTACTTGTATTAATTTGGTACGGTCTAAATGATATCATTTATCAAACTGGTAAGGAAATAACAATGAAAACCCGAATATTAACTACACATATAACACTACATTTTGGAAACATCAGCGCTATGGGCAGTCTGGAATACGTAAGCGGCTTATATCAGCTCAACATTTCAGGTTCGATAGGTTGCAAATCCTAGCAAAACATTATTCATTCCTAGTAAATATGTTTCCCGAGTCTATTGAAATTAAAAAATAACGTTTTTATATAAATAAATAACATATTTAAGTAATACTTGACTGGCTTAGTAATAAGTAATAACAGCCCATTTACGTTCCCACTGCTGGGGCACAGGCCTACCTTCAATATGAGGGCGATTGGGCCATAGTCACCACGCTGGCCCAATGCGGGTTGGTGACTTCACACATACCTTAGAATAAATTCTAAGTCATGTGCGGGTTTCCTCACGATGTTTTCCTTCACCGTTTGTATCTCGCTGTTGTAACTAAAGTTCACAAATGTACATAACTTAAATAGTAAGTCATCGGTACATGCCGAGATGCGAACCCGCGACCTTCGGATTGAAAGCCGCACGCTCTAACCATTAGGCCAGCGAGCTACTGCCTGGCTTGGGATCTCATTATTAACAAAATTATATCAAGTACCAAACACACCACTAGAAAACTTCAAGGTACAGTGAGGTCATTCTGGGTACATCGGACTGTACACAATAATTGAAAAGCTATAGGTACTCTGTAATGACTATTACGTCAGGAAATCTATCATCCTAGTCAGGTGACTACGAGGTCAAGGACCATGAATGTCACTAAGCGATCACAGCGTCAAGATAAATGTTAAACATACTTAATAATTTCTGTAAAATTTTGTTTTATTATATTACTTGCAAGCTCGCTGGCCTAATGGTTAGAGCGTGCGGCTTTCATTCCGAAGGTCGCGGGTTCGAATCTCGGCATGTACCGATGACTTAATCTTTTAAGCTATGTACATTTGTGAACTTTAGTTACAACAGCGAGATACAAACGGTGAAGGAAAACGTCGTGAGGAAACCCGCACACTGAAATTATCTTTGTGTGTTTGTGTGTGTGGTGGCCCCAATAAAGTGGCAACAGGCTCGCCCCCGTTACATGGGACCTAATCTGATCACGTCTGGCTAAATGTGTGGGTGTTTATTCACCTCTGCCCACCCCTACTGGGAAAAAGGCTTGATAATATAAAAATAAAAAACATTACTTTCAGTTTGTTTACCTACGCAGCAATATGCTTTTAAAAGCATACACTAAATATCGTGTTACTACTGTTCGCGGATTATCTGTTTTAACATATTTTTTCATTTAAAAGTTTATCAAGAATGGCAGGAACAAAGTGAAGCATTAAATTAAGGGAGTCGGATGGGGCGTGGGGGTTAGGCGGAATTGCACAGCCGCCGAAGGGCAATTGAATGCGCGCTCATCTATACGCGAAGCCCGGAATTTGTCCTTTTGCAGAGCACTTTGTCTAGACTGCGATTTGATGGAATGGTGCTTCCGACTAAAAAAAATTATCTGCCACTCGCGCTCTTTCATTGTATTTGCTGATACATGCTACCGGGTTTTTATAATCGTAGATATTGCTATATATTTTTGTTATCACTAAACTTCATAAATATAAAAACGTTCTTACACAAGAAAAGCATAAAAAACTTTATTCAAAGTCATGTAGACATCTTTTTGCAAAAGTTGGTATTATAACGATACGAATATATTTCTTATTATTTCCCAATCGGGGTTGGTTCAATCTTACTCGTTCGCTTAGTAACGATCGATTATATTGTAATGAGGTATAGAAATTGTCTCCCGCCATGGAGACCGACGAAGGTCAGACACTGGAGCCGCCGTTATCATGTCACACCATGGCGACCGCTACGTCAACAAAGCAGCGGCAATTTGTTAAATGAGTCTGATTTTACGAAATGAATAGAGGATTATTCTCTATTATTGCTAAGAATCGGCTTTATATCACGAAATTACCTTTGTATGTTTGAATTGAATATTATTGAAGGCTTATAAAAGGCTATCTACGAGTCAACATCATTTCAGCCCAATTTTAATCCAATGTTAACTACCCAGAGACGGTAGGAGTATGAGATGGGATGTTGGCCCCTTCCCCTGGAATTATTATCTTTGTTGATACTTCACATAAGCCAATCATATATTAGGGAGCAGTAGGATATTCTAACAAGGCACTGTTTTAATATTGTTTCTATTTTCAGGTGTCATAGTCCTCACATACGCATTACTTCTATCCTTCGGTACATTGTTCCTGCCGAACGGCGTCGAATCCTACGTTTCGATGATTCAAAGCTTGGACCTTTCAAGAATAGTCATCTTCTTTATTAAGATTATAATGGGTGCACCCTTTGTGTATCATTATTTTAACGGTATAAGATATTGCGCCTGGAACGCCGGTAAATGGTTGGACTTGAAAGATGTTTTTGACACGGCTAAAAAAAGTTTCATCCTCACCGCCATATTTACCCTCCTCTTCGCGTTTTTATAAATAACACATGTTTATAACAATGCGCTAACGATAATTACTAATTTTATTTAGTTTGATATAAAACTAAAATATTTATCATGTTGTTAGTTAATGTACATGCTTTACTCGTTGGAATAAAATTTTTAACAGTATACATTGTTTGATTGACCGGATCGTGGGGAAATCTTTTGGGGGAAGGGGGGCCTATTTCCAGCTGTGGGCGACTACTGTCTGATCATGATCAATGAATGATAAAATACTTGTTGCAAGCAATACAAGTATTAAGGTATACATGCATACATAGATAGTACAGTTAGTAAGCTCGGCGAGGGCCTACGCGATACATCTTCATTGCTTCTATTAAAGTATATTAAGCAAACATTAAAGCTTTTCTTATTTTGATGCAATCATACTGAGATTTTTTTTTAAATTTTATGACTAATGAAAAATCATGACAGTTCCATTGTAGTATAAAAAATACATTGACGAATTGTAGTTGTACGCAATACGTATTAAATCTTAAAACCAATCTGAACAACGCTCTAGCCTTCTCCGATCACAAAGAAAACGAAACCCTGTGATATGGACTGATATTTGATTTATATTAAGTTTATCCATTAGTGTCTTTCTGCTTTCCCCGTTATGGAAACATTCCTTATATTGTCTAAAACGAGAAATATATATATACTTTTATGTTATTAATATCGAAATCCCTAAATATATATTTACAATAATGTCTTGTGTTTTCCACACAATACATTAATAGAAAGTATTTAACTAAATTTCCAACTTAAGACAATGTCAAGTAAAAGTAATAGATGACAAGTGAAAGTAATGTATGGATGGAAACTGGTTAAAGAAATAAGAGCAGGAATAATATAACTTAGGCATTCAATAATTTTAAGTTTTTTATACTATTTAGTATTTTAGTTTTTGTATCTACATCGGCACGTACAAACGAAATATTTTGTGACCCGCGTACAAATAATTTTGATAGTTGAAATAGTACTGTCGCGTGTAAAGCTAAACTTAGTAGGTTCTATTCAGATAATTTAATCAAAAATCCTTTTATTTATATGAACGAATAGATATTTCTTAAACTGTACGCGAGAATGTATAATTCGTTTGGATGCGATAGGAAAAAGTAATTAACGGTAGAAATGCATTTTTCTAATTTTTTATCTGTCGGTTCAGTTTACAGAATTGTAATTACTTGCCCGTTTTTATTTCTTTATTCAGAGGTCGGTGAAAACTGTTTGCGAGTGTAATCTGCTATTCGTTTAAACATATTTTCATAATATCGATTACATTTATATAAAACTCGGCGATTTTCAGATGCATTGTATGTATAAAATAAAACAAGCTATTGCTTATTAGAACCACCGTCGATTAAAACATAAAAAAATATCAACACAAAGAATAATCAAAAGTAGAAAAAGCTAAACATCGACCATAATGAATACTAAGTGTCTCGATCTCTTAGAATTGCTTCCAGCTTCCTTGACGTGACTCTAATCAAGTTATCAATAAAGTATTGTGGGATTGCACTCCCTTCTTCCTTTAATACGCTTTCAAGATCTTTCAATTTAGCGGCGGCTGGATTTTTCCCTCTTTATTTTTTCAATCTTATCCTATATATGCTTTATTAAGTCTTGACCACCCTTAGCATCGGCTTATACCTCTCAAAGGCAATTAGTAGGAACAGTGAAAAAGATTTATTTTAATGTTTTATTTAGGTACTCGACTGTTTTCTATGCGGATAATTTCCAAGGATAACATATATAGTTTCCAATGATTTCCTTTCAGATTTAGATCTATTTTTTTTTTATGTATGTTTATTCTGCTGTACTTCATAACAGTTTGATATTAATATGATTGATTTGTTTGATAGAGTGTTGCCAGGGTCAGATGTCGTTGGGTTTGGTAGCCTGGCCGCTTCCGGAGATTCTTCGCACCCCTTGCCCCGCCGTTACCGTGACCGCTACCGTAGCCAGGAATAGCGGGGCCGCCGGGGACTAGGGGCCGGTTTTTATTTTGGGATCTCATCTTAGGGGGGAATTGCCATAATCGCCACGCTTGGCAGGCGGCTTGGCGATCGCAGTTACGGAGGCCCTATCGTGAAACGCTGCTGCCCGTCCCACGTCCGGGATTTCCCTCCGCTTCCTTGGATGGATATACCGCCATCATTCGGTTGACTGATTGCATTTGATGAAGTGTAAATGTACTCAATAGTCATATACACTTCAGCAAATGGGCGGTGGGGTCGTCACTTCCCGACGCCGGTGGCTCAATTACTCATTAATTTGAAATCTTCATTGAAAAAACTAAAGTTGGATAACAATAGGTGAAGTTAATTATTATAGGCGTTCTCTATCAATCAACCTAGGTCGAGAGAGATGCAGTGGTAGGTGAGGTAATATGACGAAGAGGCTGTCAGACCTTAAATAGAGCCATCACATTATTTTTTCTTTATATTTCTTTGTTTCTAATAATACGTGTTCCACTAATTACGAAGCCTTTCAAACCGTAACACGGTAATATTTCCATAATACTGTTTGGCGGCAAAAATAGGAACTCCGGTGGTACCTATCTAGACGGTTTCCGGCGGTAGAGACCTGCCACCAGTAATCAGATCTCACAGCCACACGCGATGTATACATCTGACTTAGGTATTGAGTATTCTCTCTGATAAATTAATATAATTATATTTATTTTGTTTGTTTAAAATTAATATAATTTTTTTTTAATAATTATATGATTACGTTATTACATGATTATATTTTAAAAATTAAAATTAACAACGGTTGTTGTTTTTAAATTAAATAAAAGCTTTACAATACTGATTTTCATGCATTGCTTATGGCAACAATGTATGTCAATTATATATAGTCAGGGTATACAGAAGTCCCATGAGTATAACCAGCCCCTATGCTTAGCGTTTGTGGACTATGAGAAAGCCTTCGATTCGATTGAGATATGGGCCGTGTTGCAGGCCCTCCAACGGTGCCAAATAGACCACCGGTACGTCGATGTTCTAAGGTGCTTGTACGAGAACGCCACCATGTCAATCCGCCTCGAAGACCAGAGCTCGAAACCGATCCGATTGCAGCGTGGAGTAAGACAGGGAGACATCATATCTCCGAAACTGTTCACCGCTGCATTGGAAGATGTCTTCAAGCTTCTGGATTGGGGAGAATATGGCATCAATATCAACGGCGAGTACATCACGCACCTTAGATTTGCCGACGATATCGTGGTTTTGGCTGAGACCATGGAGGACCTCAACACAATGCTCGATGATCTTTGTAGAGTTTCACAACGAGTGGGTCTTAAAATGAATATGGACAAGACCAAAATCATGGCAAATGTCCATATTGTACCCACTCCAGTAACAGTTGGAAGCTCTACACTTGAAGTTGTTGACAGATATGTCTACCTAGGACATACAATCCAACTAGGTAGGTCCAACTTCAAGAAAGAGATCTCTCGTCGAATCCAACTCGGATGGGCAGCATTCGGGAAGCTAAGACATATCTTCTCGTCCAATATACCGCAGTGTCTCAAGACAAAAGTCTTTGACCAGTGTGTGTTGCCAGTGATGACATACGGAGCAGAGACGTGGCCGCTTACTGTGGGCCTTGTCCGCAAGCTTAAGATTGCTGAGAGGGCGATGGAGCGAGCTATGCTCGGAGTTTCCCTGCGAGATCGAATCAGAAATGAGGAGATCCGCAGGAGAACCAAGGTCACCGACATAGCTCGAAGGGTCGCCGTCGCAAAGTGGCAATGGGCAGGGCACATAGCTCGCAGAACCGACGGCCGTTGGGGCAGAAAGATTCTCGAGTGGCGGCCACGTACCGGAAGACGTAGCGTGGGCAGGCCCCCCACAAGGTGGACCGACGACCTGGTCAAGGTCGCTGGCAACCATTGGATGCGGGTGGCCCAGGACCGGTCTGAGTGGAAATCTTTGGGGGAGGCCTTTGTCCAGCAGTGGACGTCTTCCGGCTGATTGGATTGGATTGGTTTGATAGAGAAATATGGCCCTGTTTAATATTCCTTTTGATCCTTTTTTAAAATCATAAATTTTTGTTTATTCGATGAAGAGACGCGGTGAATAAACGTTTTCTTTATGGTACGTGATATTCCTGCTATATACAAGTTGGCGCTAGTTAGAATACTATATTACCACATAGTGTACTATGTGCTTGTCGCCTGGAGACACATGTCGATATTCAGTTTCATTTTAGCTACAATACCGCTTAAACGAAAACTCAGTAATCTTTATACACTATTGTATAATAATAGTAAGACACGTTGTGATGATTTTCACACAATAAAAATATCAATAGCGAATTAATGTATAACTTAATAATACATCTTAGTATGAACATGTACAATAAGAATGTATTGAATAGGGTTGAAAGAATGCACTCTGACGTGTTACTCCTCGAGAGACAGGATAAATCTTTCATTTATCCTGCATTTCCTCGTGGATCTTCTCAATTAGGGTGTACGTGTGATGCTTTATAACTTAACGTTAAATGTTTTGTAAAAAGAAAACTTAACCTTAACTGACTGTGAACGTTTCTTTTTGTTACTGTCTCCTACAATGTGCCTGAAATTGATTTAAAATTCATATTTTTCCGGAATGTAGTAACAGAGTATATGTAATACGAGATTTCCACCTGTGTAGAGACTCATCACGATATCTCCGGAACCACAAGGGCTAGAGAATTAAAATTTGTTAGAAACATTCACATTCTTCAAAAGGAGTTAAAGCCAGCAAAACGACCAGCAGCTACTTTCATATGTCTTTATATAAAATATCATATATTTTTCTCTATAATTCACGTAACGTTTCTTCGAGGTGGTTACGACTTCAGTATAATACATACAGTATAAATTTAGTCCCAGATAATAACCCTATCTAGTATATATGTATTATTTGCTATTCTATTTAACGAGTAACATTGTTAATAAATCAGAAAGCAAGCTTTAAAGTTTGTATCCTCTTAGCTTTAATCAACATTATAAATAATTAATACTTAGTTTAATTAATATAATGAACGGTCAATCCGTTTGTCCCATGGTTGAAAATAGTCAGTGTGTTTAACTAAAATATGTTTAATGTTTGTCAAGTGAGCTTAACATCGTGACCACAAAACGACACTAATTAACAGTAACAGCCTTTGTATTCAATTATCCGGTATTGACAATGTTGTTTTGTTATGTTTCAATGTGACTGTGATTTCGCTTTGTAATTTTGCTACTTTCTGTAACACAAAATTATAATCGTAGTAAACAGATAACTACAGTTTTCAGATATTAATTTTTATGTAGAGATTAGAAAGATTACAATTAAAATTTTTGCAACAAGATTGAAACTACAAATTTCCTGAAAACGCTGTAAAATTTTGTTTGGATGGATATAAGTCCAAATATGATAGGTTTTGCAAAACTAAATAAAAATAATTTTCAACCCTTTAGTCGGGATAATAGTATGGGTTAATTTTACATCTACTCATAATTATAAATTATGTTGAACTTGGTGTTTGTTGTCTTCAGTTTTAGTTTCAATTAAGTTTATATTTATGACAACACTAGAATTAAAAGCTAGTTCAACTTATAAAGTATACGCAAAGTAAATTGAATAATTCTCTAGCAAAGAAAAGAGCTGTGAGAGTGCTTTTATGAAATTTTACTTTAGTAAAATTCACAACAATGAATTATTACTGTAAAAAAAAATTCACTTATGGAAAGTTGAACCTACTGTGAGTGTTTTTGTTTGAATATGAAAAAAGGTTTTGGTGTATATCGCAATAGTTATGATATAGTAGCGTATTTGGTTACATAGTAAAAAAATATAGCTTAATAGATTATATAAAATAATTCTTTTAATTTCTTTATAGCCTGATTTAATTATATATAATTTTTTTTTTATCTTAACATATAGTAATTTAAAATAATGGAGCACGACCTGGTGCAGTACTTATCATCTTAATTAGCACCGCTTTGTTAGGAGCATGTGTAACACTAACACGATTACATGGTCTAAAGATAATATATTTTTTTATACTGTTATCTTTTGCTATCCTTTACAATGTACCTTTAGAAATATTTTTTTTCCATTGTAATTTTCGATAGACTTGGACGTCATGGAGACCTAATCGTTTTAGGACCCCCGCTTTGAAAATTAACCAGGTAATAACCATGCGGAAGTTAGTCGTTAAGCTAAAGTGGTAAAAATTATCCGTCCTTCATGTTTTACCTTACAACGGCCAATAAATTGAGTGCACGTGTATCGATCGTTTTATAAAGTACGGCGTAGTTGCACGTGACCTTTGGAAATTACATTTCTAGAAGGTGGGCCTGCAACCCGTCTCCACAGTGCAAGGAGGAGGCAGGAGGCCCATCAACGCAACACCAGCTCCTCCCATGCATCCATCGCTCCGCCCATCGACCTTGCAATCATTACAACGCAATTGCTCTAACAGGTTAAAATGTTGCCACCTGTCGAACTAGAAAAAATTCCAAATATTTCAGGGAGAATTAAAATTTTCCCAACAAACCAAATCAAAATTCGTAACCGTCTAAAAATTTGTATTTTCGTCTAATAACAATTATTACTTCATTAAACATAATAATGTTAATATTTGGTCTAAGAAAGTTATCGTAAATAAACTTTGCCATTTAACGAAGACGTTGAATGTCCCACAAGCAGCAGTAGGTCCACTGAGTGCCCGATAATTTATTGAATTTCAGAGTATACAAGCGCTGAGAGCATTTCTTTCTTACTACTTCTAAGGTTATAAACTTATCTAATCCATATCTAAAAAAAATTGTGCAACAGTAACAAATAAAAAAAATATTTAGATAAAGATTTAAAAAAGAAAACTTATTACAATAATTTTTTTGTTGAAGTAATTGATTCGACAAAAATTTTCAAGGTGTTTAAATATTTTATTTAAAACATGAACGAAAGTTTGAGAACTGAGCGATAGTTGATATATAAAGCGGCCATATTTCGTCGGACTCGCACATGCGCTTCGATCGTTAGGTCATTCCATAAGCCCCAGGAGTAGATATCTGACGGAGGCTTTAAAGTAAACATCTGTTACACTTTTGCTCTCTACAAAAAAGTGTCTTCTGGCGAGTATTCCTTAAGAGCCGGGCCCCGGAAGAGATTTTGGTAAGTATTCTAGTTCCACTTAAGGTATTTATTTGATTAAAACGAATTTTCTGACTTGATAACGCGCGCTTTTGTTCCGTGAGCTTTGCAATAAATATATATTAATGATTTAATTATATACAATTTAACCAAAAGTGAATATAAAACCTACGGAAGCCATTTAATCAAATATCTACCATATTGTTTCGTTACTTTTGTAGTTGTTTAATAATTATGTAAAAACTCACTACCTATATATACTTTAGCTGTTCAAATTTTCTCTTTAGCTATTTCTCTATTCTTCTTCTTTTTTAATTTAGAGTATTACTTATTATTTTTTTAATATACCGATTAATTGCTGCTACTACTACTTGTGGCTTGTATCTCGCGGTTTGGAGTTCGATACCTTGTTGTCACCGGAAGTGTGCATAGTATTAGAACCGATGATATAATATACGTATGCAATTAATTATTTGTCGATATTTAACAGGGTCTGTGAAAATATTTAAAAGGGGTTCGTGACTAATTAATTCGCTCAACGGGACAGTAAACTTTACAGATTTCACGTTTAGTTTAAATTTTATTTAATTTATATACTGCATATTTAATATAAAGTGTAGCAAATAATGTAGTAATGTATAAAATACAGTTGATAGTGTTAGTACAAATGCCCGAGACGGGAAATGAGTTTTCCTTGAATGCGACACTTGTTGATATGGCGTTCTACATTAGAAGTAGACGTAAAGAACGTATCACTTTCTACATTCCTTGAAGCGAGTAAATATGAATGCGTATGTCCTATTTAACTAATTTCAAATGCATATTGCGAATTTATAAATGCAATATATGTGAAAGCGAATGCGAACGCGAACTTATAGACCGCCGCGAACTAGAACTCAACTTAGTATTCGAACCCTAAGTCCAAGTCGAACTTGAACTCGTTCTAGAACTCGTACTCTGAATCTGTCTCTGTCTCTGACTTTGACTCTGATTCTGACCGCCTCTGACTCTGACTACAACTTTGACTCTGACTACAACTTTAACTCTGACTCTGAGTACAACTTTGACTCTGACTACAACTTTAACTCTGACTCTGACTACAACTTTAACTCTGACTCTGACTACAACTTTTACTCTGACTACAACTTTAACTCTGACTACAACTTTGACTCTGACTACAACTTTAACTCTGACTCTGACTACGACTTTGACTCTGACTACAACTTTAACTCTGACTCTGACTACGACTTTGACTCTGACTACAACTTTGACTCTGACTACAACTTTAACTCTGACTACAACTTTGACTCTGACTACAACTTTAACTCTGACTCTGACTATAACTTTGACTCTGACTACAACTTTGACTCTGACTACAACTTTAACTCTGACTCTGACTACAACTTTGACTCTGACTACAACTTTGACTCTGACTACAACTTTGACTCTGACTACAACTTTAACTCTGACTCTGACTACAACTTTGACTCTGACTACAACTTTGACTCTGGCTACAACTTTAACTCTGACTCTGACTACAACTTTGACTCTGACTACAACTTTAACTCTGTCTCTGACTACAACTTTGACTCTGACTACAACTTTGACTCTGACTGCAACTTTGACTCTGACTACAACTTTAACTCTGACTCTGACTACAACTTTAACTCTGACTCTGACTTTGATTCTGTCTCTAACTCGACCTCATACTAGTACTTGAACTTTAATTTGATCTTGTACTCGTACTCTTATTCGAACTCGAACTATAAGTTTGGTTGGCGAAATGGTTTCTCAGTTTGGTTTACTACCACCCTGACTTAAATCTGATTTGCTTTGTTCCGAATATCAACACGTGACTAGCATTTGATTAAGTCCCACTTGATAGTGAGCGGCGATGCTGTCTTTGATCTTTCCTTCACCACTTCGACTCTTTTGACATCATGTAAAATTGAGGACTATTGTTAGGTCATTGTGTAATCACTTTAATGTAATTACTTTATTTATTAACACATTTTTTTTTCTATTATCATGTAATACATAGTAATTAATAAAAATTTTGTTGCGTATCAGGATAACTACAAAGGAATCAAGTGAATTTTATTTTATACATACACGGCCCGTTGGGAAATATGTTTGTGTAAACTTTTATATGTTATTCTGAATGCGGAAAATATTAAAATATACGCGAATATTAGCATATGGAAATTTTAATGTTTTTTAAATCATTAATATCTTAACATCACTTCAATTGAACTAGTCCCTTATAATGTGGTAGACGGAACAAGTAATGTGATAAGCTAGAATTTAAACTACAGGGGCGGTAGCGGCAGAGGCTATATGAGTCTATACTAAACTAAACTGTAAACTGTTTAACGTGTGACCCGGATACCGAACCAGAGCACCCCTTATAACAAGGCAAACGATCACTGAGCCACGGAGGCGGTCTAACATTTGCCGTTAATTAAAACAACGTTTGAAATCCGTCTAAGGAATTAGCGTTTCGCGAGCTTTATAATTTTTTTTCTGATTTTAGCTAAGTACAACAAGATAGATAAAGCTTTTCACTTATCCCTATACATATGAAATATTTATTAGAACTTTTTTTAGAGACAGCATTGATTCTTATAACATAAGTAAGAGATCAAAGATTTACAGGGGGATAGTAGAGAAAAGCACGACCTTACAAGATTTATGATTTATTGTTACATCTTTGGTTTTTATTATAAACTGACTATATAGTTTATAAAGGGTGTCTGGCGGCAGATTTATATTTTAAAAAACGAATATCTCAATAAGTTATAAACAGTGCGGGGATAAGGTGGTGTCATTAGAATCACCGATCGTGCGGATTTCTTAGTCACGATGTCGCAGTGGTCGGGTGCGCATCGCGCGTTCGCTATTGAAGCATTTTTCAAGAGTAACGATTCTTACGTACTCGCTCGCCGACAGTTTTGTTCACATTTCAATATTCGACGGATAGGCGATGGGCTGAGTGTGAATTTAATTCGTTCGTGGGTGGAGAGGTTCCGCGCAACTGCTTCGGCTATGAACATACCACGGCCAGGACCTAGTCGATCGTCAAGAACCCCCGAAAACATTGAACTGGTTGAACGCAGTTTACGTGAAAATGCACGACTTTCGATACGGAAAAAGGCAGCTTCACTGGGACTTCCAAGAGCAATTGTGCATGAAATTTTGAAAAAAGATATGAAGTTTCATTCTTTGAAAATTCAAATAATTCAAGAATTGAAAAAAAATGACTGCGTCACGCAAATTTTTTTGTGGAACCATGTTGGAGCGTTTTCACACTGTGAATTCGATTTTTTGGAGCGACGAGGCTCATTTTCATTTAAACGGCCACGTAAACAAGCAAAATTGCCGTTACTGGGCTCTAAGAACTCGCAATCCTCGACTGAAACACCAAAAACCATTACATTGCCCAAGGGTAACTGTTTGGTGCGCTTTATCCACGAATGGGATAATCGGACCATTTTTTTTTTGAAAATGCACGGGGCCAAGCGACGAATGTCAATGGTGAGAATTATCGGCTCATGATTTCGAATTTATTTTTGCCGAACCTGCGAGCTCATTCATCATTCTCATCACACACGTGGTTTCAACAGGATGGTGCGACCGCACACACGGCCAGAGCTTCGATGGATTTGTTGCGAGAAAATCTCCCACAAAAACTGATTAGTCGCTTTGGGGACATCCCGTGGCCACTGAAGTCACCCGATCTAACTGCAATGGATTTTTTTTTGTGGGGCTACCTCAAAGAGAGAGTTTACGCCAACAATCCGCGAACTGTTGTGGACTTAAAAGAAAATATTCGGAGAGAAATCAGCGCAATTGAACCAAGTTTACTGCAACGTGTGGCACGGAATACGAGGCTCCGTTTCGAACAGTGTGTGCAACAGGATGAAAGACATTTGGATAACATTATCTTTAAAAAATGAAATCCGCATTTGTACTCTATCTTTTAATACTTTTAGTAAAATTATATGTCAAACATGTTATTTATTATTTAAACTTGAAAATATAAATCTGCCACCAGACACCCTGTATCATTATAAACTAATTATAATAAATTATAATTGTTCTTAAATTTTATTTTCTACTTTATTATTAAATCATCTATCCCTCAGAGATATATCAACTCCGAATTCTGCTTCAATAATTATTTAACTTCATTCTTCAATCTTCAATTTAACTTAAAACAGGAACCGTTTAGCTTTGCCCTACAAGCAAACTTATATTTAAACAGGAAACGGGCTAGCGGTGTTTTTTTTATTATTAAGAAATCTTCGTTAAAAACTAAAACATGTTATTGATTTCTTTCTAAAAAGGAGTACTAACTATACAATAGCTACATGTTGAAGAAAATCGTATTCTCAAAATACTGCGGTATTTATTATTGAACACTTGAAAGCTTAGAAATGAAGAATTTTAAGGAACCATTAAGTTTTGTTGAAGTTATAAAGAAGGGTAAAATAAACTTCAAGATAATTAAACATTAATGGAACTTTTTTAGTGAACACCTATAAGATATTAAGTATCTTGACCCTAGGAAATAAATTAACTACAGCGACTTTTCAGACCTAAGTATATTATCATGTGCAGAGATAGACAAAGTAGCGTATCAATAAAAATTATCACTTGGAAATTATCCGTCGGTAGCCATTTAATTACAAATTTAAATTTTTTTATTAATTACTACAACTAAAGCATTTATTGTTATAGTTTCTGTTCATTATTAACAATTTGTTGTAATGAATAAAAATATTTTAAGTTACATCTTGTAGATGCGTAAAATTATTGTTAAATCAAATCATACTATATAATCAAAACGACATTGAAGTTAATGAATATTCAAATTGAGATAATTCACCACACTCTTTGAATAAAAGATTTAGATAACCGAGCTTTTGTCAACTAAAGAAGTCAATTAGCCGTACGTCGGAACGAAGAGGAAATAAGAAGAAAACCAATAGTCGAATGAACTTAGCGGTTTCCTTAAAAGCCGGTTGATGTCGCTCTATACTTCCTACACCGTCGATAATGTTTTAAACATATTTCCCCAGATAAATTTATTTTGACGTCAAAACTAATCTACATAGTTCACTCGTTGACATTAAAAAGCAATAGTTAAATTTTTTTTTAAATTTTCTTAAAGATTTTAAATTTTACAAAGTAGTGTTATCTAGCGGCAACTGACGGCACTAGAAGGTCTACGTGACAAACTCCGCTTTTAATCCACGTAACTAAATCTGAAAGTTAACCACATGGTTTGCAACTTAAACGAGCATTCAAACTTTAATAGTTAGTATAGTTAAGGTCGCGCAAGCAATCGAAACTACGATATCACCGCTTTTCGAAATAACGACCGCCTTAATGTCAGATGTTCTGTTAGCCAACTAATTCCTATTTTGATTGTTACAGAAAATTAAAAAAAAAATTGTGAGAGAAATGTTTTAAACTACACTAAAAGACATTGACAAATAAAATAAAAAAATGATTCATTGAATGTAATAAACAATGACATTTCATTTACCAATAGATGGCGCGAAAATCAATTTGTATATAAAAAAATTGGCGCGTAAAGAAATTGACAGCTTTCATTGCTTTGTTGCACAAAAATTAAAGGTTATCACAAAAATTGCGCAAAATAATAAGGACAACAACAAACCCAACGGCACACATCTTGGCCAGTTTAGTGAATAAATGTCCTTGACCCTTTCTTGAGCGAGAACACCCCAAGTCTGGTCGACTTGTCACTCCATTTAAAAATGTTTAATAAAAGCAATTCGACTACTCTTTCAAACTTGATTTTATTTTATAAACAATAACTGAAGCAGTATTAAAAAGCTGCATCGTGTTATTTCAAAGAGCAAATAAAACCAACTTTATTAAGGGTATGAAATTTTGAGGGTGGTAAATAGATTAATGTAGAGCTGCTATCCACCCTTGCATATATGCAATACTGTGACGAGGGTGAGTGCAGAGTAATTGGGGCTCGAAGGGGTGACGGCTTGCGGAATGAAATGTTACATCGAATTTTAATGGATATTTTTGACTATGGCCGCTTTCTAAATATATGTATGCGGTTGCATAAAAATATTTAATTTTGCTCTCATATTTATAATGAAATATGTTTATTAGTGACAATTCTTGAAACTGCTTTAAAATTTTCTATAAATAAAAAAGAATCTAAAATCTAGAAATAGGTATTCATATGATCATCTTGAATTTGAATTACTACTGAATGACATGCTATTGAGAGATCTAAGGACATATATAAATACGAACTGACTTTAACTATTTTTAAGAGTACGAAATTAGATATAGTTTCGAAATCATAACCTCGTGACCTAAGTGCTAACGATGTCGCGTCTGAAAAGACTGAAACTCGGTCAGCTAGATACAAACTGGCTCTGACAATATTAATGCTCCAATTTGGAAATTGTTCGGACAGAAGCTCCTTTTTTTATTATCTCCCCACCTATTCTCCGCAATGCACTGATTTTTAACCTAAATCCAGAGCAGTTATATAACGCTACGAATGTGTACATCATGCTAAATATACATACAGCTATGTATATATACATATACAGGTCATGACTACTTTACTGTAGTTTCAAATTATAGACGAATAGTTCACGTCGTATTGCGGTCCTTGTAACTATGTAAGACAAGAGGGCATTCCATTCACCTTTTACTACAATATTTACTACAACTTTACTATGTCTACTTAAATGTATAACCTAAAAGTAAACGTAAACTTGATAACCTTTTTAAAACTAGATCAGACATGTTCGAGTATTATCAATAAAGCATTTTCTATTTTAAACACAAGTATAATTATTCAAAACCTTCAAATAAGTTATCTTATCCCACGAAAATCTCTCGTGGCGCTACTTTTTACACCTGACACAATTTCGTTCTGCTTCTGACTTAAAAGCGTTGTATTATTGAGATTTTACAGTATTATACGGTATTATTTATCTATTTATAGACTATAAATAAACTTTCCGGTTAGTTTTCAATAAAAAGTTTACGTCAACACGATTAACGAAAAGGTTAGGTTGCGGTAACTGTGAATCGATTCCAACTTGTTATAGGTTAGAGTTTTAAACTTAGTTCACTCACCTCACTTGGGATTATTAGCACCGTTGTTAAGTTTCCATGACACTAGCTTAATTTATCACTGGTTAAGGCACAATCTTATTAAGTATTATGGTCACAAATGTATTGCGGACGGTTGGCGGCGCGTGGTCGAATAGCCGAGAATTGTCGTAGTGAGGGGATACGACCCTGCACTAACTGTTACTACCCCGATTTGCATCACTTTCTCACAGGGGCAACTTGGCGCCGTTGTGCAAAAAAAAAAAACCACTGTCTTAAGATTATGCTCGCTCTTCCATGGTCCGGAGCCCCACAATTGTCCCCGTTTAGTGAAGTGCAAATTATAAAAATTTTCGTAAAGATATGTACCTAAATTTGATCATTTATAATTTTTTTTCTCACCGTTATTACTACACAAGAAGAACAGATTTACCCTTTTACTTCTCTCACTTATTATTTTATATCTCGTGCCCGAATAATATCTTAACTACCTATTTGTACTGTCTTCAATATCATTCACTAGTTATTCGAGTTACACTCTATAATATTATATCTCATACATTTTATCATCATTATCCCATTTTTTTTATTAATTCTTTTCAGACTATCAATGTTTATAATCATTGTTCAGTCGAATGTTAAATCAATAAGCTTTTGAGAAATATCAAAGCTTTCCTATAAAGATCTACGTGATTTCAAGGCGTAGTGGTACTCAATGCTTCTCGCCTGGAAAGAAGAGAAGTAGTCTTTAAAAGTTTAAGTTTAAAACGGTTTATTTATTTCCTGCTTCTATTTATTTGTATGTTTACTATTTACTTTGCTTTGTGTATAAATGCTCATGCATATCTTCTTAAAAGTTTCACTCTTAAATTTGCAGATATTCGTAGGACAATTCCGTTTTTCAAATCAACAGAACTCTAATTAGACTGAAACATTTTCCCGTAAAGTAAAAGAATAAAGCACTAACTAAGATTTAGTTCTTTTGATTTGAGTATGACACCCTTCTGCCACCCCCTCTTGATCAATATGCTCTAGTGTTTTATTGCACTTTCTTCACATTGCACGCTTGCAGCAAGTATAAGTTTGCACCAGGGATTAGAATGTACTGTTCCATCGGTCTGGTCATATTAACTGTTCATGATGCTGCTGTTCACTGTGCATCATGATACACGATGAGCAGCAGATGTCCTACACACATCATTATCATCTTCAAAGCTTGCCACATAGCATGTGATAAAAGATAATCATATACTTTTTCGAGATCAACACACACTTTGCATATTGTAATAAAGAGAAAGTTTGATCCGTTCACGAACTAAACCCCTATGGTTAGGTTCACGAGTCGATCTTTTTCACTCTTTGCTAATATAACTAACCTATAGGGCGCATGCGTTTGCATTCCGGCCTCGCCCTTTGACTTAAACACTGAATGAGTGACGTCAAAATTACTGACAAGTCACTGCAACTTATTTTATAATAAAAATAAGAATATTTTTTATGAATATCTTCACACATTAGCGTTTTATAATATATCTCTCTTTAGGCTCGATTGTATATTATTGCAATTTATCAACTGATTTTAGGAATACTTTCCGATTATAAAGTTGATAAAGTTAGGTCAAGTTCACGTTACGTGAGTTTCTTCAAAACTGGGTCAGATTACGATGCTATATTATCATAGATCTAAAAAGTTGCGTTTATCTGTTATTAGGGTTGAATTGTAAAAAATTTAACTGCAAAAATTTAGTATTATATGATCAACAACTATGACAATAAGAAAAATATGCTTGTAAACGTTTTTCGTAATCAATAGTCATCACAAATTTTTAACACATCAAAACAAGGAATATATTAATGAGCTGAAAACTTGTTACGTCGTAATGCAACAAGCTTTTAAGCTAATTAATTGCAAATATGCATGGATTGATCTCTAAGAAGCACCATTCATCATTGCATATCCAATCCAATCCAATCAGCCGGAAGACGTCCACGACGTAAGACGTTCATCAGTGCATATAACTTAACGTATTACATTACGTTTACTGATACCATTTTTTTATTTTTTTTCTCTTCTGACTCTCTGACTGATCTTCTGACTCCCGTCAGAGTTCTTGTCCAGATACATAATTAGTGCATTAATGAATTTACACGCTTATATAAAATCACTTATTTACAATATTTTAGAAACTTGTTCCTAATTTCCTTATTGCTAATTAGATAACTCAATTTTCTTATATCTATTTTTGTGTCTAACTCTATTTCTAAGTCGGTTCGATTTCTTCCGAACACCGGGCACTCCACAATCAGGTGTACGATTGTTTCCGCTTGTAAGGGGCCGCAGAGACGTGCCGGACTATTTTTGCACTTGAAGCGAAACAAGTACTCCGAAAATCCAACATGACCCGCGAGCACTTGCATGAGCAATTTGTCCATTTTCATTTCCTTCATGAGTCCATATGCGTCAATGGCATCCGGAAGAAAGCGCTTGGTGGTACTGGCTGTCTTACTTTCTTTATAGTGTCAGTTCCATTCAACGTCCGGTCCAACGTGTCTATATGGATTTGACGTTTGACAATTGAATTTGGGCACAAGTCCTATTTTGGCTTAGTTTTTAATTTTTGCGCTGCCTCTTTAGCAAGATAATCAGCTCTTTCGTTACCTGTTAAACCTGCGTGAGCTATAATCCAGAACAGAGAAATCTCCTTGTTTTGGAGTTTACTTGCTATAATATTTGTTAGCGACTGTATAGCTACGTGGTGCGTTGATTCGTTGTTTACAACCGATTCCAGTGCTGATCACGAATCACTGTGCCAAAGCTCTTTTCTTTGCTTGTTAATACTATCTTAGTACGTTCGCTGATGGCCAGAATTTCTGCTTCGGAAACTGCAATACGGCGACAGTTTCAATTTAACGGAATACCGTTGAAACTAATAAGTTTCAACACCGTTAGTCCACACGGATAGCGCTGCTCCGACACTGCTGTCAATTTTACTGACATCCGTGAAAATACGGATCGGTTTCATATTAAACTGATATTTAAAATGAAATAGTAGACCTATTTTTGTTTGCTATAATTAATATACATCTTTAAAGCAATCGTAGATGTTTTGCTATATAGAGACAATTGAATAGTTTGCCTTAGTCCTTTGCTTTATAGTAAATATAAACACCTTCCTCTTTTATTTCAAATTGACAGTCAAGACATACTGAGTAATACGCTGGCCAAGTGTGAGTTGGTAGTTGTCACAATTCCAATGTAACTCTATATTTGAATATGTCAGTTTCCTCACGCTGATTTCATTCGCCGATTTTTGATTTTGCTTTATAACAGTTGCAAACCGTTTTCATATTTGAACCGTATTCATTATAACAATACTCTGAGGGAAATAATGAGAAATGTACTGAAATTAATAAACGTGTATCGAATGCTCTCGAACATATTTCATTAAGGCTTCATAATTTCGAAAACATTTTATACCCGTCGCAAACAGAATATTACTTTTTTAATAAAACGTACGTACATGTTTCGACTCTGGGTGTAAATTTAAAATGATGCACGACATAGTTATTGAAACAATGGAAGATATATCCTAAAGATTTTAAGTTTTTCGCAACATCAGCAGAATTAATACATCGTCATATTTAGCAAGGTCTATTTACTATAGTATTCATCAACATTTCAATCTTATGCTATACAATATTGAATGTAGACGTTCTCAGTTAATTCCCAACGCATCCTTTCCATCGCGACCTTGCCGTCTTTAACAGGAAATCGCTATCTAATTGAACACCTCTCATCAAAAACAAATACTACTTGCTTTTATAAACGAGTGATATAAAATGTAAAATGGGAATATTTTAATATGTAATAAGTTAATTTAGAAGTTCTTCGTTAAGAATGAAGCCTTTGATCATGCATTATTGATTTTAAGCGGTTCTGGTTCACTCTGATGCGCCTGATTAACAATTAGTATTAAATTAATAATCAATTTGGTAATTTGCAGTATTGCATTAATACCATTAGACGCACAGTAGGCAGTTGATAAGCCGTTTCATATGCTTAGCCTTAAGACCTGATGTGGTTAGAATACAATGCAATTAGTTTGTTGTAGATTAAGATCGCTTTGGAGCTGAGCCGTCATGATCAGATGATGGCTTTATGTATTGATTAATATTGATTAATTAATAGAGGGTTGAGAGTGGTTATTTGTAATAGTACGTTCAAATATTTAATAATTTACACTATTTCTGTATAATGGTAAACTACAGTACGCTTCCAGATACGGAATACCAAAAACATAATTTTAAACATAACTTATTGGTTAAAATATCTCTATAAAAACTTACCATTGAAACTTTATGTTATATTCACATTGCTTAACAAGCTAAGAAAAAAAAAAAAAAACAAATATTAATAATGTACAATTAAAAAAAAACCTTTGAGTTGAATTATTCCGTCCTATAGTATTTTATTACGTCGCGTCGAATGGCGAAGGGTGGCTTAACACATGCACGGATTGAATTTTGTAAGCCGCGGGGTGAAATATTGAATCACGATTAGTCTGTTTGATAGGGACGTAAACCCCTGGACCTAGATGTGTATATACATAGGTTAATACAACTTTGAATTACTCGTTCTAACGGATTATTTTTTCATGTCATATTATCATATCTCTAATTGAAATAATATACAACCGAACTAATGTGTCCGTACGATTCTGAAATTGTAGATCCCCGAATTGTTTATATCTACCAATATATAGTATTCAATTAAAAACTAAACTTAAACAGGATTAGTAAATAAGTTCCTATGCATATATATCATTACCATATAATTTTTATATTATCATTTGTTACAGATCGGCGAGGGGTAGTGACTAAAGGAAAAGCGTTATTCACCGCACTCGGATGTAGTTGGTAAAGAAATAATGAAGCCGAAGGACGATCTCTATCCTCCTTGAAGGAGTATCACTACCACCGGCGCCCCTGTGTGATTTTAACGACTCTCAATAACGTATTTAAAGTCGTTAAAATCATTACTAAACTATTAACGGACCGCAGCATTCAATCAATGGATCGATTTAGTGTTATATTCCCTTTTAAAATATGCTATATTCCACTTTTCTAAACGTAAGGGCCCCAACCTTATAGACAGTTTAGATTTTTTTTTTAGTTTTCGTACAGTTGCGGAGGAGTACAGTTTTTGTTTTTAATTTTTTTCATTTATCTATTTAACGATAACATCGATAGAAGCTCGTGTTAAACTTTGACTTTCATAGCAGCTTACTCATCATCATTCGTCTCAGTTTAACCTGAACAGTTTATAGATGTTCACGTTAAATAGACAACTAGGGCGACCTATATATTTAGTATGATTTATAATGAACAACATAACAACTTATCAACGAAGTCGTCCTATTGTTTATATTGTTGGGGGTTAGATGTAATCATATTCTAATATTCAGTAGATTTTAATAAAAAAAATAACTCTGGCTCGAGGCATTTATTTAAGTATCTAATGGTATTCTTATATTTCATAGTCGTGTGCCTAGGTTATAGGAAGTGTTAACTTAGATTATATTCCACTTACATAAATTTAAGGGCAAGTGACAACAAACAAAGCAATCTTAACATCTAGACTTTTAACTAATAATTTATTGACATTATTAGGAATATTCTCGGAGCAAGTGAATATTTAACAATTATGAACTATATCTACGGATAAATATTAAAATAAGAGTGTTTACTTAGAATATATTCCAAATTCTTTATATTATATATAAGTATGTTAATCTAGATTATATTCCAAATTATTCACCTAGTATTAATCAATATTACCGTATTAGCAAATATATTCCGTTTACTCCCTTTAGTGTTTTATTTCATGTGTGTGTTGTTGTTCTGTTGTTTAAAACGATAAATATATGTATATATTTATCAATACACGTGTATGTTTGTGTATGTTATATGTGTACTTATATAATTTATTTAAGATGTAAGGAAGTAAGCATAGACAACTTAGAGACTTCATTACTGCTAGAAGCTGCTTTATACGTAAAACATAGTAACCAAAGTGATATTACGTTTTTCGTTTTTTATGTTTTTAATTCTCATACGACTTCATAAATCAATGATTGTACGGTAAATGCTTTTAAACCCCAGACGTAGTCAAAACTACAAGTCAACGGGGAGAAGTTATGTTCTTTGTGATCAAATCACAAAAGATAAGATCCGTTAAAGAACTAAGATGCCGAAGTCCTTCGATTAAGTAGTCCGATGATCTGATCGCGGTCGCTGAATGTCAGCAGTCAGAAATCAGCGAGAGGTCAATTAGTCATAACCGCTTTTGCGCTTTGACGATTATCGTTTTCATGTAGAGATATTCAAAAGCGTGTTGAAATAACTCGTGGTATATATTCTCATTCACCAGTGTTGAGGACCTTTGGCCAATTAAATTGTTGGGCTAAAAACAGCTCCGGAGACCACTATGGTGCATGCAAAATACCGTTTTTGCTGTGAAAAGAAGCGCTGTATTAAATGAAAAATCTGTAAAGATAAAACGCAAAATATTCGACAACACTTTCAACAGATAAAGATTTTCTTTCCTGTTTTCCCGCCGTTGAAGTAGATTTCTTTCTAAATATTGAACGGATCACAACTTGATCAGATTTTCTTCTCAAACTTTTGATATCTCACATTAATGTTAAAAATATTGTTTATAATATAATCAATACATTGCGACCTCTTTGTAACAAATATATATAATTATATACATACAAAGAAAAGAAAAAAGGTCGTGAATCTATAAGAGAATCTTCTGTTTAATATCCGATGAAAATAACAATCGCAACTGATGCAAGATTAAAAGTAACCTAAAAATTATAAATGTGGTAAATTGTAGGAGTTTCTAATAATACACTTATAAAATATATATTTTTCCTTAACTGTATGAAAAATATATTAACTTATTACTACCCACATCTAAAAATAGGTTGACTTGATATTCATCTGGCACTCTACACTATTGAAATGTTCGGTACTTCACGTACTTTGGAGAAAAAGATATTACTGTCAATAGTATTTTTCATAAAAGGATTTGTCAATTAGTTTACAAGTTTTTTATTAGATATACCATCAGGATTACAAAATGATTTCCTTGGTAAAGGTAAATATTAAAAGTATTTATTTCGTAAATAATATTAAGGGATTTTTTTTTTTTTCTTACTAAAACTTTTTCTTGTAATATTATTACCGATTCTAATCCAAGGTCCTTTAGACTCCTAGTAATAAATCTTTGTTCGTATAATATTTTTAAAAACTTTTTTTTTTGTTTTGGACCAAGTCCATTTATCCTTTTTAGATAAAATTTTTTTACGTTTCCAATATGAACTTATTTGCACATCAGATATGTATGCCTTATACCTATGCATAAAATAATAAAATTCATATAGAATAAATATACAAAGAATACTTAAGATTTAATATATTTTTTTAATTTATTATATTCAATTATCCTTGATATTATTATTCAGGGCTTTACATTCTCCTATTATTTACAACGTTTTCACACAATATTTACATTTATAACATCTACACTACTATAGGCTATATATATTTTTTCTAACATACCGATATATTTTTTTTTATACATTATATCTATACTTATACTATCTAATTATATAGTATTCACAAAATACACAGAATATTATTGTGCACAAATGCATAAAGTGACATTTACTTATCCTTATTTCTACTATTTACTATCTTACATATATTTACGCAATAATTTATAAACTTCTAAACAATTTCTATTTTACTATTCCGGTCAGACTGGCTGTATCTATTATTAAGCCTGTCTCCTGCTCAAAATCATACCCCAGACACAATTTTTTTTCCAATCCAATCAGCCGGAAGACGTCCACTGCTGGACAAAGGCCTCCCCCAAAGATTTTTTTTTAAAGTATGAAATTCTACAAATATTAAACGTTTCTACGCAGAAATCCTTCGATGTGATTGTACAAAGGATAAATATCAAACACGCTGTTCAAAAAGGTATCAAGTTTTAGAAATAATTTCAACCGAACAGTCAAACTAAATACAGAATAGTATAAGTAGAAAACGTTGTTCAATAAAGCAATTTTATTTATATTGGTCAAGGCGACTAGAAGAGCGCGCCGTTCTTAATAAACAATTCTGACTTAGCCCACCACAATAGCCAAGTGTGGGTTGGTGAGGGGTCGGACTCTCGCCTGTTATTTAACAGGGTATACCCCGTGTAGGTGAGGTTGACTTGCTTTTCGTAAGATGGTGGGCGGAACCCCTTACTCCCCGTTCACCTGGTGGTAATGGTAAATGTGGAGCTGCTTAGTAGATAGCCACTCCACTACATTGTTAGTCACGTCATGTAGTTTTTATTTTAATATAAACGTTTTTAAAACGATCTCGTAGTTCATCAAATGAAACACGAAATGTATGTTATTGTAGCTTTGATGACTACTTTAGATGAAAATTGTAGTTGCGAATGTGCCGTTCGATCGTTTGGAATATAATTTTTTTTACATATGGTCCACAGTGCAAAGTTGCAATAAAGCATACGAGATCCAACATCATCAGCATGACTGTTTGGTAATTGGTGCCGGGGGTGCCGGCCTACGCGCCTCGTTCGGCCTCGCGCAACAAAACTTCTCCGTAGCGCTCGTCTCGAAGCTGTTCCCCACGAGGTCCCACACCATCGCCGCTCAGGGCGGGATGAACGCTGCTATAGGTTTGTCTAGTTTATACTGAAATAAACAATTCAAATTTATATCAAGTGTTGAATAAATAATCACTATGAACTGAATTAGCAATACTATGACGAAGGTCAAATAATCTTATTAGACCTGTCTTGATTTCAGCCCTTATAGACTTAATATAGAATCTATATTTGTGAGGGACGTCTGCACCGGACCTGCCCTCGACAGCTCTGAAATAAATATCACTTAGATATTTTAGTAACATGATCTCGATTCTTAGTTTTCCAGCGGCCATTTTAAAGCCAAATATAATTATAAGGATGTCAAATATCTCCCTTCCGCTTTTTTGCTCTTTATTCAATGCTTTATAAAAAGTGTTACAGTGATCGGATTTAGTTCAAATATGCGCCGTTTTGTTCGATAATCTGTTTCCATCTAGACGGCAACTTCATAATACCTCCCTCGTAGAAGCCCCCCTCCTTATTTGCGAAGAACTCGGACAGCCACTTTTCACAAGCCTCTTTTGAGTTCAACTTTACACCACCAAGGGCGTTCACCATGGACAGGAACAGGTGGTAATCACTTGGCGCTATGTCCGGGCTATATGGTGGATGCGATAAAACCTCCCATCCGAGCTCCCGTAGCTTCTGACCAGTCATCAACGAAGTGTGTGGTCTGGCGTTGTCCTGGTTGAACACTACACCCTTCCTGTTGGCCAATTCTGGACGCCTCTGGTCGATCGCCTGCTTCAAGCGGTCCAGTTGTTCGCAGTAGATGGTAGAATTAAGCGTCTGGCCATATGGGAGCAGCTCATAGTGGATGATTCCCTTCCAATCCCACCAAACACACAGCAAAACCTTCCTGGCCGTCAATCCCGGCTTGGCCACTGTTTGGGACGATTCACCGGCCTTCGACCACGACCGTTTTCGCTTGATATTGTCGTATGTGATCCATTTTCGTCGCCAGTCACCATCCGCTTCAAGAATGGGTCGAGTTCGTTCCGTTTCAGCAGCATATCGCAGGCGTTGATTCGGTCCAGAAGGTTTTTTTGCGTCAAATCATGCGGCACCCAAACATCAAGCTTTTTTTTGTATCCATCCTTCTGCAGATGGTTTAAAATGGTTTGGTGACTAACTCCCATCTCCTGGGCGATGTCACGAGATGCCACATGCCGGTCTAATTCGATGTAGTCCATGATTTGATCGGTATTTGTCGTCACAGGTCTTCCGCCGGCTGGCTTATCCATGGTGTCGTTTTCACCGGCTCTGAATCGTCGAAACCATTCCTCCGCGTAACGTTTCTCTAGCGGATTTGCCTTTAACGAAGGAAAACATTAAAATAGCGCGAATTTCGGCGTTAGTGAACTCCATGTTTACACGTCTATAACTGTTGAACGCAATATCCAAACTAATTATGCATAGCGTCGTTTTGTAGGTTATGTCAAGACCTTTCAAATTATGTATAGTATTGCCAGATACGAGCTCTGTAGCGCTTTGTACATAGCCGCGAAATTCAAAAGACAAAAAGGCGGGAGGGAGATATTTGACAACCCTATATTTGGGTTATAGGAAGCATGCACGAAGACGATTGGCGGTGGCACTTCTATGATACCGTCAAAGGATCTGACTGGCTTGGTGACCAGGTATCATCTCTATGTTCAAGTATAAAGTAAAAGCTTTCTTCTAGTTCTATGTTTTCAAGTACTACGATTATAACTTAATTTACAACACAATATTCATGTAGTAAGTAAACTAACTAAATAAATATATTCAGCTAGGAGGATAATATCATAAAAAAGTTACTAATTATTATCTTATATAAAAACAAATCCACAGATCTAAATATTTTTTCTTTCTATTGGTAAGAAGGTTTGTATGACAAATAATATGAATGTTAGTTACAACTCATTCAATACAAAATAGTTGGTTTCTGTCAACGAAGACAGTCGAAGTAGGTACTACCGCAGCTCCTATTTCTCTCGTGAAACGAAAGTGTGAAAACATTACTGTGTTTCGGTATGACGGGCGCTGTAGTTGGTGTAATTACCAGGGTAACGAGAGTCAACATCTTATGTCTTAAGGCGACAAGCTCAATGTAGAGCTGTGTATAACATCTTAACTAGCACCGCGTTGTTATGGGCAGATGTGTCACTCACTATTAGATAACGTTCCGTTTGTCCCGTCGCTTTGTTGAATGAAAAAAAAATACAAATTCTGTACCTCCTATACAATTTTCATTCAAATATCATTTTCATTTAAAAATAAATTCATTGGCTCATTTAAATTCACCAGCTTACATATCCAGCATTTATATTTCAGCAACTCCGATGCCCGTCTATAGCTAGACATAGGTTTATACGTGTAATAAACACGCGTTGTGCTGTCCAGTAGTGAAGGGGGTGGGGGTAGAAACCGGAGACTCTACCTGTGCTACGCTTTCCGGTTATCCGGTGTCCATTTGAATGGAAAAATCGAGCCTTTAATTAAATATATTTCAGGATTCCATCAATTATCTTACTCGCGAGGCACCCAATTGTGTGTTTGAGTTGGAAAATATGGGAATGCCATTTTCGCGCACTCAAGACGGAAAAATTTATCAAAGGTCATTTGGCGGCGGCACTGTCAAGAACGGAAAGGAACAAGCAAAGAGGACCTGCGCGGTGGCTGACAGGTTGGATATCTTAGTTTAAAGAAAAAAAGTTAAATACGTTTAGTGCATTTATTGAATAATCATTGACTGACATTTACAAGATCTGTTAAGTTTATACATAATAAGAGTTACACTTTTTTAAATCAGGAAATGCGATAGCAGAAATTCGAAACAGTATCTTTAAACATTTAACAACACTATTGGAAGTGTAAATAGACATCGAGTGTTCCAATACTTTGGATGAATGTATGAATGAAGCTAATGAATTATAACACTAACAGCCTGGAGAATTACTAACATTTACTTTAATAAATTAAGTTATAAACTTAAAAAGTTGCGCTATAATAATTAATTGAATATCCATCGAGAAAAAATGTCATTACACTTTTATAACACATACTTCTTAAGTTTATCCTTAATAAAAATTACACTTGCTGAAAGCGGTAGGTAGACAGTGATCATAGAAAATCGCTATAACACCTACTACATAAACATTTATCGAATACCATCGAGAACAATTTTCATTACACATTTATAACAGACTAGCTATTCCTCGCCCGCTTTGTTAGCCGTAACACCCCGCAGCCTCTTTCGGGGGTAAAGTTTCGAAAAATCCGTTCTTAGCTGACCCATACTCGGCAAAAGGAATACACCTGCCAAATTTTAAGTCTCTAAGCCTTACGTCACCAGAGATATCGCGATGGTTCTCTACATAGGTGGAAGTCTGTTATAGGTAACACATATTTCTTAAGTTTATCCTTAATAAAAATTACACTTGTTGAAAGCGGTAGACAGTGATCATAGAAAATCGCTATAACAGCTACTACATAAACATTTATCGAATACCATCGAGAACAATTTTCATTACACATTTATAACAGACTAGCTATTCCTCGCCCGCTTTGTTAGCCGTAACACCCCGCAGCCTCTTTCGGGGGTAACGTTTCGAAAAATCCGTTCTTAGCTGACCCATACTCGGCAAAAGGAATACACCTGCCAAATTTTAAGTCTCTAAGCCTTACGTCACCAGAGATATCGCGATGGTTCTCTACATAGGCGGAAGTCTGTTATAGGTAACACATACTTCTTAAGTTTATCCTTAATAAAAATTACACTTGCTAAAAGCGGTAGACAGTGATCATAGAAAATCGCTATAACACCTACTACATAAACATTTATCGAATACCATCGAGAACAATTTTCATTACACATTTATAATAGACTAGCTATTCCTCGCCCGCTTTGTTAGCTGTAACACCCCGCAGCCTCTTTCGGGGGTAACGTTTCGAAAAATCCTTTCTTAACTGACCCATACTCGGCAAAAGGAATACACCTGCCAAATTTCAAGTCTCTAAGCCTTACGTCACCAGAGATATCGCGATGGTTCTCTACATAGGCGGAAGTCTGTTATAGGTAACACATACTTCTTAAGTTTATCCTTAATAAAAATTACACTTGTTGAAAGCGGTAGACAGTGATCATAGAAAATCGCTATAACAGCTACTACATAAACATTTATCGAATACCATCGAGAACAATTTTCATTACACATTTATAACAGACTAGCTATTCCTCGCCCGCTTTGTTAGCTGTAACACCCCGCAGCCTCTTTCGGGGGTAACGTTTCGAAAAATCCGTTCTTAGCTGACCCATACTCGGCAAAAGGAATACACCTGCCAAATTTAAAGTCTCTAAGTCTTACTAGTTCTCTACATAGGCGGAAATCTGTTGTAGGTAGTACACTATTGGAAGTATTAATAGAAATATATAAATAGACATCAAGAATATCAAATATATCAAAACTCCTTAAAGCTAAATTTTGGGAAAAAATAACATTTACTATAAAAAAAATATGTATAGACTTAAGAAGTTGCGCTATGAGAACATTTACTGGATATCCTTTGAAAAAAAAATTTAATTACACATTCATAACACATACTTCTCAAGTTTATACTTAATTAAAGTTACACTCGTAAAAAGGACGAGACACAGAGATCATAGAAATTCGCTACAGCATTTATAAATATTTTACAACACCATTGGAAGTATTAATAGGAATAAATAAATAGACATCAAGAATATCAAAACTCCTTAAAGCTAAAGTCTGGGAATAAATAACATTTACTATAAAAAAAATATGTATAGACTTAAGAAGTTGCGCTATGAGAACATTTACTGAATATCCTTTGAAAAAAATTTTAATTACACATTCATAACACATACTTCTCAAGTTTATACTTAATTAAAGTTACACTCGTAAAAAGGACGAGACACAGAGATCATAGAAATTCGCTACAGCATTTATAAATATTTTACAACACCATTGGAAGTATTAATAGGAATAAATAAATAGACATCAAGAATATCAAAACTCCTTAAAGCTAAAGTCTGGGAATAAATAACATTTACTTTAAAAAAAAAATATGTATAGACTTAAGAAGTTGCGCTATGAGAACATTTACTGAATATCCTTTGAAAAAAATTTCATTACACATTCATAACACATACTTCTCAAGTTTATACTTAATCAAAGTTACACTCGTTAAAAGCACGAGACACAGAGATCATAGAAATTCGCTACAGCATTTATAAACATTTTACAACACCATTGGAAGTATTAATAGAACTACTTTAATATACATCAAGTAAATAATACCCTTTAAAGTTAAAAGAATAACAAAAAAATCATTAATAATTTATGTATAATCTTAGAAGTGTTGCTAATATGCAACATTAAAAAGAATATCACTTCAAAAGCAGTTCACCGGCTCGCTTTGCTGGCCGTAACACCTCCGCATGCACTTTAGGTGGTAGCATTTCGTAAAATCCGCTATTGACTGGCCTAAACTCTATAAAAATAATATCCCCTTAAAATTTCAAAGTGCCTAGGTCTTATGATTCAGGAGAAATTGCAATGGGTGGAAAACTTTTATATTTCTAACACATAACTTCTTAAGTTTATAATCAAAGTTACACTTCTTTAAATCGTGAGGGTCCAATAGAATAAACAATCCGCAACAACACCTATAGACATTTTATAACACCATTGGAAGTATAGATAAATAGAACTTAATTTTTAACCTTAACGTTTCAACATCAATTTTGTTATTAGTTTTACTAATCGAACAGGAATTCTATAAAGACACTTATTCTTTTTTTTTTTTGACTACAATTCATAAAAATTTCGATTACTTTTCACTACATAGATTGAAATTAATTATTTTAATAGCATATATTTTCTTTTGACATTAGAATTTAGTACTTGACAATGATCTTAATAAACTTAATAATCGAGAACCACAATGGAGGTGACATTGAAGTTAAACACTATTTTTGGCACATTAAATTCACATATAAATACCCTTAAAGAAATACTTCATAGTTTTCTACATAGACTTCGACGCGAACGGGGTTTCTTTATGATGGTATATGTGAAGCAGGGAACCGCTTAAATAGCCTCTATTATCAGATCGTAGACGTAAAAGAATCCTCTTACTAGTTTTGTAAAGTTGTCTCCCTATAAAGTTAAATAGCAGGTTTCGACAGAAGTTGTTACCGAAAAATTACCTTTATATCTACCCTACATTGTTAAATCGACAAGTTTAGAGTGGAGCGATAGATATGAGAAATCGCGAGTTTCAATTTAAATTCCGTCATTATTCTCTTCTAGGAAGGTATTAACGGCGTTCAATATAGCCTCCAAGGCGGCGTTGCGCTGGTCCATAGCCTTATTATTTTCAGTGATAATTTTGGCTACTGTACGTAACAAGTCAGTGAGTGAATCATAGCTTATTTCTTTTGTGTTTGTATTATCGGGTGTCTTTTGCAGAAAAGGTGAGCGGTCACGGAACGGAGACGGCGGTTCCACATATATGAAGAGTTCTTGGTCTTCATCAATTTCGTTCGATATGGCTTCATTTTGCAATACGGTCTGTTCATCCCCAACGATAAGGGTAGATGGAGACATGTAACACATATCCAACCAATCTTGCCTATTCTTACGTCTTTCTCTTTTTTTCTTCGATTTTGTTTTAATTTCACACTCGGTAGATACAGTTGGTTTACTAGCAACATCACTAGTATTGGTTTCGGCACCAGTGTCATAACGGTTTATTTTTGGCGGTTCCTCAACTGGTTTTTGAATAGTTTTGGTAGGAGCGGATAAGGGCGAGAAATTTTTCTTCTTTTTTCTGCACACTGTAGTCCAGTTTTCGTCCTCGCTTTCTTTTATTTTCTTACATTTTTTATTGCGTTTTTTTTTAGGCGCATCTATTTTTGGTGTTCTCTCGGATAGAACGTTTTCCATGGTATTTTGAGGGCTTATTTCCTTTTCAGAAGTTTTATGGTATTGGGTCCGCAATGGTTTTGTTTTATGCAACTTTTCAATTATAACTCCTGACATGTACAGTAAATAATGCTTAGAAAACAGTCTTGAATTTTGATTTCCTGGTAGGTGCTCGAATTCAATAGTATACAAGTATTTTGAGCGTCCTTCCACAGGAGTAGGTTCTTTTACATGTACTGGGAAACCAAGTGTTTTTAAAGCTTCTGTTATCTGTATTACAGAAAACTCACAGGGGAGCCCCCTAATTCTTATCTTAGTTAGTAATTCGCTACATAGCGTGTAACTAAACCAGGACATAGCTGGTTCGAATTCTAGTAAATTTATGAGATAATTTAGTAGAAGTTTATATTCATTTATAGCTTTCGACGTAATATAAACTCCTTCTCCATATGTCCTAGTGTTAAGTGTTTGACTAAGTCCTAAATTCAAATGTCGTAAATGAAGGTACCAGTTTGGTAGGCAATCTACAAAAATTGTATATTTTGTTTTAGATTTTATTCCCTGTTGATTTAAATAAGTTGAAGTTTCTATAGCGTGCGGCGGAATGTATGACGCAGTTATATCCGCATAAGATGTCAGGGTTGAAGTAGCACTCGTTGTATTAGCTGGCGTCAAAGTAGCTGTCGTTGCAGTATATGCGGTCGCAGTAGCTGTTGTCACAGTAGCTGTTGTCACAGTAGCTGTTGTCACTGTAGCTGTTGTCACAGTAGCTGTTGTCACAGTAGCTGTTGTCACAGTAGCTGTTGTCACTGTAGCTGTTGTCACTGTAGCTGTTGTCACAGTAGCTGTTGTCACAGTAGCTGTTGTCACAGTAGCTGTTGTCACAGTAGCTGTTGTCACAGTAGCTGTTGTCACAGTAGCTGTTGTCACAGTAGCTGTTGTCACAGTAGCTGTTGTTACAGTAGCTGTTGTCACAGTAGCTGTCGTAACGGAAGCAGGTTTGCCCCAAACTGAATTCGCAGATGTTCTTGACGTACCAGGTGGCCCATAGCTATTTTCATTGTGTGGCAGAAGACTTTTATCAAATATATCGCACAGATAGTCCGACCATGATGATGAAGATTTATTTAAATTCATTAACATATTGTATTCATATGGATTTGGAGTCCAGATTGATGAGTGAGCTTGGAATTGGTGTTCATGTTTATAAGCAAAATCCGCTGCTGCCCCATCATCAGTTTGGGGAGTTTTTTCATCGCTGCGGGGTGTTGATTTATGCACCTCAAACACTGACGACGCTGCGTCTTCTGTTGCTACTGTTGTTTCCGATGACGGAAATAATGTACCATAGCGGTATTCTTTTTCATAATCAGGATTCGGCTGTGATCGCGACTGATTTACTTTACCATATGGTGTTGATTTATCCACTTCTACCACTGTCGACGCTGCCTCTTCTGTTGCCACTGTTGTTTTCGATGACGGAAATAATGTACCATAGCGGTATTCATTTTCATAATCAGGATTCGGCTGTGATCCCGACTGATTTACTTTACCATATGGTGTTGATTTAAACGCATCAAACACTGACGACGCTGCCTCTTCTGTTGCCACTGTTGTTTCCGATGACGGAAATAATGTATCATAGCAGTATTCTTTTTCATAATCAGGATTCGGCTGTGATCCCGACTGATTTACTTTACCATATGAGTTTGCTCCACTGGAATCAAAAGGATATTCCTTTTCCGCCATTGCTACTTTGTCTTATTTTTTGCACTTTTTACTGATTTTATTAAGGTTATTAGTCATTCATGCTGTTAACACTGTTCACCACACACATTAATATCTAAAAGAAAAGCCCACTCGGCTGCTGAACGAACCAGATGGTTTTGATTCTCGCGCGCAAATGATCGGCTTCGCACTTAGCGTACACAACCGCATCTAGTAAAAACCCGACGCCAACTGTGATAGTCAACTAGTTTACGTTATGCTGTTAATGTCCTGAAAACCTGCCCATATGCCATCTAGTATTCAAGTCTGAAATAAATTTTTATTTAAGCTGTGGTTAATATTCATCGTTATTGGTATCTGTTTTTTTTTTATTATTTAACTCCTCCAGCATAACTAATTTTGATAAAAAATTTTAAATTTTATTGTTGTAATGATATTGAAATGAATATTATTTTATGAACAAATTTAATTAAATTATAATAAATATCTAAATTATGTATACTGAAACTAGCAAAGTTTTCGTATACCTAATTTAGATAGTTACTAGTTTTAAATACTTAAATGGATCATTATTCATTAACTTTGTGAAATTTAGAAGACTTTAGGCCATTTAATGTGAAAGGATATGTCCTTAACTGTGTATATATTGATTTGTATGTAATATACAAACTTACTAGTTATGTTTTTACACTGATATATTAATTATTCTGAAATAACCACCATATATTTATTAATTACTTTTAAATAAAATAACTTAATTTTACGACATCTAGAGTTTTGTTAACTTCGGATATAAGTAGTTTAATGGACTAATCTTAGTATTTATGTTTCCCGATAGATGTCTCTTAACCGTATTTTGTTCTACTAATAATAATTCATAATACTTGATAAGTCTTGATAATTTTTTGTAAATACTTTTATATTCACACCAACTTAATTTACACACATTTGTTTTTAGGACTATTTTCCCCTAGTAATGTTATTAAAGTTGAAAATAAACTTTACATATTAAACAATCTTTCTTACTTTATGTATTTCCTGATGCAAAATTTTCGACAAAACAACAGTAGGGAAAATTACAATACTAAAATACAAAATTTTATTTCAATAAATGAAGACTTTCTTTACATAAAATAAATGTAAATTAATGGTTTAAATTCAGCTTTGTTTCGTTTACAGAACCGGACATTCCCTGTTGCACACGGTCTATGGTTATTGCAGTAAGTTCGAACACGTGGATTTCTTCCACGAATACTTCGTGCTTGATATCCTTATGCAAGATGGCCGGGTTGTTGGTGCTATCGCTATGAATATGGATGATAGCACTTTGCACAGGTTTTTATATTTGTATATTCCCACATATTGACTTTTCCCAAAGCTTTACCATTTAAATTTAAACATTTATACTGTCGCTCTGATCAATACGTCAGTTGGTAAGCAATTCTTGCCTAAAATCATCTTATACATTGTACAACAGTACGTGATCTTTATCAAAATGCTGTCTTATTAAAAATATAATTACTTCACTAACTACAGAGTCTGTAAAACAGCTACACAGTGATTTTTTCAACAGCACTGCTTCGCGAACAGGCAACCACAACTACTCTAGTTAATTACTAAACTTAATTAAAATGTCAGCCAAGCATCCCGCTTTTCTAGACGTATTGTTAATTTGAAATATTAATAAATACATTAAGTTTTGCCTTCAATTGCTGTATTGAAAATCAGGTTAGAATCATGTTGTATAGATAGTATTAATTATATTTATAAATTATTTTTTTTATTATTTATTATTATTTTTATTACAGATTCCAAGCAAGGAATACTGTGATAACCACTGGCGGGTACCCTCGCATGTACTTTTCTTGCACGGCAGCGCACACATGCACCGGGGACGGTTGTGCTATGTTCACCAGGGCTGGTTTCCCCCTGCAGGACATGGAATTTATACAGTTCCATCCCACTGGTAAACAATTTTATTTAGACCATAAAGAATAAATGTAATAAAACTTCATAAAATCCTCCGATTATTGTTACGATCTCATTCATTGTTTGAACACTTGTTCCCGCGTCCACTGTGCTGAGAGTAAAGTAAAGATGCTATACGATACAGGCATGTACGGGTCCGGATGCCTGATGACCGAAGGTTGTCGCGGCGAAGGTGGCTTTATCATAAACAACAAAGGCGAACGATTTATGGAGAAGTATGCACCGAAAGCTAGGGACCTTGCCAGTCGAGATGTGGTCTCCAGGTCGATGGCAACGGAAATCCGTCAAGGTGATTTAACAAGAGTCATTATTATCTACTTATTCATTTTATCTCGTAAGTAGAAACTGTGTACAACTTTATACAAACTATGCACATTACAAACATAAACTATTATTAACTGCGGTCTGTACCTCTGTATATGTTGAATCGGTGTTTATTATTCATTACTATAACTGCTTGTTATCGATTTAAAACCTGAATTCTCTAACAATTTTTACAAATTAAGAGTAGCTGTATGAAAAATTTGTTCGTATTGGACCTGAGAATTGCGGACTAGGCAAATTATATCATTCTTTCATATTTTGAAACAGGATAGTATGGCGTGGTAGATAAAAACATCTAAACAATATACGCTATGTTTTACGTCTTCATATTCTTCACTAAATAGGTACCGTACGAACCTAAATATATGATCTCTGAATACGATTCAGCGCCACCTTGCAATTCTATACTAAACTAAAACACATAGAAATAAACGCCGCTGTGCTGTACTCGTCACCTAGATGGCCTCATACATTTTATACTTAAATAATTTTTATCTGTCTCGCTTGCACCTACAGGTCTTACGAAGAGGTTTAGTGATGTGCGTAAGAATTGTAGAGGTGCATATCGATAACGGGATAGGTACGATCGATATGCTAAATTATGTTAAGCCTTAATAAGAATAATTTTTCGCTATTTGAAAATAAAAGTTTTTAATTTATAAGATTAAATGTTTGTTTGGACGTAATCAAAGAGAAACTTTTTATTTCGAGGTCACTTTGCGTATTCTTTTAAAAACTGTAACACGTTATGAGTTACCCCGAGTGCGCAGGTAGCTAAGTATCGATAAAGGGTTCCTACTGTCAGTGACGTCTATTGCACGACGACTCAGTTTAATATGCGTCAACAATATGGTGGTTTGCATTTAGAGATAAAATAATAATTTATTATTTTCAAAACCCTAGGTCGCGGTGTCGGTCCGAAGAAAGACCATTTGTATCTGCAGCTTCACCATTTACCAGCCGAGGTGATAAGAGAGAGGCTTCCGGGTATCTCGGAGACTGCTTTCATCTTTACGGGGGTCGACGTCTACACGCAGCCCGTGCCGATCCTGCCGACGGTTCACTACACCATGGGGGGCATACCTATAAACTACCATGGAGAGGTGATTACAATACGTACATTGACATGGTTATCAAACGAGAAAAGTTCTTCAACCCTTTAATTTACTGTGTATAATGTATTACATATTTTTTCTAGACAATTTAGCATGGGGTTCTTATTAATTAAATAAGAACCCCATGCTAAATTGTTAATGGATTTGTAACTTAACAAATTAACAAGCTAGAGAGGGAAAAACTTCTGTTGTATTGAAAAAGTGTACTGTCCTTGTAAAACATATATTTTACAGGGTCAGAACTGTTTTTTTATACAACGTTTTCGGAGCAAAGCAATTTTACATTTGAATTCTCACTCTTTTCCGTCACATTTTCTTTCATTCCTATCCTCTTATCACCATCATATTTTCTATCATTACCGTCTCATTCATCATTCCGTCTACTCTTATTTCTCTACTACTCATCGCCTCTCATTCTTCGAATTTCTTATTCTAATACAGTTTCTTTTCATATTTACATTTCTCAGAACTTGTGTGTTATATTTCTTTTACAATTTTATTTCTTTCTTTTTTTCTCTGTGATTCCGACTAGATTTATATTTATTACATTTTATATATTTAACTGCTTTCTAATTACATTTCCTTCTCTTCTCTATTTCCGTCCCACTTTTTCTAATACAATCTTGTTTTGACATTAACTCTGTTTTGTTGTTATCTATCACTTTCCTACAATATTCTAAGAATATGTGGCGACTTCCGTCCTGACTCTTCAGCTCATAAATGTTAGATGCTTTTACTTTTTTTTTTGGATGAAGTTTGCGCTGCTAATTTTGTTAACCATAGCTGCTTCATCAGACTCAGCACTCGCGGATCTTGTGTCCGCGAACTAAAAAAAACAAAAACAATAAAAAGAATATAATATTAAATTAAATAAATTAAAATTAAAATAAAACTTGAAACAAACACAAAAACCATAAAACACAAAATGTATATATATATATATATATATATATATATATGTATGTATATATATACTTAAGTGTACCGGTATGAAATGAGCGTTTTTTTGTGAAAATAAAACACTAATTATTAATGGGAAAGTAAAAGCATTGCATTCAAAGTATTGGCCATTGTTTTCTACACATTTTGACCACCTTTCTGGTAATTTGTGGATACCACGCCAATAAAATTGTTCGACTTTTAAAGCAAACCAACCAGACACCCAATTTTCGACCTCCTCGTTGGAACCAAAGTGCTGCTCAGCCAATGCGTGTCCAATCGATGAAAACAAATGGTAGTCGGAAGGAGCCAAGTCTGGTGAATACGGCGGGTGGGGTAGCAGGTAGCAGCTCCCAGCCAAGTGTTTTGATTGTATCGTGAACCGGTTTTGCTTTGTGTGCAGGTGCATTGTCATGGAACAATATAACCTTGCCGTGTCTTCTGGCCCGTTCTGGTCGTTTCTGGATCAATGCATGGTTCAAATTGATCATTTGTTGTCGGTAGCGATCAGTATTTAACGTAACGGTTTCACCAGGTTTTAGGAGCTCGTGGTACACCACACCTTTCTGATCCCACCAAACACACAGCATTGTCTTTTTGCCGAATCGATCTGGTTTTGCAGTCGATGTTGATGGTTGATGGTTGTCCCGGATTAACCCATGATTTTTTCCGTTTAGGATTCTTAAAATAAATCCATTTTTCATCGCCAGTAACAATCCGATGCAAAACCAATTTTCTTTCGTGTCTTTGAAGCAAAATTTCACAAGTGTTTTTTCGGTTTTCAATCTGTCTTTCATTCAATTCATGTGGCACCCATTTTCCACACTTTTGGATCTTTCCCATAGGTTTTAAACGGTCAGAAATTGTTTGTCGTGCAACATTTAACATTTCTGCCATTTGCTTTTGATTCAAAGTGTCATCTCCATCCAATATCGTTTGCAATTCGGTCTTCAAACTTTTTTGGTGGTCTTCTACGTTGTTCATTTCTCACATCAAAATCATTATTTCTGAACCGTTGAAACCATCTTTTGCATGTTGCTTCTGATAGAGCATGATCACCATATGCCTCGACAAGCATTCGATGTGCCTCTGCAGCACTTTTCTTCAAATGAAAACAAAAAATTAATGCTTTCCGCGAATCATCACTATCTGGTACAAAATTCGACATTTTTAACACGATGAAAAAATATGATATTGTCTTTTCAATGACTTGATGTAGACTAAATATGTTTCACAGATGTCATAGCAAATAAACAAAAAAAAATAAAGGCTCGTTCAAAACAAATGTTCCCTATCGAGACATTTGTATTTTGACGCTCACTTCATACCGGTATACCTGATACATATATATATATATATATGCATGTAAATAAATTTGTACATAAAAGTTTGAGATTGGGAGAGAGTTGAGATAATATTGGATGGGAGAGGGTAGAAGAGGTGGATAGTGGTGAAGGAGGAGAGATAAGGTATAAATTATATATACATAGATAAGTGTACATATGAAATATTAACAAAGGCGCACATGGTGCGCGTCAGATGGCGGCGATGACCATGAGATCATCGGAGAAGGGCTCGGGCCAGTTCTCTGATCACCTTCGCCTGTATCGCGAGCCGAGGCCAGTGAGTACCGCTCGGGCAGACAGGTGTGACTTGTGTCCGCGGTATGCGAGTCTGACAGACGCCTCATCCAGCGGCGGAAGCTGCTCGTGTTACAAGTTCCTTCACTCATCACGGTGTATATACACTTGTGGTAACTCTTTGTTACCAGAGATCGTTTTGTTAGATACCACCGCAGCTCCAATTTCAGCCGCCAAACAGTAGTGTGCAAACTATTGTGTTCCAGGTTGAAGGGCGGTAGCTAGTGAAATTATTGCAGTAACATGACTTATTATCTTATGTCTCAATGTGGTACAGTGTACAATCATGGTAACTAGCGCCTTGTTGTTATGGGCAGGCGTATCACATACCGTCAGGTGAACGTCTCGCTCACTGCATCGCTTCGTAGAATAAGAAAATAAGAAATCTTTGAGGACGTACATACTCAAAATTAGCTAGAGATATTGCTTCTGTCATTTAGAGGTCCGTTAAGAATGAATTTTACAAAATATCATCGCCAAAGGGAGTTGCGGGGTTGGTAATAACGGGGACTGGTTTGGAGTGAGACCAGTTACCACTAGACGGAAATATTTCTAACACGTTTGAAGAATAAATTTCATAATCCAATTCTATATTGAAGATAGAAATCCAGAAAAGAACTAAACGAGTCCTTAGAATTGTGGTCTTAAACATTTATAAGGTAGCTAAAGTGCGCAGCCGGGGATCCAAAGATTTTACAAAATCTGAGATAAAGGACCAGATAGAAAATTACCATACAACGATAATATCTTGAAAACCTGGTACCAATACTATAACAGTTTGCTACCGAAAGTAGCCAAGAATATATGCCTACCTCCTATAATAACAGAAAATAAAGATGGCGCTCAAGAAAATGGTTAACAGAAAAGCGTTGGGTTGAGATGGTATTTCTGTAGAAGTTTGGCTTGCATGCCGGATGCTTGGAGAATAAATGTGATCGTCCCAGTTTACAAAGGCAGAGGATGCAGATATGAATGCAATAACTACAGAGGTATTAAGTTATGTTATACTATGAAATTTTATGGAAGTCATAGCTAGCCGTTTGCGCATGGAATGCACACTCCGAGAATCAATACGGCTTCGTACCGAGTTTATTAACGGGTGACCCGATTTCGCCATTACCATGATAGATGGAGAATATAGAGCAAAAGAAAAACTTCTTTTTACATTGTATTTCTTGATATATGACGACTTTTGATCATGTATCCCGAGAAACTATATGATGGTGTCTCAGGTTTTGTAATGTTCCTGAGGCATATGTATATACTATCGCTGACATGTACAGAAATGAACGCTCCTTCGTAAGAACAAGGGTGCATGAGCGGTCTGTCCCAGTCACAGGAAAAGATCAGTTTTGAGTCCCTTTTTGTTTATCACTAAGATACTCGGCAAAAAACTGCAAGTACTTTTATGTACGCCAATACTGAAGCAAAGATGACGTAGAAGTGCGTGAAAAGAAAAAATACAGGAGATTTGGTACTAAGCGTTGCTAAGATCCTGTATATGGAATGTAACGTCACTACTCCTCGCACTGACCCAATAGTAGTTGGTCAGGTTATCCACCAGTGTGATAAGTATATAATACTAGGTAGTGTGATAGACAAATCCGGTAATTTGGAGAGCAACGTTTAATGCCGTATATTCACCATTTGGCTTAAATTGCATGAGCTCACTGGAGTTTACTAAAACATCAGGCTGCCTATCAACCTCAAGAAGCTAGTTTATAAATCTGTTATAAGACCAGTTCTCATTTATTGTAAAGAGACATGGGCAATAATAAAAAGGAATGTTCATTCCATTCACTTGGCCGACATAAAAAAAAAAAAAGTTGAGGTGAATGTGTGGAGTAACGCGACTCGACAAGATCCGCAATTAATACGTGCGTGGTTGACTCGGAGTATGAGATATCGTCGACAAACTGCAGGAAATGCTATCTATGGTTGTTCTATTTCCGGGCAGGCGAACAACTGTCCTAGGGCGGTGTCGGATTCATCGTGCACAGGTTTCTCGTGAACAATGTTGTACAGATCAGGAGTATATCAAATAGAGTAATAATAATAATAGTCATTCATTTGTCTAAAAAAAAAGAACTTAAGTTTATGTATAATAGATTAAACATAACAAAAATAAATAAAACATTAAACAAAAAGGTCCAGGACTCAGTACATTGGCACCTGGTGCCAAGTCCTGGCATTCTGCCCTGGCCTGACATTATTAAAGCTAGTGAACACTTAATTGTATAATTGCTTGCTTATTAAATTACGGAAACAGTATACTTATAAATAGCGAGCACACACGAATTAACCGGAACTGTTTATGCCGAGTGATTGCTGCATCAAAAGCCATTTGCGACAGTTACGTTTAAAGGTGAACCGAGATACGGTACGGAAAAGAAATCTTTGGGAGAGGCCTTTGTCCAGCAGTGGATGTCTTCCGGCTGATTGGATTGGATTGGATTGGAGATACGGGAAGGGAAAAAGGGATAGTAGCGTACCTTATACTCAGAATCACCAAACGCTGAAGGTCATACAGGTATACGCACCAACTTTTGAGGACACTTCTCGAGCAATGCATTCTAGTACTCATTACACCATTGTCATGGGAGATTTCAATGCAAAGCTAGGCAAACGTTGCGGTGAGGAGTTGAAAGTGGGGCACTTTGGTGAAGGAATCCGGAACTACCGCGGTCATATGCTGTCCGACTTTTTGGAGAAGGAAGGTCTGTACATAATCAACTCCTTCTTCAGGAAACAGCAGCAACGGAAATGGACCTGGAAGAGTCCGGACGGTACCACAAAAAATTAGATCGACTTTGTCCTGTCGACAAAAATTCGAATATTTAATGATCTCTCAGTGATCAACTCATTCAACACGGGAAGTGATCACCGAATGGTAAGAGGCATATTATATCTGAAAGTGGAGTTCAAGAGATCCATAACAGCCAATATATACGTCCCCACTGCTGGGAAACAGGCCTACCCTCAATATGAAGGACGATTGGGCCATAGTAACCACGCTGTCCCAATGCCGGTTGGTGACATACACACACCTTAGAATAAATTCTAAGTCATGTGCAGGTTTCCTCACGATGTTTTCCTTTGCCGTTTTATTTCGCTATTGAAACTAAAGTTCACAAATGTACATAACTTAAAAACCCGCGACTTTCAGAATGAAGGCCGCACGCCCTAACCATTAGGTCAGCGAGCTACAGCGTTCGAGAGATACCGACTGATAAAGTCCACGCTCCGCCCAGATACCGCCGAGATCCAAAACCCTGAGGACAACTGAAATTACGAAATCGTTTCGCATGCCTAGAGAGCTGCACTGACGTGGACACTGTCAATGACAGGTTCGTGGAAACTGTCCGTTCGGTGGGATCGAGCTACTTTAAACCTAGCCTGACCAAAAAAGGTAAAATAATCTCTGAGCCGACTCTCAAGCTTATGGAGGAAAGACGTGGGATAGTTCTGCAGTCTTCGGAAGACGCTTCTCGCTATCGGCGGCTCAACAAGCAAATCTCTAAGTCACTGACTCGCGACCTGCGCCGATTTAATACAAATTGTATTAAAGAGGCAATTGAGCGTAACCAAGGCTCCAAAGTTTTCGCTAGAGTTTCTGCTGTGGGGCAGAGCATCGTGACTAAGCTGAAGACTGGGGATAGCAGAACCATTACCTCCCGCTCTGAGCTTCTGGCTGAGATAAAAGACTTCTACGGACAACTTTAAACGTCATCACAAGCACCTTTCAACAATCAGTCCACCGATCCAAGAGCCGAATCAATAGGGTCGGGTTAAAGACACTATACCGAAGATATCCCGGACGTCAGCCTGTACGAAATTAGTATGGCTCTAAAACAGCTGAAAAACAATAAGGCGCCGGATTATGATGGAGTTACGGCTGTTTCTGAAAGCAGGCAGGCGACCAGTGATGATGATCCTTCTGAAGCTATTTAAATCTGTCATACTCGAGGGCAAAACGCCAATAGCGTGGCACAGGGGTGTGGTGAAACTCTTCTTCAAAAAGGCTGATAGGACCTTGTTGAAGAACTATCGACCCATCACACTTCTGAGCCACATATATAAGCTGTTTTCTAGAGTCATAACGATCGTCTCGAACGCAGCCTTGACGATTTCCAGTCTCCCGAACAGGATAGATTCAGAAAAGGCTTCAGCACTATAGACCACATACATATACTGCAGCAAGTCATACAGAGGACAGAGGAGTATAACTTGCCTCTTTGTGTTTAGTGTTTGTGGACTATGAAAAAGCCTTTGACTAAGTCGAGACTTGGTCAGTACTCCAGTAACTCCAGAGGTGCTAAATATACTATCGATACATCCAAGTGTTGCAGTCGTTGTAGGAAAACGCCACCAGTCCGTCTTCAGAACCATTACTCGAAACCCATCCAGCTGAGCGAGGTGTCAGGCAAGGCGACGTCATATTGCCGAAACTGTTCACAGCTGTGCTGGAAGACGTGCTCAAGCTTTTGGACTGGGAAGGACTTGGCATCAATATAACAATGGAACTTGTTGGTGAATATATTTACCTGGGACAAAAAGTTCAGCATGGTAAGTCTAACTTCTAGAATTAGGTCAATCGATGACTCCAAGTCGGCTGTTCAACGTTCGGGAGGCTACGCAGCATATTCTCGTCCCTACTACCGCAGTGTCTAAAGACAAAGGTCTTTAATTCGTGCCTGTTGTCAGTGATGACTTACGGCACCGAAACGTGGCCGAGTGGGCTACGTGAAAAGGCTTCAAGTCGCACAGAGAGCAATGGAAAGGGTTATGCTTGGTGTTTCTCTGCGTGATCGACTCAGAAATGAGGAGATCCGCAGGAAAACTAAGGTCACTAACATAGTCCAAAAGATTGCTAGCCTCAAATGACAATGGGCAGGACACATCGCTCGAAGGACTGACAGCCGATGAGGCACTAAGGTCCTACAATGGCGAGCGCGTACCGTTAGACGTAGTGTTGGCAGGCCCCCCATCAGGTGGTCCGACGATCTGATGAAGGCTGCGGGAAGCAGCTGGATACGAGCAGCGCACAATCGATCTATGTGGAGGCCTATGTCCAACAGTGGACGTCTATCGACTGATAATGATGATCATATTGATGAAAGTATGCAGGTACCATTTTGTTTGATAAATTTTTGCCATCTTGTAGGTAGGGACATGATCCCATTGCTATAGAAATTTTGAGACTTCTAATCAAAATACCGCGACAAGTGGTTTTGTAAGTCCTGTCGTCATGTTAACCTGACACTACCTAAAGAATTCTGAAGAGATCGAAACAGGTGGAAATCTGAAGGTGCAATGGGCAAGGTCAGGACTTTACGGCGGATGCATTAACACCTCCCAGCCAAACTCTCTTAATTTTTGCTGAGTGGCTAAAGATGTGTGAAGTATAGCGTTATTATGATGAAAAACCACACCCCTTCTGTTGATTAAGTCCAGCCGCTTTCTCTCAACTTCTTGCTTTAATCTCATCAGTTGTTCGCAGTAGAGTTCAGAGATGATGTTCCTGCCTGGTGGTAACAGCTCATAATGAATAATGCCCTTCCAATCCCACCACACACACAGCATCACCTTGTTGCGAGTTAACCCGGGTTTCGCCAGTCTGTGAAGCTTGACTGACCCTTGACTACGACCTTTTTCTCGCACGTTATTGTCGTACATGATTCACTTTTTATCACCAGTTAAGAGCTTCTTCAAAAATGGTTCGGTTTCATTACCTAGTAAAAAATCACAAACGAGTACACGGCTCATTATAAGGTTTCTTTTAATGAGCTCATGAGGTACCCAAATGTCGAGCTTTTTTGTGTACCCAATTTTTTTCAAATGCGCCAAAACTGTTTTGTGGTCTATTTCCAGTTCTACAGCCACGTCGTAATTACTAATAAGCCGATCTTGCTCCACTTTTTCAAAATTGGCATCCATTTTATCCGTAATAGAGCACAGCGATGTGCATCTTTGACATCACAATTTCCGGATTTAAAACGCTTAAACAAATTTGTGCTACTCTCACAGACACTGCACTAGATCTATAAACATCGAAAAGTTTTTCGCGGCTTGCGTTGCATTTTTACCTTTTTTGTGGTAAAATTTTAAAATATATCGCATTTCTTCAATAGATTCAATCAATTTGACTCAGTACGAAAACCAAATGAAAATCACACATTTTCCTAATTTGAATTGGAAGACTTATGTCCTTTAAAATTTAAACATTCAATGACACCAAAACCAGCAGCAGATACAAATAGTATAGGCAAAGAGATTTTATTACAAGTTCATACATACTATAATGCGAAAAGACTTTTTCCCCAACCTAATATATATATTCATATATATATATATGTGTATTATTTATAAAGTATTGTATGTTTGATTACTTTGATTATATAAACTCGTCTTAACTCCTGTGATGCAATAACGATGGGGCCTTAACAAAGTGCATCCTGCATCCTGTTCCGTTAGCCAATACAAATGGTTCCCTTGACATCTCAAACTAATTTTTGGTCTATTTTTATTTAAGGGGAAGGGAGGGGATGGAGTTATAGTCGATATTCAATGAGGCACCAGCCATAATTTCCTTGGATAATATTATTGGAAGCAATGTTATTTTAAAAATTATATGTAACTTTGACAGCTATTCAATATTTTAAATGACTTGAATTTAAAATATGACTTAATATACATTATTTGTTTGCGATGAGCACAATGTGGTGCAGTGTATATCTTATCTAGTGATACGTTGTTATAAGTGTGAGTATTACTGACCATCCGGCATTGCCTGCATAGTCGTGGCCGCGAATGAAACTCTTGTCTAAATTCATATATAATCACTATCATAACTAAAGGATAATTTAAGAAAATATTTGTTTTCATTGTTCTAGTGCTTAATTCACAGTAAAGGTTGTGATACTAAGATCCCGGGCTTGCACGGTGCCGGCGAAGCGGTCAGCAATTGCCACGGCGCCAACCGGCTTGGTGCCAATTCAATCCTGGACATAGTCGTCTTTGGCAGGGCTATTGGAATTAACATCGGCAAAGCGCACAAGCCTGGTGAAAACCAACCAGAACTGAGAGATGTACGCTGTCCTTTTTACAATTGAACTAATTAAAACCAAGCTACATCATAAATTAGTAATCCAATTTTATGCCTATGTACTTTTCGATCGATGTGGAGATCTTTGGGGCAAGCCTATGTCCAGCTGTGGACGTCTATCGGCTGATAACGATACTTTTCGTGTATGTTACTATTATGGGTAATTTAGTCATCGACGGTCAACGGTAACTACTTAATGACAAGTAGTGTATGTATGTACAATTATCCTAAATGTCGACTGCTGAATATAGACCTCCATAGTTTAGTATCCTATAGTAGTGTTATTATCTTTCTCGCTACGCTTGGCACTCGTCGGTAAAGGTTAAAGAAAGAGTACTTGCGTTTATCCTGAATTTGACCTTTCATGACCCGCCGGAGGTAAGCGATTGTGATATTCGTAGCAGTCTCCCATACAGTGACGGAGAGAGGCTGTGTATTCATAAACTAAACGAGAAAATATCTCATTTTTTTTATATATTACATAAAGTAGTGCTTGCTTGCATAAAATAGTGAACCATAGTAAGCGTAGTTACTCAGTATTATCGTTTCATTGTAAAACTTATTTACTTTATCATTATTTACTTAAAACATAATCTATCTACCTTTTATGTTAGAATATATGCGATGCTACCCTGGACTACCTTGATAAGCTGAAAGGTGCAAAAGGCTGTGTAATGCCACACGAATTGCGTGGGTCCATGCGTACTACCATGCAATCTAAGTGCGGTGTTTTCAGAGAAGATAAACTCCTCAAAGAAGGTTAGAAAGAACTGGTGGTCTCTCTTGCCGGAAACCGCCCAGATCAGTTCCACCACAGAGCCTATTTTTGCCGCCAAACAGTAGTGAGCAAACATTACTGTGTTCGGAATTGAAGGGCGCTGTAGCTAGTGTTATTACAGGGATAACGAGACTCAACATCATATATCTCAGAAGACGAACGCAATATAGTGCAGTATGTATCATTAGTGCTACGTTGTTGTGGGTGAGCTTATTAATTACCATCGGGTGAACGTTCCACTTGTCTCATCACTTCTATAGAACGGGTCTAAAAACACTTTCTGATACCTTCATTCATCAATTCATTCACTTTGATTGAATATTAAGTAATAGATTCTAAATGTTTTATCAAATAAAACCATCAAATATTTAGATTTGACACTTAACGAAATAATCATACAAAAATTAATTAAAAGTAATTAAGTAATAGTTTATGAATTTAAAGTAATTAGATAATAGTTCGATTGATACTTTTTAGGTAACACCGAAATACAGAAGTGGTTCAAGGCGTTAGACCAAATAACAACGACAGACAATAAAAGAAACTGGAACACTGACCTCCTCGAAATCCTAGAGCTGCAAAATATGCTCCAGACCGCAATACAAGTGGTGGCCTGCGCCCTCAACAGGACTGAAAGCCGTGGGGCTCATTTCAGAGATGACTTCCCTAAGCGTATGGATGAAATGGACTACAGTAGATCCACAAAAGATCAGGTAGTAACATTTTTTAAGAATCAATAGTCGCTATGATATTAGAGTACAACTCTCCAAATTCTCATGGCTCCACCGTACCCAAGGTCATAAAGAACGAATAGCAGCATACGCGGTCTAGTATCTGTTCAGCTCCACGTACATCTTGACTTCCTACAAATTATTTTTTCCCTGTCCTGGTCTTTATTTTCTATTGTATCCGTCTTCCGAGCTGGACTTTTTACTACGATAGTGTAGCCCAAAGTGAAAATTCAGTTCTGTCTTGGATTATTCCTCAAAATATACTCCTTTGGATATCAAGCATCTATCTAGGGCTAGTGTACCAATATGTGGGATTTTTTTTCTATTCATGGCACATACTCCTTTGTAACATTTCATGTTCAAAAGAATTGTTTGTTTTCACCATGGTTATGGTCTGGTACACTATCCTGTCTGTATTACAGCGACGGCTCCAAAGAGCTACTGAATTTTGCATAGTTATATAACATTATCGAAAAGACACTCGGATGGTGATGATGGTGAGTTAAAAAGGAATAGGATTTTTCTATTTCCCTCTAGCAGGTTCAGTGTTTTTTCTTCGATTTATGGTTAAGGTAAAATTATACTAGGAAACTAAAACTAAGTACAACATCAATGACGAGGATTTATTTTTAGAGTTCGCAAAATTCTTCCTATTTCAGAAACCGAAACCCATCGAACAACATTGGAGGAAGCACAGCCTATCTTTACCAGATCTGAAGACTGGCCAAGTATGTATTACATACAGGCCCGTCATCGATAAGACAATTGATGAGGAGGTCAAGACAATTCCGCCAGTTCCTAGAGTTTATTAACTTTTTTTTTATATCTATTAGTATTTGATTAACTTTGTACGTACTTCTATTATTGTCGGGCGGTTTTGTAATTATAGTAATTTTAAATTAAAAAAATTGTGTTAGATTTTTAATAAGTCTTTTTCTTTCTAAAGCTTTATTTTAAAAGCATATTGGTTCCAACAAGCAAGGATTTGACAAGTAGAAGGTGGGGTAAGGGGTTTTGCATGTGGGGTACGTATTCCTACAAAGACAAGGTCCGAGACCATAACAATTCTATGGTGGAACAAAGAGCTCGTTAACAAGAAAAAGAAAATAGTTACTTTTAGGAGAATACTCTGAAACGCTGCACCACATCGGCGAGACAAGGTCGTTAAAGAATACCTGGACAAGAAAGCAGATTATGAGAGCCACGCCAGAAAAGCTCGTATAGAGAGTTGGAAAGAGTTTTGTGGAAGACAGGACAAAGAAGGATTTTGGGAAGGAATATACAGGATTATCAACCGGACTACCAAGAGAGATCAAGATATGACCCTAAAAGCAAATGATGGAAAATATCTGAACCCCAAAGAATCTGCAAACTTACTGGCTGAGACATTCTACCCCGAGGATCTCGTCGTATTTGACAATGAAGACCATAGCTGGATCAGAGAAGCGGCAGAGAATATAAACGGGTTGGTTTTTGATGAAATTCATCATCCGCCGTTTACATTATTCGAGCTTAAAACCACAGTAGATAGTTTTAATCCGAAGAAGGCCCCAGGAGTGGATGGTTTTACGGCTAACATCTGCAGCAAAGTAATACTTCAAGATCCGGACGCTCTCCTTGCCTTATACAACAAGTGTTAGCAGTTTGCACACTTCCCGAACATTTGGAAGGAGGCCACAATAGTGGTAATTAGAAAGCCAGGCAAGGACGACTACACCAACCCCAAAGCTTATAGACTAATAGGTCTGCTGCCAGTCTTGGGGAAGATCCTCGAGAAAATGACTGTAGCAAGGATAAAATGGCACATATTACCGAGGATTAGTACCCGCCAGTTCGGATTCATGTCTCAGAAAAGCACCGAAGACGCCCTCTATAAACTAGTACACCATATCAGGGGAAAGTTAAGGCTCAAGAAGCTAATTACCCTTATGTCATCGGATATAGAAGGGGACTTGGACAGCGCCTGGTGGCCTGCAATCAGTGTCAAGCTGGCCGAAGAAAAGTGTCCCGTGAATATAAGGAGACTAATAGATAGCTACCTGAGCCGCAGAAAAGTCACAGTAAGGTTTGCTGGGGAGCAATGCACGCAAAATACTATGAAAGGTTGCGTGCAAGGGTCAATTGGCGGTCCCCTCTTTTGGAATCTTCTTTTAAACCCGCTTATTGAAGGACTCGCCGCAAGAGGAGAATATTGTCAAGCGTTTGCGTATGACGTCACCCTTGTTTTCGACGGAGACACAGCACACGAAATAGAAGGACGTGCTAACGCCACCCTCGACTATGTTCGGCAATGGGGTATCCAAAATAAGTTGAGATTCGCACCGCACAAGACATGTGCAAAAAAGCATTAGGATTGTATAGGCAAATCGCTCGGGTAGCCAAGATCTCTTGTGGTTTTGACTCGGAAATCATCCGAACCATCTACGTAGCTGCGGTCGAGCCGATTGCGCTATACGCGGCTGCGGCATGGGCACCAGCAGGCAAGAAACTAGGAATTCAGAGGCAACTAAACACCGTACAGAGAGGATTTGCGATGAAACTCTGTAGATCGTACCGCACGGTCTCTATACATTCGGCCTTGTTGCTGTAGGGGGTACTACCACTAGATCTAAGAATTCAGGAGTTGTCCGACCTGTATGAGACTAGGAGAGGGTTGTCCCAGACACTTCTAGGCGATAGAGAAGTAGAACAGGTCGTAGGATTTGCAGAGACTCCTCACCCTGCTTCGCAAATGAATCTTAAATATATATGTTTGGTAGACCAAAACTCTGTTCATAAGCACAATTCGCGGGCGATGAAGATATACACCGACGGCAGTAAGCTTGAGGGGAAGGTTGGAGCCTCACTTTCCATATGGAAAGGCGAGGCCGAGATCCAAAACCGGAAGCTGTCTCTCCGCGTACTGCACAGTCTACCATGCCGAACTCCTGGCCATATATGAGGCAACTAAACTAGTTATCAGGAGGACAGAGGCGAGCTATGGTTTGTACAGTGACTGTAAAGCCGCGCTCGATACTGTTACGAATCATGGCTCGCTCCATCCTCTTGCCGTAGTGGCCAGGGGCAATCTGCAGATAGCTTCTACCCAGAGCAAAGACGTGTCTTTGTTCTGGGTCAAAGCGCACGCGGCGTTCCTGGTAATGAGCGTGCTGATGAATTAGCCAAGCTGGCTGCTATTAACAGCCGAAGGAAGCCAGATTACGATCAGTGCCCGGTATCGTATGTTAAACGTTTGCTTCGAAATGCCTCAGTTGCGAGATGGAGCGCCCGATATAGAGACGGTAGCACCGCGTCCGTCACTAAGTTATTTTTCCCGAACGCAGCAGAGGCATATCAGTTAATAAGGAAGGTCCGGCCAACGGGGCAGTTAACCCAGATATTCACTGGTCACGGTCGATTCTCCCGATACTTGAACCGTTTCAAGTGTCGGGAGACCACGTGGTGCCAATGCAATACCGCCGTGGAAGAAACGGTTCTTTATTTGCTGACGAAGTGTCCTATATATAGATGCCGGAGGTATGATTTTGAGCAGGAGACAGACTTAATAATAGATACAGCCAGTCTACCGGAAATAGTAAAATATGATTTACTTAGAAGTAAGTTTATAAATTATTGCATAAATATATGTAAGATAGTAAATAGTAGAAATAAGGATAAGTAAATGTCACTTTATGCATATGTGCACAATAATATTCTGTGTATTTTGTGAATACTATATAATTAGATAGCATAAGTGTATATATATTATATATAATGCATAAAAAAAAGTATCTGTATGTTAGAAAAAATGTATCCTATACTAGTGTAGATGTTATAAATGTAAATATTGTGTAAAAATGTTGTAAATAATAGGATAATGTAAAGCCCTGAATAATATTATCAGGGATAATTTGATATAATAAATAAAAAAAATAAAAGGGGTTTCGCAAAAGAACTCACGGGACCCAAGCCGCCAACTTCGTCTGCTCATAGTGCACACTGCTAATCAACAAACGACGATCTGGCTCCCACCAATCCGTATTAGGCCAGCGTGGTGTGAAATGGCCCAAATCCCTTCTATGGCTCCAGTCAGCTACTTGAGGCTACCACACCCGTCAGTGCAGCTTGGTGTGGAGTTCTCCTGCCTGGGGGAGAGTGCGGAGGAGGTCCAACTTACCACCTCGGTTGCTGATTCGACCATTTACACCGACGGCAGCCACGTCGACGACGACAAGGTGGGTGCAGCGTTCTACGTCATGCGTAACGCCGCAGAGGTTGCTAACAAGAAACTCAAGTTGAGCAACTTCTGAACCGTATACCAGGCAGAGCTGCTGGCTCTGATGAAAGCGATGAGGTACGCGTCAAGCGGGTCGTCGCATTCGTGCGCCGTACTTAGTGACTCGAGGTCCGCCCTAGAAACAGTCGGTGAAGGCGCATGTGGGGATGGAGGGGAATGAAAGGGCCGGACCAACTGGCCAAGGAAGCGACCCTGAAGAATAAAAGAAGACCTTGTACGAGGATTGCCCCGTTTCCTTCGTCAAGCGTCAGCTAAGCCTGAGGATGCTTGACGAATGGAACAGGAGGTACGTGAAAGATGCAACGGCTTCAAGAACGAGAGTTTTCTTCCCCAACGTTACGTCGGCATCCGCCTTATTTACACTGCAGGCATAGAGCCGGTCGTTACATGCGCAGCTAGCGCATGGGCACCAGCCACAAGGAAACTAGGCGTACAGAAACAACTAAATGTACTACAAAGAGGTTTCGCTCAAAAAATGTGCATATCGCGTAAGGCATATCGCACTGTTTCCCTCAATTCTTCTCTTGTGCTGTCTGGGCTACTCCCTCTCGACATCCAAATTAGAGACGCAGCCGCTATCTATGAGGCAAAGAAGGGAGTGCCCAGAGAAGAACTAAGAGACAGAATTGTGGAGCGAGTCGTATACAGTAAAACTCCTCACCCTGCTGAGCATATGAGTCTACGGTTCAAAAACTTGGTAAACCAAGAAGAACTAAGCAAGAATATGCAAACCATCTACATATATACGGACGGCAGCAAGATTGACGGCCGAGTCGGAGCAGCGCTATCCATTTGGAATGGCAAAGCCAAGATTAAAGCCATCAAGTTCTAGTTGTCACCGTATTGCACGGTTTACCAAGCGGAACTTCTGGCTCTTTGTGCAGCGTCAAAGGTGGTTTTAGCACATCCCGAAAAGAGTGTTGATGTATACAGCTACTCACGATCAGCGCTGGAGACAGTGGTGAATAACAAATCTATGCACTGGCCTGGCAATAACAATTCGAGAAAACATCAAATCCGCTATACTCCAGAACAAAGAAATATCTCTGTTCTGGATCAAAGCACACGCCGGTTTAGAAGGAAACGAAAGGGCAGACCATCTCGCCAAAGAAGCGGCACTTAAGATGAAAACGAAGGCAAATTACAACTTATGCGCAGAACAGGCGTTATAAAGAAGGTAGCACTGCATCTACTACTAAACTTTTCTTTCCCGATGCAATAGAGGTCTACCCATTGTAACGAGATACATTAATTTATAAAAATAAAATTAATGATTCTAAACAAATATATCAAGTATTAAATAGTTCAAATAAAATTTATAAAGTATATGGATTTGAAACCGTGTAAAATGGTGCATGACAAAATTAACATATAATATCATGTTGGTGAAGGAGTTGAGATACCAGCCGGGTGTAATTGGTGGTTATTTGAGTAACTACTTGATTATACTCTGGTTCGGGAAGAGAGTTAGATGACACTTCGGTGATATCGAAATTCTCAGAACCATGTCTTAGAGCTTCGGCTCTATGATACGTGGGTATTCGGCGTCTTAGTGGCTTGCCACTATGATACGTCGTGTTTAATAATATTTGTTTATTCCAAAGTCAACTCGAACTGTGTCGATGCATTATGAGGTAGCGGAAGCGGACGTGAGCTACTGCCTTGATGCTTATCAAACATTGATATTGCGTCTTGTCGTAGCGGGACGTTTTCATCGTTATTGAACTGATGCGTCTTACAGATCTGGTAGGCTGAGGACTTTTGCAAGATATTGATGTCTGCTGTGATGTCTTGTGCGCCTTTCATGATGATGTGTGCCGATGATAGTTGATTGAATGTCTGTCAGAATTCGGTGATACGACGTCTTCGACGACTTCTGGGTTAAATGTCACTTTTGAAGGTTGCGCCTTGCGTTATGGTTTGACACTTTATCTTATTAGATTTTTCCATGTCGGGTCCCCTGATGACGGGGCTGCAGACTGTCTGCCCTTCTTATTTTATAGAAATTGCAAATAAAGGCCTCAATAGCTCCCCACCTTTTAAAATATGTGGCGAGTTGTCAGTGGGCGAGACAAACTTGATCAAAACAACATTTTACTCAACGACAAAGACTCTATGCCTGATGGCTCATAATAAAAATGATATTTATTGGCTGTATCCACTACAGTAGTTGGTGGAGTTATGCATTTACTTCATGAACGGTGATAGCTGGTGGGAGTACAATCTCTCAAGGCTGCGATGTAATCGCTTTGCTATTTTATGAGGTGAGCTCTCGAATGCACTCGGCGGATTGCGATCCGTGCTGACTACATAGTTGGTGGTGAAGTCAACTCCAACACTTTACAATGTGTCTGCAAGTGCACCTGACTAGTGAAGGTGGTGACTCGTACAAAGGACTAATCTTTGGGTCAGAGTACCCTTTATATCTATTATGTGTCCTGGAATGTGCGTTGACCATACACTGTATATCTGGTTACGGTTATATCTTGTGAGATGCCTACTTACATTGCCATGCGCAATTTGATCACAGTTTGTGCTTACGCACTAACAATGAGCCGAGTGCTCTTCTACTGGTTCGCCAGTAAACCTTGCTGTGGACTGCGGTTCGAGGCCAATAAAATTCTCCCTGTTTCGAAGGGGGCGCAGTATTTGGTTGGCGCTCACCGCATACGGCGGGGTCTGTTTGCTGGAGCCGTATGCCATCCCCATATTTTTTTTATGTGAGGATGCGAACTTATACACTTGTGTCGAGGTCTTAAGAATTAATAAATATTGTAAACCCGTAACAAGATGTGAAGACCTTTACAAGCGTGAAGGGATTGTAAATAAGGAAATAAACCACACAAACGGCATCAGACTATCTTAACAACTATTCATCCTTCTATATAAACCTAAAAGAACTAAATATTACTTTAAACACAACGTAGAATAAGGTCCTAATCAAGACGATCACAAATTAATATAAATAATTAATGGCCAAAACATAAACATTAATCATACAACAAAGAATAGTGTGCATCATCCTGGTCACGTAAAATATGATTATCTGAGTACTAAATATTGTTTTAAAATAATTAAAACTTATTATATATAAGAGAAGGGGTGAAAGGTTACACCATCATTAGGAAACTAGACGCGGACAAAAGGATGACGACACAGGTGTTCACGGGACTTGGCGGGTTCTCTGAATAATTGCACAAATTCAAGTGTAAAGAGAGTCCACAATGCTTCTGCGATCCTATCAAGGAGAAAAGTATTGTACATTTACTGGTAGAATGCCCTATGTACGGGAAAGAAAGGCTAGATTTGGAACTGAAATGCAAAATTCAGGTGAATGTAAATAATTTATACACATATATTAGTGATAAGAACCCTAGATGTAAGTTCTTAGCATATTGTAAATACATAGCAAGTAAGACATTACTTAAGAACAAAACTAAATGGAAAAAAAAAATTGGCATTATTGTACCGCGTGCCTCTGTGACCCGGCGGTGGACCAGACTGTGGTGCACATCCTGACTTCCTGTCCCTTGTTTTGGAAAGAGAAGTCAGACTTAGAGATGATGGTTGGAAAAAGGTTGGAAACGGTAGCTATTGCCTCTCTGATGAGTGAGGACGAAAGTCGCCAAAAGTTTATAAACTATTGTAAAAAAGTAGTAACCAAAACAATAAAAAGGAATATTACAAAAACAAATTCAATAGATTTACCCAAAAACTTAAAAATTAAAAACTAAAAAGTAAAAAAGTGTATGGAAAATTAAGTAATGTATTAAAAATAAGAAAAATGTGCAAATTAAATAAATAATGTAAAAGTGAAGAAAGAAGACAATAACAGAAGAAAAGGGATGATTTGTTTCAGGCTATGAAATTGGGATGCTTTCTTTCAGATAAGGTGACGCGGCGACTGTAATCTTTACTCACTCGCGAGAGGTATCTTCTCTGCTCTTTCCGGGTCAGTAGTATCCCTTCTTATTGTTAATCCCTTCCCAAAGTCCGCGTTCCCTTACTTTACACATCTCCCTACCTAATCCTTCTCATTTTTCTTCCGCCATGCCAGTGGTAGGCCGTGCCCAAGTGCTGCGTGCCCAGAGGCGAGTCTGGGATTAGCATGCCATTAATGCCCTGGAACCGGGTGGCCCAGAATAAGGTTAACCTTGCCCAAACATGCGGGGCTCTGTTTGGGTCGACGATTTTTTACCTTGCTACCGTGGGAACGCTAATGGTGAAATACTTTTCATGCCAGAATGGCGGCGACGTGTTCCGCAACCCGTCACGTCTCGTTTCCCGGGGGAGCGAAAAGTGGGCTGCCGATAGCCACTTTGCTACTCTGAATGTCAGAGGAGGAATGAATGATAAAATTGATGATGTATGTGAGATGATGAGGGAAAGAAGAATTGATATTCTATGTGTGAATGAAACTAAGCGGAAAGGATGCGACACCACCATACATGGACCTTACACAGCCTACTGGTCAGGAGTCCCTGAAACCATCAGAGACTGTCAAGGAGTTGGTATCCTGCATTCTGCTAGAATGAACGAATGTGTGACTGACTTTGGTTGTGTGAGTCTTCAACTCATGTGGGTGAGGTTGAAGGTTAGCCTTACCCGCATCTTCATTCTAGGGGTATATGCTTCACAAGATGCGGGATGGAACCGGTCCTCAAGAGCCCAAACCGAAAGGGAAGAGTTTTGGCATAGTCTGAAAGATGTTCTGAATGAATGTAAGCGTAATGAAAGAATTGTAATGCTTGGAGATTTTAATGGATGGGTTGGAGTGCAGCGTGATGAATATGAAACTATGTTAGGGAAATTCGGTGATGAAAGAGTGAATGAAAATGGAAAGAGTCTGCTTGAGGTCTACTTGGAATGGAATCTTGTGGTAACAAACTCAATGTTTGACCACAAAAAGATCAACAGGTACACAAGAAAAGAAGAAAACCAGAAAAGTATGATTGATTTTTTAATGGTCGATAAGAGATTGAGAAAGAAAATGCTAGACACCAAGGTGTACCGTGGCACTGCCATCGACACTGATCACTTCTTGGTGTTGTACCGAATAAAGTGGATCTTTAGGCGATGGCGGCATCATGTTCGGGAACCCATTAATGTACTAGAAAGAGTGAAAGTCGAGGCTTTGCAAGATGATGAAATGAGAGAGAAGTATAAGAGTAAATTGATTGATAAGTTTGACATATTAGAAGACATGGGTGAGGTTGAAGAGTTATGGAAGTCGATCAAGGATGAAGTTGTGAATGCGGCCACTGATGTATGTGGTGTGAGTAAGAGAAGAAAAGGAAGTATGTAAGTGCAAAAATACGGAAGGCGGTGTCTGAAAAGAGGAAAGCATAGCAGGATTGGTTGGCAGCAAAAGCCTATCATAGAATAGAAAAGAAAACGATAGAGGATGAACAAAATGCGAAAAATGAGTATAAAAAACGTAAGACCGTAACAAAGGAAGTGGTGAAAAGAAAGAAAATGAATGATAAAGATGAATTTGAAAGAAGGTTATCTGATGACTTCCGGACGAACATTAAGTTCTTCTGGAAGTCCATAAGAATAGCCAGAGCTAATAATACAAGCTCACATGGCAAAATCAGGACCCGGATGGAAGCTTTGTGGCAGGCGAAGAACGTATCCTAAAGAGGTGGAAGGAATATTGGGCGGACCGGAAAGTAATGTCGTTTTCTTACGCTAAATACAAACACATACATTTTTAACGAGTCTTTATTTTTAATCAATGATGTATTCCCCATCATTGTCAATAGCCTTTTGCCATCTAGTGAGTAAATTTTCAATCCCTGATCGATAAAAATTAATTGGTTTTTCGGCAAAATATCTAGAGATGGCATTTTGGATATCATCCAAATTTGCAAATGTTTTGCCACTTAAAAAGTGTTGCAGCGCTCGGAATAAGTGGAAATCCGATGGTGCAACATCGGGCGAATATGGTGGATGAGGCAGCACCTCCCACCCCAATTCATTAATTTTTTCTAGAGTTCGCCTTGCGCAGTGCGGTCTTGCATTGTCATGTTGGAGAATGACGCCTTTTCGGTTGACAATCGCTGGCCACTTTTCAATTAAAGATTGATTGACTCGCTGCAATTGTTCGCTGTAGAGGTCTGCAGTAACAGTTTCTCCAGGTTTCAGTAATTCAAAATGAACAATGCCGCGAATACTCCACCAAACACACAAAAGCGCTTTTTTGGGGTGTAAACCTGGCTTAGCAGTACTCCGAGGGATTTCATTTGGAGAGAGCCACTGCCTTTTGCGTTTTGGGTTATCATACAGGACCCATTTCTTATCTCCTGTGATCAAGCGATCAAAAAACGCTTCTGTGTTGTGTCGTTGAAGCAATAAGTTGCATGTGATTGATCGGTTAGCCTTATTCTGTTCGGACAGATTATGCGGGACCCAAACACCTGCTCTGCTTACTTTTCCAATCTGCTTCAAATGTTCTTGGATGGTCGACCAAGGTTTGTTGAGACTGTTTGACAATTCCTCGATCGTCTGACACGGATTTGCTTCCACTTCCGCCCTTAACACGTCGTTGTCTAACGCTGATGGTCTTCCTGATCGATACGAGTCGGAAAGATCAAAATTACCCGATTTGAACTTGGAAAACCACCTTTGGCATTTACGAATGTCCAGTGCATTTGGATAAACATCGCAAATGTTTTTGGTAGCAACTGTTGCGTTATTTCCCTTGCGAAACTCAAAGAGCATGCAATGCCGGATGTGTACCTCTTCTGGTATTTGGCTAGCCATTTTACCCAAAATTACAAAAAAAAATTGTAATTCAATTGTCTATAAGTAAAGAAATCACTATAACCTCACAATGTCTTTGGTACGCCTCTGAACAAAACAATGAGCTGACAAATGACAATCAAGTATTGGCATGCGCAGAAACGACATTACTTTCCGGTCCCCCTATTATTTTGAAAGTTTATTCGAGAAAGACAATAAGCATGTGCCAAACCTCGGTAGGGGTCAAACTTAGAGTGGGGATGAAAGTAATATTACTATGAAAGAAATTTTAGATGCAATGAATAGTATGAACTTGGGTAAGGCTGCAGGATATGATAGGATTACGGTCGAGATGCTGAGAGCTGGACAGGGCGTGGTAGCTAGTGAGCTGTACTACCTTTTCAACCTTTGTTGGAGGAGCGGCAAGGTGCCAGATGACTGGTGCAAAGCCGTAATCGTTCCAGTATATACAAGGAAAAGGGTCACAGCAAGACTGTAAAAACTACCGTGGCATTAGCTTACTGAGCGTCGTCGGCAAACTGTATGCAAAGATACTGATTAAAAGAGATGAATAAAACTGAAGAGAAAATTTGCGATGTACAAGCAGGATTTAGAAGTGGAATGGGATGCATGGACCAGGTCTTTTCCTTACGTAGCATAACCGAAATTTGTTTGGCACATAGCCAAAAGGTCTATTGCGCTTTCGTAGATTTGGAAAAAGCCTATGACAGAGTGGTGAGGAATGAATTGTGGTCCATATTGTCTACTTATAGGGTAAACATCACGCTGATACAAGCATTGAAATCACTTTATGAGGGTTCTAGTGCTTGTATCAGGATAAACGGAGCTTACTTAGACTGGTTTAGCACCCAGAAGGGTGTTAGACAGGGATGTGTGGCCTCGCCGTGTATGTTTAACCTTTTTTTAGACAATTGCTTGAAAGATTTGAAAGATAGTGAGTATGGACTAGGAATGAATGATTTGACCATCAAGTGCCTCCTATATGCCGATGATCAAGTTTTATTATCATCATCGGAGAGGGAGTTGCAAGCGATGGTTGACATGGTGCATGGAGCTTTAACAAGCAAAGGAATGAAAGTGAACGTAAGCAAGACGAAAGTAATGGTTTTTGAAAGAGAAGAATGTATGACAAACTGTGACATTATGATTGAGGGACAAAAATTGGAATAAGTGAAAGAATTTGTATATCTGGGTTCACAGTTTACGAGAGATGGCAAGTGTGATGGTGATATTGAAAGAAGAGTTTTAAAAGGGAATCAAGTCAATGGGGCACTTCATAACTTTATGAATAGCCGGAACGTATCACAAAGAGCACGACTGGCTGTGCATAGAAGCGTGTTGGTCCCCACAATGATGTTTGGTAGTGAATGTTGGGTATCCCAGAAGAAACATGAAAGTAGGATTAATGCTGTGGAGATGAGAAGCCTGAGAAGTATAACTGGAGTGAAACGGATGGACAAAGTGAGGAACAGTGTGATAAGGAAGCGGTGCGGCGTGGTTGAAGATGTAGTGACAAGGATAGAGAAATGGATGCTTAGATGGTTCGGCCATGTCGAAAGAATGGATGAAAGAAGATTAACGAAAGAAATATACAAGGTAAGAATGATTGGAAAAATCGGTGCAGGTCGACCTAGGCGGACATATTCTGATCAAATCGGAGATGTCCTAAAGAAAGGCCGGGTTAAAAGCACTCGCAACCGACGAGCATGCATGAAGATGCTTATGAAAGTGGAGGAAGCGAGAGGTGTGCCAGGATCGTAGCAGGTGGAGAGAGATGGTCTGTGCCTACCCCACTGGGAACGAGGCGTGATATATATGTATGTATGTATGTATGAAACTCAAGCGGCAAGTGGTCTCGAATCTAAAATGATCTGTGCTACCTAAGCGCTCTAACTATTTATAGAATTACTAGCTATTGCCCATCCGCTTCCGTAATCGTAAAATTGAATCACTTGAAATTTGTCTAAAATATTCCTCGTCTAAAATGGCAACCAGAAATGACTTTTTATAGCAACCGTTACTATAACGACCGCATAAATAATACGAAAGGAAAATGTTTATAAACGTTACTTACAAATAAAATGACAGTGGTTCTATGAAATTCTAAAAAATAACCTATAACCATGTACAAATCATTCCGAGTAGAATGGTCATGTTCCTATGTCGATATGTTCACTAGTTTTCAAGTGTCATTTTCATTTTATATATTCTAGCTGTTCTCCACCCGCTTTGCTGGTCGTATAAAACTAGACTTAAAATTTGTCTGAAATATTCCATGACAGTAACCGCAACGGCAAAAGACTTTATGGAAACCCTTACTATAGCAACCGTATATATAATAACTAATGAAAATGTTTATAAATATAGAATCGATGAAATTAAAAAAAAAAAAATAGCCTACTCTATACGACATATTCCGCTACAAACGGACATGTTCCCATATCGAGATGTTCACTAGTTATCACGTGATTGGCGAACAAACTAAACCCATTTTCATTATTTATATATATAGATAAGACAATAAGTTAGATTAAAGTATATTATGACTAATATCAAGTGAAGTCCAGTGCTTTTATTTATAACAAATAGTCTTGTTTGACCTAGACTAGTCTTATTTGACTAGATATAAAACAAAGCATTAACATGTTATGGCAAAAGTCAACAAATATCCTCCACCGCGATTTGCCCGTTATTTATATTCCAACCCCAATCTTTTATTTAACAGAATCGATCATTCTGGTATCCCTCGACTATTAACTGTTGGCCTATTTTGATCTCTACATCTGCTCCCCTTCAACCCTATGATTAACGGCCGGTCGGGGGCAGGGGAGGCCAGGACTGTATGGTTATGTTATAAGTGATAACCGCACCTTAGCCAGGTGTTTGGAGTTCATCACGTCCATTCTGCCAACATTGCTCGCCTGTCTGCTAATGGAACATCTACTGTTATTGTTTCATATTCAATGCGATCCAAATAAAACAATGGTTTGATTATTATTATTAATAATGTTTCGTTATATTATTGTATAAGTGTAAAAATAGTGAGCTTTGTTATTTTTTTTTTTACAAAATTTGTTAATAATTTGATGAACTGGTATCAGTGTTTTGAAAAGCTGCAACAAGTACCTTCTTCTTGTTTACTAAGTCAGTCCGGAATTAACGACAAGTACGAGGTGATCTAGTGGTTGTCTGATCAAAACGAGGGTGCCGACGAGGGTTACCTTCCCTGGGACATGCACCAGGCGTAGTACCGAAACGTACTAGTGCGTTCCATAAAGGATCCCAGGGCCACTCGCAACGCACTGAAGATAACCACCAAGGGCGTTTTAATAACTCCACATAACCTTGATTTCTCCCCAGAAGCAGAATATCTTTTTAGATTTTTTCCCCCGATAACAAAAAACATTGTACCACCGCAGCGCCTATTTCTACCACCAAACAGCAGTGTGCGAATATATATTTTTTTTATTTATTATATCCAATTATCCCTGATCTTGTTATTCAGGGCTTTACATTATCCTATTATTTACAACATTTACATTTATAACATCTACACTACTATAGGCTACATAAATTTTTTCTAACATATCGATATTTTTTTTTTATACATTATATCTCTACTTATGCTATCTAATTATATAGTATTCACAAAATACACAGAATATTATTGTGCACAAATGCATAAAGTGACATGTACTTATCTTTATTTCTATTATTTACTATCTTACATATATTTATGCAATAATTTATAAACTTACTTCTAAATAATTTATATTTTACTATTTCCGGTAGACTGGCTGTATCTATTATTAAGCCTGTCTCCTGCTCAAAATAATACCTCAGGCATCTATGTATAGGACACTCCGTCAGCAAATGAAGAACCGTTTCTTCCACGGCGTCATTGCATTTGCACCACGGGGTCTGCCGACACTTGAAACGGTTCAAGTATTGGGAGAATCAACCGTGACCAGTGAATATCTGGGTTAACTGCCCCGTTGGCCGGACCTTCCTTATTAACTGATATGCCTCTGCTGCGTTCGGGAAAAATAACTTAGTGACGGACGCGGTGCTACCGTCGCTATATCGGGCGCTCCATCTCGCAACTGAGGCATCTCGAAGCAAACGTTTAACATACGATACCGGGCACTGATCGTAATCTGGCTTCCTTCGGCTGTTAAGAGCGGCCAGCTTGGCTAATTCATCAGCACGCTCATTACCAGGAACGTCCGGGTGGTCTTTGATCCAGTACAAAGACACGTCTTTGCTCTGGGTAGAAGCCCTCTGCAGATTCTCCCTGGCCACTACGGCAAGAGGATGGAGCGAGCCATGATTCGTAACAGCAGTGTGCGAATATTAGTGTGTTCCGGTTTTAAGGACGCCGTAGCTACTGTGTATTACTGAGCTAAGGAGACTCAACATCTTATGGCTCAGGCGATGAGTACAATATTGTGCAGTATATATCGGCGGGCATATCTCTTGCCATCAGGTGAACGTACCGCTCGTCAAGTTGGTTAATTGTATGTAAAAAAAAAGATTCGTTTTGAAATATTTTTCAATATGACAGGTTAGAACATGAGGTTTCCATTCGATATAGTTTTATGCAGATGATGTAGGTAATAATCTCTAAAATAGTTTAAGCCATTATTGCATTTTTTTGCACCCTTGTATATTGCGAAAATATGGTTAATTTACCCGCTTCAGTTTATTTTAGGCTTTGAATAATTATTGCCTTGATTACTTTGTTGTAAGTACAAGATTTATACACAACTTAAGTAACGCCATCATTAGATACATATGTGTCAAATATTTCATTATGTAATCGTGAAAAAAAAATTGTTTTATTTACAGTACAATAAAAATTAAAAACTTTTCACTGGCTGTAGGTCTCTGTTGCTATAAGTTAGACGGGTACTATAGCAGCTCCTATTTCCGCCGCCGAACAGCAGTACATATGCAAAAAATACTATGTTCCGATTTGAAGGGAGTTGCTAGTGAAATTATCTATTTAATGATACTTCACAAACTTAGACGTTGCTTCGTTAAATTAAAAAAATCTTTATAGCAACAAAAATTTTTCTGCTGTGTGCGCAAATTATCTTACAGTCATACTAACAATTATTGTTGTATTTTAACTAAGTATTAAATAATATAACTAAAGATATTATTGGTTGTTATGAAGGGTGTCTGGCGGCAGATTTATATTTTAAAAAACGAATATCTCAATAAGTTATAAACAGTGCGGGGGAAAGGTGGTGTCATTATAATCACCGATCGTGCGGATTTCTTAGTCACGATGTCGCAGTGGTTGAGTGAGCATCGCGCGTTCGCTATTGAAGCATTTTTCAAGAGTAACGATTTTTACGTACTCGCTCGCCGACAGTTTTGTTCACATTTCAATATTCGACGTATAGGCGATGGGCCGAGTGTGAATTTAACACGTTCGTGGGTGGAGAGGTTCCGCGCAACTGCTTCGGCTATGAACACACCACGGCCAGGACCTAGTCGATCGTCAAGTACCCCCGAAAACATTGAACTGGTTGAACGCAGTTTACGTGAAAATGCACGACTTTCGATACGGAAAAGAGCAGCTTCACTGGGACTTCCAAGAGCAATTGTGCATAAAATTTTGAAAAAAGATATGAAGTTTCATCCTTTTAAAATTCAAATAATTCAAGAATTGAAAAAAATGACTTTGCGTCACGCAAATTATTTTGTGAAACCATGTTGGAGCGTTTTCGCACTGTGAATTCCATTTTTTGGAGCGACGAGGCTCATTTTCATTTAAACGGACACGTAAACAAGCAAGATTGCCGTTACTGGGCTCTAAGAACTCGCAATCCTCGACTGAAACACCAAAAACCATTACATTGCCCAAGGGTAACTGTTTGGTGCGCTTTATCCACGAATGGGATAATCGGACCATTTTTTTTTGAAAATGCACGGGGCCAAGCGACGAATGTCAATGGTGAGAATTATCGGCTCATGATTTCGAATTTCTTTTTGCCGAACCTGCGAGCTCATTCATCATTCTCATCACACACGTGGTTTCAACAGGATGGTGCGACCGCACACACGGCCAGAGCTTCGATGGATTTGTTGCGAGAAAATCTCCCTCAAAAACTGATTAGTCGCTTTGGGGACATCCCGTGGCCACCGAGGTCACCCGACCTAACTCCAATGGTTTTTTTTTTGTGGGCCACCTCAAAGAGAGAGTTTACGTCAACAATCCGCGAACTGTTGTGGACTTAAAAGAAAATATTCGGCGAGAAATCAGCGCAATTGAACCAAGTTTACTGCAACGTGTGGCACGGAATACGAGGCTCCGTTTCGAACAGTGTGTGCAACAGGATGGAAGACATTTGGATGACATTATCTTTAAAAAATAAAATCCGCATTTGTACTCTATCTTTTAATACTTTTAGTAAAATTATATGTTAAACATATTAATTTTTATTTAAATTTGAAAACATAAATCTGCCACCAGACACCCTGTATTAATTACTTTAATAAATTATAAATCACAGAAATTTTGTTATATTTTATAGTTTTCATGTGTATACGCAGTTTTATGATGATGTTACTTTATGAAGCACGACTTCAAGTATTATAACAAATAACGGGAGTCATCCCTTTTTTTTTCTAAAAATAACTACATTTTTTTGTATACGATGAGAAATGGAAAGCCTGTAATAGGACGCCTTTATATCAGCGTATCATTAATAATTCTGAAAAGGCGTCAACGATGTCTCCATAGAAAGTTCCACTAGCAAGTAACCCGTAGGCAATTATAAATGCTCAATGAAAGCCCTGTGCGTAATCAACAGGGAGGAGCGAGGAGCCCCGGCATACCAGACCCTCTTTACGCCTCCGTTTTATTATTATCGTCACATTAACGCCCTAATTAGGCTACTTCGTAACTGTTCGCTTTTGAATTTACCATTGAAAACTTTTTTTCTGACCTTAATTTCACAAGGTGTTAAGTAACAACGAGGCTGGAACGTTACTTATGATTATACTTTTCTTTGAAGAACGTGGTACTAATTTGTTCGTTGTCTACTGTCAACTGTCTCCTACATGAATTTTAAAGTGTCACTACGTTTTGAGTGTTTTTCAGAATTTTATATCGCTTCAAGTCCAATTTTTACAGAATTTGTGTCATGAAGTCTTCTAGTGGTAAGCTTGGTGTTTTAGGTGATTTTATCAATAATGTGATCCCGAGCAGGTGATTTCGCTGCTTATTACATCAGAACATGATGTTGATGAAAGAATTTACATTAGATATAATCTGGTTAATATTAGGTTGGGAAAAAAGTCTTTTCGCATTATAGTATGTATGAACTTGTAATAAAATCTCTTTGGCTGTACTATTTGTATCTACAGCTGGTTTTGGTGTCATTGAATGTTTAAATTCTAAAGGACATAATTCCAAATTCAAATTAGGAAAATGTGTAATTTTCATTTGTTTTTCGTACTATCCAGATGATTGAATCTATAGAAGAAACTCGATACATTTTAAAATTTTATTACAAAAATGTAAAAATGCAACGCAAGCCGGGAAAAAAATTGCGATGTTTATAGAGCTAGTGTAGTGTCTGTGAGAATAGCGCAAATTTGGTTTAAGCGTTTTCAATCCGGAAATTTTGATATCAAAGAAGCACGTCGCTCTGATCGCTCTATTACCGATAAAATGGATAATATTTATGAAAAAGTGGAGCAAGATCGGCTTATCAGTAATTACGACGTAGCTGAAGAACTGGAAATAGACCACAAAACTGTTTTGGCGCATTTGAATAAAACAGGGCACACAAAAAAGCTCGATATTTGGGTGCCTCACGAGCTCACTGAAAGAAACCTAATAATGGACCGTGTACTCGTTTGTGATTCTTTACGACGTAATAAAACCGAACCATTTTTGAAGAAGCTGATAACTGGTGATGAACAGTGGATCACGTACGACATGAACGTGCGAAAAAGATCGTGGTCGAAGGTCGGTCAGGCTTCTGCCGGTGATGCTGTGTGTGGTGGGTTTGGAAGGGCATTATTCATTATTAGCTTTTACCACCAGGCAAGACCATCGACTCTGAACTCTACTGCAAACAACTGATGAGAAAGCGGCCGGAATTAATCAACAGAAGGGGTGTGGTTTTTCATCATGATAACGCTAGACCTCACATATCTTTAGCCACTCAACAAAAATTAAGAGAGTTTAGCTGGGAGGTATTAATGCCTCTGCTGTATAGTCCTGACCTTGCACCTTCAGATTTCCACCTGTTTTAATCTTTTCAGAATTCTTCAGGTAGTGTCAGGGTAACATTACGAGAGGACTGCCTAAACCACTTGTCGCGGTATTTCGATCAGAAGTCCTAAAATATCTATAGCATTGGGATCATGTCCCTACCTACAAGATGGCAAAAAGTCATCAAACAAAATGGTTTACATACTTTAAATAAATATAAATAAATTACATTAAAGTAATAGTAGTAGTAGTAATAACAGCCCATTTACGTCCCCACTGCTGGGGCACAGGCCTACCCTCAATATGAGGGCGATTGGGCCATAGTCACCGCGCTGGCCCAATGCGGGTTGGTGACTTCACACATACCTCAGAATAAATTCTAAGTCATGTGCGGGTATCCTCGCGATGTTTTCCTTCACCGTTTGTATCTCGCTGTTGAAACTAAAGTTCACAAATGTACATAACTTAAATATTAAAGTCATTGGTACATGCCGAGATTCGAACCCGCGACCTTCGGAATGAAAGCCGCACGCTCTAACCATTAGGCCAGCGAGCTACTAAATATTAAAGTACGTTTTGAATTTTCTTTAAAAATGCGAAGAAACTTTTTCCCCAACCTATATCTGAATGATATAGCTTTCTTTAATAATAAAAGAGATGTGAAAAGCGGAGATGAGTCAATGAAAGATAAGGAACTGAAATCTATACAATACACTATTTACCCATTCTCGAATTTGAAATAATTTTACTAATAAAAAAAAAACTTTCTTCGAAATTACTCGTTTTCAAACAGAAAACTTAATCACATTATGTATTATCTGTTATCAGTAGCAGTATGCGCAATCATGTACAAAATAGGAAATAAAAAAGATTCTGTTGTTGTTCGTCTAATACTAGACGAAGGAACAATGATTATTGGATAAATCATTTTATCATTTTATACATAAAAAAAAAAAACATTATATATAATGTGCATGGCATTTTTTAAAGCCAAAAACTTACAGCTCGAATTGCGGACAGACCTACTTGGTACAATGTGGACGGACTCCTGAAAGCCGGGAAGGAATTTTGTGTGAGCATCTAGCGACTATCTCCCGGGGGCCGTTAATCCCGCGCAGGCGAACCCAGGCTCCGCCCCTGGGCGTCGCCGCACCCCAGACGACCACCCCACCCCCATGACGGCAACCACGACCGGACGACGCGCCCGCTATTATCCCTGCTTCCTGTCCACGGACGCTCGCTTGCTCCGCCGATCTATCGATTGTTTATTTTTTCACCACGCGTAAACAAGACAAATACTCGACCCTTCCGAGTGGTTGACGTGACGTGTCCGGTACGACGCCCCGTCGGTAAGGCGCCGTCGGTTATAAAATGGATGGTGGTCAAGACTCGCGCCTGCTATGTGACGGTTCACATTAACTGAAGGTAAGGTGAATGTGGTGGACACTTTTATGCAGATACCTTTAACATTAACACATTTAAGTTTTCTTTTTAGAATTTTCCTTAATTACTCGTAACTTAAACGATTAAAAGCAACATATGATGAACAACGGATGAATCTTTAGTTATTTTCAAAAATCAATCCACATTAAATTTCATATCAAAATTGAAAACAAAACAGCAGTTTCATGAAACTAATGATCACATAGCTCGGAATAGCAATTGCTCAAAAGAAGAAGTAACATAACTTTTCAAAAGTAACTAATAAGAGATATAAGAGAATAGTTATACCCCTTCGGATAACCGGTTCAGTCATCTTTTCTTCCAACCATCCAACCTGAATATTTCAGTCGTGAAGGTTAAGACCCAAACTCTGTTGTACTTTTACAACCAAAATGGTTATTTATGTTATATCTTATTTATTTATAAAACAAAATTTCAACCATTTTTTATTTCAAGTCTACAGAACCCGTGATGTATTTTCCTTAGTTATTTCATTGATCATTTCATTGATATTTTTCAGTTTCTGCATTGAATTCATCAGTAGAAACAATCCATCCCGCAATGTTTATCTAACTGTATCTCCTTTATTAATATATAAGTATATAGAAATTCTCTATTACTATGTTTCTTTCATCGAAAAGAGCCAACAAGTAGGTAAAAGCAAAAATTGTTATAAAAACATGAAAAATATGAAAACTGCGGTTTTCACATTAAACGTCGCTTTTTTAGTAACTTTAATTAATCAGGATACAACTTAAGTACTTACTAGTACAAAATAGGCTTTAATTAAGTTATCATACAGGTCTGAACCTGATTCAAGAGTATGTTCTTTGTTATTAAAGTTTAAGTGTTACTTTTCATAAATTACGAATAAGCTTTCTACGGCAACTTTTAGAAGTTTTTATGTTTAAATGAATCTACTAGGAAATGATAAAACTATTCTATCCATTTATTTCATATGTATACCGTCGCAAGTTAAAAGTATAAAATATTCGATCTATGCAGATATTATTTTATATGTAGTGAATTACAATATATTAAAATATAAAATTTGATATAGTAGACAGTAACAAACAAAAAAAATTATGAGCTTTTACTAACCTTAAATTTCATATGTTATAACAACATTACGGCCTTTAATAGTTCGTGGTTATAGCATGAGTGATGAAACTGGAAATTTGTATGGATTGCATAGAAAAACTGTTCGTCATAAATTAAAACAATGTATGTGTACAACTAATAGATATGTAAATACAGTTACAGCAACATTAATTAATTCTGGAGTGATTTATGCGAATATTATTCAACCAGTGAGTACAACGGCACTGACTTCAAGCACCCGACTAGATTTATGCCTGCATGTTAAATACAGGTCGATGCCGAGGAGTTTATTCGGCTTCTGTTTACATTACCTTTACTTGGCCAAATATATCAAAATATGTATATTAATTAACATTATATCATATACATTTAACAACTATTTAAATTTTCTGCTGTACGCGAACTTTATCCATATAAATCGTTAGACAATGTCTTTGTTAGATTTAGTGATCAGCGTTAACGTTACTATACACTATACTATAACTGTTATTGTACACCATACTATAGTATTAACTTTTTTCTTTGATTAACCTTATGATAGTAAATAAACAATTCTATTTTATACTAATATGATGTTGATATACAAGATCTATTACAGCTGTGAGACGGAATGTTTGTAATATATTCATGGATCTATTTATTACACAATTAAATCGCATTCATACATATTTAGGGCTTGTGCCAAAGTTGAGTACCGCGGCCATTTGATAATATGATATATTATAATATGATTAATCTACATTTTAAAGGTGATCAATTTTGTTTGATAAAGAAACTACTTAACCTTCCTTAATTTTTAATCGCCTTACATATACACTTCTCAGGTTTAAACAATGGGCAGTCTACGTTTTACATGTAAGGTTATTTCATTCGGATCCCAATTAACAAGTTAATTATTAGTAAACAAATAATAAAGCTATAACGCAAATTTTCAGCTGAAGTATTTATTATATATTCGGTTAAAGATCATTCGCTGAAAGCTCACATTTTTAATCAGAACATTAAATATTCAGAGCAAATTTCGACATAAAGCTTTTCATGAACATTTTCCTGCAAACATTACTTTAACATTTGTACAAGAAAGAAGTAATGTTAAAAATGCTAAAATGCACTCTTTCATATAATTTTTAACGGGTTTACTACCGAAGTATATTAAAAAACAATATTATATATGTAGAGTTGTTGCTTTCGTTTGTAATGACGGTTAAAAAGCTTGATATATTTTTTTTTATTTATTAAAAGAAAAGAGTCCCGCATTTCATGAGTTACGTTATCCAAAAGATTAGTTTCACGAGGGGTCAGTATCTGAACTTTATCCCGACAGTACTACATCTTTAACATTACGCTCGACTGGCACCGTGATAAGTGTTCCCTGGTCTCCGCCATTAATTCCTACGTCATCAACCCCCCCTTTTTTTGTGAGTAAAATATTTTCTTGTTTGATTTACTAAAAGGTTTTAACTGTAGAAAATCTTGATTATTGAATATAGAGATATCTGTTAGATGCTAATATTGCTAAAGAAATAATGGACGGGGAAGTTCTAAAAGTCGTTAGGCGTCTCCTCAGATGTTAGACCTGACTATGTGATATGTTTGGTTCGTCTTTTTTATATGAAAACCCATTGTCGATCAACAGATTATCACCTTTAAAAATATTGGTTTCTCCGTGAATGTAGCGACTCTCTATTTATAAATTTTTCGTTATTACCGAAATTCTAGACTGCGATAGGATTCAGGTCCACGACCTGTTTTTATTTTAAGCTATCCCATTTGCCATACGCCTGATCTCTCTCGATACTCTATCAATTTATAGAAAACTCCTTTTTCTGAAGCAATAGCAATGAATTATTAGTGATATCTCTTTCTCTGTCTATTTTCAATTTGCCGCCGGATACCAGAGGCACGATACATCTCTTCAATGTTCTCAAACTAAGTTCAATCGCGATAATTTTTATAGATTTTGTGTTATAACAAATTGTATATAAAACAATAATATTTTAATTAAGTGCATAACTACTGTACCTGTAACAGTGGTCCCGAATTTTTAGTTTAATTCTCTATAATAGCAAAAAATATATATATTTAACGGCGAAGTACATTTTACTTCGACTTCCTTAAGCTTACGTGTCGGTGTCTAAGTTAATATAACCTGAGCAGGATGAGGTATCGGAAGCGAAAGACGTGGGTCACACCTTGAACTCAAACATGTGAATGTCACAAATGTTTACCTTGCGCAAGATTCTAACCCATACTTTGACATATGACATAGCCATTAGACTACAATCATGCGTTAACCATTTAAACATATAAAATTTTCTTAGTATTAACATTTTTAACATTTCTAGGTAGATTTTCAATGTTTGATTATAAACGGATATCCTTTTTAATCGTGCGATTAAATATGCCACAGTTATCATCTTTGTTATTTCAAATAAAGCACAAACAAGTATTTTAACTACCAATCGTCTAATACTTGAACTCTATTTGAAATAATTTTAAGTAACAAGGTCGTAGAAGTTGAAGCATTCTCATCTAGTGTATTGATACGTACATTTTCTATAAATTATTCACATAGTTAAACCATAGTTTAACCACTATATTTTGAACAAGACAAATAGCGTTCTTCGTCGGGCGCGGTTTAAACTCATCTAATCCGTTCGAGGTCTAGTTGTGTTCCGTGCCCTTGTCATTGAGCTCCGTCTCTTTTCCTTGCACATAAAATACTTTGGCCTAGAGACAAGCACAAGCGTTTACTTATAGATAATAGACAATAGACTGTTTGGTGTGTAATTTGATTGTCATTGACCAAAAATTCTATTAAAATTCCATTGAAACAGATATAATGCTTATTCTAATGTAGTTGTAGTAAAATTGAGTGTTATTTTCGACTAAGACGTCAAGATGAGGGTTAAGGCCAACATCTTTCTATACTAGGCGGACGGGTTTGTCGGCGGATGGCATTTTGTAGGATATAATAAGGTAATGTACAGACTTCCTGCGATAAAGTGGCGCACGTGGCCACGCGCCCACTCGAGCCGCCGCGTCGGTACTGTCGCGGCAAAATGACCACTTGCGTCGTTCGTTTCATGATTTTCATTCATACATGTCTCTACACATTCATATACACTATTATATTTTATAATAATGAAGTTTATTCATCTTATCACATTTAAGAACAATTACTTGTACATTCCATATACGTTTTATTAAAGTTTAGTAAGTTAATTAATTTTTATAAAGTAACATACTAAATTGTTTACGTATACAATGACTATAATAATCAATAGGTACGCTGTCGTTTACTTCTTCAATAAATTGTTATCTTTAATACAATAATATTTGTGAATCCAGTGTTTATTATGAAATTATAAAGAATATAACCAATGTATTCGCGTTGCTTACTTATGTTACATTAGAACATTATATCTTATTAATAAAAAAGAATTTTTCAAAAAAAAGGAAAAAAATAGGTAAAAAAAGAAGAACATCGCGTCCCTGGTCAAATTGTGCAGCAAATAAAAATTTATTATGCGGCACATTTCCCTTATGCCGGATGCAATCAATTTGAGCACTCTAGCGCAGTGCGCGGGCGCGTAGCTCACAGTACTCGGAAGGCCACCGCCCGCCACCATCACTGGTCCATAAGCAAATATGCGCGTCTAGAAGCCCCTCCGGTTCCTGCCAATCAATCTCCACGAAACACCTCCGTAGGCATCAACAGCAACCGACGTAGTCTAAATAAGTGATTTCACGACATGTTTCTTTTAAAAATCGTTCTAAATCCGTGAACTCACCACCATTTCCGGTTCTGTGGCATTCGGATAATAGAAAGTGACAAACTTACAGTTTCAAAATATTGCAAAATTGTTAGTACTTTAACTTTAAACTAGATAAAGGTGTAACTTAATAGAGGGCGTAGTGGTATCACGGAAATGTGATACCACTTCAAAAACATCACCACGGAAAATACCAAGCAAAGTTCTAAGCGACAGAAACGAAAACGAATATCCGACATGAGGTGAGTCTTTTAATCTTCATCGATTACATTTATTGAACAGGAAATGAGGGTAACGATGATATTACTTCCTCGAAAGTATGAACTGGTAAAAAAGGATCTGCCTCCATTGCAAGCAATCGATGAACAACCTCACGGTCACTTGTACCAAGGCACTTGCAACTTGAGAGACTGACAAAAAATCGAAAATATATTGAAGTGATAAGTCATTTCATATATATATATATATGTCTTATATCTATATTTACTTAAAAACTTTTATTAAACATTACGATTAGAGATCTTCCGTAAAGATACAGAGAGTCATCATGTATCATTCTTCTTCAAACCCGTGATAAAAACGAATGATAAAGTAACTTATAATTTATAATCTATGATTATGAAATACAACAATTTTTTTCTACAACAACACAGTTGTACGAGCGTTTCTTTGTATGTGTGTGTAGACAGATTGATGAGAGATGGTGCATATGCAATTACAACGCAGCGGAACCTGACAATCTTATATCATTGCGTTCGTACCTGCTTAATTACAATCGTCGCTCGCTTTTCCGTTGAGGAAGTTAAAATTTGTTCCCCACTTCTGCTAGACTCAACCAATCACGATATATTTTTTAATTTATCAACCAACCATTAACCTGAATAAGACATGGCGTTTTCTGGTAATCGGGCCGTGGATGGAATACTTTGTCTGTCATATGTTGACAGCGTTAATACAGCAACTCTGTTAGTAGTTACAATATGAGAGTGATAGATGGTTTTGATAAATGAAAACCGCAAAATATGGTCCGTCAAATCGAAGACCTTGACCCGGGGCAAAAGATAAGATAGGTAGCTAATCTTCAATTTTCATTATATTATGAAGTATTTAAACAATGGTGAGAATCGCGGTAACCGAGTGGATGCGGGCCACGCGGAACTGATCGATGTGGAGATCTTTAGGAAGGCTTATATCCAGCCGGATGTCTATCGCCTGATGATGATGATGATTTTCGCTAACAAATCTTTTATTGATGCAAAGTATCTTGTGAACTAATGGTGTAATGGCCGAAGAACAAAATGTAGACTAAGGCATTACATGCATGGTAGGATACCTCCATTTTGGCATTACACTCAGTCTTTGCTACATAGGTATAGAACTTCATGTTTATTTACTTAACTTAACTTAAAAAATATTGTATGTTTAAACCATTAAATGTATGAATTTTTTTTGCATATAGCTATTACAGGTACTAGCTGTTTTGATACAATACATTGTACTCTATGATCAATCAGATCGTTCAGATGTGATCAAAAAGTTTCTTTTTTGTGTGTTATTGATAATTTTTAAGCAACAGATAGTTTTTTAGTATACAATATTTGTTAATAAACAATAAGCTTTATCTGGTTTCTTATTGTTAATTTTTTTTCTTTGCACACAGGGTCGACTACCGCGGTTTGAAGTGTGCCACTGCGCTCCGTTCAGGTTTCAAAGCTGCGATGTATGAAAGCAGTTGTTCTTATGCTGGGGCCCTTGAATTAAAGCGAAGTGCACTGAAAGAGGAACCTTGGCCGGCTGCTGAATGGCCACCATACCGTCTCCATCAATCTACATTCGAACAACTGAAGCAAAGCGTGGAGAAAGCAAAAGCAGCACTCCAAGACAGATCAGGACTTTTGGGTACAGCAACGGCGTTCGGTGATTTTTACGGTGGGCAACTGGGTCAAGATGGTTCCGGTACCGCACTCGGGTTTGGTAGAGCATCAAGAACGGATGACACTATGCTGGCATCGATCGACAAAAATAAAATCGGTAAGTAAAGTAATAATTTCGTTTTTTTGTTACATGTAAATCTGAAGGTTCCGGGATATATATATTCGAATCCGTCTGTATGATATAGTTTTATATACAGCATTAGTTTAATAATAATGGTTTATAATGTGACGGTTAAGCATGTTTTTAGTGCTAAAAGACACATTATACACAACGTGGATTATATTTTTATTATTTACGAATGTCTCTTTGTCGTTGTTTATTAACGTCAACAGTTAACTGAAAAAAAAGTTATCCAATGAAACGGCAAGGTCCTTTTATTTAATTATTAGCTAATGCAATTACAAATCTACATACAAATATAAAAACTTACTGAAAACATCAGATTATATAACATTTCAGCTGATTTTAATACTCACTATCTAATCTGCGAGACTTTAATCAGATGAAACTGTAAAAGCTGTCAATAACTGTAACAAACGTCTATTTCATCCGTATCGTCTAAAGAAATATTAGCTGCAGAATTTTCAAGCAGTAAACTATAAACAAATAAATGTATTTTCTATACAAAGCTACGCTATATACAATAATAGAAGTATAACTAAAAATTTCTGAAAAGACCAATTCCGTGGGGACCGCGTTTTTAAGAATAGTAGTAAAAAGTACTGTACAATGTTAGACAGCGTATTATAATGCTGTTTGCTAATAAAACTCTATAGTTATGATAAAACGCATTTATTATCATATCCGGGAAATGATTAATACGTTAACGTCGCCTAGTTAGGAACGAATAATTATCTGACCTTATTCCTTAATTACGTGTGAGACGTAATGTAAATATAAAGGATAAACTTGCTTTATAACGGTTCCCACATTGAAATATTTCGTCGCTATTTAAATACATCGTACAATAGGAACCGCTAGCAAACGTGGACGTATTAAAATATTCTTTATATATCTTAGTGCAGTTGTAGCTCGTGAAGAATTTTACCAGCTAACCTCGAGGCATTACATTTAACGCCCTCCGCTTTACGAGATATCTCCATTTTTAAGGTCCATTGTAAGCGTCGTCGAATAGATATTTCATGACACCGTGTGGAACGTTCCAAAGGAATAAAAATCGATTTGTTCCCGCGTAACGCGTTAGTATTGTGAAGTTGACTTTATACTGAGGACGTAAAGCTGATTTCGCGTTAGTTTCGGCCGGGATCTAAACCCTTTAGACGAGCGGGAGGCTGTTGCTATTGAGAGCAAAGGTGGGGAGCGGGGCTTCTTCTAAAGATAACAATCGCTCCTAAGGGAGCGAGATGGGGGCGTGCAGGATCCGAAACCCCGCGGTCGCTACGGCAACGCTCCCGCCCACATTCCGCCTGTGAGATCATCCCATAGCCTTTGATAAATACTAATGAAAATAAAATTTTATCATTTGCGTAGAGTTCATTATTACCCGAGGGTAGAGTTAGCCTGTTCCCAGCATTTTAACGAGGAACTTTCATGATGTTCGTTTTCGTATTCTCGTTGCATTCAGCGCACTGCTTTGGACCGAGTTTACGTACTTTACGGTTGCTTTTCGTCACTTTATGATGTTAATTGCGTCCACAGCGAGTTTTTGTTGAGTTTGCTAACAAGAGATATTATGCTTTTACAAATTCAAAGTGAACAATGATAAGAGTCTTGTTGGTACATTACATTGTCGTTAATTTATACCGACATACTATTTGTTCATTCTACACATATATTTTACTAGCAGGTCATCCATTTTGTCTGAAAATGAGTAGTCTTTACTGTCGATATGAAACAAAATTATACAGCATTTCAATAGGACTGGAACTATATGAACTTTGCCGAAATTCTGTATGTTATGAATTCAAATCATATTAAAAAAAAAGCTTTACGGCAGAGTTTCAAATATTTAAGAGATCAAAGTGATTGTAGAGTCTAACGAAGGTACTATTGTATATATTTTATTGATACTTGCTTTGTATCTAGATGTAGGCCGTTATAAAATATCATCTAAAAAAATTCTGTCGACATTTTTTTAAATGCAATCGCGAAAATAAATCTGGCAACTGTCAAGCCTTTCCACCACAACGGCGGGAATGAAAAAAATATTTTCGAGGGCATATTTCAGACAAACGGGAGTCTTTAATTCCGCATCGCGTCGGGGAATAAAGGGTTTCGTATCGTTCGTAGGCCGTGAGGCGATATAAAAGAGTTGAGAGACAATGGGCCCGTTTTAACAAGACAATGGACTTTTTGCCATTAAAAAACGCCTTTTGCGAAAAATGTTAATTCGGGACGCGTAATTGTACTGCCGTTGACTCCGTAGCGATGCCTTTCCGCCCTCGGCGTTAAAGCGCCCGATGAAAACGCTCATGTTTTACTACAATTTCTGAAAAAAAAAAAGAAACAATTAAAAGATCATGGGGGGAGGTCAATTCTCTCCTTTATTTCTTTTACGCTGAAAGAACGTTGTTCTTTTTAAATAAAAAAAGGTATAAAGCAAAACATATTCCGATGATTTCAAAAAAACCTCTGAAAATAGTATTTACAATGGGAAGGTTTCTATTACCAGAAACCATCTAAATATATTTAACATCATCTAGTACAAGTCAAATACTGTTTAGCAGTAAAAGCCTTGTTTGAACTTCGTTGTAGGCAGTGAAATTGTAGAGGTAATACGACTTAATATCTTGTGTTAAAACGTCCATCATAATATATGTGATTTGATTGACGAAGGAAATTTTATCAAATCCGTCATTCGATAGCGTTTTCATCGCGACTACCACTGCATGATATTTTCATAAGTATTTTGATCCAACAAAGACAACACAATAAATCTCGGGAAATAAAACAAACATGTAAAATCAATTCCAACAGAATAAATTCAAAGAAACAACGCAAACACAACCGAGTTATTTTTCCCCACGTACATTAATTTTCAACGAACCCCATAGAGAACAGGCGCTTGATAAGTATCCCCGAGCCAAGAATACCAAATAAGTAGCAAATAGGCAGAGTTGAAATGTATTTACATAATATTCAAATTAGCGCGAAAATCTACGCCGTGCCTTCCTAGGGGCTGCCTACCCTAATCTTATAGTGATTAGAAGCAACATATTCGAATTTATAAGCCCCATAGGCGCGGAGTTAAAGAGTTGTTAACACGAAAATTATTACGATACACCCCCGCCGACAAGGGAAATAGATAGCATCTCGATTGTATTTTTTTGTTTTCATTATAATTATAACAAGTTTTAAATAATATCTCCTACTTTATTATATTATAGATTCCCAATAATTCTAAAATGTCCGCTAGTTTAGGTCTATCGCCGTTTGATGATAATGAAATACCAACTGTTTGATTTTTAAACGATAGTAACTATATTTCATTCATCGCTACAACAAAACTTAATTCTACAAGATTTATTATTGAGGAAACTTTTGTATATCAGCGTATTGTTCTTACAATTACCATCAAACAATATGCAGTATTTAATTGGTACTTCAAAAACATGAAGCAAACGTTCAGAGACATGCATAGTGTATCAATTATGGAGCCGTTTTAGATTGTATCGTGATAAAATATATATCAATAAATCATGCTACGATGTGGCCCCGATACGAGTTTATTGATTTTTTTTAATGTTTATTGCATAAGCAAAAGGGCTGGGGTTGGTTTTTTTTTTGTTTCACAATTCATATTCATTAATGCGGACAGCAGAACGGGCCGTACTTTGAACTAGATATTTGATTTTAAATTGAAATTAATAGAAAACAAAGCTTATTTGAAAAATAATATCTTTAAGAGTAGTGTGAATAGGTTACTTCTAGACTAGTGCGCTTTACCACCATAGACTAGATCGCCGCTTAGCATCAGGTGGGATCGTAGTCAAGGGTATACTATGGAAAAAAATTGTAAACTTACAGATTAGTGTTAACTCTAATGTCTTTCTTTCTCTATCCAGTATTCTATTAAAACTTTTTAATACAAATATTTCTTTTTATTCTACAAAGGACGAGACGAGCGAGATGTTAACCTGATAATAGGTGACACGCCCGCATATAAAAATGTCGCGCTATTTAGCATGATATACACAGCACCACATTGTGCTCGTCGCCTTAATATATAATTATAAGATGTTAAGTTTTTATACCTCAGTTATTTCACGAGCTACAGCGCCCTTAAAACCGGTTACAGTAATATTTGCACACCACTGTTTGGAGGGTGTAATAGACTCTGCGGCGTTACCGGCGTTACCTGAACGGTGTCTGGCAACAGAGACCTACCACCAGTGCCATAGTCGATCGAAGAACTATCAAATGCAAGAATGACTAATAATTAATATCCTTAATTCTTTAAAAAAAAATCCATGGATGATAAGTCGACTATTTAAGCTGATAAGCTTACAAATTTAAAAAGCAGAATACCTTACAAGACACATCTCTTCAGTAGACGGCCTGCTCCAGTTTAAAATGATAATGATAAAGTTGAGCTAGTAAGAATATTTATATATGTCAACATTATATGCTTAAGACATATGTTAAATCTCATTATATAAGTATATATATATTGTCTCATTGCTCAAGAATTTTACTAGTAACGCATTTCAAGCTGAAACAAAGTAATATTTGCACTCTGCCATTTGTACTTAGAATCCCAAGTGAATAATTCGACTGTTGATAAATTATATCCAAAATGGTGAAAGTAATTAATTTCCAATATATGTAATATAAAAAAGATTGCTTTAAAGGGTGTGGCTCTATACATGTGTACATATATTCCTTTTAATGTCGTTAAGTTCTTATTTCAGCGATAATTAATACAGCGTTGAGTTTTGAAATCACACTACTGGCTTGGATCATATTGTATAACATCTTAAATAAAACTTAAAAACAATTGTCATGTATGAAACTAACCTCTCAGATACAATATTTTCTTTCTTCTGTCAATATTTAGATAACGTCAAAATTGTACATATATATACATAATAATTAAATAATTTACTGGTGGCAGGTATCTGTTTCCAGATACCGTCTGGGTTACCTACCCTACACCGCAGCGCCTATTACACTCGCTAAACAGTAGTGTGCAAATATTACTGTGTTCTGGTTTGAAGGAAGTTGTAGCTCGTGAAATTATTGAGGTACAGAAACTTAACATCTTATGTCTCAAGGCGATGAGCACAATTTGATGGAGTGTATATCATCCTAACAAGCGCTACAATGTCATGGGATAGAGTATCACGTATCATGATGTCTTGCTCTTTTAATCGATTCGTAGAATAAAAAAAGTTAAACCAATATGAAAATTTAAAAAAATTTCAATCATCTTTTGACAGTCAAGTATCTCTTATTCATGTGCAGCTTCAGTGCTTGTCAGTCAGTCGCTGATAGCTTATGGGTTTCTTGTGTAACAGTGCCAGCCAATGGAGTGAAGTCGCCAAGGAATTAAAATAATCCACATACACTGATACTGCGCATGCAATTATCATTGTTAAATTCAATTTCCATAACAATTAAACATTAATAATAATTAGATGATTTTAATGCAAAACAGCTGTTCATATACACTCATACATTTTCACTGATTTCCATAGCAAATACTAATATTCACAAATTGAAACAGCAGACACAGACACAGATATTCCTAATCACAATTCATAATATCTGGAACAGCGGTCTGTTGAGTGCTGGGTTTTTACTAGTACAAATATAAGTAGTAGTCAAATTAAAAAGTTGATAATGACCTTACAAAGGGGAGACTAGAATCGCACAAGTTAAGCCACCACTAAACCAATAATCCCCACTCGAAGCTCTCATCTATCCCTTTAGTATTATACAAACAAACAATTATTACTCAATCGATGGACGTCGCGCGAAATAAATCAGTTGTAATGGCACGAGTGGGGTTGGAGCGCGCGTCTCTTAGTTCTCTTCTGCTGACAATAGATGGCGGCAGTCGCTGCGCGCGCGCATCTCCCAATGTTTTGCCCAAGCTCATGGGAACCGTGCCGTGGACAATGAGAACTTAATTGTGCGAAAGATATACCAGCGATGGTCTCTCCCCCTTGTCTATGAGATTTATTGCGAGCCGCCGGGTGAATCGCAGTTTCGCCAAATAAATAGTTCCAAAACATATTGCGCGAATAATTCCATTGCGGAGTGACGCGTTAATTTTTTTTTTTAATGCTCCCACACTTAAACTCTCGCGAATATTGATGGCTTTTTAATGGGGTTTCACGTTTGCAAGATTTTTTTTACTTGTTGCCGTATATTTTCTACGATTTAAAACCACCGTCCTATTGTCGATTGAAGCGAAATTCTAGCACAAATTTATTTAAGGTGCAACCATAGACAAGCAAAATATTATCACGGATAAGTAATTTTGAAAATGACCATAAACTATTGATACTGCTTATCAAGACTTTTCTTATTTATTCCCAATTTTCTTTCATATTATTACTCAGAGCTTTACCTTAACCTATTGTTTACAACATATTCACTACTAATTTAGGATATATATGTTTTTTCCAATATTATTCCTTTATTTTTTAATACATTATACCTATGCTAACTAATTATTTTATATTCACGGATATATACAGAATAGTATTGTGTCCATATGTATAAATGTTATGTTTTTAGGTACAGAAAAACTTGCTAGCGGATTGACTAAAGGATACACGCCGTCTCTCTCGGATACCCTACGTTCAAACAAATGTTCAGGTCAGTCATATCATATTAGTATATTAACATAAGAATAACATATAGGCGTGATAAGTTATTCTTATGTTAGTTTATTTATTTTTGTGACAGAAGTGAGAGGTTTTTGAATTGGAACAAAGGGGTGGTTCTCAATGAAATTCGTCTCCTTTTATATGAGCTCGCCAAAGTTGCAATGGTCCGATTTTGCTAATTAAAAAAGTAATATTATAACCTTGTATAGCTAAAAATTTCAAAAATGTCCATAATTAATATAAAGAATATAAAAAACCAATAAGAAATCCTTCTATGAATTCTGTTGGAAGATTATGCTTGTTAGAGATTTTTCATAAAAACTGATCAATTAGAGCACATCGTCTGCTGAGTTCGTCTAATACAGAATGAGCGAGAAGAGCAAGTTTTATCTCCAATGGTTAATAAAAAAAAGTCTATTCTCCCCGAAGATCATGAATATTACGTATTAAATCAGAAAAGTCCTCCAATCTCCCCCAACCCCATCCTCCTCTTCCGTCCAATAATTTATTCGTTACGGGTGTAGGCGTTATCTCATATAAATAAACGAACCTCCCGGGTTGTTATCTCCCGCCGATGACGTCACCGCGCCATCCTGATTAATGTCATCAGTTTATATACTCCCTACCGTAGGGCACATCCCCAAACGCATATTGATTGAATTAGCTGGAAAACAACCACATACCTACATATACAACGAACCTACGCTGGATTTTACATAGATGTAAATATAGTTAGGGAACCACCACTATACCATAAAATCTTTTTTTTATTTAAACTAACGACGGGACGTTCTCCTAGTAGTAAGTGATACGCTTGCTCATAATAAGTTTCGATGCCCGAGTAATTTCATTAGGTACAACACCCTCCAAACCGGAACACAGTAATGTTTGCACACTACTCTTTGGCGACAGAAAGAGGAGCTTTAAATCTTCGAAAGATACCCTGCTTCTGGAGGGAAGTCAGGGTTATGTGAGATTTTTACTCACTAAAACCCCCTCGGTGCTCTACATCAGTGCATTCGGAGAGGCTCCGGGATCTCTTATAGAACGCACCGGTGCCTCTATACACTTTCTTGGAACACATCTCTGAGGAGAGGCTTAACCTAGGCTATCCCACATGGGTTCGCTTGTTGAGCAATAATGGCACCCCACCTTCAAGGCCCACGGAAGTCCTAGACTCTTTTAGTCACCTTCTACGACAGGCAGGGCTTACTTTGGCCCTATTCTTACTAAGCCCAAACGACAGGGCTGTCGGTGGTAAATACTTAGACGGTCTTTCATAACAGAGACCTACCACTGTCAAAACTTTTCTAGTAGTAGTGTTATATTAGTTCAATAATAATTAATCTTAATTTAACCTGCAGAAGTTTTCATCATTCATGAACATCTAGAGGGAAGTTAAAAGTTTATTTACACAATTGAACCTCTCAATAGATTCGTTTATAACCTTCCTCTGATGATAACAGTCTTTTTTTTTTTTTTTTTTTTTTTTTCGCGGGGGAAATCTTCGAAAAGATACTCTGCCTCCTGGGGGGAAGTCAGAGTTATGTGGAGATTTTTACCCACTAAAACCCCCTCGGTGGTCACCTTCGGCGTTTGGCGAGGTCACGGGATCTCCGTTCGGAACACAACCGCGGCCTCGCTAACGCTATGCTGGGATAGCTCGTCCCGGGGTCTGCTTATACAGACCCTACCAGCCTCATGAGTATTATTTCAATGACCGGCGACCACGTCCAGCCATTGTCCTCCTCAGGGTCGTTTAGAAGGCGATGAGAACCCCCATCCTGATCGCCAACAACCCAAAAGGCCCCATTATGGTAGGGGAGCACCATTCACCGGTGCGACGTGTTGACGCACGGTAGTGCCACGACGGTTTCTTCTCCGAGCGGGATCTGTCCTCTCTCTAGCCCGCTCAGCAGCCTCCTTTTGTACCATTACAGTTTCGCAAAAGGAGGCTACGGCCCTCCATGCAACGTCTCCTCCCAGCATCGCCGACACGATTACTGGCAAAGAGAGGTTCTGTCCGATCTGGTTTATCAGGATCCGCCGTTCCGGTTCCCATGCCGGGCAAACCGCGAGCGTATGCGATGCGGAATCCAGCTCTCTTCCTCCGCAGTGGAAACAATTCGCCGTCGCTTCTCGTCCAATCTTGCACAGATAATCACCGAAACACCCGTGCCCAGTAAGTATCTGTGTAAGTCTGTAGGTGAGACTTCCTCCGCGTCGTTGCATCCAGGCATCGAAGACCGGCAAGATCGCCCCCACAACGCGTTTGCGCGCATACCTCTCTTCCGAGAGCTTATCGCGCCACGCTGCAAGAGCCCTGCGCCGCTCCTGCCGTCGAGCCGTCTTGAGTACTTCGTCTGGCTCACTCCCACCGCTCTGGCGGATGGCGCGGATGCGGTCGTACACCCTCGCATCCATATCCGCCAGAATATCCATAGGTGGAAATCGAGCTAAGACTGTCGCCGCCTCGAAGGATATTGTACGGTATCCTCGTACGATCCTTATGGCCATTCTTCGCTGAACGCTATAGATTTTAGTTCTACAGCGTCGGATGGCTAGCCTCTTAGCCCATACTGGCGCGCCATATAAGGCTACGGATCGTATTACTCCCGCATAGAGGCGGCGAACTTCCTCTACTGGTCCCCCGAGATTGGGTAGCAGTCTGTGCATTGCACCGGCTATCCTCTCGATCCGGGGTACTAGACGCTCGAAGTGTTCTTCGAAGCCCCAACGACTGTCCAATGTCAGGCCAAGGTACTTCATGTACCGGCCCACTTCCACATCGTGCCCACCTACTTGGACACACCAGTTAGGTGGTTCCCTAGACCTCGGCATTTTGTGGAACCATAGCGCCTCGGTTTTGTGGGGCGCTATTTGTAATCCTAACTCGTGTATTTTAGCGACGACAGATTCCGCTCCAAGCTCGGCGAGCTCCCTGGCCCTTTTAAAGTTGTCTCCACTGGCAATCACCAAAGTGTCGTCTGCATAACATACAACATTTACTTCTGCGGGGAGACTAACTCGCAGAACAGCGTCATACGCCAGATTCCACAAGAGTGGTCCGAGGACCGATCCTTGTGGAACCCCTCGCAGAATTTCCTTTCGGATGCTATTTCCGTGTTGATCCACGTACGTAATGTACCTGTCACGCAAATAGTCCGCGATCACGTCTTGCAGGTAGAGAGGCACTTGATGATGGATTAGTGCCTCTTTAATCGCGTCCCATGGCAGAGAATTAAAGGCGTTGACGATGTCCAAGCTTATCGCCAACGCTACACCACCTTTGCCTACAGATTGTTCAGACAGGGAGCGGACGCGTAAAATGGCGTCTACGGTGGAACGCTCGCGTCGGAAGCCAAATTGGCTCTCGGCGAGATCCGGACCGACGCGCGACAGATGCCGATTGAGACGGACAGCAAGAATCCTTTCGAATAACTTGCCGACCTCGTCCAATAGACATATGGGACGGTACGCAGATGGAGATTCTGAGGCCTTGCCGTCTTTCTTTAAGAGGACCAATCGGGCTTCCTTCCAGGGTTTAGGAAATATGGATTTACGAAGGCAGTTAGAAAATAACTGTCTCAACCTGTTCCCCAAAACAGCCAGACTTAAGACCCAGACCCGTCCGGGGATTCCGTCGGGTCCTGGTGCCGTGTTCCGCTGCTTCAAACGGTTCACAGCTAGGTCCAACTCTTGTTCAGTTACCTCCATTTCGCTCTCCCACTCCCACGAAGACGTAGAGATGTGAATGAAGCGATTTGTCCGGTTCTTTGGAAAAAGAGTACTAATTACTCTCTCCAAGAGAATCGGATCTAAAGTTTCCGTCACTGGGGGCATCCACGGGCGAAGTTTGCCCAGCACCATTCTGTACGGACGCCCCCACGGATCTCTATCAAGTCCCTCTAAGAGCTCATACCAGGACCGAGATCTTGCGCTAGAAATTTCAGTTTGTAGCGCCTTTGTAGCCGCTCGATATTCGCCGTAAAGTCTGGCTATCTGATCGTCTGGAGCTCGCCTATTTCTCCTTCGAGCTCTAGTGTATTGGCGTCGGCTCCGCAGGCAAGTTGCGCGTAAACGCGCAATTTCCTCAGACCACCAGTACACAGCTCCGCGCTTTAAACAACTGGCCCTAGGCATTGAGGTATCGCAAATTTGCGTGACTGCGTGTTGGAACCATTTTGCTTCCACCTCCGGATCCGATGAGCCTTCTTCGGCATTAGGCCATGCCGCGATATAGGAGGCGGCCATAACCATATCCCGGTTAAGTCGCTTTAAGCACCAGCGTCGCGTTGGACTGCTTTTTCTGCGGCAGTAGTTACCTTCTGGCCCTCGCATTACAACATCAAAGACGATGTGGCGATGATCGGAAAGAGTAACCACCTCTTCTGCAACTCTCCAGCCCGATAACATGCGAATCGCAGCAGGAGTCGCCCATGTTAGGTCCACAACCGACTCCCCCTGCCATCGCACGCATGTGCTAACTGACCCCCTATTTACCAAACGGAGATCCAATCCAGCCGCCCATTCTAACACCGTTTCTCCCCTTCGATCATCTCTGCGGTTCCCCCATGCTCTGTTGTGAGCGTTAAAGTCCCCCAGAACAATCACCGGACGAGGTAGGTAACTACGAACACAAACTGCCACCTCGTCTAGGTACTCCTCGTAGTCGGCGAGAGGCCTGTTCGGAGACACGTAGCAACCCACTACAACTACGGCTCCCCATTGCACTGCAACGTAACCCCGTCCTCTGATTAAGGAGCAGGGTCGTGCACCATCTCCGCCGCCCCAGTAGATCGCTACAGAGCCTGTATCGTCACCAAACCAGCGAGGATGTTCGGGTATGATATAAGGCTCCGCTATCACTGCCAGGGCAACCTTCCACTCATTAACCGTTTGCAACAGCAAATGCTGTGCATTACGGCAATGATTAAGGTTGCCTTGAAGAACTCTGAGCGCCGTGAATTTTAGGCCGTATAAACCTCCATTCTCGAGCATGAGCTCGAGGTTGCAACTGTAGGTAATATCGCTGCCGCACTTGTACAAGCTAAAGGAGCTTTTTTAGTCTTCCTACCGCTTTTTTCCGTCGATAGAACGCACCTCTTTCCAAATTTATGGTTAGAGGGACGCCCCAGATCCGAGCATAATGGGCATTTGAGTGTAACTGCTTTACACTCTTTTGCCTTATGGCCAGATTCTCCACAGCAGAAGCAACGTGTGCTCCGGTTGACCTGGTTCGGGCACTTATTACCAACGTGTCCCTTTTCCAGGCACCGGAAGCAGTACATAGGTCTGGGATCCAGTAGCTCCACCCGAATCAATCCCCAGCCTATGCGCACACGTCCAGTAGCCATCAATGTCCGAATCACATTAATTGGACACCGCAGCCAACACGTGCCCATGTTTGTGTTTGTTCGGTGTACCTCTCCAACTTTAATATCATCCACTGAGCAACCACCCGCCTCTGCAACTGCTTCCGCGATTTCACGCGTGCTGACGGCATCGTCGAGATCTCTTAGACGGAGGTCTCCTGTTTTAACTGGACGATTAATCTTCACTCCTATATCAGAAAGGACCTCTCGCATCTTTGCAGCTAGCCTATCTGCCTTCTGGTTGCACTCGTCTCCACCAATCTCTAATAGGAGCCCTCCTGTAAGAGCTCGTTTCTGGCGAAGACTTTCGACGCCGATGTCCGACAGCCGGATCTTGCCTTTGGCCGTTTCCATTACCTTAGCATATGTAATGGAGGATCCTTCGGGTAGAGTTACAGTCACAGCTGCAGTAGTCCGGGCACGAGGAGGCTTCTTTCGCAGCCTCTTGGGAATCGTGGTATTTCTCGATTCTGTGGTGGGTCTCCTCACAACCTCAGCCCAAGTGTTTGTTGTTGCCTGCGGCGACGCCGCTAGCGTTTGTGTTTTCATCACCGGAGGTAAGTCCACCACTGGTGGATGTTTATTCCTCCGTTTTTTCCGTGACTGTCGCGCAGGTTTCCCTTTCGCTTGTTGCTGTGGACTAGTCAAACTGCTCGGCGTTGGAATTTGCGCGGTTATCGAAGAGGATCGGCGCCGCGGAAGTATCTCCGGCTGCTGTGGTGGCCTCATCTCTGCCAACGATAGCGGCCCAGGTTTTGGCGGCCTTGATTCGACTCCATACCTTTGACCCAACGGAGGTCTAATAGCTCTATCGGGAAAGATTTTAGCTTCAAAGGCAGCTAACTTAATATCAATCGTGGCAGATATGCGCTCCATGAGCCCTTCTCCGTCATTCATAGACCCAGAGATAGCATGACCACGCCTGGGAGGACGAGGAGCAGCTTCTTTAGAGTCAGGACGTTGGCTAGTACCTTTACGGAGGTGGTTGATCTCCTCCGTTAGGCCGTCGAGTCTTGCGGTTAATTGTGTTAACTGGGACCGCAACTCTGCATTCTCTCTAGCCAACCTCTCAGTGTAAGAGTCACCAGACTCGCTACCGTATCTCCGTGAAAGTTCTTCTGCTGCAGCTTTCACATTGCGCGCAGCTAATCTCAAGCCCCGGACGTACGTTCCTTTAAGATTACCGGAACGATCCGCGACTTTCTCAATCACTTCAAGGTTGGCATCAATTTGTTGTCGTGGATCTGCACAGATGCGCATAAATCGGGCCAACTCTTCCTTGTTCGGAAGACTTTTCTTTGCTCTTGTGTTTAATGGTATCACAAAGGGATCAGATAAGTCTTCCGAGAATTCTGATTCCTCCACTGCTTTTCCGTCCTCTGAGTCCTCCGCCGACACTGCTACAAATTTAGCAGCGATAGCATCAGGGCTTGGAGGTTTGGTCCTTCTTTTACCTGTCAGCGCAGGCATTTTTGTAGTCATCGTTTTATTGGACGACTGTGATGCCACAGATACGTCCGAGACGTCCTCTCCTTCGCTGTAACTAACCGCTTTGACAGTTGTCATTACGGCGCGTTTTAATCTCCCACGTGTGTTTTTGGATGGACACGATGATATGTCCGACACTACCACTTCTCCGGTGATTTGATCCCTTGATGGGCAGGGATCCACGGCTGACGCAGAAGCATCGCCGAGATGCAGGAATGTGCCCCCCCCAGATACGATGGGGCAGCCCGGGTCTGGCCCGGGGGTGGATTCTCCGGCAATGCCGGTACCACCCTGGGGTAGTTTTTCATTGTTACCTGCTTTCATGTTTTTCCTTTATAGGGTGTGGTCCCAACTGTTCCCCCCTAGAGCCCCCCTCTGATAATAATAAACCCCCACCCCTCAAACTATTCTTTTCATGTCTACACTAATCCTTTGCAATCACTCAAAACAGAAATATTTGCAAAGCATTAGTGCAAAGTAAACAACCCCCGGTCTGTTAATGACTGGATTCCCCACCAGCCACTCATCCCTTCGGCACAGCCCGACCTTAGGATTGGGGTTATTTTTGTATAGAGGTTTTCTTCCTCGCAGCCTTGCAGAAATTCCCCCCCCCCCCCCAGGCAAAGCCCCCGGTCCCTACTGGGATTACGGGTTGTCCGGTGTTGGCAACAGCCAAATGCACCTAGCACATCACCGCACACGTCGCATCCTCAGTCCCCTCTATTTAATAGAGGGGTACTAGGAGCGACTTGGAACCTTTGTAGGCCCGCCTCGCGGACAATATGTCCTTGGCCGTTTCTCAGTTCTAATGAACTGATGGTACGCCCCGAACCCTGCCAGTTTTGGTCCACGTCGGTTTTCCGATACTACCCATATCTGGGTAGCGTGCCCCTATCCGCCAACCCGGGGACGCGCCCGATAGAAGGTCTGGCAACTCCACACGGGGATGATAACAGTCTTGCTCTAACCCACCGTACTGTATATGATATTTAGCAATTCATCTCGCGTAATAAGCAAAGAACATTGTTCAAATCTTTCAGAAACATTTAATCGCGCGGCCAAGCAGGAGAAGCGTCTCTTTGACTGCAGTTAACTTTTAATTGCCCGTCAAAATGAGCCCCGTTCCTTTGAACTCAACCTCCTAATGCGTCAATTGAGCATCTAGAAGAGGGGCCCGTGGCATCTGGCTTCTTTTACATTCTCGATTATGCGTGAGAACAAAGTGCAAATCGCTAACTAGCACACAATCCATTCATGTGTCTATTTGCATTATACGTTTGAATGTAATTTAAATTCTACTTCGGAAAATTCATATAAATAATAGTTCAGTATACTTTCAGTTACAAGGAATTCATCTAAAAGAATTCAGTACAGCATCTTAATATATTTATAAAGCTTTTTTATGGCGAAGGGCATATACAGACATCGTTAAAGTTAAAAGATAATTTGTATAATTTTATAGGATATACTACAGAAAACCATAATAAGTTAAATATCTAAGTAAAATAAAATAGAATAATGTCCTTTGTCGACAACTTTAAATAAGTCTTTTATGTAGTTAGTACATTAAATAGAAGCATTAAAGATGGCTTAGACTCATCATACCTTACATAAAATCTCACTTAAAGTGTTAAGCTAAATCTTTAATGTTATATCAATGATTATAATTAAGCTATTTATCAACTATATCATGTGAAACTAATTCGTGCGCACAGGAACTTAATCGCAATGTTTTAAATGGGAATGCTGAAACAAGCTTAGCCGTTTTTATATTTCAAAGCTCACAGCTCTGTCATAAATCAATTATAATTTTATATAGTTAATGAGGAAGATGGCAAACACTGTACAAAGGATATATTTACCATCAACATAAAAGGACATTCACTGGTGCATTCTCATATTATTTATGTGTTAAAGGATTTTTAGTTTTACGTAATTTAAATCGGTTAGTAACGTAATTAATCTTTATAGAAAAAATTGTTGTTTTTATAATTAAACGAGTACATTGAAAAGAAACTTGGTAGAAAAATGGTTCATTAATTTGTTTTTATTAATGACTGACGAATAACTAAAATCTTTCGTGAAGGGTTTCCAAACAATAATTGTAGTCGTTAGGTACCGAGAAGTAAATTGTGCCACGCGCCTATTTGTAATTAAGGGCACTTTTGGTACAAGACCTTAGTGCCCCGCAGCCCTGTCGAGTACAGCCCCGAAGCTTTTTTTGTAGTGGTCCGTTAATAGAAGTGCAAATTAAAAGGAATAAGTTAAATTAATATGTCGCGTGTTTACTTTGTCTTTGTATAGGCATGTTATGTCGCAAGGCTGTGTAGAATAAACAAATTTATTTACATTTTCACAAAGAGATAACTTATGTCCATATAAACTCCATAACTCAAAATTTTGTATGGAATATGCGAATGAAGCTAATACATCATTTTTTCTATCACTGATAAGCTTTCATGCGAATTTTTTTAGATGAAGTAAATTCAAACGTTGATAAAGCCTTAATTTCACGTAAGCACATTGGTAAGAACTGCAGGGATCTTTCTCTTCTTGGCTATTAAGAAAACTCTAGCTACTCAAAGATCTTAACACTTATCGAGCTTGGGAAGGTCATAAAACATGTAAGAATATCTTGATGAAATGGCTAGGTCCTTCACTGTTTCCTATTCGGGTGTTGCAATGTATAATAGATACCTAGACACCTCTAAATGTCCTGATTGTACGTTTTACTTAGTTTCTTTCCAATAAATATCACATACCAAAAATAAGTTTTCAAAGCAATTTCCGAGTAAAGATTAACATATCAAATGAACATAATAGCCGGAGGGCCGAGATAATACCACCCCCCGTATCGAATCCCCACGCGTGGGATACCACTTCGAGAGCGCACTAATTTCCAGTGACAAGCGTGACGGCCACGATCTTTTATCTCAAGCGGTTACAAAAGATACATTCAATGTTGTTATAAGGTTGAATTAACGCGATAATTGTTGGTTCAACAATGCGGTTCTAACTAATTTATATATTAATCCATATCAATATTATACAAATGCCGTAATAACTCAGTTTGCAAGCCGATCGTACGCGCTATGTATATGAAGAGACGCAAATTTGATGTTATTGAATACAAATTCTCGGTAAAGGATATTATGATGAGGAAATCGACGTTTCAAGAACAACAACTTTCGTTGACCTATGGCATCAATCATCACGCATTTGGCCAGCCTGGTGGATAATTAGCCTGGAATCTTTCCTTATGAGAGATGGCCAAAAGTCGTAAGAGGCGGAGAGTTAATGAGGCTGTTAATATTTAATTACTTGAACCTTATATTGTGGTAAATTAAAAAGATCTTACATACTATACAATACGATTAGTCTCTTCTTAACATTAATAAAATTAAAACTAATTATTGTCCAATTATTGACAAACGTTAAATTCGATACACGTATATATTTTGATCTATATTGATATATACGTATATATATTGATATTCAAATTTGTCAGAAATAATTATTATCGATACTATCTATATAAAGCTTAAGGCGTGTTATTTAACATATGTGAACTAGTCAGAGTTTTTTTTTAATTCAAATCATAATGTTGATATCATAGATTATACTTGCTGCTCATCACTACCTACACACGCTTAGCGTAATTGGGTATGAGTGCACAATCCCGAAATACTCCGGCACTCAATTGAACAGTCAATCATCCTGTTCCGTTGTTCCGGTGTCCCGCTAACTGGCTGGGTGGTGCCGGTCACGCTGAGCTTGCGACGAATTTGTCACGCGTTCGATTCCCTTTCTATGGGGCTAATGAAGACACCCCATGTGGGAAAGTTTTATAATGTTAGATAATTTTATCAGCTTCCAAGCTATAAATATTACAGTTTTCTAGTTTTCTATGCGATTTTCTATAAACACTTAATGAATCAAGTAGTAACTAATCCTATGAAGACTACCTGCGACGTCTGAAATCTACAGCTAGTGTTTTATAAAAGCATGAACTAATTGTTTTTCATATAGCATTCAAATCTTCTTTAGAATATTTGTAACAAGACCTCATATCAACAATTCATCAAAACGTTTATATTATCGTAACATATTATCAAAATTAATTTGTTAATTTAAATCTGAGTTGTTTGATAACAAATCTAAATCAATTTTTTTTGGGAAATTTTCGTATGGTAAATAAGGGGCATGCTAATAAGCCAGAAATCTCGACACTAACATTAAGATTACAAACTACTGGAACCCGTGATCCCCTCGGTGCCTCCCCCGACAGGCTTTATTGACCGAGACAGAGTTAACAAAATAAATGGCTTAAATTCTACACCCGTAATGAATACATAGGAGGGATACTGAGTAAATCATTGTTACGTTGCATTTCGAGCGATGCTGCTTAAACCGTTGGCACTAGTAACCAGCGGCGAGCGATTAAACGCATTGCAATTTCACCTCTTATCATCAAATAGGTTATTTAAAGCTATTTATTTTTAAAAAAATATTAAATATACTTAATGATAGTTTCTATTTATCACTTGTATAGACGGAAAGAATATTATCAAGGCTTCAACGAAAACAATAACAATAACTTTCCTTCATAATAACCCTTCGTACAATTAGGTTAACTAGATAAAAATATACCTTTGATTATATTTACTTTAAATTACCTAGTGTCAGGATACTAATTTTATATTTTAATAACTGTTCTTCGCCCGCTTTGCTTGCTTTGTCGGCTTTAGATTTGTCTGAAATATTCCTCGACAACAACTTCATCCGCAAATTACTTTCTATAGCAACCGCATAAATAATACGAAATGAAAAGATTTATAAAAGATAATTAAACATAAAACGGTGAAAAATCTATGAAACTGCAAAAACTAAATAACCTATAACCCGCTACAATACATTCCTCGTCGAATAGTCATGTTCCCATGTCGATACGTTCACTAATTTTCACGTGGTTGGCGAACAAACAAAACCCCTTTTGTATATATATATATATTTGCACATATTATTACTGCATGTAATAATATTTGGTGTGCCAGGATCGTAGCAGGTGGAGAGAGGTGGTCTCTGCCTACCCCACTGGGAACGAGGCGTGATATATATGTATGTATGTATTATTACTGCAATAGAAAAAGGAAAAGAAGCTGTGATAGCATACTTTGTTAGGTAATCTCAGGCCGCAGGACATATTGAAGGGGCGCTAGTTCGTGTCCCACTAAGTTAGAGCTTCCAATGAAGGAAAACATCGTAAGAAAACTGATAAGTTGCAAGAAATTACTGTCGAGGTCAAATAAAATCCACCTAGTTGCACTAGGCCAGCAGCAGCATCTATATGGACTTGTTACTGAAGGACCCATGTCCTGTCTGTGGAAATATAGATTGAGTTGTTTATTTATTCATTATTAAATAATTTAGTATACTTTTAACCGTCACCGCTTACAACTTGAACGGTAGTTGGCAAACGGCACGCGCCAACCGGATACAGTTGCCGAGCGCGTGCGCCGGCGTCACTAACGCTCAATGGAACGCGCGGAGGCGCACTTAAAACATTTTTATTGTGAACGAGGGTTGAAGCGTCATTGTCGTCTCCTCTCCAGATTTTAAGAAACATATCTATTGATAAACAATGATAATTAGAAACATGAAATCGTTTAGCTATAAGAAATATTGAAGTTTATAATCAACAACACGACGTTCCATCACAAATCCGAAAATCAAATCTTGGATAGCGTAATAGATATCATAAATGGCTTCCTTGTTAAAGAAGACTTCGAATTCCAGTAATAGGAATAATAAAAAGGCTGTTTTATTTATGTAATACTCCTTATTACTCCTTATTACCTACCCGTTACTTTAATTCGTACTTTGTAATTTTACATTGAAATGGCTTTTACGTGTTCTAGTAAATATTCTAAAAAAAAAATGACTTAAGTCATAACAATAATATCTTTATAGATATATCTGGATTCTAACAAGAAAGTATCGAAAAATAAAGATAATGTCAATATCTGTCAGGTTTATTAAGTCAAAATATGATATTTAGTTTTTAGGCAGTCTTTTTCTAGTATTTTATATTTAAAGAAGAAATTCATGTATTGATTTAATAGTATTATAACGAGTTAAAGCATCAAGTTAATCAAAATGGGAAGTAAAGAACATTATGAACGTTGGTTGAAAGTAAAAGACGAAATAAACAAAATGTTAGTTGCAGACAACAAACTGCAAGAACTAGCGGCTGAAGGCGTAGGAATAAAACCCCAAGGCACAGCCGTAGAAATAGTCGGCAAAGTGTATGCGCAGTACTGTGTGTTATATAATAGGTTGTGTGAATATTATGACCAAATGGATCAAGTGCAAAGACGACCATATATTAGAATACTAATTGATGCAGTAACCTGTCGTTTGATGGAAATTAAATCGACTTTAGAGTCAGTAGAAATTTTTGAATTTACATATCCCGATAATGGATTAAAGCAGATGTTAATAATTCCACAAGATATTGAAATACTTTGTCCATTTTTTTATCCTTTCGAAATTAGAGGACAAGAAATGCAGTATATCATTGATCAAATTTTTTCCGGTAATCGCTTAGGTGATCCCTCTCCTACCGCTTCGGAAATCGAACGCAAAGAGCAGGAACGTTTGGAAGAAGAATTAAAGTTACAGGAACAGAAAGAAGAAGAGATGAAAAAAAAAATGGCCTTGGGTGAGGATATAGAGTCTGTAGAATCAGAAGTATTAAGTCCTGAAGAAATAGAACAAAGAAGATTAGAAGAAGAATATAATCAACGTGTATATAATATTCAACGTATGGAACGGTCAAGGTATATCATAAGACAAAAAAATAAGAAGTTTAACAAAGACAATGCTTTATATTTAGAGCTTGCAGGTCTTAAAAAGCCGGAGGCTTCAGAATATATGAAAAGGAGAGCCGGAGATTTGATAAAAAATATTTATAGACGATTTATGCAATTAAAAAGAGAAGAGATAAAAGATAACAAATTAAAAAAAAAACTTCAAATGATTATATCTTCCCAACCCACTCCATCAGCTAAACCAGAATTAAAAAAAGTAGAAGATATACGACGAAGTATTAGACAAAAATATCACGAAAAGTGGTTAGAAGAAAAACTAAAAGAAAAAGCTCGAATTTTACGTCTTAAAGAAGGTTATATAATGGATGATATTACTGATGAAATTAGAGAATGGTTTCGAATTTGGTACAAAAAAGCCCGTACCTTTGATGAGTACCCATGGCCAGACGAGGGCGGTACGATTTTAGTCGTCCGTGGTGACACATTTACTGTAGAAGAATATTTGGATTGGAGAGTTGAAGAAGAAAAAAGGCTTAAAAAAGAAGCGGGAAATCCAAAAACTAAAGAACAGATAAAAGCTGAGAAGTTGGAGGCAAAAATGGAATTGATACGAATTGAAAATGACGCTAGAGAAAAAGAGAAAAAACGAATAATTGATTATAAAAAATCTCGTCTCAATCCTGCAAATGACCCTGGTGTCTATGTTAAATTGGGCAATAATTTTAATGATGTACAGAGTGCGTGGTTTGGTTATGAAAATCAGTGGAAAGCCATTGATTCGCCCTATGCATCCGTAGATGTCATTAAGGGTTTTATAAAAGAATTGCTAATTGAAGACGTTTGTAAAGATATTAATCTACAACTGCGAGCCATAGTAGATACTATGATGAAGTCAGAATTGAATCATTTAAAAACCGCGCTCAAAAATGATTATAATTATATTGGAGCTAAACTACCGCTAACCCAAAAAAGAAAAAAACCTAAGAAAGAGAAGAAACCTAAGCCTGACAAGATACCTCCAATTCAAATGTTTCAAGAACTGTTCGACGAAGGGATTATTAGAGAGTATCCGCGACTGACACTTGAGGACTTTTGGGGTGATAGAAATTATGGTGCAGCAGATTTAAGAGCAATAGAATGGACTCCATCATTTCCACCCCCTTGCCTTGGGGATGTTAAAGAACAAGTGAGGATACGATGTTTGCTAACGCTGGGATGTTCATGTCCTGACGCTAACAGATCAATACTTCTAGTTGGTCCCGCTGGTTCTGGGAAAAGATCTCTTGTGTACGCCTTAGCAACCGAAACTAATGCATTGTTAATTGATTTGTCACCTTTTAACATATACAACAAATTTCCCGGCGTGAAAAATATGAAAAGTATGTTGGTCTACGTTAACAGAATAAGTAGGTTAATGCAGCCTACTATCATTTTAGTAGCTAATGCTGACAAAACTTTCTATAAAAAAGTACCACCACATGAAAAAATGTTCGATCCAACAAGACTTCAAAGAGATTTCTTCAAAGAAATCACAAAAGCAATTACAGAAAATGATAAGATACTGGTTGTGGGTACAGCATCGGAGCCTTGGCTGTCGAAAGGTGGACAAATGGTAAAAGCTTTTCCAACTATTATCCTGTTCCCAAGGAGTGACTATGGTAGTATATCCTATATTTTAAAACGTACCCTAATGCAATATCACGGAGTAAAAAGGGAATTCGATGTTCATTCATTAGCTCAAGTCTTACGTGGTTATGATGTAAACGCAATAAAAAAGGGCGTTGAAACACTTCTTTGCCCAAAAAGAATAGCGGAATTAAAATTTAAACCTTTACAACCTTACGAAGTGCTTTTTGCTGTAATGGACGTACCAAATTGTAACTATGTAGATCTGTTTGACTATAATATGTTTTGGCAGTGGTATCTTGCCAACTCCCCGTGGGGCCCAGAATATTTATTCTACATGGCTATGTTGGAATCGCAACTTGTTTACAAGATGAAAGAGAAAAAGAAGAAAAAGTAATTCGTTGTAGTCATGAAATATTTATACGATATTTATATTCCTGAACAATCTTTGTTAAATCAGTAAAAAACAAAAAAACTCCTTTTATCTTTTACTGTAACAATTTTAAAAGTTTTAACTTCTTACGTTTTATTTATAGTCATTAGAAAATTTCTGTAATATGCTCTAATGGAGATAAAGACACGCAAACATACATTTGCTTCAATATAGATAATATTGACGTAATTCAAATTATTATTATATACAGCAAATGTTATCTTAGCGAGTGAAGCATTGTCTTCTCATTGTCACTGAACACCGAGTGAATTCTAGGACATGTTAGATCACTGAAACATCCGGATATAGATATGGTAAACGATAAGCCTTACTATGTCATCCAATATAGTCGTCTTTATTAATATGTATATATTACACGTTGGAAATTATGAACTACTCAAAAGTATGACATATCAATAATGTCTTAATTCTTTTTCCTACGCGTAATATTTCGACAGATAATACTTTTTGAATAGAACATATATAAACGATTATAGTATGTATGTGCAATATAATCACCGTCTCCAATAAATTTATACTTATAATTGTTTTCAAGAGAAAGATGCCAAATATCGAATACATTATCAAATGTATTCGATACTTTTACTTATTAGTTATTAATAGGCATTTCATTTATAGAATTTTTTTTTATTTCCAACTTTAATTACTACTGTATCTCTACCGGAAGTAGAATGATTGATAGCGTATGCTCACAGGCATAATATCCGTCTGATAGGTACATTCACTGTAGGACACAATACAGCACCCAATAGCTATTAAATAAATAAATATATACTTCGATTATTTATTTATTATGATGATAACTTTATTACCTAATGAAGATTTCTTAAAAACCTTGCAATAAGTAAAAAAAATTCAAAGTATTAGGCCTTTAATACATTGAAAACATTGAAACAATTTTTTTATGATAAAGTCTTTTTAGTTTTTCTAAATGCATGTATTTTCTTAACGTTTACATTCAGTGAATGTTGCTAGTATATATATGTATACTGCTAGCAGATACAATTATGTAACAATCATGGCTAGCGCCACACATTAACAGATTGACATATCCGTCTTTATTATAATGTCAAAATTTGTCTTTGGATTTCTTAACTTGTAAATTTTTCGTAATAAAAACGATATCAAAATTCTGGTGTTGATGTACAATGATAAATAAACTAATATAAAAATGGGTAGCAAAGACTATTATGAGTATTGGTTAAAAATAAAAGACGACCTGGAAAAAACGTTAATTGCAGACAACAAGATACAAGAATTAGCGGCGGCGAGTGTTGGTATAAAACCACAAAGTACTGCTGTAGAAATAATTGCCAGAGTGTATGCGCAATATTGCATGTTATATAATAAGTTGTGCGAATGTTACGATCAAATGGATCAAGTACAAAGACGACCTTATATAAAAAACATTATAGATGCTGTAACTTGCCGTATATTGGAACTTAAGTCAATTTTAGAGGCTGTAGAAGTGTTTGAATTTACCTATCCTGACAACGGATTAAAACAAATGTTAATTATACCGAAAGACATAGAAATATTATGCCCCTTTTTTTATCCATTTGAAATAAGAGAGCAAGAAATGCAATACATTATTAATGAAATTTTTGCTGGTAATCGTATAGGTGACCCAACTCCCACACCTTCAGAAATAGAGCGTCGAGAACAGGAACGTATTGAAGAAGAAAAAAGATTAAAAGAAGAAGAAATGAGAAGAAAAATAGCAATGGGAGAGGATGTAGAATCAATAGTTTCAGAAGTCAAACTTAGTCCTGAAGAAATTCAAAGGAGAAAACTGGAAGAAGAGTACAATGAAAATGTGAATAATATTCAGCGTATGGAACGTTCAAAAAATATAGTAAGACATTTTACTAAAAAGTTTAATAAAGATACTGCTTTATACTTAGAACTTGCCGGTCTCAAAAAACCAGAAGCTTCAGATTACATGAAACAAAGAGCCGCTTCAATGATTCAAAAAGTTTATAGACGTTTTATGCAAACTAAAAGAGAACAAATAAGAGAAAACAAGTTGAAAGAAAAACTTCAGATGATCATCTCATCTCGGCCCGCTCCTTCGGCGAAAACTGAACTTAAAAAAGTTCAAGAAATCCGTCGTAATTATAGACAGAAATATTACGAAAAGTGGTTGGAAACAAACATGACAGAAAAAGCTCGAGTTTTGCGTCTTAAAGAAGGTCACATTATGGATGATATTACAAGTGAAATAAGAGAATGGTTTCGACTTTGGTATATAAATGTTCGTACTTTCGACGAATTTCCGTTTCCTGAAGAAGGCGGTTCTATTATAGTTGTTAGAGGAGATACTTTTACTATAGAAGAATACATAGAGTGGCGTTTGGCGGAAGATAAAAGAATACTTGCAGAAGCTGGAAACCCTAAAACTAAACAACAAATTAAAGCAGAAAAATTGGAAGCTAAATTAGAACAAAAACGTATTCAAAAAGAGGCAATGGAAAAAGAGAAAAAGAGGATATCAGACTACAAAAAATCTAGATTTAACCCGGCTAATGATCCTGGCGTATATTTTAAATTAGGTGAAAATTTTGATAGTGTACAACAAGCATTTAATGATTATCTAATTCAATGGAGAGGTATCGATGTACCTCATGCACCTCTAGATGTCATGAAAGGTTTTATAAAGGAACTAGTGATAGAAAATGTTTATAAAGATATAAATTGCGAACTACGACCGATTGTAGACGAAATGATGAAATTAGAATTGAATCAATTGAAAACATCGTTAAAAAATGATTATCTTGCTGCTGGGATAGCGAAGCCACCGCAAAGTCAAAAAAGAATAAAACCAAAGATGCCTAAGCCTCCCAAGCCAGAAAAAATATCGCCGGCTGCGATGTTTCAAGAATTGTTCGATGAAGGCATCATTAAACAATATCCAAAGGTAACAC